>CM057831.1:13084335-13785818 GCA_030068075.1 Paguma larvata
TGAAAATGGGGAGGAGAGAGAGGGCTTCCGGAAGGGAGTGTATTTATACGCCCCTGTGCGCCTGCACACGCACACACACACACACTCGCATCCCAAGACCGAGAACGCCGTGCTGCATACAGATCTCTACCTGTTCTCTCTTGTCAGCCCTTCCTCTCTTCCTCGGGCTCTGGGGGTCCCAGCCTTTCCTTTTTTTTTTTTTTTAATGTTTATTTATTTTTGAGAGAGAGAGAGAGAGGCAGAGTGCACGCAGGGCAGGGGCAGAGAGAGAGGGAAACATAGAATTCAAGACAGACTCCAGGCTCTGAGCTGTCAGCACAGAGCCTGACGCGGGACTTGAACCCACGAACCATGAGACCATGACCTGAGCCAAAGTCGGACACTTAACTGACGGAGTGGCCCAGACGTCCCGGTCCCAGCCTTTTCTGGTTTCCCCAGCCCACGGGAACACTCCCGGGACCTGCTCTCCAGGTGGGAATGCCCTTTCCCGACCTCTCTGGGTTCCCTTCCCTAAAATAAAACGTCCCTGCCTGGGGTCCCTGTCGGCTGCTGCTCTTTGCTGACGTGTCTGGTATTTTCCTGCTCCGAGCTCGTTCTTCCCCAGCTGCTCCCTAGCGTCCGATTCTGTCGGCCACCGTCATCTCCTTGAGCAGATGAGGGCTGGTTAAACTAAGCTCTCCCTCTTCTAGCTGAGCGAAATGCAAGTGCGAGGTCCGGGAGCTGGAAGGAGAGTTGAGGGGGCACATGCTTGAACTCTTTCATTTCGCGGCGGCTAAAGCTTCGGCCCAGAAAAGGGAATGACTTGCCCACAGTGGCCGTGAGTCTGTGGCCCAGCTCCAACAAGAGCCAGGTCTTGTGACGGCCTGCCGACTGCTTTTTCCTCGCTAGCACAGCCCTCCCGCCATGAGCAGCCAGAGACGCAGGAGGGCTGGGGATGAGCCGTCTGCACGCCCATACGTCCTTCCCCCACGCCGGCCGTGGCTAACATTTTAACATTCCCAGCTGCCTTGGGTTGTTCATTTGTTTCGTGGCATTTTATCTCCTCATCTAAGATGGCTTTATGGCATATGTCTTTTTTTTAGGGTTGATTGATTTATGTTGAGAGAGACAGAGACATCGTGAGTCGGGGAAGGGCAGTGAGAGAGAGGGAGAGAGAGAATCCCAAGCAGGCTCCGTGCTGTCAGCGCAGAGCCCGACGCGGCGGCTCGAACTCAAGGAACTGTGAGATCATGACTTAAGACAAAACCAAGGGTCAGACACTTAACTGACTGAGCCACCTGGGTGCTCCTGTAGCATAATGTCTTTTTAATGAAGTTGAAATAAAATGAATGCACATCTTTTGGAATAACTCGATCCCAAGAGGTTGTGGCCGATACTTTGGGGTGCATTGAAGCCAAGGTAGATCATTAGGGTTCTATACTAGGCTGATTAAGTGTGAGAAACAGCCACCACCAAAGTTCCATGGTTTCTTTTAGCTAGTCCCTGCTTTTTCCCATCATACCTCTACTCTCCTGCCTCCCTTGCCCCCAACTTACTCTTGACTGGGGACAAAGGCAAGAGGCACTGTCTGGTAGCATGGAGTCGCCAGTGTCCACATGAGGCAGTTTTTCTCTTCGGCCCAGTTTGGGAAGTATCTCTTTGTGAACAGACAGAAATGCCCTGTCCGAGCCTGGGGCACACACTCCCGCCGGGTACGTGGTAGTTCTGTACGCGCCCAGGAAAGGACCCACCTGCGACACTGTCCATTTCCAGCCTTCTCTCCACTTGGGATTGTTTTACCGTAACGTCATTGTCGGCCGACTTATAAACTTGTGAAATGATTTCCCCATTACAGTCCAAAGTTTGCCCTTTTCGGAGAAAAGCTGCGTGCGAGGAAAAGAAACTTGGGGCTAGAGTTGTTGAATTTGGTTAACTTGGGGGAGGGTGGGATATGTGTTTTTAAATAACCGTAGAAGGGACTATAAACTGTTTACCTTGGCCCTCTTATCAGTTTTGATTCTCCTGATCTTTTCTTCAATTCCTTCAATCCAACCCATGTCACTCTTGTCTCCTCCTCCCAAGGTTCACGCAGGGCTTGGCTGCCAGTTGGCTGGAGACCCACACTCCCGAGTCTGGCGTTGCACCTGCTGGGCCTTTGTGCTTGGTTGAATTCTGTTGGTTTACACCTGTGCTCTTGAGTGGAACTCAAGCCAGTGCCACTGTCATCGGGGGGCCGAGGTTCTGAAAGGCCCCAGCCGCCCTCCAAAGTGTCCCAAATGAAGGTGTTAACAATCTTCTAATCAAACTTCATTTTTTAATCTCCAGGATTGATTCGCTGGATAGCGGCAATCAGCGGTCTCTTGGAGAAATGCGGAATGAGCCCAAGGAGGCATTTGCATTTTCGTTTTTTATTAAAAATCTCTTACATCTGCACCCTTGTTCCTTTTATGTAAGCCCGGTCTCACTCTGTAGGGCCCCGAGTTTGTTAACCTGTGCCAGGATCACACGGCTGCTCCGGCAGATGGAAAGCGGATCGGGAGTGGAGAGTGGAGGCTCAAGGTTGAAATGCAGGAGAGACTGACCTTTGCCAATGAACTTATCCTTCTTGTCCACAAATCGCAAATTCCCTTAGGTGCCAAGCGAGGGCCAGCGTGTCTCTCTCTCTCTTTTCTTGGCAACGATTTAGGAAGCATCGTATACGTGCACGTGGGTCTGTGTGTGCACTCGTTCAGAACTGCCCGGCCTGTTCGTAGATTGTCGGACACTTCCCTTCCTCATTTCTCTCTGCCTCTTTTCCATCAAGCTGATCCGCCAGAATTAGAAGACGGAGTTAAACTGAAATGGAAGCCAGCGGAGGCCAGTCTGAGATACACGCCTCGGTTATACACATGGTTCCTCAACGTTAGCGGAAGTCAGGATCACGTGGGCCACTTGTTACAAATACTGATGCGTGTGCCCTGCCAGCACGGTCTGGTTCACGGGGTCTGGGATGTGACTCAGAAATTCGCATTTTAGGGGTGTCCGGTGGCTCAGTCAGTTAAGTGTCTGACTTCACGGTTCGTGAGCTCAAGCCCCACGTCAGGCTCTCTGCTGTCAGTGCCGAGCCTGCTTCCGACCCTCTGTCCCCCTCTCTCTGTGCCCCTCCCCATCTCTCTGTCAAAAAAAAATAAACATTAAAAAAAGTCTCTCTCTACCCATCCCTCCCCCTCAAAAATAAATAAACATTAAGAAAATTTAGAAATTCGCATTTTCATAAGCCCGGCAGGTGGTTCTGATGGGGGTGGTCAGAGACGAGATGTGTGGAGAAGCCCTGTTAGAGACTTGCTGGGAAGGGTCCCAGCCCCGTCTGCAGCTCACATCCTTGGTTTAAGGATGAGATCAAGGACGTCTAGAGACATGAAACGACCAGGCGGAGTTAGTCAGTTGACAAGAGCAGTGCGTGGACCAGCACTGCATACCAGTTCTGGGCTCGTCCCCTCAGCACCACGTGCAGGGAAGCAGACCCAAACAGGAAGGAGTTGAGTTTGCTTTGCCACAGGTTGGGTTTCAGTTAGGTGCAAGAAAGGACTTTCTGGCAAAGAGGAGCATCGAGGAAGCCTGTTGCATCCCCTTTCCCAGGTGGTTAAATTCAGGACTGACGCTCATCAGATGTGGGCACCTGAGGTACAAGTGGAAGCAGAGAGACAGGAAGGAAACATCCTTGGGACAAATTCTAGTGGTTTTGCGTGAAGGGCCAGAGACCCTTCTTTTAGTTCTATGGCATCTGAATTTTAACCTTAATAGCAACATAAGTGACCGGTGGTCCCAGAGGCCAGGCCTGAGTCCAGCCCCAGCTCTGACAAGGACAGACTCTGTGATGTCAGGCCACCTGCTCCATTTCTGAGCCTCCGTGTCCTCACCTGAAATGAGTGGGGTTGCGGTAGATTGTTTCTCATTTCCGTGGTTACATCATTTTTGTCTTTCACTGTAACTGCCCCCCCCCACCATGTGTCCTCTACAACCTGGCAACTCTGTCAAGTTCTGTTGACTGAGCAAATTAAGAAGTTGCATTTAAAAACTGCTTGATGTTGAGAATCCAGCAGTCGTGTGCCAGTTTTCCCTCCCCTAGGGCATTTCGAGACTGTCTCTGAATGCTCTGTAGTGATGCCCCTTTCTTTTATACTTACTGATGTATTTACAGGATCTGACCTCAAATGGCCATGAGTTACAGCTTCAATACCCGTGTCCTGTTATGTTCAGGCCTGGGATGTACTGTGACTATCTAGAGTCACTTCCCACGCGGAGAAACCAGACCAGAGTGACATCTGGTCACAAGTCCCCATACCTGCATCTCACGTGGCCACCCCGCTGATGGGCTGTCTCTGTCCCTTTCAGAAAGCAGACCTGGCTGTGGCAGGCCTCACCATTACTGCCGAACGGGAGAAGGTGATTGATTTCTCCAAGCCATTCATGACTCTGGGAATTAGCATTCTTTACCGAGTTCATATGGTAAGAGACTTATTTTATAAGCATTTATGTCATTAAAGTTATTTGCATGCAAACACTGAGTTATATGGTAATAATGAATGACTCACGGAAATATTTAGATTTCAAGACTTAAATGCAAATGAGCTGGGCTATTTTTTCCCCCATCAGCTGCACGGACTTGCAAACAGGAAGAATGGAAAAGTCACACTTGTGGGCTTTCCAGTAAGAATTGCTTCTGCCTCACTGAATGGAGATGACCAAGAGCGATTGCTCAACCCTTGGGGGCAGAGCGTGTGGGACCACAGAGTGGTCACTCTGCTTCCGCCTGGAGACGGGGTCTCCAGTCCGGATAAGTTATCCCAGCATTCTCAAGGATCTCGCAGACCCCTGGGTGCACCTCAGTTCACTCCGAGCGTCGCATCTAGTGAGGGAACGTGGGCTCTTTCGTCTCTGGGTTATCCACACTGGTGAAGAGATAACATCACCTAGCTCTGGTCTGGCCCCTTTCCCGCATCCTTAAAAAGAAAGAAAAGAAAGAGACTTCTCTGGTTAGACTGGCCAGAGTGAGCGCAGTGCGTGTCTAAACGAGTTTGTGGAAGCACACCCACGGGCAGTGGAGGACGGGCCTGACGGAGTGTACTGCCTGTGTCTCGTCCACCAAGTGGATAATAGTTACGTTGCCCGCGCAGAGTTGACTTTCCGTGGTTTTCTTACCAAACCAGAAGAAACGTCTTCTCATCCTTTTATCCACACTGCCTCTAAGTACACAGCTATCGTATGGATTTCCCCAACACTCAAGTTATTATAGGTGTCCAAGGTCATGTTAACGCGGTATCTTCCAGCGTGTTACCTGGCACACACATGGAAGGAATCAAGAGCTCATCCCAGGGGCCTGCTGAAGAAGGGACCCTCTGGCTTCTGACCCCTTCCCAGGCCCCAAATCCCAGCCCTCCGGAAAGGGCACTGTCTGTATCCGCCGTCCCAGCCTGGACGCACGGAGCGGGTACTGCTAGGGCGTCAGGGACCTCGGCCCATTTCTGTAGGAGGAAAGGCACCCTTGTCACAGAGCCCATTCGAGAAGCTTAGAACACCGCCGTCTTGTGCGGGGCCTCAACATCCGTCTTGATCACGGCCTGGCTTAGGAAAGGAGGCCAGCCGAATCATCTAGGAAAGGAGGCAGCACCGAAATCCCAAGCTCTCCAGGCTAAAACAGAAAGAAATGTGAGCGTTTGGTCACTGTAGACGCTGTCATTGATGTGTCCGTCTTGTGAATCCAGGGGGATGATGATCCCCCTCCTCTTTTTCACGATGACGAGGGCTCCCATTCATTGAGCACCTCCTATGTGCCAGACAGTCTTTCAGGCGCTTGTGATGATACGGACTCTTGTTATGGGTTGAATGGCATCCCCTCAAAAGGCGTGTGGAGGTCCTAAGCCCCAGGACCTGTGCCTGTGACTTTATTTAGAAACAGGATCTCTGCAGATACAGTCAAGTTAAGACGAGGTCATACGGGAGTAGGGTGAGTTCTAATCCAACGAGAGGTGTCTTTATAGAAAGAGGGAAATATGGACACAGGGGAGAAGACCATGCGAATTTGGAGACAGATTGGGATCAAGTATCTGCAAGCCAAGAAACGCCAAGGACCGCCCGAAGGACGAGGACGGAGTCTTCCCCTAAAGCCTTCAGAGGGAGCACAACCCCGCCCACACCTTGATTTTGAACTTCTAGCCTCCAAACTATGAGATAGTACATTTCTGGCTTTTTTAAGCCACCCAGTTTGTGGTACTTTGTCATAGCAGGTCTGAGGACACGAATATACTTGGGCTGTTCTTATAAGTAAGTGGAAGAGCAGATTCAAACCCAGGAATGGTCTGATTCGAGCCTGCTCTCTCTCTGTGGCACCAGGCTTCCCACCCCCTCATCTGTGTGACCTTCGAATAACGTCTCCCAGAAAGCATTCTTAGGTGCCTCCTCTCAGTCAGTCCTTGGGACTGTTCTTTGCGAAAAGAGGGAAGGTATTATAATTCCAAACTGATGGGTGAGGAAAGTCAAGTCACATTTGGGACTAACAAAGGGCTGGGCCCGGAAGCCAGGTCTCTAACTCTTGGGACAGTATTCTTATCATCCTTATAACTGTCACTGCTCCCTCGGCTCTGGTCCAGCCAGCACGGTCTCTTGAGCCCACCCCACTCTTGCAACTGAGCCCTGAGGGAGCATCCCAAAGAAATGGGGACATAGAACCTTTCTCCACGCTGCATTGCTGTGGCCAGGCTGTACAACTAGGCTCTGGCCTTGATTTCTTGATTAATGCCAAGGACACTTGAGCCTCGCTCATGACCCAACAGACCATGTGGGTGAAGGCACCTGACACCAAGTGTTTCCACTCACTGCCTGGGAACATGTGCAGCCAGCCTGCCCTCACCACCCAGGCCACCACCGCCTGGAATATCAGCTCTGGCCAGAACCAAACTCCTATTCACCCACCCTCTGGACACCCTCTGTTGGATTGTTGGCCAAGGGTTTCCTGCCACCGCAAACCTACGACTGTATTAGTTCTTGGGATGTGAGGTTGTACGTGTCAGCTTGCCGAGGCTGTGATGCCTAGGTGGTCTGTGAAGGTAGTTTATAGATGTGATCGACAGCTATCGTCACTAAAGGAGATCACCCTTGCTAACGTGGGTGGGCCTCGTCCAATCAGTTGAAGGCCTTAAGCGCAAAAACAGGTTTCCAGCAGCCGACTATCGCTTAGAAATCCTGCCTGAATTCCAGCCTGCCCTATAGATTGTGGCTTAACCACTCCCACAATGGCATGAACCAATTCCTTAAAGTAAAGCTCTTTACACATAACACACACACACACACACACACACACACACACACACACACAGGTATGTCCTGTTGGATCTGTCTCTCTGGAGAACCCTAACTGATACGGTTCCCGTTTCTGGTCAGGACCCCTCCCCTCTACCAGCCTCCACACTAAGGCACTAGTATGCCCCATGGTTGTTCAGACCTGATTTATAACAGGGGGCCGAGCCGGGTAAAAATTGAGTCCTGGCAAGAACAGTTTACACTAAGCAGAACTGAGAGTTTATGCATTTATTCAACCAATATGTATTGAATGCATCCTGCGCGTGAGGCACTATGCTTAGAAAGTACCAAAAAGTCAGCTGGGGAGAGAACAATCCGGAATCAATGAAACCAGGGGAGACCCGGTGAGAACAAATCGCAGATGAACTTGGCTTTATCTGAAACATCTGTAGCCTCAACTGGCAGGAACCACAAATGCCCAGCGGAGTTCCCCACGAAAGCCTAAGTCTAAAATTACGTAGAGAAGCTTTCTCTCATGAAATCGTGTTAACGAAATTAAAGGTGAATCCTGAGTATTTATTATTTTGCGAATTTTCTCCAGTTGGTACTTATCCGCGAACAACTCTATGGTTCATTTCATTTCGCTTATAATCTATTAATGACCTAGAATCTCTATCTTCATTCTATATCTGAGGTCACCTGAGTCAGGAGTGATTATTACCGAACTGTGAACGCCTGGTGAGAGTCAAACCGGTGTGCAAAGGTTAAAATAATTAACCCAGAGAAGACATGCCTATTTAGAAAATATCGCAGAACCCTCCCAAATTAATAAGGATGGCTGGAGGAGTGTCTGTGAAGTCTGAAGACACTCAGAAATGTTTTGTGAATTTCCAGCAATCTAAGATTACCTGGGAGTGTTCATGAACATGGGATCACCAAGAGTTGATCACGTGGTCTTCGTCTCGCTGTTGGGGTATAACGTCTGTGCCCGCTCAGACATTTCTAGAAACAAAAATCAGAAGAACGTTTCGCTCTCTGGACCACCTACTCCCCGCCGCTCGGAGGCCAAATGAGCGTTCTGGCTTTGGCGTTTGTTACGGTCAATCGCTCCCCGCTTTCTAACACTCTCTCCGTTCCTGGGGTCCGAGTCACGATCCTTCCTGCTGTTCTTCCTACTGTTCTGATCGTCGCCTCTCCTGCATTTCTGTGGACGCTCCCACTCCCCTGTCTGTCTGCCCCGTGAATGTCCCTGACCCGTTTTCCTTCTCGCTCCGACAACTCGCTGCCCGAGTCATCTCACCCACTACCAAATCTGCAAATCTGGCCCCGGCCGCTCCCCTGAATTCTGGAAGCGTGTTTTGAACACATGACTAGACCTCACCTGGATCGCTCACGGGCACCTCAAAAGCAATGTCACACAAGCTGTATTCAGTATAGTTCTGCCTGCTTCTCCTCTACCCCATCTCAGGTCATGGCATCTCCACCCAGTGAGCTGAGCTGCCCTTTGCTTCTCTTACCCACCCCTCCCCCCATGGTCAGGTGGTCAGCTCAGCTCCTAACCAGCTCTCAATTATGCTCTCCGCCCCCATCGAATGCACCTTCGTTCAGGCTCTCCTTATCTCTGACCTGCTGCTTCCGTTACGATGGCTTGTGTTCTCCTTGAGGTCAGGGTGTTTCTTATGTAGTACTGTATCCTCATCAAAGGGTCACAGGGGGCTCCTGGGGGGCTCCGTCAGTTAAGTGTCCGACTTCGGCTCAGGTCATGATCTTGCAGTTCATGGGTTCGAGCCCCGCGTTGGCTCTGACAGCTCAGAGCCTGGAGCCTGCTTCAGATTCTGTGTCTCCCTCTCTCTCTGCCTCTTCCCAGCTCCAGTCTGTCCCTCTCTATCTCAAAAATAAATAAACATTTAAAAAAATTTTTAAAAAGCAGGGGGAGTCACAGGCACCGCCAGCATTTACTCAGACGCAGTGAAGTGACAGTCCTAGGGCCCCATTAGACACGTACTAGCTGCGTGTCACCCGTGTCTCAGTTTTTTCATCTGCGAAAATGGGTTGTCATGCAAATTTAATGAGGATATGTAAGTACTTAAGTAACACACTTACAGCAGTGCCTGACAGACACACGATGAAGTGCTAGCTATTACATTTAGTAGATGTATGTGACTTGCTGAGAGTTGTAGTTTTCTAGTTTACTGTTATTTTTTTTAAGAACTGCAATCATATCAGCCTCCTACTTAAAATCATTCGCTGGGGGCCTGTCACTTACAAGGCAAAGTCCGTCCTTCTTAGCGTGGAGAATAAAGCTAATCTTTCCTGCTCCACGGCCAGCTCCTTGCCGCAGGCATCTGCACCCCTACCGCTCTCTCAGCTTCACTGTCACGCTGGCCTCGTCCCGTCCCCCTACTTGGATTCCTGCCCATCTGCTTGCCTCTCGACCATGTAACAGACTCCTCCCTAGCCTTCAATACCCAGCTCAAATGGCATGTGCTCTTCAGTGCGTCTCCCCTGGATGGAGCTGATTGCTTCTTTCCCCGAGCAGCTGCCCCCTGCCCACCCCTCTAGTATAGCATTTATATGCTGCGTCGTACTATTCTTTGTCTACCGCTTTCTCCCCAGGCGGATCCTAGTGGGAGATACACCGAGGAGAAGGGACCCTCTTGTCAGGCCATACATTTCTGTGATATGATTTTTGGCCTGGGAATGTGATTATCCCAAACAGGCAATATTAGCTTCATAATTACAGAAAGAAGAAAGGCAGTAGGAAGGATGAGGGAGGTACCCTGTGGTCGTCTGGACGGTGAGCACCTCCTTCCTCTGTGGCTTCAGAGCAGCGCTGAGCCCCGGGAGCCTGACTTCTGTTAGGAGGCTTAGTATCCCAAGCAGCAGAACAAATGCCCCAAATAGATTTCTTTTTTTTTTTTTTTCTTCTTCCTGACCTTGACCCCAGTGGTCTGGAGAACAGGAAGAGATGGGAGGCGGATATTTCAGGCAGCCCTGGTTCATCTTCTGCCCTGGGCCTTCATGGCTGCTACCAGCACTCACTTCTCCCTCCCGCCCTGAGCCAGCATATCCGATATACAACATCACACCTGCCCGACAGGGCGTCGGGATGCCCGGCCGGGGCCAGATGAGCTCCCGAGCCATACACACAGAGTCCAGCCGTTAGAGTCTGAGGTGTCCCCTGGTACTCTAAGGAGGGGAATCAGGTGACAGGACATCTGAAGTTCAAGACTGTCTTGATTTCCTTGGCATATCGGCTCATTCATTCTTACTGAGAAGTTCCATGTATACTGTAACAGTAGAACCCCCGGGGCCTCTGCAGTCCCAGATTTAATGATACTGGTGCTCACCGCGAGCTCTCAAATACCCGTGTGAATGGAGGGGAGAAGAGCCCAGAAAAAAGAAAACAACCCTATTTAACATTAGAGTATGTCCTGTCGTTTTTGCTCTCTTTTTCTGCAGCAGCAATTGGCCTAATGATGTTTTGCTCAGATTAATATTAAAGCGAGTTTGTATTCCTCAACCGCGTGCTGACGGTTACAGCAAGGCATCATCAGAGCGAGCCAGAAGCCAACCTGAGATTTGACATTTGGCACAGATAGCCCCCAAATGCGTAATTACATTTAAAAAATTCAGTGTTGACATATTCAACGGGGTTGGATGTACGTCCAGGATGCCTGTGTTGACTAACATCTGCCTGGCATGTCTTTATTTATGGAGCGCTTTCGCATACAGTCTCCGGTTGAATACAGCTATCCCCTGAGGCAGGTAGTAGGATTCCCGCTTTACACGGAAGGACTCTAAGGCTAGCCATGGCTAGTGGTGGCTAGTGGTTCTGTGGAAAGAGGAAAAAAACACAATGGTGGAAGTCACATTGAACTGAGTTTCTGGTCTGCGAATTCATACACTTCCAACTACCCATCTTTACGGTATTGTCGGGTATATTTCTCCATATCAAGGCCTCGTGTCAGGGGAACTTTCAAAATCCTTTTTTTTTTTTCTTGCTTAAAAAAGGAGGGAGGCACCTGGAGGGCTCAGTCGGTTAAGCCTCCAACTTCAACTCAGGTCGTGATCTCATGGTTCATGGGTTCAAGCCCCACGTCAGGCTCTGTGCTGGCAGCTCGGAGCCTGGAGCCTGCTTCGGATTCTGTGTGTCTCTCTCTCTTTGCTCCGCCCCCATTCATGCTCTGTCTCTCAAAAATAAATGAACATTAAAAAAACAAAAACGGATTTTGAAAGTTCTTCACATCCAGTGTGGAGCTCAACAAGGGGCCTGAGCTCACGACCCTGAGATCAAGAGTCGGACACTTAACCAACCGAGCCACCCAGGCCACCCTCAGAGTCCTTTCTAATCTGAGGATACTGTCTCTACTGTATCATGGTATATAGCATATACTATCCTATGCTAGGCTATATCATATTATACTCTCCTATCCCATACAGTGTCCCAAGCCCACCAGAGCACCCTGGACTCCCCTGGAAACGTGACTTTCCTGTTTTCTCCCTGTACTGTCCTGCTTCACCTCTGATTAACACATGGGAAATTTTATACTCTATTCTTTTCTCTTAACTCTTAGCTAGAGTCTTCTCTGTCAAGGAAAGTGAAAAAATTAAAAAAGCAGACAGTGATTAAAAAGCGAGAGAGAAATGAATGCCAACATTAAATTAATGCCCAGCATTTTCGCCGGATCTATTACCCATTTTTTCAAGAAGGTTTGTTTCATTTCAGAAAGACCGGCTAGAAAAATGTAGAACAATGCTAAGTAAGCCAGTGAGTCATTTCTAATACTGCTTAATACTCTGCTATAAGAAAACAGAAAATGAATAGAGTTCTGTTCCTTAAAGCTAAGTAACATGATAGCCCCTATAATGGAAATATGGTTTCCTGAGCGTATAATCATTTTAACTTTGGTTATTTATTGAGCGTTCCTATCCCAAGAAGCTCAAGGTGTTTTCTCAACATTACTGTAGAGATTCTCGCATTCCGCCTTCGTGTTGATCGTTGGGTCCCATCTTCAGGAAGAAGAAAATCGCGCCCAGAGATGTTGAGCAGCTTGCCTAGGATCACTCAGCAAGTCAAAGTCAGTGCCAGGATTAGAACTCAGGTCTCCTCGTACTAGATTTCCAGTCAGCAGAGTGAAAATTGATAAGCTAGTATGTGGGTTACGTAGCCCACAAACTCATGTGGGTAGTTTTTGTGAGGAGGAATTAATCGTTTGCTTCTTTTTTCCTCTTGGCTTCATGGGTGGGAAGTGCATGCTAGACTCAACTATCATCAGGACAGCCCATGGCAGACACACTGAGGAAAGCCGCCCTTGGGTTCCGGGGCGGGACAAGAGGACATAACTTCTGCCTCTTCCAGAAGGAGACGTGGAGACTTTGTTCTTATCTCTTTAGCCCTAAAGAGTATTTTATTGACCATCAGCCTCTGCCAGGAGTTGAAAGAAAACTCTGAATACGTTGCCATTTAGTTCTAAAGACTGGCAAAACCACATGGAGGACGTGGGGAGAAGGGAGGAGGTTAGGAAGAGAGGAGGTATCACGAATTTGCGTGATGTCACCGCTAAGGAAATGGGGACTAGGGTACACAGCCCTTCCACAGACACGGAAGAACCTGCCATACATCTGACCCACTCTGTGACTTGGTGGAAAGGCTGATGCGGAACTGAGTTCCAAAGGTTGGAATCCCTGGCTTCTAAAAGCCATCCTTCCAGAAGAGAGCCTGGTATTGTGTTCATGGCTTCCCCGTAGAGCCCTGGCCAATTCTCACAATTCGTGTCTTATGACACAGGGGAACTCTAGTAGGAGTTACGGAAAGTGACCGTGGCCACGTGGCATTCTCCCCCCAAGCATCTTTAGCATGTGTCACTCTGGGACAGAAAAAGAGATTTCTTGTCCATTGAGGGAGAATCAATATAAAAAGAAGTTCCATCCTTTGTCACTTACTGCCACTCCCTCCCCCTTCCCTCACGGCTTCCGTTAGAGGGAAGTCAACACACATGGAGCCCTTACTATGCGTTAACTCATCTAGCTCTCAAAACACCCCCCCCCACCCCGAGGTAGGTTTTATGGTTACCCTCATGTGTTACCAAATAGGAAACGGAGGCCCAGAGAGATTAAGTCACTTGTCCAGGGTCACACAGTTGTAAGTGGCAAAGCCGGGATTCGGTCCTGAGGCAGCTGACTCCAGACTCTGAGAAAGCACCTGCTTTCTGACTATAATTCATTTCTTCTCGTGTACAGAGAATTCAGCATCAGTCAACAGGTTGTTTTTATGGAGAAGAGGAATTTTCAGTAGGCAAGGGGAGATTAGTGCCACTTCGCAGGTCCAGGGCTGACATTCAAAGGGATTTACTATGCTGGGATGGCGACCATTTGGTGAGCAGCTCCTCGAGTCTGTCCCGCCGCCAGGCAGCGTCAAGAACGCTGGCTCCGGTGTGGTCAGTCTGAAGCACGGTACAAAAGTCAAGAAACGAGTTCAGTTTTGGCGCCATCTAATTTTCAGGTCCGTCCGCGGGGCTTGGCCTGTCCTCGATGTTTGGGGCAGAGACCGGATATAATCAGTTATCTACCTCCAAAGTGGTTGTAGTCCCCGGAAGGAACCGGCCTACCCCGCAGTCAACAGAGACAGGTATAAATCAATACAAATGCCTATAAATACGACAGAGTCAAAAGAAATGATGATGGGTATAAATAAATAATGCGTAAGCGCCCGTTAAGGGGTGGAGAGGGAGTAGGTTGGGATCGTGCTGGCGTTGGGGAGCAGGCGTGAGATTAATTAGGGAGTTTATTGGAGCAAGTGGCAAAGATAAAAAAGGAAGAGGAAGACGCGGTCCAGCCGCCATCTGAATGAAAGAGCGGTGGCATCTCTCCGGCGTGGCTTGACGAATGAGCACCAGAGAAATTGAAGGCATCACCACTGATTTGAGCAAGGCACTTAACCTCCCCGGGTCTCAGTTCTTCCATCTGTCAATATAGAGTACGAGGTATTGAAATCAAGGGAACACAGTGGAACATTTTGAGTTCTTCCGAAGGAAAGCATCGCCATCATATATCCTCGGGGTTAAGGACAATCCGTTATTTGGAGGAAATGCCTGTGGCTTACGACACCCGATTTGCCCCCAAGCGCCAGTAACTCATGTGTCTTTGGGGAAGGAAATAATCCTAAGCATCCGCATAGAAAAAAAAAAAAATGGTAGGTGTTCAGAGCCTGCAAGTAACGTCCTTCTCTTTGGCATCGTACAAACAGCTTGGGCTCAGCCCAAACCAAGGCGGTACAAGCCCAGACCGAAATCTCAAATAACTGCCCACTCCTTGCACTTTTGGTTGGCGTCAGTCAATCACAAGTAGAATCAGACCTTCCCTTGCCAACATGACTGATACGTTTCCAGCGGAGCTATGTTTATGTCTTGATCCTCGTTTGTGTGATGTTCTGTGTTTTATAACTTGAGTCTCCAGGAGTTTTTCCCACGACTGTGTGTCATTCCTTATCGCCCATAACCAAATATGGCAGCTTTAAATAGTGCTGTCATTTCCCTCAGTTCACTCGTCGTGATATCATCAGGTATAGATTTCTGACACCGAGCATCTAATGGGGTTTTGGATTCAGAAGGCAACAATGAAAGATTTTTTTCCCCTCCCCTGGGTATTTCTCAGTTGAGAGACACAGAAGGAAATAGTGAGGAGTGGCGGGGCGCTAGGATTCGTGTCTGTTCCCCCAGAGAAACGGCAGGGGTGTGGCAGGACAGAGGGGGAAGAGCTGGAGAGAGCAGGCTGTATGGAGGGGGCGACCGCCCCTGAGCTCCACCCGGTCGACAGTGGAGGAGGCCCAGTGTTTCCAGACTGCCCCATTTCATTGGAAAAAAAAAAAAAAGCCAGAAATATGGATTTTTGCATGAAATCTCTCAATCATTCCATGTTAGCAACTAATACAGAATGGGTAAACATCGCAGGGATAAACAGATAAGGGCTGTCAGCAGTAAGCCACCAGTGTGTCACCTTTGATCTAAGGTACCTTCCACCAAGACCGGAGAAAGGTCTGCCGCGGTCCAAGACCACACAGCTGCAGACGGCTCATTCCATTTTGCTCTCGTCTGGAAAATGGCTGGGAGCTTGGTGCCCAGGGGTCTGTTCCTGGCTCCTTCCGTTGTCTCCCAGGACTCTGGTCGGGCGTACCCCTGGGCCCGGGGGACAGCCCGCGTCTCCCCACAGCCTGACGGCAAGAGCCCTGAGCTGCGTGTCAGAACACGTGCCTTTGAGACTCCGCGCTTCCACTTATTAGCTGTGTAACCTTGGACACATCGCTTGACTGCCCTTGGCTTTTGGTCTCTTCGCCAGTAAAATGAAAATACTAATCTCCCTCATGGCACCGTTTCGAGGCTTACAGGAGAAGTCTCGCTGCGTGTGAGATCACCTTGCAAACAAAAAAGCAAGGGGCCTGTTTCGGTAGCATCCTCATGAGACGTGAGTGTCCAAGAGGAGTCCTATTGTACTCCAGCCCCGCAGACACCAGCGGCTCGAAGGTGCCCCTGAGCCCACCACGCGGTCCCTGGGGTGGGGGGTGGGGACACGGGGCAGTGCACAGGGGCGCTGAGGGCTGTTCCGCTTTGCCCAGCACAAAGCCTCCCTCAACCTAGGAAGTGACCTGGCTACAGCTGTTCTTTGTCTCATCTGCTGAGATAGGGGCTGCAGAGGTCTCGGAGCAGCCCCTCTGCACTTTGGGCCCCAGTGCCGTTGAAACCAGTCACTCAGAACCCGAGGCAATGCCATCTGGGGCCAGCCCCGCACTCCCCCTCCCCGGCAGCCTGGCCTGCCCTGCCCAAGGGCCATCCTGACTGAATGCATACGGTGAATCTTGTGTTTGTCTCCATTTCCAGGGCCGCAAACCTGGCTATTTCTCCTTCTTGGACCCGTTTTCTCCAGGCGTCTGGCTCTTCATGCTTCTAGCCTATCTGGCCGTCAGCTGCGTCCTCTTCCTGGTGGCTCGGTAACGCTCCTCTCCCCGTCCCCGTCCTCACACCGCCACCTCGTGTCCGCCGCGGAGAACTGCACGGGAGGGGTGGGGAGCAGGACACCTGGGCGCCACACTGGAGGGGGTGGGAGAGGGACTCGGGCCGACCTGCCCTCTGCCCTGCTGTCCACCCGGCATTACCAGTTCCCCCACCTACACACTCGTTCCCTAACACGCGCACGCGGTATGGACAGGTGAGTTTGTCTGACTTTGCTTCTGCACCCCTGCCTCTTCCCCCATCTTCTCCCCCCCGCGTCTCTGGGCCCCCTGCTTGTGTGGGGGCCTTGAGAGAGAGAGGCAGGAAGATCACTCAGATCGAGCACCAGGATTTGGCTGTCCTGGCTTCAGACTTCGCCACGATCTGCCACAGTGCTAAGTGACAAGAACTAGAACCCGTGAATCCGGAGTTGAAGGGACAGGAGGCCTCGTGGCTTGGGCGATGGAGAAGTTTCCCTCTGAAGAGGGCCTGGCCCTTCTCCAGCCGGGATCTGCCAGTGAAAACACAGCTGCCTTGGTGAATGGGAGCCATGGAGGGTGGTACACGACAGGAGGGCAGGATGGAGAGAAGCATTTGCAAGAAGCATTGAGTTGAGACAGTTGGTCCAGATCAGGTGTTGGGGACAATTAAGCCCTCCCCTGTCCCTGGAAACAGAAACTGCCCCCGGGCCTACAGAAGAACCTGAGAGATCCCATGGCTAAGGCCGCCCATGAATGTGCACAGAGAGGGTGGTTTCTCTCTGCGGCTGGGCCACTGGATGGGCCTGGGTTTCAGGAGAGCCAGCTTATATCCGGAAACAGAACGAGCCCTAATGGTTCAGAGGTCACTCGTCCAGAATCCCTGCTCCCTGCTCGGCGCTCAGCCGACCTTGGAGGGGGGACTGGAAAGAGCTGTTCCCTGGGAGCTGGAGAACCACACACTGAGCTTTGAGGGAACCGGCAATGACTCTGTCCCAGCTGCCTCCCCTCCATAGCGGTCTCCTTTGCCTCAGGGCCACAGTGGCAGGGCCAGGTGATTCTAGCGGATGTCCCGTCTCTGCCTGGCAGGGTCTTCCCCAAGAGCATGTCTGCTCACGGGCTCAGGAAGAAACGTGTTCTCTCCAGTTAGAACAGGGAGCCCCAAGAAACAGCGGGGTGCCTAACCCCCCAGGGCAGCTCCCCGCCTGCCCAGGGAGTGTTGTTGTATCACCCAGTCCGTGCCCCTTCCGGTGGAGATCAAAGCCAAGTTCAGGAGAGTCGTCCTGAGTCTGAGAGATCCAGCCAGCCAGAGGAAGGCCTTGCTGACAAGCTGGTAGTCTTTAAAGACTGCTGTGTACCACTCACCTACCCCCTTGGGCCTGGAGGCATCGCCACCATCAAGGATTTGTTGTCAGTGACAACAGATGAGACATGCAGGGGGCTGCCACGCTGTATGATACTTTCCCTCCCTCCCCACTCCACCGCACTGGCTGCAGCAGCTTTTAGGAAGCTGTCTGCCTGAGCCCTGGTTCCACTGCTCTGAAATCGACTCTTAGCCCCTTTGATTGAGCCCCTGTGGGTAGCCAGCCACAGCTCTCGGGGGACCCCAAAGACCCTGGAAATAGTCTTAAGGCTTGGTTCCTAGATATACAGACATACAAGCCTGCTTCCGCATGCCCGTCGCAGTCTGAAGCTTTTCAACCAGCCCCAGGGGCTTAAACGACCCTTCTTTCCCGCCCTAGACACACACACACACACACACACACACACACACACACACACACACGCTCACTCACTCACTCTCACTCACTACCCCCACGTAGTGGTTAATCTTTAGCAAAAAGATTAACCCAAAAAAATGTACTTAAAGTCTGATTATACCACCTGTGTGTGTGTGTGCGTGTGTGTACGTACCACATGAACCTAGAATAATTTACCTACCTTCAGTAGGTCCTGGTTATCAAGCAGGGTTCCATAGGGCCTGAAGTCTCTTGGGAGGTACCAGAGACTTTGGAGGTGAGAAGGGGGGCAGCCAGATCTCTGGAGCCCCAACTCCGCTTTTCTCTCTTGAGCTGTTGTACTTCTGGGTAAGATTTTAGAGGCGAAAAAAGTATTTAGAGACCACTCATCTAAGGCAGCCATTCCCAAGCCGGCTGATACTCCCGCCGGACAGGGAGCTTTTAAAAATTTGCATTCCCGGGTCCGATCATCTCAGCACCTCTAGGGACAGGGCCGGGGAATCTTTTTGAAGCTCACTTCCAGTGGCCTGTAGGCTTGGGAACCACCGAGTACAAGCCAGCTCCGAAGGGCACTGCGAGAAGGAGCACATGTCAGGACGCGGGCCAACGATGACACACCAGAGTCATGTTCAGGAACAAGAGGCGGCAGTGGAAGCGTGGGCGAGCCACTGTAGACGAGGCTGGGGGAGGGACAGGAAGACTGGTGATGCTAATAGCACCCTGCGAGCACACAGTGACTGCCCTGCTCGGCGCACGCCCCAGACACACCTCCCATCAGAGCGGGGAGGCTGTGCGTGGGAGACCGGCCAGGGCCACTGAGCAGAGGAGGGAAGGCGCGTGTCTGGTGGGCAAGAAGACACATTCTGGGCCTCAGGGAGACGGGGTGGGAGCGGGGAGCTTGGAGTAGCCCTTCTCAACCCCGTGTGCCCATCACACTGACGGGGGGGGGGGGCGCGCGGTTTTAAAAAATACTGATGCCCAGCCCCCACCCGGACAGATGAAATCAGAACCTCTGGGAGTAGAATCTCGTCACTGACATTTCTTTCAAAGCCCCCAGGTGAGTCTGAAAGAGAAACAGGGTTGAGACCCTCGGCCCGAGGGACCGTCTAGGCCGGTGTTTCTCAGTGTGGTCCCTAGACCAGTGGCATCCACTTCGCCGGAGAACTTGCAGATTCTTAGGCCTCTCCCAGACTTACTGAATCAGAAGCTTCACGGGCCCAGCCCAGCAGTCTGTGTTTTAACAAGCCTTCTCGATGATTCCGACGTAGGTGGAAGTTCGAGAACTATTGTTCTGGGCTGAGCGTTTTCACACTGGCTCAGTGGGGCCCTGAGACCCCTCCGTGACCACTTTGGGGGACCAGGGGGGGTGCAGAACATGGAGCTTCCCCGCCGTGCACCCGTGACACCCCCAGCTTCCAGTCACTCACCTATTCTAGGTTTGGAGTTCCACGTCGTAATTTATTTTGAAAAAATAAATTTTCTTTCTTTGAAAGAAAAACGGTTTGAACACTGCCAACATAGTCCAACCCCCTCATTTTGGGGGGCTAGGAAAAGCCAGGCCCAGCAGAGGGAAGCGGCTTGCCCAAGGCCACAGGCCAGGTCCTGAAGTATAGCGGTGAGGCCAGAAAGGAGAGCTGCTCCTGCTGATTCCAGCACTTTCCGTCATGCCCACCCTCCGGGGCACTAGTCTGTGTTCCTTTTCTCCCACAGGTTGACCCCCTACGAGTGGTACAGCCCGCACCCATGTGCCCAGGGCCGGTGCAACCTCCTGGTGAATCAGTACTCGCTTGGCAACAGCCTGTGGTTTCCTGTTGGGGGCTTCATGCAGCAGGGGTCCACCATCGCCCCCCGAGCCTTATCCACCCGCTGTGTCAGTGGCGTCTGGTAAGATCCGGGGCAGAGAAGGGGCCAAGCCCGATGGGGTGGGGACGCCGAGGGGGTCCCCAGATAAGCCCTGCTCTGGCCACTGGTGGGCAGGAACCTCACAGAGAGCTCTGCCTTTCAAAACAGATTAGCAGGGAGCTGGGCTGCCTTCCGCCAGAAGGCCCGGGAGCCCCGGGTTGGGCACCCTTTGTGCCATCCTATCTGGTTCCTCTCTCCGTCTGCTCAGAGGTCTGGATGCAGAGGGGAGCCAGGGCAGGAAAGGAGATGCAGAAAACAGCCTGGTAAAGGCCCACAGCAAAGCGATGGGAACTTGCTGACCTGAAAATGACCTGAGGTTGAGCGGCTGGGCCCTGCCAAGGCATATGCAGATTTATGCAAATCTGAGTATGCCCGGGACTTGCCTGCTGGAAGAATTCAAACCCGGCTGTCACATCTCGTCCCCTCTACCAGCTTCGTCCCTCGGCGCCTGGCCCTGGGGACCTTGCCTGACCCGTCCCCCCTCGGCAGGTGTGGGGAAAGCCCAGTTCCTCGTGACTCAGAGCCGGACAGGACCTGGGGAGCTGTCCACGCGGGCAGTCTGCCAGCCTCAGCCGGAAACTCCCCTCTCCTCTTGGCTCGTCCATGGCAAAAAGAATACGGTCGGATGATTCGATGCATGGAAATGCAATTCGAAAACTTGAAAATGATACATAAATGTGTGGACTCGTAGTTGCTATTTGAGCATTACGGGCGAGGGGAATGAAACACACACACACACACACACGTATGTTTGTATATAGCCTAGGAAGACACATTTACAGAGGAACAGTTCCTCACCCTCATGTAAAAACCCACTGTCGGGTTTGACTGTCACAGCCTATAGGACTTCCTGCCCTGGTTCTCTCTCCTCCTTCCCCGCTCGTGTAAACCTAAGGAAAAGGGGCGTTTCCGCCTTCGGGCACCAGCGTCTGCACAGTTACGAGGAGAACCACCGGACTAGGGCTGGCAGGGAGGTGAAAACACAGCCGGGATTTTTGTTTTCTCCAATAAATGATAAACACAGTAGGATTTAAAACTTCTGGGCAAGGCGCTCACCCATTACCAGAGAGTGCCCAGAAATCACCAAGCAGAGCAACGGGGAGAACTGGGTTTCCCATTCCACTGGGAGAAAGGGACGGTCTTGGCAGGGGAAGTCACAGCGTGCCCTCCAAACCCCGGAAATCTGGACAGAAGTCCTGCGGACAACGGGAGTCAGCTGCAAACTCTGATCTCTTTCTACCTGGGGCTTTGCCTTCCAGGGCGGGGGGTGTTCCCACGCACTGCACGTAGGGCCCCCTCGTCAGCTTCATCCACCTGTCAGCTCCCTGCCCCTCCAGGAATTCCCTCCTCCAGACACCGTTGGCCTGAGGGCTTGGGAGGGCCACCAGTCCTGCAGGCCGCTCTGCCCTGGCGCACTGGCTCGGCAGCACTTTAAACAGCTGTTCTGGGGGGTAGGGGGGGGGCTCCATTATGCTGCTCCTGATCGTGCAGGGGACGGGGGGCCCTTGAGTTGTTAGGGAGCCCCTCTGCCTCTCAGAGCTTTGAGTTATCAAATCCAGGCCTCGGTTTGGTCAGCTCCCTGCAGGAGCGCGAGGTCAGAAGACAGTCGTAGCCTCCCTTACATTCCTCGCCCAGAGCAAGCGACCGAAAATGCCACGTTGCTAGCAAGAATGCCAGCTTTACAACCGATCATGCCCCTTTCACACAGGAGCAGGGCTCCCCTGACCCGTCTAGAGAGAGCGTGTGATTTGCTTTCTCTGCAGAGACAGTAGGCTTGCCCGAAGCCATGTTGCTCTCTGACCCCTTCCCTTGTAACCAGTGGTATAAAGAGACACATGACCATCCAGGGTGGATGTGTAGCCATGAGGCTGAAGGAACTCCCCCCCCACAGCCAACTCTGAGGTCAAGGCCACCCCCAGGGCTCATTAACCCACGGCACTGGCCAGGGGAGCTAAACAGCTTCAGAATGCTAGCCTCTACCTGAGGATGGATTACCCCACCCCCCTGGCCTCTTCTGGGGGATGGTCATGAGAAAGAACTTCCAGCACAATGTATGAGCTGAGGCAGGAGCAAGGAAGGCAGGTCTTACGAATGGAAAGACACCTGGCACGTAGAAAGACACAAATAGGGAAGGCGAGCAGGTGATTTTCATCCCGTGTTCAGTGTGAGGGTCTCTCTCTGCATTTCCCTATAGCTCACATTCATCTGGTCCTTTACGGATTATTAGATTATTATTATTATGGCCAATTGCAGATTAACGTACTATCTCATTTGATCTCACAGTTCTCTATAGATGGGCCAAGCAAGCATTTATGTCCCCGAGCAGGCAAGCTAGAGGACGTTATGTGGCTTTTCCCGCAAGGTCTCGCGGGTGGAGGGGAACAAGGCCAGAACCCTTGCTGGCGGTCTGGCATATGGATGCACGCATTGAGTCAGGATATGCCTCTGTCGCTTCACATCTGGGATGCAGCCAACAGGGGTCCTTGGACACAGAGGCACAGGAGACAATGGGACTTCCCACTCTTCCTGGAAGCTGCCGGCCTCTGAATCCTGTGGCAAACGCTATGCATTAGTTGGCAATGTCTTCATAACGAGTAAAGCCTTATTTATTCAGACTCCACCGATTCAGAGTTTGCGATTATCCAGCCTCAATTGTGCTTGGATATGTCTTTGAACTCCCATAAACAAACGGATTGGGAGGCAGATCCACACTGCTGTCCAGATGGTAGAAGGCTTATTTAACCTACTTAAGTGAACACACTAGTTTTAACGCCTTTAGTGTGTATACCGCCTGACTTGCAAAATTATTCTAATTTTAAGTGAGTTTCCTCTACCCAATAAAACCCCCTTCTGCTCTGAAAGAGCTTGCCCATTGTAAGGGTGGGTTCTAATTCCAGCTTCTTAGCGGTTCACAGGTGTTTGCACCACTTAATTTCTAAGGGTTCCTGGTTTCTAGAACTGGCTCGAAAATATGGATTTATCAATGTGTTACTTGGCACGTTTCTCATTAGCAAACTTGGGGTGAGAATTTTACCTCCCTTAGTTGTAGGGGGTACATGAGATCGTGTCCGTGGCTCAGGGCAGGTGCTCAGTACATAGAGATACTCATCTGATGGTCAACCCACATCATGAGAAGACAGGGGCGGCCACCCCAGCTCTAGTTCTAAACAGAGTCCCCAGAGCCGGCACCGTTAGCTCATTCCCTAAGCTCATTTCTCACAGTCTCCCGGACGGTCTCGTGTGCGTGGACACACCTCTTTTGAATAGCAACCCAATAATCACCTCCTTTCGGAAATAAGAAAAAATTAGCTGTCTTCCAAGCAACCCTCACATGCTCTATTCATTTCTGTTGACATCGTATGCCCTGCCTCCTTTCTCTTCCCCCCACTGAGCTGGGAGCTCCTTCCGATAGAGGGCCACCTGGTCTCTCCTATGTCACAGCAGGACTGGGCATGGGGGCTAAGACTCCTGGGAGTGCCCGGGCAATGATGACTTCCTCGTCTCTTCCTACATAGGTGGGCTTTCACGCTGATCATCATCTCATCCTACACGGCCAACCTGGCAGCCTTCCTGACTGTGCAACGCATGGATGTGCCCATCGAGTCTGTGGATGACCTGGCTGACCAGACCGCCATTGAGTATGGCACGATTCATGGAGGCTCCAGCATGACCTTCTTCCAAGTAAACCCATTTTTTTAAAATTTTTTTAACGTTTATTCATTTTTGAGAGACAGAGAGACAGAGCGTGAGCAGGGGAAGGGCAGAGAGAGAGGCAGACACAGAATCCGAAGCAGGCTCCAGGCTCTGAGCCATCAGCAGAGAGCCCGATGTGGGGCTCGAACCCACAGACCGTAAGATCATGACCCGAGCCGAAGTCGGCCGCCCAACCGACTGAGCCACCCAGGTGCCCCCCAAGTAAGCCCATTTGGTTGCTCACCAACATGGGGAGTTGGGCAGGATGAAGTGGAGACATTTGTCCTCTGGAGATAAAGGCATCAATCCTCATCCCATTATCTCTTTTGAACATCTAATTTGGGAGTTCACCTGGGGCTCATTTTTCCCCCACTCTGCAAAATACCCCTGGAACGAGGGCCCCAAGGAACTTTGGGGTTAATACCAGCCACCCAAAGTGTTGTACGAGAACCGTTAGTGGTAGCTGAGATGGTTTTAAGTACGATGTGTTGAAACTATCATTTAATGGCTGTAGTTTCATTTTGCTTTAATGGATATTAGAAAAAGATGTAAATGCGGTGAATCTAACCCGTACTTTTATTTATACTGCTGCATAGGGTGAGGCTAATGTATACATTTAAGTTTGGCTAAGTGGGCTAAATTTTATAGGTAGTATTTAGACAAAGCAAGATTCGAATAATACACAAATGTCTGAAGTAGGAGGAACACGAGGTGAGGATGAACCGGTTTCCTATATCCCAAAGCAGACACATGTCAGATCGGGAGCCCGTTGGCTTTGAGGCTTCCTTGCAAGGCTCCGGAGAAGACCTTGCCACGGTTGTGTGTTAGCCTGGCACACCAAGTGATTGATCACCAAGACTGGCAGATCTGGGCCGAGGAGAGGAGCGGTATACTTCAGCGTCTCTAGGAAAGTAGATTCACCCTGCGGTTAATAGGTGTCCAACCAACCTACTACCCAAGAAACCTACGTGAAACAAGTCAGTTTTCTGTTTACCGTACAATCTCAGTGCCTGTTGGCCCCGCAACCACTGAGGCATCGTGCAAACCCAGGTGTGGCTAGACCCCCAGAATTCTCTGAGTCTTGTTATTATTTGCAAAAAAAAAAAAAACAAAAAAAAGAGGCCAGTGCTGGATATGTGATTGACACGTTGGTTTAGGGTCGACGGAAAATCGCTGGCACTCTTCCCTCAGATGATGTCTCTTAGAAGTTCTGATGGACCCAAGTCCACTCCCTCCAACCTGAAGGATAGCAAAGGATACAACCAGAATTTCCATCTAATTTTATCAGAACATGGAGGCTGGCAACGGAAGTTGTCTCAAGGGTGGTAGATGGGGCAAAAACCAATGATCAAACCAGTAGATAGCGTCTACAGTGCCGTACGACCTTGATCTTTCCTTGCTTTTCTGTAAAAGGTATCATAGGCCCAATCCCCCCTCCTGCCGTGATGCAGCAGCAGTTGAGAGATGAGAAGGGGAGAGGTTATTAATATAATGAGGGGGTTGAGTAATAAAGGGACCAGGATTTTCAGGTCTACTTTGATTCCCTCCCTTTCAAAACCCACATTTCCTGGGGTGCCTGGGTGGCCCAGTTGGTTGAGTGTCCGACTCTGGTCATGATCTCACGGTTTGTGAATTCGAGCCCCGCATCAGTCTCCGCGCTGACAACGTGCCCAACATGTCCTTCCTCTTTTCCTAAGCCTGCTTCCTTGTGTTCTTTTCCCAGAATTCCCGCTACCAGACCTACCAACGCATGTGGAATTACATGTATTCTAAGCAGCCAAGTGTGTTTGTGAAGAGCACAGAGGAGGGGATCGCCAGGGTGTTGAACTCCAACTACGCCTTCCTTCTGGAATCTACCATGAATGAGTACTACCGGCAGCGAAACTGCAACCTCACTCAGATTGGGGGCCTGCTGGACACCAAGGGCTATGGGATTGGCATGCCAGTCGGTATGCAGGAGAGGACCAGCCTCTTTGGGTAGCTCCATCCAGGCAGGGTCAGAGTAGCTAGGACCACCGAATGCAACACTGAACTCGACAACCCTGGTCTAGAACCACTTAACAGGGACTTTAGGTGGGCATTTTCCAGGTTAAAAAAGAAAAATAAGCAAACTCCCATACTTCTACGAATCTGTGATCAGTTCTCAATCTTTAGTTATTGAAGGGCTAATTGATCAGTTAGTAATTGATTACTTACTAAAGGGCATGTCGATGCCCTCAGTAGAGTCTTTAGGGCTTTTGTTCTCCCTTCTTCTGCTTCCTGCCCTTTGGCCATTTCTCTACTGATGGGCTCTCTGCTAGCAGTGGGAAGGAGAAGGAACAGATGGTAAAACTCCATGAATTTTGCTGCTGGTGTCCCCGGCGAAAGGCTCATTACAGAAGGAGACTGACAGGATAGATGGGGTAGCCTTCAGATCATTTGTGGGTGTCATGGACCTGCTACTCCAAATCAGCGTAGGTCATTGAGAATGGCCAGTGGAACTCTGTATTCAGCTGACTGTGTACCTTCCAGTGTGGTATAGCAGGGTAGGGATGCTTGGCTTCCAGAAAGGTATCCCAGCTCTGCTTTCTAAAGGATATTCATGCCTTGAGAGTACCTCAGCCAGAAGATGAGGGGGGAACACGTTGAACTGCTTTTTGGATTGAAGGGGGAATCTGAAAATGTTCACCAGATGCTTGGAACGTGCACCCGACCCTACCCCCGACTGAGAGCCATGCTGTAGAGGGCTGTCCTCGCCCACGCTGTTCTTTTAGGAGGTTGTCCTGTATAAGGCAGCAGAGGGAAAGGCAGGAACCAAGGCCATCAGACCACGTGGCCTCTTTGCTGTATATACAACTTTGCCTGTCACCTTACACATGCCTTCTCTTGATTGTTACCTAACTCAGAACTCTGTAGGCTTCACTATATACCTGTGGAGTGCGAACAGCATGGTTTTGGAGTCAGGCAGACCTGGGAATGCCCCTGGCTCCCGGCTCCGGGACCTCAGATAGGTTATTTGAGCTCTCTGAATCTCAGTTATTCTGTAAAATGGAGACGATTGAGGGATAAACCTAATAATCCAGGCGGGGGCCTTACTACAGCGTCTCACACTTAGCCTGTTTAGAAGGAACATCGGTGCCCTCCCCGTCTTTTCCATAGTCCCTTGTGCTCTCCGATAAAAGCAGATGACTCCTTAAAGACTGATCAGGAACCAAGCCAATGAGCATGGGCAATGATCCGGTTCCTCCTCGAACCCTGTGAATTCTGACACCTGCAGTTCTGTAAACGAGACGCCTCGGGGCCCTTGAAAACCCACATACTCCCTTTTTACCATCACATTTCATTGACGTCCATTAATTTACCAATTACAGGCCCCTTGGGAAAGTCATTGGCTGCCATTTTATTCCAAGATGGTGGAATAAACCACAAAACAAATGCAAGATGCACCTTGATAATACTCCAGCGGTTTAAGAAATTTAACTGAAACGTCAAACGCTTCAAAAGTTTTCACGGAACAAACCTATAGAGGGTTGACATAAAGCAGACCAACCCCAGACATTTTTATCAATGACGAAGGAAAAAGGGAAGGAAATGCATTTATTCCATATCGGACGTGATGCTCTTTTCACACGTCACCCCACCTGCGAGGTAGATGTGGTCCTTCCCACCCTAGAGGAGAGAACTGAGTTTCAGAGACGGCAACTTACTTGCCCAAGGTCACACAGTCAGCAGAGGAGCTGGGTTTCAGCCTGTCTCCAATTCAGTGCTTTGCTTACCGGACCATGTTGCCGGAGGGCTCCCACCAACTCGACAAGACAGGATAGGTGGGAAAGTGAGGTACGGGCTGGTCCAGGTTCTCAGACCAAGCTGAGAAGGGCGTCCCATCACCCACTGATGTGCCAGACTTTATGTCTGGCTGAGGTCATGTCCAGGAAAGACAGCATGTATGTCATTCTTATGCGGGAGGTAAGGGCATACCCAGAGAATAACTAATGTAGCAAGACGGAGGGAAATTAAGAGAAACAGAACAAGGAATGAGATGGACAATTAGTCAAATGGTTTAGAAGCAAAATAGGCAAACGTGGAGTAAACAGAATCATCCTTTCTCGGGGCCCCTGGTGTGCCACTGAGGTTGGGTTGGAAATGCTTGAAATGCCTGGCTGGGCTGGACAGTTGTCTGTAAACCTGGAATGTTCATTAGTCTCACCACCTAGCACCATCTGTTAGTTGGAGTCGCCGTCCACCGCACATGTGTATTAAGTACCTCGTATACGTGGGGAGCTCTTGACGCTTGCCCACATGAGTTGCGTAGACACATTCTGCGCTGCGGGCTTGGGGTTGACCTGCCCACGCATAGTTGTATCTCCAGTAGGGAAGGTTCCATCTGTGGCATTGTGAGCCGTCAGAGTCCAAAGAGATCTAGGGGCTGATCTAGTTCCTTGGCGGTCAAAGTGTGGTCTATGGCCCAGCAGTGGGGCATCCCCTTGGAGCTTGTTAGACATACACAGTCTCAGGCCCCACCACCGACGCACAGAATGGGAGTCGGCTGGTCAGTCAGACCCCCAGGTCATTCTTGTGCCTATTAAGGTTTGAGGGCCCAAATCTACTTGTTCCGAGCTTCTGTCTGCATCCTTCACCGTCGCCTTTTCCCCCGAGGCTTCTGTCCACATCAGGCCTTCACAGAGCTTGAGCAAGAAAACTGAGAAGCTTAGTTGCTTCCCAGCCTCTTGGCAGCCTTTTCTCTATGATCTCCAGCCTCAGCTTGTGCTGGGGCAGTGAGCTTTCCACGGTCTCATTTAAGCCTATTTTTGTGATTAAAGCTAAATTCCAGAACCAAAGCTCCTTGACCATATTCCATTAGAAAAATTAAAAAGAGATTGCACTGAACGGAAGCCTTCTGTTTGAGGAAGGAGGGAGGAGCGGTGTGCACAGGGTGATGGATGGGGACAGGGGGGTCGTCGGCCACTCAGCAGGCAGGTGGGAAGTTGGGGTTGCTGGGGACTGAATTCTGCACACACAGGAGAGGTGGCTTCCATCACACTCTGGGGTGATGCTTCTCTCTTTGGGGGCTGCTCTAGGTAAACAAACAGTTGTCAGGTGTAAAGTAGCAAGAGTTGCAAGTGCCTGAGAAATTAACTTAAATGAAGTAGAAGACAGGGATGCCCAGGTGGCTCGGTCGGTTGAGCGTCCAACTTCGGCTCATGTCATGATCTTGTAGTTCGTGAGTTCGAACCTCATGTTGGGCTCTGTGCTGACAGCTCAGAGCCCGGAGCCTGCTTTGGGTTCTGTGTCCCTCTTCTCTCTCTGCCCCTCCCCTGCTCATGCTCTGTCTCTCAACCATAAATAAATGTTTTTGAAAAATTAAATATAAGACAGACAACTGACCAAGGGAGAGGTTCATGGTCCAGATTTCTGCCTCTTGGGGGCAGATGGGAAGGCTTGCAGCCAGCTTCCTGAGTGTTAATGGGTAGGCTGGGTAACCTCAGTAGAAAGTGGTGGGTAAGTGGAGCCACACCGCTGCCTGAAAAGCTGCAACCTGACCCACCCTGAGTTCTTGGCCATGGGCTGAACGTGCCAGTCAGTGTAGAGAGAAGGAAAGTAGAAAGGCCCAAGTGCCCTGCATGAAGCCAGAACCCCCTCCTCCCCATGGAGGGTCCTCAGAACAACAAAGGGGAGAGCCGTGCTCCTGCAGGGCCCCCCCGCCACCTCTGTTCCTCTCCTCCTGATGTTGGGTGGGCAAACGGTCTCATTTAAGCCTATTTTTGTGATTAAAGCTAAATTCCAGAACCAAAGCTCCTTGACCATATTCCATTAGAAAAATTAAAAAGAGATTGCACTGAACGGAAGCCTTCTGGCATTCGGGCAAGGGGGTCTACTGGGGAAAGGGGCAGAGTGGTGCCTAAGAGGGCACTCACGCCCTGTGTTCTGGGCTCTCCCGCGACCCCACAGGTTCGGTTTTCCGGGATGAGTTCGACCTGGCCATTCTCCAGCTGCAGGAGAACAACCGCCTAGAAATTCTGAAGCGCAAATGGTGGGAAGGCGGCAAGTGCCCCAAGGAGGAGGATCACAGAGCCAAAGGTGAGTGCGTTCAGGGGCTTCTCCCCTCCTGTTCCAGAGGAGCGCTTGTTCCTCGAGTCTGGCGTTCAGAGTCCGAGTCATGATTGCTAGAACACACTGACGACAAGCCTTGCAAGGAATGGAGGGCTGGGCCGGGACGGCCGAGGGCCAGAGTCTGGGCCCGATGGAGGCACCCAGTGCCTGCCTGCTCACTAGTCCCAGCGACGCCATCTTTACCATGTTTCCCGAGTGCAGCCAGCGCCTACCCCGGCCCGCGCCCCCCTCCCCTCACCACCATCGACTGCCGGCCTCCCTTTCCCATTCTGGCCCCTCGACGGCGTCTTCTCCACCAGTGGTCAGAGTGAGTCTTTTCATGATGCGAGGAAATCCCAGCAGTCCCCTGCACGAACCTTCCAGTGGCCTCCCATCTCAGAATAAAACACAAGCCTTCGGTGGCCTCCTCCTGGCCGCCCTGGGGAGGCTCCCCCAGAGAGGTCTTCCCTCCCCGCCCCACACATCTCTCCCATCACGTGAGCTCTGCTTTGGTTTTCTTTTCAGACCTCACCACTCCCTCATATTCTATTTTCTATTCGTTTCTTTGTTTACTTCTTCTACCTCTTCTACCACAATGTAAGTTTCATGAGGACAAGGACTACCTTCTTCATAGGGCTGTCCACAGGGCCTGGCATGTGGATATTTGAATGAATGAATGAAGTTTAAATCATGCTGGATAGAAAGCAGTCGCTGACTGATACATGTTGTTGAGGAGCGTCGAGGGTCCCTGTTTGTCCAGGAATTTTTGCGGGGGCTTTGCTACATGTGTTATCGATCAGTTAATGCCTATTAGTTATCTTTAGAACCCCCTTCAAGTCTCAAGATGTCCTGGTTTGGACCATAAATCATATGGTCACCCTAGCAATCCGTTGCAGCCTTGCTAAAAAATGTAACAAATTTACCTACACACGCTGTCCCCCAGGAAGGCAGCTCGGGAGCAAAATGAATAGTGCCATGTGCCCCCCTCTCTGCTCAGCGTGAATGATTAGCCGTGATGAGACGGTGAATGAGTGACTTTGTGTTTCCAAGTGTCTCTCTGTGGGGCTCTATCCTGCAAGGAAAGATGGCAGGAATATGGACCCGGGGGGTGGGGGGAGGGGCACGCCCTTTGCGATTTAGAGGAGACACTGCCCCTTCTCTCACGGGAACCCACTGAGACACCCATGTCTTGGCTGTCCGCTCCCAAAAAAGCAAGTGTGGAGGGGACTAATTCTGTTCAGAAGAAAAGAGAAGGCAAGAAATGAGGGTGGTGCAGAGAGAAGTTTCAGGAAACTTTGGTGGATTCGATAGAATGAAGTAGATGTTGAAGATACTCAGGACCCGAACAGGGAGGGAGGGTCGGAGGCGGTATTGCAGGCAGTAAGCATCCTGAGGAGGGACGCGGCAGCCGGACTTTGTGCTGGGGCTGGGGCTCTGTGTGCTGCAGGTAGAGCAGAGCCAGAGTCCCGTGGGTAGCGCTGAGGTGGACAGAGGGTCTGTCCTTAGGGAGCGTGCGAGGAGCAAAATGCTCCTGCCCCACCCCCTCCCCGTATAAAGACTCATGGATTGGGAGCGCCTGAGTGGCTCAGTCTGTTAAGTGTCCGACTTCACTCAGGTCATGATCCCAGTTTGTGACTTTGAACCCTGCGTCGGGCTCTGTGCTGACAGCTCAGAGCCTGGCACCTGCTTCCGGTTCTGTGTGTGTCTCTCTCTCTCTGCCCGTCCCCTGCTCACACTCTGTCTTTCAAAAAATGAATAAACATTAAAAAAAAAAAGACATATGGATTGCAAACAGTCTAAAGCCGTCTGGGTTTGGAATAGTCAGAATAAAATGAGCTTATTGATAAGTTAACATATGTTAATGTTGTTCTGTGATATCAATGAACTTCAGAGTAGTGGGAAAGGGCACCGGCTTACCAAGCAGTTGGAGAGAAACAGCAGTGGCTTTTGATCGGGAGTAATGTGAAACAGAAGCAGAGCGGTAGATCTGGAACCTAGAGCAGAAAGATCTTGAGTTCTTCCCCTAACTGATGAATGAAATAGGAGAAACATCCAGGTATGTCTCTTTCTAGAAGCCCTTGGTCCCCTCCAGCCCCCCACCTCCCGCAGTGAGCTGGGCGCTTCTGTGACTTTGAACGGAGCGTTCAACACACTGCCTCGCAGTTCTCGATCTCCCCTGTTTGGTAGATGGCACTTTAGATGTGGACCTGGTCTCATTTGTTCCCGTGTCCCTAGGCCCCCACCCCCACTATGGAGCCTGGCACATAGTAGGTCCCCAATACGTATTTGTGGGATGTGTGATTAACACTCCCGGCTGCTAGTTGTCCAAGGCTACCAGTGGCCGTGTTCTCCTTGGTCACGTTAGTAAAGCGACCAACGAAACGGTGCCTCGGTGACTTTCCTCAGCACCCTTCACAGCCCGAGCTCGCCACTAGGTCCAGTCGTTCCTGCCTCTGAGCAGCCCACCAAACTTTCGTGTTCACGCAGAGACGCTCTTGATGAGGGAGGCTGGAACACAATGGGACGAGGCCAGGAGCAAGGGCTCAGAGGGATGCAGGGAACCCCCCCCCGAATCCTACATGGCTCCCCCCTCCGCCCCCACACAGGCCTGCACTGGCTCTGTCAGCTCAAGATCTCCCTCCCTTCCGGCTTCCCACTAATTGCAGGCTTCCCCAGCTTCCCCGCCTTCGTAAACCCGACCCCCGTTGCATCTATGTGTCCCCTTGAGGCTCACTGCTGAGCTGACCCCACGTCTCTAGTTTCCCCTTTCGCCCCTGCCCCTGGACGCTTCTGTGCATGAATTTCTTTGCTTGTGTTTATTTATGCATCCTACTAATCCTACAGAGGACCATTTGGAGGGCAGCAAAATTGGCAGGTATGGGGGTGATGACACAGAATCTGGATGCCTTAGAGTTATCCCAGTCCCCAGTCTGGGTCATCTCTCTCCCTCTGTAGGTGTCACCCAAAGTCCAGTGGACTTTCCCCAACCCTCCTCCGACCTTCCAAGAAGGAGATCCCCAGATGTCTACTCTCCTGCTTCCCTGTTGGTTCTACCGTCTGCGTGAGGATAAGTCTCTGCCCTGGGGCAGTTTTCATAAGGGCTCAGGATCACAGACGCGGGGTCAAATGGACTCCGCTCCATGAAAGGCCTTGTTATCATCACTATGAATGTCTTTGAGCCTCAGTTTCCTTCTCTAGAAAAATAGAGATGATAATTAATAATAATGTCACCTTCCGGGCTATTGCGAAGAGGGGATGACAGAAATCGTGTTAAACCCTCCGCAAAAGCGACGGGCCCAAAGGAAACGGGACCTAATTTTATCCCCAAATCTAGGCCTGAAGGAGCAATTGAGGCACAGCGAGTGGTCCGAACAGCGTCCACAGCCACGAGTATGCCCGTGGGCCTCAAGGCTAGAGAGCTCTTCTAAAATCAACACTGATGACATCTCTTTTGTGTCCGTTGACATTTGTCCCCTGTGGACTATAAGAAACTCAGAGGCAGGGACTGTCTTACTTATTTTTGTATCTAAGGGACCAGCGTGATCATCTGACCTCAGTATTTGATGAAAGGATGAGCAATGAATGAATGAACACGAATGAATGAATGAACACGAATGAATGAATGAACACGAATGAATGAATGAACACGAATGAATGAATGAACATGAATGAATAGGAATGAATGAATGAACACGAATGAATGAATGAATAGGAAGGAATGAATGGGCAATCATCTCAAGGACCTCCAGACTGGTACCACTTCCTTCCTCTGTTGCCTCCCAAACAAGAACCCTGACCCCCAGGTGTTGGCATAGAAAGGGTCCACCTAGCCCCCACTGCATCCCACACACATTGTAAACCACTGCAGCTCAGGCACTGTGCTAGGCGCTGAGATTATGAAAAGGCGTAAGGCATGGCCCCATCCCAAAGAGATTTGAAACCTAGAGAGAAGCACAAATAATCGCTCTAATGGCTGCCTGTAGGACTGTTTTATGAGAACTATAAAAAACAGTGTTTATGAAGCCCAGGGGAGGAAGTGATTAATTCTGAGCAATGGTCAGGGAAGGCTTTAGGGACATTTAGCTTGAACCTCGAAGCATCTATCAGGAGTCACTGCTTTAGGAACATTGTAGAGCACGGTTGCCACACTCAGAAATTGGTTCGAATAAGTGAGGTGGGGTTGGAATTAAGAGAGCATTGAAAACTAGATAAAGGCGTTTGGACTACAAACCGGCATGTCCCAGGCTTTTCCCTGGAAGGAATTAGTAGCAGCAGAGACTGCACATACCCTTTGGGGGTCTGGGGACATAGCCTAAAACAGCTCACCATGCTTGGAATGTCCTTAGTCCTATGTTTTATCCTAAAAACACACAGGACCTTTGCAACTGACAACAAAACATAGGCGATGTTTATTTAATGTAAAAATGCTTTCTCCACCTCAACTCTGAGAGAAATTCGTGTCCTGGGAAGATGCCCGGTAAACATCCTAAGCATTGCCGATGCCTTGGCACGCCAGCAGCACACCGGACTGGGTTTGAGAGTGTCAGTTATATATCTCAGAGATTCAGGGATAAGATGCGGCATGATGAAGGCAGGTGCCGTGGGGTGGAATTCTGAGCTCTCGGTGGCATACGAGGTCTCAGGGGACAGTCGTTGCCTCGGGAGGAAGAAAGCATCAAATTATTGACTTTAAGTCCCAACTGTTCTTACAACTCAGCAGAGGCAGTGTTCTTAGAAGTCGAGGTTTTTGATTTGCCAGAAGAGTATTTTGCAATCCAGAAAGGCTCATAACGAAAGGAGGCTTGCCGTGAAGCTGGCACTCGAAGCTAGACAGGGGAGAAATAATCGAAGACCCAGACCACCAGTCTGCAAACCAGATAGTCAACGCCCTGGCCAGGATAGGGAGCTTCTGAGCAGGCACAGGATATTTTAGAGAGAGGAGAGTCCCTCAGAAGGAGACTTGTGCCCTGCTGGGACACAAGACGGTAGCAGATAGAACTAGTTGGGGATTCTAAGAAGTAAAGAGATTTTGGCTTGCTTCGAGAATTTGGAAAGCCCCCGAAATATGTCTCATGCCACAGTGAGGAGGGGACATGAGAGATGGGACAGGGGGATCCAGAGCAGGGAGGGCCCCATGGCAGGCTTGCATTTTCCAAGGCTCCAAAGATACTAGAAATCTAAGTGGAATCCTTCATTGAGACCAGACACCTAACCCACCCCCATGACAGGTCATCTCCTTACCCTCGGACCTGAAATACCTCCAGGGGCGAAGCAGAAACAGAGAAAACCCTGCCTTTAGCTAAATTTAAACCTGAGATGACCGAGAAATCTTCATTTGTGGCAATCAGGTGGAAATGGGGGCTTGAGGTAGACATGAGGTGATTTATGGAAAACTTACGTTAGAATTTTTGCCGAGTGACTGGCTTTGGAAATCCTTCCCCAGGCCACAGAGGTTGAAGAGGACCGATCTGACAGAGAGTTCAGGAGGCTGGAGACGGGAGGCAGACAGGGAGATCGGGGCTCCCAGGGAAGAAGGGACGTAGTGTCAGGAGGCTCCACGCCGCACTTGGGGACCAAATGTTCTCTGGCACAGAGAAGAGAACGGAGCAGATGAAAAGGAAAGGGAAAATAAATAGCGAAGTCCTCCTGCCCAGGTCCCAAATGCTCCAGAAGATGCTAGGATTCTGTCAATGAGCCAATGTTAACTTGTGTCTGTGCAGCAGTCCTTCGGGAAGAAAAGGATGAGCTGTATTAATACGCGGTCATGTCCAAAGGGCACTGTCTGGGAGATGCTATGCAAATCACCATGAGAGCCGGGGCTTCGGCTCCCATCCCAGCCGTGGCGGCTAGTGCCAGTTTAATGCAGTGGCCCCATTTCTGCCGTGGCTGAAGCCCAAACAAACATTACTCAGAGAGGCGTAAAGGCTTCCTAAGCCAAGCCAAAGGTCCGTGTGACCTCCTCCAAGCCAAGCAAGGAGCACCAGCCTGGAACGGAAGGCACCGTTGCTTGGCCTCTCTCTGGCAAATCAGCCATCGGACTTACGGAATATAAGTTACTGCTCAAGGGAGCCCCTCCTGCGGTAGAACAGGACCAGTGTGACCCGAAGGATCTCTTCCTTTAAGTCGTTAAGTGGTTGCCAGGAATGGAGCCCCAGGAACTTTTTTTTTTCCCTTGTGTCTCAGACTGAACAAAGGGCAGTCGCTTTTATTTGCTTTCCAGAGTAGCTCCGAGGTGATCTTTCTTTTCGTGATGTGAGCCAGTGGGCTCTCGCGTGTGCCTCAGGGAAGGGGGAGAACCCGAAGCAGGCAGAGAGGGATGGCGGCGAAGCGAACTGTGAGGAAGGTCCTTTTTTCGGAGACTTCTGAAGCTGACAGTGGCTGTAGGCACTTTGCTTTCAAGTACAGACGGTCCCTGACTTACGACGGTTTGACAATTTTTCGATTTTATGATGGTGCGTGAGCGATACACGTTTAGTATACGGCATGCTTGGAATTTCGACTGTGGATCCCTCCCCAGGCTAGCGATATGCAGGGTGATTCCTCTCCCGTGATGCTGGACAGCGGCTCCCCGTCACCCCGAGATCGCCCCGGTCAGCAGCCGATAGACACAGATCACCCTCCCGTGCCCATTCAATCGTTCTAGTTTTCGCTTTCAGCACGGCGTTCAGTTACGTGAGATGTTCAACCCTTTGTTACAAAATAGGCTTTGTGTGCGATGATTTTGCCCAACCGTAGGCTAACGTCCTGAGCACATCTCAGGTAGGCTAGGCTAAGCCATCCTGTTCGGAGGGTTAGGTGTATTAAATGTGGTTTCCGCTTACGGTGCTTGCAACTGACGATGCATTTATTGGGGAGGTGACGCCCTCGCCAGTCGAGGAAGAGCTGCAGAAGTGGCAGACAGTGTGCAGTAGCTAATGTAATCCGTTCTTTATTTTGTGATCCTATTAAAATGCGAGTGATTTCAAAGAAAAGGATCTCGGGCTCCCCTATTTCTAATCCAGTATTACGTTCGAACAGCACCGCCGGATTTCAGAGAAGAACCCTAACGTTGGGAAGGGGCCACTGCGCCCGAGTCTTTTTACCAGGCCTAACTTGGCTCCGTGAGAACCACAGCATTACCCCTTTGCTTTATCTCCCCCACTTCTCTCCCTGCCTGTGGCTCCGTGGCCATCTCCCTTCGTCCGCAGCTGAAAAATGAAATGGTGGGACATGTGGAAGTCTACGTGGAAATTCACAAAAAGAAGCGGGCTTCGTTCCAAGCTCTTTCATTGCCTTCTGCCTTTTCTTTTCAACATCACTTGTTTATTCTCTCACTCCGCCCCTCTAAAAAGAAATCTCATTAGCCACTCACAAAATGCCGGCACCCCAATTCAAGGGGATTGGGTGACTGAAGGCTTTGCCGAACAATTGTTAGACAAAAAGGGAGTCGGTAAATTCCAAGGAAATTAAATACCTTTATCTTGAAAAACACGGGCTCACAATCGGGCTTCAAAGGAACATAAATACACCACCAGGCTGTGAAAATCAGGGTTCCCTTTCAAAGATGGAAAAGAGGCCAGTGGTATTGACTCACAAAATCCGTAGAGAGCAGGAAGTTTGCTGTCTGGCACGGTGGGAACGAAAGTGTGAGACATCTTAGCAAGAGGGGGGCAAAGGATGGGTGGGGGATGGATCCTGGGGCTGTTATCCTCTCTCTCTCTCTCTTCTCAGGGGGCCCAGCCTGATTATCCTGGTTCTCTGATTTCTCTGGAGAGAGCCAAGACTGGAAATCTGAATATGGAGTTTAGATAGTGTCTCCGAGAGATGCTTGCAGAGGAAGCCTCTCCCTCATCCAATCAGATTGATTGCTGAGAGCCGGAGAAACTCCCCGGGGCGTGGGGGGGGGGGGGGTGGTGCCAGAAAGCACGATCGGGAACAGAGGTAGACCGTGGCCCAGTGTGTCTGCGCCAGAGGAGGTCAGCCACTATAAAGTCTGCAGCCCAACTTTGGATACTGAGCCAAGGTTAAGACGATAGAGCATCAATTCAAACATTCGATGTAATGTTGTCAACGAGAGAAGGGAATTTTGTAAGTGGAACTCATAGGACCCCCTTTCCTGGTCACTCTGGGTTGGGGGAGGGGGGTGTCAGGAATGAATTCAGTCTTCAAAGTGTCAGGTTGAGTTCTGTAATCCCGTCCCTGGAACATGAAGGGACCCTGGTTTCAGGGAGAGGATGGGGGTAAGGACCCAGGCTCTGGCTTGAGTTTGGATCTGGCACTTCCTGCTGGCCGCGGGACCACGGACAAGTTACCCGACTCCAGTATCTTACTTTCCTTGTCGGAAAAATGGACGGAAACACAGCGCCAATTTCACAGGGCCACTCTTAGGATCAAATTAAAACGTTCAGCCTGGTAACCTTGCTCGTAGGAAGCAGGCATAAAGGTCGGTCTTATTTTTAGAAAGAACATTAGCTGAGCGGTCAGATGTATGAAGATTTCACATTGCTGCTGTGAAAATGTGGGCAACTTAGCTTAAGTTCCCTGAGTCCCTGTTGCTTTAGCTGGAAAATGCCGACAGTGGGCCTTCTTTCCAGCGTTCTTAATGATAATTGAAGGAGATCGCACACGATCTTCAGAACAAGGCTCCGGCGCTCATATTTCGATAAATCGTAAAGTGCCTCTCCCAGGCTTATGTCTTGATAAATTGCAAAATTTATCAGATGCCTCTTCCATCGCTCTTCTGTCTCGCGTCCGTTTGCCTGCTCTTCTTCCATCACTGTCTCCAGGCTCTGCTCGTTCTAGTCCGTGAACGTCCCAGTAAGAGCACACGGCACGCCTACCGTCTCACAGTCCTCAGCCGCGCAAACCCAACCCATCCCTTTCTATTGTCTGGGAAGGCCGTACAGGGGAGCTCCCACGTGGACTCGTGAAGTAGCCGTTGACGATAAATAAGTCCGTGGAGATGAGACCATCGAATCTATTCGCGTGGATGTAGGGGAGGGTGCTTCTGAAACGGAAAGTGCTCCAAAGTCCTACCGGTCAAAGAATTCGTGTTCTGGCCGAGTGTTCTCAGTGTGCCACTTGGCACAGCGCTTCAGCACACAGCGGAGGGCTCAGCTCAGGGAAGCTCCTGAAGAAAGATTTGTTGGCCATCGTTCGAGAATAAACACGCTCTCCCTTGCTGGGATCGTGGTGCCAGTCCCCTGCCCCTCAGTGGCAGATGTCCACAGTGCCACCTGGAGGTATATTAAAGGGCGTTACGGCCTGAGACATATGTGCTCCCGAGTCCCAAAGGTGATGATATCCGGGTCAGAACTGCAGGCAGAGCAGTCGGGTGGAGATTCCAGTCCATTCAAAGGTACTCCCTTCCAGGTTGCCATTTTCCTCTGTTCGTTCTAGAGACACGGAAAGTTGTTTGTTTGCCTCTGTCAGCTGTAATTTGTATTTGCGGACAAGCTACGAGTGACACCGGTGTTAATATTTAATCAACCAAGAGTTTGCAGGGGGAGTTCGGGTCTATTTCAGTTGATATGGTCTCCTTGCTGGGGCATAGCTCGGGCCCCGAGACTCAAGTGTCAAGAGAGACTCAGTCTGAAAGCCATCTGTCTGGGTGGCTTCTGTGTGGCCCATCTGAAGAAGGGAAGGGAGGGGTGATGAGCTGGCTGTCCCTTGCAGGGGCCGAGGCAGCTATGATCACAGCGAAGGCCTGTGATCAGACTGGAGGGTGCCCATGCCGGTAGAGGCTGTGTGCCTCAGAAGGCATTTGACTTCAGCAGAGTGACTGATGACAGTGTTAAGTGGAACCGCCGTGTTCTCCTAGCGCTCGCTGCCTGCTCCCACTCCATCTGTTTCTCAACTCTGACTCTGCCAGCAATCTATTCTTGCTTCCACTTTCCAATAAGTTCCTAAAGGCACCGGTGGTATACAAGCCCCGCTCCTGGGTGGGGAGGCCGCTCAGCCAGGAATCAGCACTCGGGAGCCAACAGCCATGATTAACACACTGGCCTTGAAACACGAGAAGCTGGGAAGGAAAGACGGGGGTGTTTTGGTGACTTATGCTTTCTCCCCGCATCCTGTTAAAATCTCAGCTCCTCCAAGAAGCTTTCCCTGATCTCATCAGGCTTATCCCAGCACAGATCACCTGTCTGTTTATAACTCTCCCCAGGGCCCTTGCTCCTGCCCGGGACCCAGGACCATTGGTCCACGCTGTTGGTTCGCCATGACAGTGTCCAGTCCCACGTCGGCCAGCCGCTCCATGCAGGCTGGGCCTTCTGCCTCTGTGATCAGGCTGCGAGCACGAGGGCTGTCACACTTTACTATTATTTCAAACGAAAATGAATTAGGAATGAATACATTTCAGAGTACGGATCCGAAGCTTTTGATAATGCAGGATTCCACCAATGAGCTGTCTTTATCCTCTTGCTTTCTGGTTTTTTTCTTTCCCCAAATATTTATTGGGCTCTTATTATGGGCCAGGCACCATGGCAGTGGAGTTACAGAGTTGATCCGGACTGGGAGCGTCCCCTTACGGAACTCACAGTCTAGTGTGAAATCCAGATTTATCCAAATAAACTAGGGTGTTATTTAGAATGATTCACAGGGCGTTATTAGTGAAACACTAAAGTGGTGTAACTAACAGAGCCAGGTGAGATCAGAGAAGGCAGCCTGGAGGAAGCGACAGCTGAGCTAAGTCTTCAAGGGAAGGTTAGCCCAGTGCGTGTCTGGGGGCTGGGGGCAGGCTCCAGGCAGAGGCACCAACGGGAGGAAAGGGACAGAAAGTAGGGGCACTAAGGCTGCGTACTGGGAACAATGAATCGTTCCTACAGATGTGTGGCCGTTGGATTTTGCGTTTTGGAAAGATCACTCAGGCAAACTTCGTGGAGGGTGGAGTTGAGTTAAATGGTTATAAGCAGGGCATCATTTTGGAGGCCTACAGCAACAGTCCAAGCAAGACACGGAGCCTGAACTAGGGAAGGGGTGGCAGGGATAGAAGGGTAAGAAACTGAAAAGCATGTGGGAGGTGAAATAACCAGGAGTGGTACCAGCCAGCGCAGGAAGGAGAGACAAGAGACCAAATTCCGGAAAACGAGAGGACGGGCCTCAGAGCAAGCGAAGGCATCGAGGAGGTTGCGAGAGAACAATGTCTTTGTAAAGAGCCAAGAAGGGGGAGTGGTTGGCCGTGCCAAGTGCTACAAGCGGTCAGTTAAGATCGGGACTGGAAAACTTCCAACAGGGTGGAAACATCATGTCTGATGGTGACCTTGTGTGGGTGGTTTTGGTGATGCAAGACAAAATCGCATGGGGCCAGTGAACAGGAACAACAAAAGTGACTCCAGAACGGAACCGTCCTCTTCTTCAGATACCTAGGGCCTGAAAGCTTTGCAAGCGTCCAAAATTCTCTCTGAGGTCTGGAAAAATGTATCCGCTTCGACATGCAAAAAGGAACCGCAAAATTAAATTAAGACATGTTTAATTAAATATCTCCAAAATGTAGCGTTGTTCCGACCTCATTAATTTTTAAATTTAATATTCATAAAAACTTCATTACATTTAGAAACAGTTCTTTTGGTTAGAGGTTTTTTTTTTTTTTCTCGTTTTGCAAACACGGCCTTGTCTGCGCGATGATTGCTGAGAAATCACAGCCAATTACAAATTAACCGTTGCTGGCCGCTCAGCCACATCGCGAGCAAAATTTTTAAAACGCTTTTCACGGGAGGTGCGGGTGCCTTTTCTTCTTCTTGCTTTGATGCGAGACGGGGCCTCCAAATGTACGCATTTTTAAGGGCTTTAAAATGTCTTAAAATAGTTCTGATAGAGACAACTGTTTCAGAAAGCTCTGCCAGGGAAGGGAGGAGGGAGGGGGTGTTCACTAGACGGAGTCGGAGGGGGAGGAAAGCTTCTTATTTTCTCTTGGGAAGGGAGGTGTGTGAGCATGTGTGTGTGTGTGTGTGTGTGTGCGCGGGGGAGGCTCACGGGGAGACGAAGGGTGAGGAAGGTGAGGGGGTGCCGAACACCTCTCTGCAGAAACACGAGGGGAGGTTGAGGACTTTCACAGGTATCCTAGTCTTTTTTTTTTTTTTTTTCCTGCATCAGGCAGAACAATCGCAGAGTGAGCAGAGAATCTCGTAGTACCTCAGTGGTCGCTGGGGGATCCCATGTACCTGAACAGGTGGTCATCCTTGGCATCACTGCTGTCACCCTCCCCTTCCCCGAGGCCCTCATCCAGCCTTCTCCCCAGGGGCCAGCTAGAGCATTGGCTCATCCATGAGGCTCAGATGCCCCTCTGAATACCAGGCTCTCACCACCCATCAGCCTGCTGCTGGAGCAGGTGCTAGAACACCCCAGCCACGCCCTCCGTGCACTCTTTCTCAAGTGTCCCCTTGTGTCTGCCCCGTTTACCTGGATCCTCACGTCCCCAGGGTCAAACACTCTCTGCCCAAGTGGTTCCAGCTTAAAGGGACAGGTGTTCAAACGAACCCCAAGCACCTTCCTCCTGGAAAGTAGAAGTCTACCCCAAACCCTGTATCCCTTCCCTTGCAACTGCGTTTTTAACTGTCCCCCTGTTTTTGATTATTCAAAGTGGAGGCTTCATATTTGCACTGGTTCCCAAAAGTCACCTGCGTGGACCTGCAGACCAAAGCGTAGAGTCCTCCCAACGCATTCCTGGCGTAAGCCGTAGTAGCAGATTATCAGTGCACTGCCCTGAGCCCAACCATTGTAAAACAGCAACGGACCTCCTCTTGAGGCTTGAGGAGGAAACCCAGAGCATCCCGAAATGACCAGGTGGGGCTATTTTTCCAGCTTTCCAAGGCGCAGAGAGTAGTGTTGGATTTCTGCTCCCGAACTGGGCTCATCCCTTAGTGTTGCGTGAGGCCGGCTTTCCCTGACACTGACGTAGTTCCACGTCCCACCACCAATCAAACAAACACTCAAACGTACAAGCATTCTAGGACAGCCCAGGGCGTAAGCGACCCTCCTGGCATTTTCCTGGATAAAAGATGCTTTTTGATTGATGATCGTGGCCCCTGGGGAATCAGGGTCTCCTGTTCTTATGACAGTCCCCCTCAAGTTTCAGTTTCTCTGACACCAAGTAAAGAAAGCATCCAGTTATGTAGCTAAACTCCATGTTTGGCAATGCGGAAATGAAACAGCCTACAGATGTTTACTGAGTATGTGCTGTGTCTCATGCTAGGCAGCAAGGAGACAACTGGAAACTGTGCCCGACTTTAAGGAGCTTAGTCATGTTTATTGCTTCTAAAACTACCAATCTGCCAACTGATTTTAGGCCTGGCTGGAAAAGAATTAACTGGCGAAAGGTATTTTAAAATGCAGATTCCAGGGCTCCTGGGTGGCTCAGTTGATTGAGTGTCTGACTTCTGCTCAGGTCATGATCTCACGGTTTGTGGGTTCGAGCCCCACGTCAGGCTCTGTGCTGACAGCTCAGGGCCTGGAGCCTGCTTCGGATTCTGTGTCTCCCTCTCTCTCTGCTCCTCCCCTGCTTGCACTTGGTCTCTCTCTCTCTCAAAAATAAATTAAAACATTTAAAAAATACATTTAAAATGGAGATTCCTGGGCCCTCTTCAGAGATAGGGATTCCATAGGTCTGGTGTAAGGACTAGGAATCTATATTTTGAACGAGCTTTCCAGGTGGTTCTGGTGAGTACTCCAGTTTGGCAAACGCTGGTCTGGAGGGATAAAAAGTTGTACTGTCTAAATAACTTTTTAGTATCATGTTAACACAGATAATGTAAATGGATTTTTTCTACTCACAGTTCGGTTAAAACAACGGCTTTATATCCAATAAACCCAGTATTATAGAGATTGACTAAATTTTTTATGAAACATCTAGAATTTGTAGGTATTTTGGTATCATGTCTTCTATAGGCTAAATCAAATTTTTACCAATGCTTTTCTTCTTGTTTTCTTTTTTTTTAATTTAAAAAAATGTTTAATGTTTATTTATTTTTAATTTTTTTTAATGTTTACTTTTGGAGATAGAGAGACAGAGTGCGAGCAGAGGAGAGGCAGAGAGAGAGGGAGACACAGAGTGTGAAGCAGGCTGCAGGCTCTGAGCTGTCAGCACAGAGCCCGATGCAGGGCTGGAACTTACAGACCATGAGATCATGACCTGAGCTGAAGTCTGACGCTTAACCGACTAAGTCTCCCAGGCACCCCTAATGTTTATTTATTTTTAAGAGAGAGAGCAGGAGCAGGGGAGGGGCAGAGAGAGAAGCGGACAGAGGATCCGAAGCGGGCTCTACACTGCCAGCCGGATGCAAGGCTCAAACTCGTGAACCATGAGATCATGACCTGAGCTGAAGTCAGTCGCATAAGACCGAGCCACCCAGGCGCCCCCCACTGACCCTTTTCTTAAAATGGCCCTCCCGTCCCTCCCCCAGATGGCTTTCAGAGGCTTCTCACGCGTCTCCTCTTTTTGAAACTAGATCCCTGAAAACTCCGACACCACTACACTTTTTTTCAGAAGAGTAGTTACATCTCTTTCGAGGAATCTGTTGTAAAGCATCTACAAGACTCCAGTTCTGGCTGTTTAAATGCCTTTCAGCATCTTTAGTAGAATGATTATGTCTTCTAGCCCACTAACACGATCTTTTGTTTGTTCTCACTTTCTTTCAGGACTGGGAATGGAGAATATTGGTGGAATCTTTGTGGTTCTTATTTGTGGCTTAATCGTGGCCATTTTTATGGCTATGTTGGAGTTTTTATGGACTCTCCGACACTCGGAAGCTACTGAGGTAAACCTTCAAAGGAGTACAACGTATAGTGTTGGCAGTCGGGCTTGGGCAGGTACAAAGGTCTTTTCAGACAAGACCTGTGAGATCCCATAAGAGGGTGGAGTGCCCGTGGGACAGTGCAGTGGAAAGAATCGCAATCCCCGGGGCGAGCCGTCTGGGTTAACGCGTCATCACTTTCTAATGATGCAGCCACAGAAAGCGCACTTAACCTCTGAGCTCCGGATTCTTTTCCGAAACAGCCCCGCAAATACACATGTGATGAATGTTTTACGTGCTACGAAGCCTTCTATAACTCTAATTTAAGATGTCGTATGGCAAAGAAAAACAGGCGAAAGTACCAGGCTGCCAATGGGAAACAATGACTTTCGTTCTTACATCTTTAGGATGTTTTTAACTTACCGGAAGGTGGGGCGCCTGGGTGGCTCAGTCGGTTAAGCGTCCGACTTCAGCTCAGGTCATGATCTCCTCGTCTGTAAGTTCGAGCCCCGCATCGGGCTCTGTGCTGACGTCTCAGAGCCTGGAGCCTGCTTCGGATTCTGTGTCTCCCTCTCTCTCTCTGCCCCTCCCCTGCTCACGCTCTGTCTCTATGTCTGTCAAAAATAAATAAACATTAAAAAATTAAAAAAAAAAAAAAACTTACCGGAAGGTAAAGGTGTTTAGAGATAGCCCAATTTACGTGAGCCCAAGAATTACGTCTCCCTTCTCAGGAATTTCAAGTGAGTTTAATTCTGGACTTGTGGCTGAGAAACTGGGTTAATACAAGTGTCACACAGACTGAAGAGTCTGAAGAGAAGGAAGAAGACTTTGTCCCATTCTGTGTCCATTCTACCTCAGAGAGGGGGCACAAGTCCTTATGTGCTGATTGCATCATTCAGCTGTTAAAGTACAGTAGCTTCTCTCTCGGTTTCTCAACTCTGGATCTTCCTGAGCCTCCTGCCTTCACTTATGCTGGAGAAACAGCTCCTAGCGGGACACGAGTGTAGTGCACCCGTCCGTCCACGGAGTGCAGCCTCAGGGGGAGCATCCGTACAGCACTCCCTGCGGGTCCTTTTACTTTTCTGTGCTCAGCCTCTTTCCCATACCCGCTGGGACTTCCCAACCATCACCCACTCTTCACATCTCTTGGCCCCTCCATGTACAGAGGCTAATTTTATCTCCCATCTCCCCAGGAAATCAGGAGTAGGCAGTCCCAAATGAAAACCCCCACTTAAAATCCTACCCACAGCTAAAGCTACCCCTGCAGCCACCACAGATGCTTCCGGCATCCCTCTATCTCTGCCTTGATCCCAGCTTTCCTTGGCTACTCTAGGGTCTCCTCTTTCTCTCCGTTTTTTTTTTTTTAATTTTTTTTAACGTTTATTTATTTTTGACCGACAGAGAAATAGCCCATGAGCAGGGGAAGGGCAGAGAGAGGGAGACACAGAATCTGAAGCAGGCTCCAGGCTCTGAGCTGTCAGCACAGAACCCGACTCGGGGCTCGAACCCACAGACCGTGAGATCATGACCTGAGCTGAAGTCGGCTGCTTAACCGACTGAGCCACCCAGGCGCCCCTCTCTCCTTTTTTTTTTTTTTGTGCCGTCTGCTCTCTCCCCAAAATCTAAAATTATGCTCAAGTTTATCCTCCATTTTAAAATATTAGCAGGGTCACTATTGCTCTTGCGCTGTCTTTCCCCTGTTGCAAACCAAGGCATTCCGACTCTCTTAGTCTCCACTTCCTGACCTCCTGTCCAGTCCTTAACGCAGGGCGATCTGGCTCCTCCCCACACCTGCACCGAAAGGTCATCGCTAAGACGCCTAACCCCTCCCAATGGACAAAAACAAAGAGAACCCACTGGGCCTTATTGGCCCTCAGCGTGCCCCTGGATGAAGTGGACGGTTCCTTCCAGAAGCTCCCTCCTCCCGTGCCTTTCCTGGCACCAAGCTTTGTTGCTTCCCCTCCTACTTCCCCCTCCAGCCTTACTGGCTTTCCCGCTTCGCCCACTCCTAAAATGGTGCTACTTCCTTGGTAAGACTTAGTTCAAACTACGTGTTCCTTTCCCTATGAAACTCTCCTCAGTTCCCCTGCCTTCTTCCCTGGACAAGAGGAGTTGATCATTTCTCCTCCTTTCCAACACTGCTGTGACCTGTGCATTGAGCACTTACACATGGCGTTGCCATTATTTTTGTCTCAGCCTCCCTACTAAACACGGCTGCCTGAAAGCACTGTGTCCTCTGTCTCTGTATTTCCCCCCAAAGCACAGTGCTTGATACGTAACTGACAGCCAATAAACGAATGTCTCGTCGCATAGAATACATTAGGCAGGTGGTGTTGTTTTAGCTGTGGCAGTTATTATTAGAAGCACAGAGACGTTAAGGGGCTTGCCCCAAATCTCCGATATTTAGGGCCTTCATTCTTGATGCTGGCCATATCCCATTAGGTGATACGACTTCTCTGTAGCTGCTTTCAGTAGAGAATCTCTGCTCATTTGGTTATGCTCCTGAGAATTCACCCATAGTCTGGATGTACCTTAAAAAATTCAGTGAGGACTTCCAAGCACTAAAAGAAAGAGTAAAGGCTCCATTAGCTATTTGGCTATGGTAGAACACTGTCCTGTTGATAGAACTGGAAAGATTGGAAGAAAGAGCACGGAAGAGCGGGTTTCTTCTTCCATCAGAGTCCAGGAAAGCGTCCCTTCCAGCACAGAGTGGAGAACTAACCAGGGCACACATGTGCTTTGGAGTAGGTGGGTTCAGGTTCAAACTCTGGGTCAGCTATCAATGAGTCAAGTAATTTTTCACAAGGTGTGTAACTTCTCTGAACCTCTGTTTCTACATCTGTGAAATGGGTATAATAGACATAGCAGCAGCAGCAGCAGCAGTAGAAGTAGAAGTGGCAGCAGCAGTAACACAGGCTTGTGATTCCTCACCCACAATTCTGAAACCGAAAAGGCTAAGAAAGTTCCACGTTCTGTATAAACTTGACGAAAAATGCATTTGGCAGCAAAACTTGAACAGGGACAAAGCTGATGTTAATGTTTCTGGTCTTTATCTCACTTGGCGTAAAGGTACATAGGCTTTGCTACATAAACACTAATGCGCTTTTTTTCCAGTTTTATTGCTAAATAATTGGCATACATCATTGTGTAAGTTTCAGGCACACAGGATAACAGATGGACTTCCGCCTATTGTGAAATGATTACCACAATGGGTTCAGCTAATTCCTGTCGTCTCATACAGATACAATAAAAAGAAAAGAGGGAAAAGAGAGAAACCAGCTCTCTCCTTGCAATGAGAACTCTCAGGATTTACTCTCTTAACAACTTCTAATGTGCTTGAATATATGGGGTCTGCCCTAGACCCCGCTGGGTGCGAGACAGAATATGTTGTACACGTGCTGTAGTACCTCTCTAAAATCTAAAACATTCTTTTTTTTTTAATGTTAATTTGTTTTTGGGGGGGAGGGGCACAGGAGAGGCGAGAGAGAACCCCAAGCAGAGCGCAACGTGGGGCTCCATCCCACCAATTGTCGGATCATGACCTGAGCCGAAATCAAGAGTTAACGCTTAACCCCCTGAGCCACCCAGGCACCTCTAAAATCTAAAACATTCTGAAACATAGCTAGACCAAGCGTCTCATCTCAGGAGACTCTGGACCTGTAGAGATGGTGATGGTTGTTGCTTTTGTTGTTATAGTGATTATCATTTCCAGCTGTAACCAGTTGATCAAAAGAATGAGAGCCTTTAGCCTGAGAGCGTTCCTGGAGACATGCTGTTTCGCGTACTTGACAGACTGACGTGCAGAAGAGGGGATATTTATTTATTAGGCTACAAGTTACCAATTTAATTGGGATCGATGAATGACAGTTTCAGGGGGAGGGATTGTGAGCTCAGTAGAAGGAAGCATCATTTCATGGGCTGTCTCCCAGCATGGTGAGGACATTCTCTTTGGAGGTGTCCAAAGGCAGGACAACCAGGTGGCAGGGCCGTTGAGCACGTTGAGGGCGTTGGAATGTCAGTGGCAGGTGGAATGAGGGGATGGAGTGAAAGGCCTTTGTATTATCGTCATTCCTATGATTATGGGATTCTGAGACGCAGCCCCCCAGCCCCCTACCCACAGAGACACGCAAGGGACGCTGAGAGACACCCCCTCCCCCGGGGCTCTTTCCGAGAGGTTAGGCCGTGACCTCTTACTTCCCTCCAGGTGTCCGTCTGCCAGGAGATGGTGACCGAGCTGCGCAGCATCATCCTATGTCAGGACAGTGTCCACCCCCGCCGGCGGCGCGCTGGGGTGCCTCCGCCCCGGCCCCCCATTCCCGAGGAGCGCCGGCCGCGGGGCACCGCGACGCTCAGCAACGGCAAGCTGTGCGGGGCCGGGGAGCCCGACCAGCTGGCGCAGAGACTGGCCCAGGAGGCCGCCCTGGTGGCCCGCGGCTGCACGCACATCCGCGTCTGCCCCGAGTGTCGCCGGTTCCAGGGCCTGCGGGCGCGTCCGTCGCCCGCCCGCAGCGAGGAGAGCCTGGAGTGGGAAAAGACCACCAACAGCAGCGAGCCCGAGTAGCCTCGGGGGCGCCGGACATGTGGAGGCCAGGTGGGGAGGCGGGCGGGCCGGGGCGGGCGCCGCGCTCCGCAGGGGGCCGGGACTTGACCGGCGTCGGCGTCCGCGCTGCTCTCCGGGGCCTGGATCCAAGAACTGGACACAGATCGGAGAGCCCGACGCCCCAGCCAGAGCCAGCGCCCTGCTCCGGGAGCCGATCCGCCCAGAGACGTTGCACCCCCAGCGGCGAGGGGGACCCCGCCCTCCCGACCACAAGGACCCACCTTCTCCCAGTGGGCCTTTCCCTCCCGCCAAAATTACAGAGTCTGGGGTGGGGGTCCTTGCCCAGACCTGTCCAGTGAATTGGTGGAACCATCGGCGGCATTTCCCCCTAGGAAGGGGCCATTGTACCCTGGGTCTAGTTCTTACAGGAAAACAAACAAATTAAACGAAACAGGGAAGTTTTTTCTTTTCTGGATTTGTATATTTTTGTTAATGCTCTCTTTTGTTTCCCTTTTCTCTCCCCACCCCCCACCTCGCCTTTTCTTCTTTGTTGGCTTCTCCTTTCTATTCATGTGTTTGGGTATTTTTGGTTTTGGTTTCGGAGGGGGAGGCTGGGTTAGGGAATGGAAATCTAAATAACCCGTTTCTTTTTCCTAACTTTTAGGCTATGGAGCGGCCAAGTGCGTTCGATTTCAGGTGCTGACCTCTCTCTCCTGAGTGGGAATCGGGGATCCTGGGGAGTGTAGGAGAAGAGTCTTGGGAAGAAGGTGGAGAGTCTGAAAAGCCCATTAAAGTAATTTTTTAAATGCCAAAATCCAGCCCACTCATAGTTTACTCAGAGAGACCTTGAAATGCCTGGGACTTCAGGGGTTAATATGTCTTTTCTTTCTCTTTCTCTTTCTGACTTTTGCTCCCACGGGGTTTGATGTGGTCTTTTGTCATTGTGATCCCTAGAGAAGAGAGGCAGGGGAGGAGAGCAGAATGCCAGAGGCGTCCTGGGGCCTTGCTTAGGGAGCAGGGACTGGTGATACACTTTTCCCATACCCCGGCCTTGGCTTCCGGCAGAACGCACTGTTCACAGGGGCTCCCCTGTCAGTAGGGTACACACTGTGTGGATGGCATCTCCTTTCAGCCAAACTCAGTAGCTGCCTATGAAGCCAGATCCCCTAGGCTGTCATGGATCGGGTGATTTCTTAGATGTAAGACCTGGGTACAAGCGTGTGCGTGCGTGCGTGCGTGCGTGCGTGTGCGCGTGCTGTGTGTGTTTATTAAATGGAAAGACCTTAAGTAATCAAGAATTTGCCAGGTCCCTAGGAGACAGGTGGGGGTCTCCCAGCTCATACACAGGCCTGGGAACTGGGAACTCTTGAGTCCTAATCTCATCTTGGGCGGAAGTCCCCTGGCTTGACTTTAAGGAAAGCATTTAACTTCTCTTCCATCTGCAATCTCGGAGTTACTGATGCTTTGCAGGCTAGCAGATGGCCGCTAGTTACCGCTGTACTAGTGAGATGGGCCAGCGCTCAGCTGATGGGCAGGGGTGGGGCTTCCCAGCAGCTGCTTGACCTTGACCTTTGCTTGGCTTCACCAGTTGGGAGTTTCACACAGAGAGCTTTCACTTTCTGATGGAAAACAAATTCTATGCAATTTCTGATTGTAAACTTCGAAAATTCAGAGGGAGAGAGAAATAGTCACAGCCGCTACCACCACCACCACCACCACCACCACCTTGAATCATCTCTGTTCTGAATGTACTAAAATAAAGACATCTTTGGAAGATGACAAGCTTAATTCCATGTTTTCTTACCATTCGGCTAGGTCGACATCTGCCGTGTGGCAGGCCCGCCAGCGCCGTCCTGGGGGGCCAAAGGGTCTCCTGGTTATTCCTGTAAGGGATGCCGGTGTTGTCCTAGGCTTACCTTCTCTGTCATGAATTTGGATCTTTTTTCCTTTTCCTCTTTGACCAAGTGAGGGCAAGCTACAAGAAGACACGAGTGTTTTTTTTCCACCTTGCCTCAAGTCCCACGGATTTGGTGGGGAGGACACCGCAGGCCGCCTGACCGCGGACCCCAATGGTGCCACACTGCTCCAACCCACGGCTGCCTCCCTTGCTTCTGATAATGTGGTTCCTACTGTCAGATCACGTTTGGGGCGGGAAGGGTTGTTTTTTTAAAAAACAAAACAAAACAAAAAAACAGCTCGTTTTTATGAGCCGGATATCTTGATCAATAGCAAACTTTTTTTAATGGATTAGGGAAATGACTGTCCCCATGAATCATTTATAAAGTCTGTTTCTTTCACCGTGTGGAATAAAGATAAGACTGACAGCGCTAGACAGTTTCTATTAGCTGCTGGGACTACCGCCGCACCTCACTCCGGCCGGTGAGTGAGCCTGCAACCAACTAGTTCCCTTTTTTGGTTTGTCTCGCTTTTTATCTGTTCGTCGTTGGCTTCCTTTTCCATTCTGTATTTTCTATCTGACTCTGTATACTGTACAAAGCAGTTTTTTCTTGTCTGTTTATCTTTCTTCAACTGGAATATTTACAATAAAACAGAAACAAACCCTGAAGTGTTAGTGATGGATGAAAGCTGTTTGGGCTTGAGAAGAATAGTCCGGTGTGTATGACATCCAGGTACCCTCAAAGCAAATACAAATATAAACCCACTTGGTGTCTTCCCCTCCACCCTCCCTCCTCTCCCTCTCTCTCTCTCTCTCTTCTCTTTCTCTCTCCACCCTCTCCATTCCCCCACTCCGTTCAGCTCTTTGTTCAGATCCCAGAAGTCTAGATGGCTTCTTTCAATTTGTAGTCCTGGGAGTCTGAGCCAACCACCACCTCCCCCGTCCCGCCCCCCAAACGGATACACATGTTAATGAACCTCAGGATTCATAGGGTTTTGTCTTCCTAAATGCGCTTTCACAGAATAGCCATCTATTGATAGCTAGGGTAACTCTAGTCAGAGATCACCCCAGATTCCACTGGGAGCTTGAAGATTACATCAATTAAAATATAATACTTTGCTTTATTTCTTTTAATTGCCTTGCAGGGCCCCAACCGTCACAAGATCTCTACTCCAGAACCCAGGTGGGGTGTAAATTGAGCGTGTAGATGGCCGAAAATCTGTTGGCTTCCTCTAATCCAATGCTCATATGAGAATATTCATCCTGGGAACTTGCCAGCCGGCCATCTTATTGGTTAGGTGAGACCGACCTATCATGATAACCAATCCACCTGGGGCCGCTCCGTGAAAGTTTATTAGTTTTGAATTCCAAGGAGTTGAATTTTCTTTTGGAATCCAAGGGGGACTTCCCCATGGTGTAGGAGTCAAATGCATGAGGCCAGAAAGGGCCGGGGCATTTCAGACACCGCCGATTGGTGGTCGGAGTGAAGCTTGAGAGAACCGTTTGTGCCTTTCCTGCCAATGGGGTGTGCGCGGCAAGGTAAAATAGTCTGGAAACGATAAGGGAGATTTAATTCCCTGACTGGTCGTTCGCTCTCTTGGGGTAGTAACAAAGAGGCCTGTTTGGAAAATTCAGAGAAGAAATCCTTTCATAAAGATTTTGCTTAAAGCTGGTGCTTCCTATGGTGCCATCTCAAGACAGCAATTAAACCTTTAGTTGCCTTGAGCTATGAGTTATTCCCAGCCTTTCTGTGAAAGGGGACTTTCTCCGCACCAGCACGTCCCCACCATTACCCAAAGAGTGCCCCCAGGGCCTGTCAATCTGGTCGTCCAACAGTGTGCCTCAAAGATTGGTGATGTCACCCCTTCACAACGCTCTTCTCTGGGCGCCTGGGTGGCTCAGTCGGTTAAGCAGCCGACTTCAGCTTAGGTCATGATCTCACAGTCTGTGAGTTTGAGCCCCATGTCGGGCTCTGTGCTGATGGCTTGGAGCCTGCTTCAGATTCTGTATCTCCCTCCCTCTCTGCCATTCCCTTGCTCACTCTCTGTCTCTATGTCTCTCAAAAATAAAATAAAAATGCTAAAAAAAAAAGGGTTCTCATAGAGAAAAAATAAATATTTCACTTTATTGTATTAAAATCTCTTTTTATATATGAATATAAATATGTATGTATATATAAAAGATATATAGATGTAGGTATATTTCACAGCTTGGTGTGGCTTCCAGTGGAAAGAAAGTCTCCCAAGTTTTAGAACCGAAGGGGTCAACAACCTGTTATAATTTAAGGACAACCAGGCAAGAGAAGTTCTGTCTCTCTTGAAAAAACGTAATTGTTCAAATTTTATTAATGTCATCCTCCTAAATCAAAAACGAATGAAGGGCGCCTGGGTGGCTCAGTCGGTTAAGCGTCTGACTTCGGCTCAGGTCATGATATCACAGTTTGTGAGTTCGAGCCCCGTGCTGAGCTCTGTGCTGACAGTCCAGAGTCTGGAGCCTGGCTTGGAATCTATGTCTCCCTCTCTCTCTGGCCTTCCCCAACTCATGCTCTCTCACTCTCTCTCTCTCTCTCAAAAATAAATAAACATTAAAATTTTTTTAAAGGAATGAAAAAATACTAATTTTACCATGACACAAGTAGCATGGGTGTTGGGAAAGAAAGAAGTCTACAAACGCAATAGTGGAAAACAACCTCTCTGATTGGAAATGGCAGAAGACTTGAGGCCCTAAGAAGGAAGGGGCATGAAGAAATTGAGCGTATAATCGTCCTGATATTAGCTAAGAGTATGCATATAAAGATTTCCCTGGCTGGAATGTACTGAAGTGTGTCGGGGGATCAGTGCATTGTGACTGCCGTTGTGTCTGCGGATTTGACCCTGGTAACGGGTTAGACCGTGTAGTGTTCATATTATAGAGGATGGAGATCAAACACGTGAGTGCAATGATCCTCCTGCTAGGAAGTTAGCCGACAGATCCTGCTGACTTTCATGTTCCTCTGCCTGATCTCGCGTTCTCTCTTGACTAAGCCAGAGAAGTCAGAGAGACCAAAGGACCTCTCCGCCTACTGGCCCTTTTTCAGGCTGGAGAGTGATCTTGAGAGGGTATTTCTTTAACACACAGCCCCACCTTAGATTCCGCAGCAAATAGTAAAGAAGTGAAAGGAATGATCCGTACTCTGCCTGGACAGACAAAACTCACCTAGGAAGTAAAGCATGAAATCTCAAAGTGATTCGGAATATAAACCATGTAGAAATTCACAAGGGCTAAGGACTCTGGGTAGTCGAGACGGGCTTAGTGGAGGAAGCAGGAGTGTTTGGGACTTGGAGGTGTTGAAAACCTTTCTGATGGCTAGCAAAAGGAGACTTTGCTTCATCTCGCTTGGAGTGCAATATGGTTAATTCATGTTGGCGAATCGGGCGCTCTTCTGATAAGGGATAGGGCTTGTCATTGCTATTGTTTTGTTTGTCACCCACGCTGTTCCTTTCTGTGGGATTCCGGCTCTCCTATTCTGCTTCCTCCTGTTTGCTGCCAACACTGTTTAGAGGTCTTTTACCTCTATCTCATTCCAGGGCTGCTTTAAATTATATTAATGGGATTAGCTGCAGAGACAAACAGCCTAGCCCCATAGAATACAGAAAGACTAACGGAAATAAGCAATTAAATGGTCTGAAGTGGATGATGAGCTCTTTAAGAGTGGTGTGTGTGTGTGTGTGTGTGTGTGTGTGTGTGTGTGTATCTCTATTTTTAAATCAGGGAGGGGGGAGGAGTGTGAATACAGAACCAAAGGTATGGAACCAATGTGAAAATGAATGCATTTTTCCCCAAACCAAACCCCCAATTTGCGATGTACAGGAACATTTTAGAACAATTTTCCTTTTCAGTCCATTAAACCATCCTGGTATCCATAGCACACGGAGTCCGCCCGGAAAGCTATTCTACTTGGATTGTTCTGATGAGATTCTTGGTAGCTTTTCCATTCAGAATAACAGAACGTAACTTCCATTTCCACGTCATCTGTAATCCTGCAGCACTAAGTGAGCACCCGCTAGCATTTCAAATCACCAAAGCTTGGTCGAATGTGAAGGTCAAGGAGAGAAGTCCCAAGGAGGTCAACAGCCCCCCCCGGTAGCATTACCAGGAGACGGGTGCATGCTGGCGCACTCAGATGCAGTGACGGGACTTGAAGAACTAGTTTAAAGAGGATCAGAGGAAAAATAGTTCAAGACAGAGAGATTTCAGTTATTTTTTTCTTTGCGTCTTCCCTCTCCTCTTCTGTAGGCTAACGCGTGTGTGTGCGTACGTGCACGCACACGCGCGCACATGCGCCTGTCACGGTTTAGCACAGACCTGCTGGTCTCAGTGCTCCTTATGCCCATTTCAAAAGAGAAAAGGTACCTTACCTGATCGCTTCGGCCTTTCTCGTGCTGCCGGATAATATCGCTGGGTTTAGTCCTCTGGCTTAGTTCCCGCTGAGTGCTGTTTGATAGAATTTATTTCTAAGCCAACCCTATACGTTGAGGCACTAAGTAAAAGGTGTTTTTCCCCCCATTCCCCGTTGGGTGTGAAGATCCCTGATCTGACTTCTTAAAACCTCTTCCCCCCGACCCCTGTCAGCTCCAAAGCAAAGTTCCTCTAGCATTAAGAAGTGACCAGACAAAATGCAAAGCCACTGTTGTTACTGAGCACAACCAGGAAGAACTAGAGCGACGCAGGTCAACTTCCGTTTTACCCTCCATACTTATCCATAGCCTTGTCCATTTCAGGCAGGAAAGCAACGTTCCGAAAGGTCAGACAGTGAAATTGTCACAACTTGAGTGGAGTAGGTTGGCCCATAAAGTACAGAGTTTGGGATATCTTTATTCAGCTAGCACACCTTTTGTTTCAGATACAGCAGCAGATTTGCTGAGGCTGCCGTTATTTCCAAGGATTTAAGGGGCCTCCCTTGTCTGACCCGGACTGACACCTCTCCTGACCCTTTTGCAACCTACCTTGCGTCTACCCTGCAGTCAAACCGTACCGCTTCCCATCCGGTATTTATCCTGTTTGTTCCAGGCTTTTCTTCTATGTCTTTGCTGTGGCCATTCTCACTTCCTGGAATGCCCTCTCTGGGCATCTCTGTGTTGCCAAAGCCTACCTGCTGAAGAGCTAGCCTAGGTATCCTCTCCCCTGTGAAGTCCTCAACGATCCCCCTTCCCCCAAAGAGAGAGGAAATAACCTCTCCCTCTCCTGAACATTCTCGAACTTTCCTCATGGCCCTTAGCGCTTCCATCATCGAAGTCCATGTTCTTTACACATATGTCGTTCTTACCCCCACCTACCAGAGTAAGGTACTTAAAGAGCAGAGCAAATGCCTTTTTCATCTTTTATTCTTCACAGCGTGGAGGACTCCGTGCCCATACTGAGTTCCCATGAATGAATGCATGAATGAATGAGGCGAATTCACCTGAGACCAAACGTACATAAAAATGCTGCAGGTAGGACACTGAGCGGCAGGAATATGCTAATACACCCTTGATTTAAAGCAGTCGCGCAGAGAACAACTTAATAATTTACACCAGGCAAAACTATGACTTCATTTATCTCACCGGGCATGAACCCAGTGGAGAAGGGTAGCTTGATAACATTCATGGGCTGGTGGAGAGTTGGTCCTGTTGGTAGGTACAAGGGAATGTTTTCTTCCAGCGGTCTACGTGCCTTCTCTATAGGTTAGAGGGATTCAGCCTCCCAACTCCCACACCAGCTTTGGAAAACTCAATCAGCCTTCTCCCTTCTCTCCTCGTTATCCTCAAAAAGTGATTTCTGCTCAAACTTAAAATGACCAAAACTTGGTTCGTGAGCTCTCCATTTCAGCGTAAGTCCATCAAGGTGGTGTTTTCTCCAAGTAAATGGGATCGATCTTCTTTACCAAAATAATCGAAATCAACTTCGGTTTCCTCAGACTTGCCAGGAAAACCGAAATATTTCCCCTTGGAGGTTGGCTTTTAAAATGGGAAAACATCGTTAACAGTTTGAACGCCAACACATTACAACTCTAGCAGGTAGACCGATCACATTACTCTAGCAGGTAGACCGATCACCGTACTGACGAGTCTGGCCAGTTTTGATGAGTTTGGAGAAATGCTCTTTTCCTTAACATGTTCTTTAAGGTTGCGTTTTTATGATTAATAAAGTCATGCATACGCATTATAGAACATTTGGAAAATCCGAAAAGTAGAAAGGGGAAAAAAGAACCCAAATGGCAGGACCCAAAGAAACTCAGGGCTAGCGTTTTGTCTTCTAGCAATTTTTGTGTTTTCGAACCATCGTGATCTTACTATATGTGACTGCATTAGGATCTTTGTCTCCATACACAGTGAGTGTATCCAACGAGATTGTGAGCTACCTGATGGCAGAAATCTCTGGGGTCTTTGGAGTAGCAAAAGCTAAGCCCTGCTCAGTGCTCTCCGCCATCGTGGGTGCTGGAATAATGAGTGGCTTAATCACTGATTCGTTCCTCCGTCAATGAATGAATAAAAATGATAAAACAAGGTTTTTGCCCGTGAGGCATTTACGATCTGTGCTAAAAGGCAAGCACACAGAGCACTTGGACCTAAAAACAATGTAAGATGAAGTGTTGAATGAAGGCCGGGATGCTTGTAGGAGACTTCTCAGAGGTGATACACGGTGAGGAAAGTGGGACACACCTGCAGGGGGTAACTAAGATGGAAGAATCTGAGGTTACTTTTTTTCCAATAAGCCCCCCACAGAAACAGGTTGCTGTGTCTCCAGCTGGTTCCCATTCTCCTACCCAGTGCCGAGCAGCCTCTCCCTCGACTGTGTCAGAGCACTGGCTGTATTCTCTACACGCCGAAGAAACCGGAGGTCCTCCCTCTGCACGAGGGGAATTACCCGGCTAGTGTTTCTCCTCGGCTCTGGGACAAGGAGAGAATTCTAGGCTACCCAGCCATGCGGTGGATACCTGTCTCCCCTGGTAAACCTATGGGAAAGGGGGTTTTCAAACTTTTTATAGTTCTTTTTCTCTTTTAAGTTTGTCGGCTCCGGTGGAAGTGCTGAAACCGTATTCTCTGCCGCCCGGCTATCAGATCAGTGTGGTCTCAGGGCCCCTATTATGCGACTTGTGCCGCAGCAGGCTGGAGCTGAGGAACCTGCCTTAGCGCTGATGGGTAGCGTGTGAGGGACACCCCAGGGACATGGGAGGGGGGAGAGGGGAGGGGACTTCTCAGGTGGCCTCCATTCAATAACTAGTTCCCAGCTTAATCAATAGGGACATAGCAATCAGGTGGATGTAAGTGAGGCCGGGTCTGAAGAATTTTCGAGTAATCGTATTGGAGGATTGCCCTGGGTATAAAGAACTGTGAAATATCAAGCCACATTTGGCTCGCTCCACTGAAGGCTGTGGCAGCTTGTCTGACAGGGTACCCGCCTCCTTAACAGGTCTTTTAATTCCAGATGAAATGAAAATTCCCTCCTTAGTAGTCATTAAGACTCCAATTTTATTTCTCATTATTAAACCATGAAGTTGGCCAAAACATTTAAATTAAGCAAAGTGAAGAGATTTATGGGCAAATTGGAGTCTAGGTGAACAATTGAAGCCTAATCTCCAAAGATTAAGAAAAAACACAATAACCACGCTATTGGAGGGGGAAAAAAAAAAAAGAAGCAAATCTCAGAGTAAACAGGGGGAAATGTTCTTTCTTATTTTCCCCAAAGTACCAGCTCTTTAAAATTGAGTTTTTAGATGATGATTTCATGCTTGGTAATACCCACAGGATTCGAGAAAAGCTGGAATAAGACTTAAATGGTATTTTAGTCTCTGTGTAGAAGTAGAGAAGTATGTCAGATTGATAGCCCTAAGCAGCTGACAGCCTCCTGCGGAGAGAGAACACTGCGATGAGGGAAACGTGAATGATTTCAGATCCCCCTTGCCCTGAAGACAGAATCCTGCTAGGTGGCCAGTATGGGGGTCAGAGATTAAAGTTGTTTGATCTTCAGTGTCTCTGCTGAGAGTGTCAGAGTGTCGGTAAAGGGGCTGTGGTGCCAGGGGGAAGGATGTTTCCAGCCAGCCGGGTGTCCATGGGTAAGCGCAGGGCTGGGGCTCCTTTCGGTATCAGAGGCCACCTTCTTCCCTGAGGAGAATGCAACTGCGGGGGGCACATCTGAAATGCTAACTGAGAGATGGAAGTTTCCAGAGGCAGTCACCTAAGCCAGCCACCAACCATTGAAAGCATTTTAATTTAAGACCGAAGAGTGTCATGGACAATCATAATCTCATCTGTTGGTCCTAAATCTCTTCCAGCAGTGAGGCGAGGCAGTTACCCTAAGGGCAGTGAGGACAATAATTGTTCCCTCGGGGCTTTCAGAGAAAAATCCATTTACTTCAAAAGTCAACAGCTAAGACTTGGCCTGAAGGTAAGTGGTATGATCTGGACGTTAGTGTTAATTACTGCCAGATTCCTGCTGTCCCCAGATACTGCACCTCCCCCATAAATCTGTGGTAGCTGAAACTGTCAACAGAGTATATGCTATAGAGTTAATCGTTTTAAGTCAATTGTTACCCAACAGCAAGAGGGGTCAGCTTCTATGAAGGTATAGAGGCTCACGCAAGGTCCAGGCCAGCAGACCTACCTTGGGGGATCCTGGGGGGCTGGGAGTTGCTGGGAGGGGGGGTAGGGGAGAGAAAAGGGGGTATGTGGAGGAATGTGGGGGAAAGCTCGTACCAGAAACAGAGGCGTGGGGGTGGGAAGGAAGGGAATTAATGTTTATTCCATGTCTGTTGTGTTCCAGACATTATACTAGGTGCTTTTATCTAAGTGATCATTGATGAGATTTGGGGGTGATGGTGGGGTTCATGGGGTCCAGAGCCAAGGACCAAGAAAGAATTCTTGAAGACATCTTTGGCCCCAAAAGGTGATTTTATTAAAGCATGGGGGCAGGAAGAGCTGCCCCAGGACCCTGAGAAGAGACTGGTTGTATACCTTGGGTTTGGGGGAGGTAAAGTCCAGGGGAAGTTTCCAATGAGATTTACATACGCTAAAGAAGACTCCCAGGATATCCAGGAGGCCCCGCTATTGTCAAACTAAGGTTGTTTTTCCTTCTAGCAAAACATTAGCATTAAGACAGTAGGGGGTTCCTGGAGAAACTACTCTGCCTGCCTCAAGGATTTGACAATGGGCTTCAGGTTATAAGGAAATTCAATTTTTTCTGCCATTTCCTTCTGCCTTTGTTCCCCACTTCAATCCTATTTCATCCTCCCAGTAACTCTAAGGCAGTCACTCTTACCCTCACTGTAGAGCTGAGGAACTGGAGGCTCAGGGAGCTGAAGTAATTTGCCCAAGTTCACAAACTTTCCCAGCATGGATGTGAACTCAAGTTTGCCAGCCTCAAAGGGCACGCTCTGTCTGCCACATCGTGCTGACTCCCTGGAAATTAAGGAACAGGGGTTCTCATTTCACGAATGAGCCTAGCAGCCTGTGAGGGAAACTGTCCCCCTCAACCACCCTTCCGAGATGGGAACGGAGGTAGAATCTGCTGGACCGATAACCAGATTTTGGTCCCCTCAAGATTCACCTTTGCCTAGGAGTCTTGTCACCTATCACTGTTGCTGCCAGTCTTTTATAAATTGGACTCGAACGGACGTAAGACTCTTTCCTTCATGCCCTGTAGCAGGTCTGCAGTAAGACTAAAATGATGAAAGAAGACTTAATTAAAGGCTCCGAGATAACAAAGGGAAAATAGACATGGATTATGAGGGAACAGTTTGGGCCAAGGAGTTGTGGCTGCTCACAGGGCCCCATTACAGGCACCTGCCCGCTCTGCAGGGCTGAGGCCAACTCCTCCACCCCATCCTGCCGCACCCTAAGCATCTGAGAACATCTTTAAGCACACAGCACTGTTTAAGGCCAGCCTTCACAAGTCTAAGCAACTACTTTCCTGATCCAGATGGATGCCAACCTCATTTATCCCGAGCACCAAATTCACAACCCAATCCAAATAGAAAAAGGTCAGTAGCATAGGAAAAGGGGAAAGACTTTTTCCAGTTCGTTAAAATACGAATATGAGTGACATTTTTATTTTTTAATACAACCACTCAAAGCACTGGCGGCAGCTAGTTTCCCTGACCACAGTCACTGGACCTCACTGAATAAATTCTTCTCATGCATTATCGATTTCATTTAGAACAAGCGGTGTTTTCGCAGAGCACCAAGTCGGCTGTTTTTCGAAGACTTGAAGACCTTCAAAACCGCAATGAATTATTTCACACCCATCGGGTAGGCAAAAAGAAAGAAACAAAAATCTGATAAAACCAAAGGCTGATGAAGACGTGTGGTCAAAAAGAGTCTCCTACATCTGCTGCAGATAGGGACGGAAAATGGAGAATAATTTGGCAAGAGCGAAGAAAAGTAAAGACAAGGAACGCCCAGTGAATCATCAAGTCCATATCTTAGCAGCCACTCTAGGAAAATCTTGCAAATGTGCACAAGTCGACATGAGCAAGAATATTTGCTGCAGCGTGTGGTCATGTCAAAACAAACTTGTTTTTTTAAGAACCTGGAAAAAAATTCAAATATACACCAGTCAAGGGACAGATGTTTGAAATTGTGGTTTAATCGATACACTGCAACGATTCACAGTTGTAAAAGTGAATAAACCTGTGCTACATATTCCCATACGGAGAAGCCTTTACAGTCTAATATTGAGCGGAAACCCTGCTTCTCGCGTGAACGAGGCGGTCTCTCAGGTTTCATCCTTGACCGGGAAAAATGCTTGCTCGACTCTTCTTTCAAACCAGTATTCTTAATTATATGGACGTGGCCGCAGCTAGGTGTTTGGGGAGGTTGAACTATTGATCTTATGCCAACAAGGAAGGTTTTCCTTACGGAGACTGCTCCTGGTTGGCGTATATCTGTAATACACGAAGGGCCATTGTGCGGGGCTGGAGAGGACTTGATGTGTGCTGATGAAGCAAAACAGATGCCAGCACGCAAACCCCCAAAGCAACTCCCTACCTCAGATGCACAAAAGAGGCAGCAACCTCAGTAAAGGAATGCGGATAAGTGGTTTTTAATGAGAATGTGATAGTCAACAGGAATCTGGACTAGACTATTCCAGAACTCAGGTTGCACGGTTGCTACCAACAGAGTAAAAGAATAAAGAAGTGCTTTTTCTCTCTCTCTTCTCTACTAGGGTATTAACTCTACTCAAAAGATCAACAGGGACTTCTTCTTCCAAATGATGTTTAGTACTATGACCGCTGGGGAGAAAATCATACAACATAGAAAGGGATTGTAAGAAAACAGAGGAGGGGAGAACCTCCTGATTCAATGATAGAAATATGAAGGTGGCGTGATGTGATGGGTGGGCAGAACTGGAGTCACGATCTGTTCCACCGCTTATGAGCTGGTGGCCCTCTGGGCAATGCATCTCATGATTAGAAAGGCATACCTTGCAGATATGGTGGGTTCGGTTCCAGACCACCCCAACAAAGCATGTCAAACGAATGCTTTGGTTTCTCAGTGCCTGTCGAAGTTATGTTTATATTTTGCTGCCATCTATCAATTGCACGATAGCATTATACCTAAAAAAACCTATACATATCTTAATTTAAGAATATTTTATTGCTTAAAAAAATGCCAACCATCATCGAAGCTTTCAATGAGTCACAATCTTTCTGCTGGTGGAGGGTCCCGCCTCGATTCGATGGCTGCCAACTGACCAGCGTGGTGGCTGCCACAGGTTACGGTGGCTGTGGCAATTTCCTAAAACAGGACACCCATGATGTCTGCTGCCTCAATGGAGTCCTCCTGCCACAAACAATTTCTCTGTAACAGGCGATGCTGTTTGATAGCACTTTACCTGCAGTAGACCTTCTTTCAAACGTGGAGTCCATCCTTGCAAATGCTGCCATAGCTCTATCAGCTAAGTTAATGTCATATTCCAAATCCTTTGCTGTCATTCCAACAGTCTTTGCAGCATCTTCCCCAGGGGTAGAATCCATCTCAAGAAACCACTTTCTTTGCTCCTCCGAAAGAAGCAACTCCTCATCTGTTCAAGTTGAATCCTGAGACGGCGGCCACGCAGTCCCATCTTCAGGCTCCGCTTCTGATTCTAGTTCTCTGGTTATTTCCCCCACATCTGCAGCCACTTCCTCCCCTGAGGTCTGGAACCCCTCAAAGTCTACATGAGGGGTGCCATCGACTTCTTCTAGACTCCTGTGAATGTTGATATTTTGATGTCTCCCCATGAATCACGAATGTTCTTAATGGGGTTCTAGAATGGTGAATCCTTTCCAGAGGTTTTCAGTGAACTTTGCCCAGATTTGTAGAGGAGTCACTGTCTATGGCAGCTCTAGCCTTATGAAATGTATTTCTTGAATAGTAAGACTGGAAGGTCAAAATGACTCCTTGATCCATGGGCTGCAGAATAGAAGCTGTGTTGGCATGCATGAAAACGACATTAACCTCGTACATTTCCGGCAGAGCCCTTGGTTGACCAGGTGCATTTCACGGGCAGTAATATTTTGAAAGAAATATTTTTTTCTGAATAAGTCTCAACAGTGGGCTTAAAATATTCAGTAAACCGTGTTATAAACAGCTGTGCTGTCGTCCAGGCTTTGTTGCTCCATTTATACAGCTCAGGCAGAGTCGATGTAGTATAATTCTTAAGGGCCCTAGGATTTGTGGAGCGGCAAATGAGTATTAGCTTCAACTTCAAGTCACCAGCTGCATTAGCTTCTCACAAGAGAGCCAGCCTGAGCTTTGAAGCTTGGAAAGCAGACGTTGACTTTTCTCTAGAGATAGAAGTCCTAGAAGGCGCCTTCTTCCAATAAAGGACTGTTCAGTCTACACTGAAAATCTGTTGTGTAGTGTAGCCACCTTCATTGACTATCTTAGCTCGAGCTTCTGGGTAACTCGCTGCAGCTTCTACATCAGCACTTGTTGCTTCAACTTGCACTTTTATGTTAGGGAGACAACTTCTTTCCTGAAACCTCCAGAGCCAGCCTCTGCTAACTTCCAACCTTTCTTCTGCAGCTTCCCTGCCTCTCTCAGCATTCACACAATTGAAGACAGTCAGGGCCTTGCTCTCAATTAGGCTTTGGCTGAAGGGAATGTTGGGGCTGGTATGGTGGTCTTTCCAGACCACTCAAACTCTCCACATGAGCGGTAAGGCTGTTGCGCTTTCTTAACATTCACGTGTTCACTGGAGTAGTGCTTTTAATTTCCTTTAAGAGCTTTTCCTTTGCATTCAGACCTTGCCTAACTGTGTGGCTCAAGAGGCCTCGTTTCCTTCCTACCTCGGCTTTCAATGTCCCTTCCTCACTAAGCTTAATCATTTCTAGCTTTTGATTTGAAATGAGAGATGTGTGACTCTTCCTTTCAGTTGAGCACTTTCGAGGCCACTGTAGGGTCTCTAACTGGTCTAACTTCGATATTGTGTCTCAGGGGATAGGGAGTCCTGAGGGCAGGGAGAGAGATGGAGGAAAGGCCGATTGGTGGAGCAGGCAGAACGCACACAATATTTACCAGTTAAATTTGCCACCTTGTGTGAGCGCCCTAAAATACCTACTGTAGTAACATCAAAGATGGCTGATCACAGGTCATGATAAAAAAACATCATCATAAAGAAACAGTTTGAAATATTGCAAGAATTATCAGAACGCGACACTGAGACACGAAGTGAGTGGAGGCCGTTGGAGAATGCCGTGAGAGTCTTGCTCCGTGCAGGGCTGCCACAAACCTTCAGTTGGAAAAGAGAAAAACGCAATCTCTGCAAAGTACAGTAAAGCAAATCTCAGTAAAATGAGGCACGTCTGTAATCTCCAGTGTCTTATTTTGTAGAATAGAACCTCTTGCAGCATGACTGCAAGGGTTACAGAGGTACCACATGCCAAGCGGACATGTACAGGGCTTATTAGTAAATGAGAAGGGCCCAAGAAATGGTAGAGCTTGGGATCACGATTATTATCTTTCTTCCGTCTGCGACGACTCAACCCAACTCAACCAACTCAAGAGTTGATAGGGCTATCAACTCTACCCTTCTTCTGATAGTTTTGATGCTGGCGGAAAAGGCATGGGAAACGTACAAACTGATCACAGTTTAAGTCAGTAAAGCTTTCACTAGCAAGATGTAACTTTTTTGTTCCCAGACGATAACCGGCCAGTCCGTTTTACAAACAGAGTGCCTTCTGGTTTCACGTTGCTTTATCATTTGCACATTATCGATCAGCCGAGGCCTGGTTACATGGACTAGACTGGGGCCCTGTAGAATTGTTCTCACAGAATTACCCTTCAGTGAGAGGCTTCTGGCTGAGCTGGAGGATCTTTATGAGAAACCGCCCAGTGAACCTCGCTGACTCTATTGTAAAGAATGAGTTTGGGACGATGTTCACTGCATCACATAGTGTCCCATTTTACCAGGCCGCTCGGAAAAAAAAAAAAAAAAAACCTACCTGATATTGATGCCAAAAAATAGCTAAAAATCCCTTGAGCAATTGGTTTTCTCCTGTGGATACTGTAAATGGATGAGGTTCCTTCCCTTCTACGAATCCATATCTGGAAAGCTCAACGTGAGGTCTGCAAGCTGTTGTCAGCTTGGAGTCATCTTTGTTCCTGCCCTTGTTTTTTTTTTTTTCTCCTTTCACCCTGCTTTTAGCTGGGAAAATACACATAGATAGACACATGCATACAATACGGTGCTCCCTACGAATCTGTGAAAGAAACTAGATAGGGTTGTCCCTCTGGGTGGTCTAAGGCTAGATTAGTATAAGGCAGACCAGTCTAAAGTTTCGTTTCTCCCCTAGACCCTCCCTATCTGCGTGTCAAAATGCAGCTCTTAAAAAGGCAGTTAAGGGGCACCTGGGTGGCTCAGTCGGTTGAGCGCCAACTTCGGCTCAGGTCATGATCTCACGGTTTGTGAGTTTGAGCCCCGTGTCAGGCTCTGTGCTGACGACTCAGGGCCTGGAGCCTGCTTCAGATTCTGTCTCCCTCTTTCTCTGCCCCTCTGTCTCTCTGTCCAAAAAAGTAAATAAACATTAAAAAAAAAAGGCAGTTAAATTGTCACCTCCCAACTAGACCCTGAGTACGTGTTTTCCCAGTATATCATTTATAATCTAGTATTGCACCTCAGGGGATGAGGTATTGAAGTGTGCTTGAGACGTGCTGGGAAAACTCTGGAAAATAACTTGCTAAAAGAAAAACGTTTCAGGAAAGCGATTTTATGTTCCATTTTCCTGGTGGGATACTCTCCGGGATGGGTCGCCATTGTTTATGTGCGAGCAACGGTCTCTTCCATACGTCCAAAGAGCAAGCAGAGCAGTGCCAATGAGAGCAGCACTCAGAGGGTAATTTATAGGGCTGAGAGTCCAGACGCAAGTACTTCCGCAGTCATTGTCATTGTTATGCATGAAGGACTGCCATTACACTTTCTGACTTTTGCTCTCTGGTGTTTCTGCTTTTAAAAAAAAAAAAAAAAACTTACATAGCTTAACTTCTGCCATAGGTTCAAAGGTATATCTTAACTCATTCAAATCACATGCCTTGTCCCTGACTGAGAAGAGGGCACATAGTTCACCATGATGACCAACAGCGCGCTGATGGGCCTCAGTTCTGAGCCACGCATACTCCCCTCTTTTAGGAGAGCCACAGCGACACTTCCCTCCCGCCAGACTATTCTGCCTCATCACTCTGTCATTCCTTTTTCCCCCCCGCTTCTTTTGGAGCCAAATCCTGGTGAGGCGCTGGGGAAATGAATGGGATTTCATGGGGGAAACGTGTGAGGAAAGGTCCCTTCCTTCACATCTTCATTTTCCTCAAAATTCTAGACCGCATCCTCTCATTTTTAACTGTGGCATTAATGGCGGAAAGGGGGAGAGCATGGTCGTGTGGAGGAGAGGGCCACAGAAGAGTTCCTCGGGAACATGCAGGAACAGAATAAGCTGCTATGAAACGGGACACAGAAATCTCCATTCCTTACCAAAGAAGCTCAGACACGTGGCTGGTGCTCCATTCCCTTCAGGACGGGTTGCCCTGATGAGGGCCACACAGCCTAACAGTTAGACTGTGGGCTCTGGAGTCAGGTTCCCGGGTTCACATCCCAACTCCACCACTTTATATTGTGTGGCCTTCAACAGATTGTGGCCCTTAATGTCACTAAACCTCCCTTTTCTCCGTGAGGATGGTAATAATAGTACCTGCTTCGTAAGATTGAATAAGACGATCTCTAGAAAACACTCAGTGTAGTCCCTCAGTATATTAAACACCAAAATGTGTTAGCCATTATTATTTATAGGGTCAAAATCATTTTAAGGATGATCGATCCACAAATTTTTACTGACAAAAATCCCTTTAAAAATTTTTAGTGTTTATTTTTGAGAGAGAAATGGAGACAGAGACAGAGTGCAAGCTGGGGAGGAGCAGAGAGAGAGGGAGACACAGAAGCTGAAACAGGTTCCAGGCTCTGAGCTGTCAGCACAGAGCCCAATGTGGGGCTTGAACTCACAAACCATGGAATCGTGACCTGAGCTGAAGTCGGACACTTAACCGACTGAGCCACCCAGGCGCCCCTAAAGATCCCTTTTTAATGAGAAATTATTCTTCATGCTCCCACACATAGGATCACAGTTATAGGTTTAGTATTGAGAGATTAGGAATTCGCATTTTTAAAATTACAGATATTGACATGAAGTTTTTAAGTCGCCATGTGTATGTAGGTACTGTGATGTATTCAGGGTTGGGTGCACACGGGGATTTGCACACCTCTTGTAGATGACTCTCTGGCACTTCCCGAGTCCGAGTCCACAGTTAAGGAAACATGGCCTCCCTGCAATCAATCCTCTGTTCGTGGAACAGTAGGGGGCAGTGGCATGGTAGAAGGTATCCCATGACAAAGGGCTCTGAGACCAAACATGTTTGGAACATGCTGCATGAAATACAGTTACGCCATTTTCTCTACGGCAGGACATCTTGGAGTATTTATAATACAAATATGTGTAGTGACTCTCCAAAAGGGTGATAGAAGATGCTGCTTTTCCCAAACATTTTTGACAAAAGCTCTGTGTGTGTGTGTGTGTGTGTGCGCGTGCGCGTGTAAGAGCATCTATAACAACCTGAGAACATGAGGGCTTAGAAACTCACCGTCACCAGACCTCCTTTCGCTGGTAGGAATGGTCACTAGCTTCTAAGTTTCCCCTGCTGCTTTGCTCCCACCCCAACACTGCTGTTGACTTCCGTGCTACCTACTTCAGAGCACCCCTCTTGTTAAGATGCTGTAGCCCTTTAAGTAGTCCCCCCAAAGGGTTGCTTCACTCTCTGAGTTTACAAACTCTTCCATGAGGAAAGTTGGGAAAAGTTCCCAAGGAGTGCCCTCCAAGAGTTTCTTGCCTATTCTGTGTGAATGTTCCTTCCTGCACACCACACAGCATAGGGACTCAAAATGACCTAGCCACCTGGACTCATATCTACCCCCAAGCAAGTTTCCTTTCTATCCCAGAAGCTGGAGAAATATTTTTTACCCTTCTGTTCAGTGTGCTTTAACCCCAGTGTCTTCTTACCCTGTTGACAACAGGAACGCCGACTTCTCATAAGACTCTCAGGAACCTGTTCCATGTTTCTCTGGTGGGCAAACATAAACCTTTTTCCTATTCATTTGTTCATTGAACAAATATTTATAGAGTGCCTATCTGAGTCAGGCATCTGTGGAGATAGACACAAGTATATTTTGGAAGTAGACAGCATTTGGTAGAGTCAAGAATGAATTCCACATTACCGGCTTTGGCAGCTGGTGTGGAAAGTGGTATTGTTTACTAAGATGGGGAAGATGAGATTGGGAGGGGATGCAGGGAGGAGGCTGAGATTCCTTTGATGCATGTTAAACTTGAGATGTCCAAGGACTATCTACATGGAAATATTAGAAAGGCAGTTGGAAGATGCAAGTCTGGGGGTTCAGAGATGTCTGGGCTGGTGATTTAGAATTCATTAGCGTGAAGATGTTCTTTAGACCCAGGGCAATAGATGACATGATGTAGGGAGAGATGAGAAAAGACAAGGAAAGAAGAGGCCTTTGGAACCTTAGGAAACTCTAATACTTGGGGGTAGGGCAGAGGCGGTTAGGCTAGTCAAGGACACTAAAGAGGAGCAGCCAGTGTGACAGGACAGTGTGACAGGAAAACCAGGAGCAAGTAATGTCCCAGAAGCCAAAAAGAAGGAAGATTTTGAGGGAACCAAATGCTACTGTGAATTTTAAATGGAAACAGAAGCATCCATTGGTCACCCTCACAAGAATGGTCAGTGGAGAACACCACAAAGAGAATCCAGTTTAGAGTCAACCCAAGAGGGAGTGGTGAGAGAAGCAGCAGAGACAGCAAGTGTAGCAACTATTGAAGAAAGCTCCCTCAGAAAGGGAGCAGAAAAATAAAAGAGTAGGAGAAAGGGTATAGAAAGTGAAGTCAAGAAGATGGGAAATCCTAGAGTGTGGTTATGTGGTCATGGGAATGACCAATGGAGAGGAAGAGATCGGTGAAGCACGGAAAGAAGGGGGAAACCAGAAGGTGGAAGACTCTGGGTGGATGAGAATAGGATAAATCCAGAACACACAGGGAAGAACTGGCCTTCGGTAGATGAAGGGATACATCCCCCATGCTAGCAGCAGAAGAAACAGGGGCAAATGCAGGTCACTGAGGGGAGGTGTAGAAAGACCAGTAAATTCCCACTGCTGCTCTTTAGGTTTACTGATGAAGTCTGAAGTGAGGTCATCTGCTTAGCAGGAAGGAAGGCCAGGGATCTAGGAGGTCTGGAAAAAAAGAAAGTCATCTTAAGGAGTGGGAAGCTAGAAAAAGTAAGATGGGCAAGAGGTACCGAATGCCCACTTGCAGTTAGAGATGAAGTCATAGTGCATCCAGTCAGCTCAGTTGCGTGAAATTCTCTAGCGGCACTCAGCTCCTCTAGTCCTGGCACCGTTAGGTTCATCCTCGGGCACTACAGTTGGGGGTATTTGCAAGAGGGTGCATATTTTGATGGACCATGGAGTCTAAGCAGTATGGCACCCGCTACAGTGGCTGGTACACAGTGGACAGTTATGAACTAATGAAGAATGTACATTTCCCCTTACATAGCTCTCACAATTCATTTATATATCCTCCACAAAGTGGGAAAATTTAAGTCGTGTGAGTGGAGAGAGTTCCCTGGCAGGGACCCAGATTCTAGAAATTCTTGAGTCTTGTCCTAGAGTCGTGTATTTCATTCTTCACTTTCCTTTCTTCATTATGGTATTTGACGTACATATATATCAAATACACACACACACACACACACACACACACACTCACACAAGAGACAAGGACATTCTTTATTCTTGTGAGGTCTTTGCCTTAAACATTTTCCTTGAGGAATGTGGAGTCTAAGGGGAAGGGAGTCACATATATAATAAGTTACTTGTCAAAGTTATAATAGAAGAATGTGAAAAGTGCTGGGAAGCATAATGGAAGGAGCAATTTAATTTTTTCTGGTAAATGGGGATGTCTTCGCAGAGGAATTGACATATGAGCTCAGACTTAATAGACGGAAGTTTCATTTAAGCCCTAACTGTTCAATAGAAACTCACTTACAAGAATAGGAAGAACGTATAAGAGCGAATACTTATTGAGTGTTTACTATGTGTCAGGCACTAAGCTTTATATACTTTAGCCATTTAATCTATAAATAGGTACTATTTTGATTCCTATTTTTCTGATAACGACTAGAGGGATTGATGACTCTGCTACTGAGAAGGCCAAATGGGACTTGAACCAGGTTTTAGGACTGCTGCAGCCCAGGAAGGGGAAATAGCATTAGCAAAACCCGGGGGAAATTGGAAGTGCATGAGATGGCTGTGTGAAAGAAAGAAGACCGGGCAGGGACAGAGCGGGGAGAGAATAAAGGAGTATGGCACAGGTGAGGATAGGAACAACAATGGAAGATGAGCCAGGAAAAGTAGGTTGTGCCCAGATTCTAGTCCTCAACTATGAGTGAGTTCTAGTTATCTATTGCTGTGCAGCCTACTTCCCCAAACTTAATGGCGTAAAACAATCATTTTATTATAGTCACAGATTTGGCAGGTCAGGAATCCAGAGAGAACACAGCGGGATAGCTTGTCTCTACTCCATAATGTCAGGGGCCTCTGCTAGGAATACTCAATGCTGAGGGCTGGAAATATATGAAGGCTCACTTACTCACAGGTCTGGTTGTTGATGTTAGCTGTCGGCTGAGAGCTTAGCCAAGGTTGTTGGCCGGGGTTGTTGGAACACCTTCCGTGACCTCTCCGTGTGGCTACATTGGCTTCCTCACAACATGGTGGCTGAGTTCTAAGCACAATTGCCCCAAGAGAACGAGGGCAGCCGTACCTGGGGTTTTCCTCCACTGACCGAGGCACTCCAAAGACCCACCCAGGTTCAACGGGAGAGGACATCAGACTGCCCTAATCAGTGGAAGGAGTGTCCAAGAATTTGTGACATACTTTACAATTACCACAGAGTCAGTAAATGAGGTCATTAAAAAGACATCTTTAATTTTATGAAAAACTAGTCTACTACCACCAAGGTGATGTCTATTGCCATATAACTTCTTCGTGTATGGCGTATGGAAGAGTGCTAGCTGTTCTTCCAAATTCCCTCCTAACCTTTCTTTATCTCATGTCCTTTCCCCTTTGTGTAGTCTACTTTACTTCCCCCTCTTTATAACTTTACGTGAGAAGAGACACATTTAAAAGAGCCATATGGGAATACCTTGAAGATTTTTAGAGAAAAATAGCTAGAAAATTCTAGCAAATAAATAATGAAATAACATATAATAGGAGAATTTTATGTTGAAGACGATTATCTTCCCAATACCTTGGTAGCTGGCTGAATCTTTTGGACTAAAATTATGTATAATATTTTTAATTGTACTCAGTGTTATTTCAAAATTGGTACCATTTTTAGAATGACAAATTCATGTTGCTCACTGGAACCTCCTGAGGTAGGTGCACAGCTAAAGCTTCCAAGACAGATGGATACTTACGAGCAATATTTAATCTTAATTGCAAGCCAGGTTTATGTATGACAAGTTCCTGGCTTAGGAACATGCTTACTGTGACACAACTTTGCTGAGCTAAATGGTTGCAGAGAATAGAAAACAAACAGCTGTATTTTTGTGAGCCAGTCTTTAACTCATGCCTAAGAACACACCTGATTAGATGCTTCTATGAATCTTCAATTGTGCCTACAAATGCTTCTTTAAAGTGTAACTCAATAATAGTTCAATAGTTCAATTACATTCCAACGTTCTTTATTAATTCACTTATTCCACAAATTTTGCGGCCTAACTACCATGACCAAGTCTTGAGCCTAGTCACCGAATGCTATCAACAAGCCATAGATCAAGAACTATGTCATTTTTAGAGAGATTCCCACTTCAATGATTGCTCTTTACTGGAGAAAATACCTTGGCGTTGCATAAAATTTCTTTCTAGAAGCTAAATGCAGAAATGCATGAAAAGCTAAGAATAATATCTGGCTCTCGCAAGAGTTCAATGCATGGTTAACTGCTATTATTATTAAGCGTAAATGCTCACTCAAATTCTCTCAGTTCCCCTATCCATTCTCACTATACTTCTTGAATGAGGTCAGAGATCAGCAAAAATAGCAAAAAAAAAAAAAAATGTTGTACTAGAAATGAATTGGAACTTCCATTTCTAGCATGAACTAGAAACTAGTCTCCCTTTGAAAATAAGTCTCCCTTTGAAGACAACTAGAAAAACTGGACAAAAAAAATTTTTTTAACTTATTTGGAGATATGAAATAACTACTAAGGCAAGGCAAGAAGTCAAGATTCAAGGGAAGACAAAAACCAGAGAGGCACAGGGGCTGTTTTTCCCTGGTGGTGTCTGCTGATTCAGGAAGAGACAACTGAGAGCTTTATAAGCTGAGCTGTGTTTTTGACAGCCTCACAGGACCAGGAATACAAACCTGAAGACAACAATTTTCCAAGACCTGATAAGGAAAGCCTTGATAACCCACCATATTTTGTTTAGGTCTCCAAAGGACTACTTCTTAGAAGAAAGGGTGAACTGGAAGTAGACTAGCTCACAAATATTTTGAAGCCTTAATTCAAATAAAGTCTGAAATTGGATTAGAGTGTTCAGAGATTAGCAGGGCTCTAGTTTCCTGCCCAAAGCTAATCTAAATTCTTTCTGGAGAAATACAGTCATTTTCTAAGGCCCTAAATTATTGCTACTATGTTTAACCTACAATATATATCCTACAATTCAAATTAATCAGGCATGTGAAAAGACAAAAAAAAAAAAACATGAAGGAAAAACAATGTGCAATTGAATCACACCCACAGGGCTTCAAATAAGAAGCTGTGAGACACAGACTTTAAAATAACTATGAAACATTTAAAAAAGATAAAAGATCGAGAATTTGAGCAGAGAACTTATAAACTATAAAACATGAAAGTTAAGAACTCAATAGACAGATTATATATCTGATTGCAGAAAACCGAAGAGAGAGTTAATGAACTAGAAGATAGGTTAGAAGAAAATATCCATACTAGATTGTAGAGAGATAAATAAATGGAAAATTCCTAAGTGAGCATAAAAGACATAGAAGATAGATCAAGAAAGGAAAACATACATGTAACCAGAGTCTCAGATGGAAAGAACAAATGTGTCAGATGCAATATCTGAAAATACAGTTGGTAAACTTTTTCTAAAATTGATGACCTTTCAAAAAACAATGGAAGCTAGAGGAAAATGGAACGATACTTTCAAATGCTGGTTGAAAATACCTGCCAATCTTTAAGTTTAAACTAACAAAAATATCCTCTTGGAATACAAATGTTAAATAAGACCTTTACTTAAGACAAAAGTGAGAGGAGCACCTGGGTGGCTCAGTCAGTTAAGCATCTGACTTTGGCTCAGGTCATGATCTTACAGTTTGTGAGTCTGTGCTGACAGCTCAGAGCCTGGAGCCTGCTTTGGATTCTGTGTCTCCCTCTCTCTCTACCCCTCCCTCACTCACACTCTGCCTCTCTCTCTGTCTCTCTGTCTGTCTCAAAAATAAAAATAGAACATTTTAAAAAATTAAAATAAAAAAAGACAAAAGTGAGAGAATTAATAACCTCTGGTCCATTGCAATAAGAAATACTAAAAGGCATTTGTCATTCACACACAAAATTGATTTCAGAAAGAAGGTTGTAGATAACAGGAGTAATGAAAAGCAATAAAATGGAGTTATGTCGGGAAAAGAGAAGAGTAGGAAACTCCATGATTTTGTTTCCCCACAAAATATTAAAAAAAAAAAAAAGCCAAAAGCTATTTGAATAACCTTTGTAGGAGCCTTGAAAACAAAGATTTACAGCAACCGAGCATGTCTAGTCAAGAAAAACATCTTTAAAACTATAGGAAAGGACTGTGGTACTTTTGCTCATCCTTGTCTCACCACCTCCTTGAAGCAGTGATGACAGTCTTGATTTTCAGCACCAGAAACCTAGTTCTCCATCTTGAACCAAAAGAAGCAGAACAGACCTTACCTGAAAATTATTATGTATTCAGTTCTAACATGACTGACTCACTCCTTCCTGTCTTATATACTTTGGAGTGTGGTTGGGGAAACTGGTGAGCACTGTTAGTAAAAGTTATAAGGGGACTATAAGCCCACAGACACCCTCCCCCCTCCCCTAGGCAAGCGATTCTAGGTGGAGACATACAATACGGCATCGAAGGCCCTGAGAACAAAGTGAGGTGAGACCATGGAAAGTGAGGACATTCAAAAGCAACAATATATACAGGGGAATCTAGAAGTAACATGCATGCCCAGAAAAGAACACATTCTCAGAAAAGTCTTGAGAAGACTCTAAATTTTCACTGTTGGCTGATCCCTAAACTCAGAGCAAGTATAGCTAGTCTGTAAAAGATGCCTCGGCCCAGATCCAGCCTTCAAAGACTGAGAAACATGGTTGTTGTCTCCCTGTTTCTCTATCTCCATCTCTGTCCCTTCTCCTCTTCTGTCTCTCTCTGAGTGTGTGTGTATTTGTGTGTATAAGTATGTTCATTTCTTTGTTCCTGGCTTTCAAGGAAACCTCCATCAAAACATTAGCTGAACATGAATTGTAAAAACAGAGACTTAAATGAGCTCATATGACAAGGAATAAGTCCTTCCAAAAATAGTCTGTAAGCATCTCAAAACAAACAAGCTAGTATAGCTTTTAACAATTAAAAAACACCAAACACAACATGAATCCTGGGGAAGTGAACAGTCAACCCTGGAGAAGGGAGTCTGTTACCTCATTTCCAGAGTTACCAGATTATAATCATCAAATATCCAATTTTCAAAACAACAAAAATTCATGAGGCACACAAAGAAACAGAAAAATATGACTCATTCAAAGGAATAAAATAAATTGACAGAAACCATCCCCACGGAAGCCCAGACATTAGGCTTCCAAAACAAAGACTTTAAAACAATTGTCTTAAATATGCTTAAAGGCCTAGGGGAAAAAATGGACAAAGAACTAAAGGAAAGCAGGAAAACAATATATGAACAAAATGAGAATATCAACACAGAGAAAATACAAAAAGAAACCAAACAAATTCTAGAGCTGAAAAGTACAATAACTGAAATGAAAAAAAAAATTTCACTACAGGGGTTCAACAGCTGATATGAGCTAACAGAAGAAAACAGTAAACTTGATTTTATGACAACTGAAATCCTTCATTATAATGAGCAGAGAGAAAAAAAAATGACGAAAAATGAACAGGGCTTAAGGGACTTGTGAGACAACATCCGGTGGACCAACATATGCATGATTAGAGTCCCAGAAAGAGAAGAAAGGAAGGAGCAGACAGATTTTTTGAAGAAAAAGCTTGGGACAAAACTCTCCTAATATAAGAAAAGATATGAGCTTACAAATTCAACAATCTCAACAAACTCCAAGTAAGAGGAACACAAAGATGCCCACCCTAAAATACATTATAATCAAACTTTTGAGGTCAAAGACAAAAAGAGAATCTTGAAAGCAGAGAAGCAACACATCACATATAAGGAATCCTCAATAAGATTATCAACCAGTGTTTCATCAGAAACCTTGAAGGCCAGAAGGTGGTAGGAATGTATTCAAAGTATGTGCCGAAAGGAAAAAAAAAAAACCTGTCAACCAAGAATTTAATATCTGTAAAACCATCCTTCGAAACTGAGGGAGGAAGTAGGGTGGTTGAGCATCTGACTTAGGCTCAGGTCATGATCTATCTCATGGTTCGTGAATCTGAACCCCACATTGGGCTAGCTGCTGTCAGAACAGAGCCCGCTTCCAATCCTCTGTCCCCCTCTTTCTCTTCCTCCAGCCCCCAATCATGCTCACTCTCTCAAAAATAAATTAACATTTAAAAAAATGAGGGAGTAAGTAACGCATTCCCAGATAAACAAAAGCTGAGAGAGTTCTTTACCACCAGGTCTGGCCTAAAAGAAATGCTAAGGGGAATTCTTCAGTATGAAATGAAATACTGTAACTTGAAGCCATATGAATATATAAATTCATGGGCAGATATAAAAGTTAGTATTCTGTTATCTTAGTTTGTAACTTCAATTTTCATTTTGTACAAGATTTGAAGGAAAATACATAAAATATTTATAAATCTATGTTAATACACAGTATATAAAGATGTCGTTTGTGACATTGATAACATCAAATGGGGGGAGCGAAGAACTATAAAGGAATACAGCCTTCGTACGCACTTAAAGTTGAATATCAGTTTAAAATAGATTGTTATAACTTTAAGATGTTATATATAAGCCCACAGTAACCATAAAGAAAATATCTATAGAATATACACAAAAGGACATGATAAGGGAATCAAAACACGTCGCTATAAAAAAATCAACTAAATAGAAAAGAAGGTAGTAATGGAAGAAATGAAGGACAAAAATTCTAAAGGCATATAGAAAACCAATAACATGATGGCAAACTTAAGTCCTTCCTTATCAGTAAGTACTTTAAATATAAGTGGATTTAACTCCCCAAGAAAAGGACATAGATTGGCAGAACGGATAAAAAACAAAACAGAATCCAAGGACAGTCTCTAAAGAGACTCCTTTTATATCTAAAGACACACTTAGGTTGAAAGTGAAATAATAGAAAACGGTATTCTGAGCAAATAGTCAAAAAGAGATCAGGGGTGGCTAGACTAATATCAGACAAAGTAGACTTCAAGTCAAAAACTGTTATAAGGGACAAGGGCATTATACATTGAGAAAAGGGTCAATTCACCATGAAGATATAACAATTATAAATCTATACGCACAAAACAGAGCTCTGAAACACATGAAGCAAATATTGACAGCGTTGAAGGGAGAAACAGATAGCTTTACGATAATACTATGAGAGCTTAATACTCCAGTGTCAAGACTGAACAAACAGAAAAGCAGTAAGGAAACTATCTCGGTCCATTTGAGCTGTTATAACAGAGTACCATAGACTGGATGGCTTATAAACAATAGAAATTTATTTCTCACAGTGCTAAAGGCTGAAAGTCCCAACATCAAGGTACTGACAGATTTAGTGTCTGGGGAGCATGCTTCTTGATTGACAGATGGCCATCTATCTACCATGCCCAAGGTAGAAAGAGAAAGGGAGCCCTCTGGGGTCTCTTTTATAAGGGTACGAATCCCATTTGCGAGGACTCCAACCTCATGATCTAGTCACTTCCCTAAGGCCCCACCTCCTAATGCCATCACATTGGGATTAGGACTTCAGCATATGAATTTGAAGGGGACATATTCTATCGCAGAAATAGAGGACTTAACGCTGTGGACCAACTGGACCTAACAGACATGTAAAGAATATTCCACCAAACAGTATCAGAACACACATTTTTCTCAAGCGCACCTGTAACATTCTCCAGGATAGATCATATGTTAGGCCACGAAACAATTTTTAATAAATTGTAAAAGACGGAAATTGTATGAAGTATCTTTCCTTATCATAATGGAATGAAATGAAACCAACGGCAGGAGGAAAATTTACAAACATGTAGAAATTAAACAACACACTCACACGATCAAACGGGTCAGGGAAGAAGTGCCAAGGGAAATCAGAAAATATGTGTTTTTTTTAATTTTTTTAGCATTTATTTATTCTTAAGAAACAGAGACAGAGCGTGAGCAGGAGAAGGGCAGAGAGAGAGAGAGATAGAGAATCTGAAGCAGGCTCTAGCCACTGATGAGCCATCAGCACAGAGCCTGACGTGGGGCTCGAACTCACAGACCGTGAGATCATGCCCTGAGCCAAAGTCGGCCACTTAACCAACTGAGCCACCCAGGTGCCCCAGAAAATATGTTGAGATAAACGAAAGTGAAAATACAACATACCAAAAACTGAGATGAAGTCAAAGTAGTGCCAAGAAGGAAACATAGCTGTAAGTGCTTCCGTTAAAAAAGATTCCAAATCACCAACCCAACTTTATACCTTAGAGAACTAGAGAAAGAAGAATACACTAAATCTGAATCTATTAGATGGAAGGAAAGGATAAATATTAGAGCAGAGATAAATAAAAGAGTATAGAAAAATAATAGAGAAAATCAAGTGAAACCAAGAGTTGTTTCTTGGAAAAGATGGACAAATTTGACAAACCTTTAGCTAGTTCAATGAAGAAAAAATGAGTGAAGACTCAAATCACCAAACTCACAAATGAAAGTGGGGATATTTATATTGATTTTAAAGAAATAAGAAGGATTATAAAAGAGTAGGAGAAACTATGGTATGACAACACAATGGATGGACATTGTGGAATGGACAAACTCATAGAAACAATGGCCTACCAAGACTAAACCTTTATTGAAGGAATATAAAATCTGTAAAGGCTTCTAGCTAGTAGGGGCGGATGGAATCAGTAATCAAAAACCTTACAACAAAGAAAAGTCCATATAAAATAGTCTTTAAGGTAATAAGCATTGATGGAAATAAGTGGGATATTTCACGATGAGGAAGTTCAACTTACCAGCAAGTGTGTCTTTAGATATAAAGGGAGTCAATTTAGAGACTGTCCTTGGATTCTGTTTTGTTTTTTATCCATTGTGCCAATCTATGTCCTTTTCTTGGAGAGTTTAATTTTAAACTGGTATTTGTCATATAACATGCTATCAAAAGACACAGATCAAAATGTTCAGAACTACAAGGAAAAACAAATTCATCCATAGTCATAGTCAGAAATTTAACATACCCCTGTCCGCATCTAATGAAACAAGCAATGAATTTTGTAACAATTACAAAATCAATTTCTAACAAAAAGTCACTAAGAATACAGGAAGTTTGAACACCACAATTAACAAGCTTGATCTAATTGCTTACATAGAACACTGAACTCAATAACTGTTGTATACATATTTTCAAGCCCTCAAAAAAATTTCTCTCAAGTTTATCACGTGCTTAGCCACAAAGCAAAGCTCGACAATTTCCAATAGATTGAAATCCTATGGCATGTGTTCTCTGACCACTGTTTCCTTTGACTAGAAATTGATTTAAATATCCCTTAAAAAGCTCCATACATTTAGAAGTTAAGAAATATATTTCTAAATAACACATAGGTCAAAGAAGACATCACAAGAATTATGGACTGTCTATCTGTGTCCCACCAAAATTCATATGTTGAAATCCTAACCCCCAGAAGAATGGCATTAAGTGGGCCTTTGGGAGGTTTGGGAGGTAAAGTTTAAAGGAAGTCTTGAGGATGGAGACCATATTATGGGATTAGTATACTTACAAGAAGATAAAGAGACTACAGCTTGCTCGCTCTCATGAGGATATGGGGAAGGGAGCTATCTATAAGCCAGGAAGTTCTCACCAGACTCCAATCTACTGCTGCCTTGATCTCTGACTTTTTAGCCTCCAGAGCTGTGAGAAATAAATGTTTGTTGTTTAGGCCACTCAGTCCACGGTATTTTTGTTATGGCAGCTTGAAGTGACTAAGACCACAAGTGAAATGTGAAATAAGTGGGAAAAAAAAATACAACTTATCACATTTTGTGGGATGCAGTAAAGGTAGCATTGAGTTGGAAATTTATAGCATTGAATGCTCGTATTAGACAAAGAAGTAAGATGTAAAATCAGTAATCTAAGCTTCCACCGTAGGAAACTGGAAAAAAGAAGCTCAAGTCAAATCCAAACTAAGCAAAAGAAAAAACAAAACAGAAATCAATGCCATTGAAAACCGGGAATCAACAGAGAAAATCAATAAAATCAAAAGGTATGTCTTTTAAAAGATCAAGAAAACTGATAAGCCCCTAGCCGGTCTATCTAAATGGAAAAGAAAGGCAAAACAAATGACAACGATCAAAAATGAAAGAGAGGACATCACTATGGACCTCACGTCATAAAAAGGATAAGAGAATGCAATGAACAGTCCTATACCTAGAAATATGATGATCCAGATGAAATGGACCAATTCAGTGAGACACAATTTGTCAAAACTCTTACAGGAAGCAAGAGTCTGAACAGCTCTATGTCTAAAAAAGAGACTAACTCAAGAATGAATAAACTTTCAGGCCCAGAGTTCATAGTTAATTCTACCAAACATTTAAGGAAGAAATTATATAAATTCTCTACAATCTTTTCCAGAAGATACAAGCAGGAGTACTTCCTAAGTCTTTGAGGCCAGGATGACTCTAACACCTCAACTAAACAAGGAGATTACAAGACAAGCAAACCATAGACCAATATCTCTCATGAACATAGATGCAAAAATCCTCAAGAAAAAAAATCACAACAAATTAAATCCAACAATGTATAAAAAGAATTCTACACCACGACCACTAGGGGTTTATTTCAAGTAGGCAGGACTGGCTCAATATTCAAAAATCAATTAAGGTAATGCACCCTACCAACAGGCCAAAGAAATGAGAGAATATTTAAAACTGAATGATAAGCAAGATATTATGTATCAGAACAAGGAGACGCAACTAAAGCTCTACTTAGAGGCAGAAATGTAATTCTAAATGTGTATTTCAGAAAAGAAGAAAGTTAGAAAAAGGATCGTAAATTATATCCAATAAGAACCGAAGGAAGGAAGCAAGCAATAAGTAGAAAATTATGAAACAATAAAAAATAAAACAGAGAGATTTGACAGAACTGATCACTGATTCCTTCAGAAGACCAACAAAATTAGGAGATTAATAAAGGAAATTTATCTAAAATAAAAATGAGATGTCGCTGCAGACACCACAGCTCTGATAAATATCATAGGATATATTATAGACATCTCTCTACTAATACATCTGAAAATTTATATGGAGGGCGCAAATTCCTAGAAAAATACAACTTCCTGAAACTGATACAAGAATAGGAAAATTCAAATAGTGCTATAAATAAATACATTGAAAAAACATAGAAAGAAATCAAATCTATAATTTAACACTGTCCACATAGAAAACTCTAGGTCAAACAGCTTTGTTGCAGAACTCTACCGATCAGCTAAGGAGTTAATAATGCCAATATTACCCAAGATCTTGCAGAGACTAAAAAAAGAGAACACCTTTCGATTAATCTTACGAGACCAATAAGAGAAAGGCCAATTCAATAGAAAAAAGGACCCGAACTCTTCACGAAAGAGAATATCAATTTGCCAGTAAACAGAGAAACAAGACTCAACCTCTTTGTCACTGAGAAACCGCAAATTAATCCAAAATAAGATACTAGTATAGAATCATCAGAATGGCTAAAATTAAAAAGGCTCCCAGTACCAAGTCTTGCTGAAGATGTGGAACAATTGTAACTCTCATAACACTGCTGTCAGGAAGGGGAACTAGCACAATCACTTTGGAATACTGTTTGATAGTATTACCCAAAGCTGCACTGTCCAGTGTAGTGGTTCATGACCACCTTGGCTGTTGGACACGTGAAAGGTGGCTAGTCCAAATTGCTGTAAATGGAAAACACAATTGGACTTTGGAGATTTAATATGTAAAAAACAAGGTAAAACTATCTGATTAATAATTTTCATATTGATGACACGTTGAAATGATAGTATTTTGAATATGCTGGATTAATAAAATGCACACTTAATATCAATTTAACCTTTTAATAACCTTTTTTTAAATTTTTTTAACACTTATTTATTTTTGAGAGACATAGAGACAGAGCGTGAGCAAGGGAAGGGCAGAGAGAGAGGGAGACACAGAATCCGGAGCAGGCTCCAGGCTCCGAGCCACCAGCACAGAGCCCGACGCCGGGCTCGAACTCACAGACCGCGATATCATGACCTGAGCCGAAGTCGGCCGCTTAACCAACTGAGCCACCCAGGCGCCCCTTAATAACCTTTTTAATGTAGCTACTAGCAAATTTTAAATTACATAGAAGACTTGACTTGTACTATATTTCTAGGACGGTGCTGATCTAAAGTTAGGATTCATTCATTTTTTATTTCTGGGTATATTCCCAGCAGAGATGTGTATATACATGCAATAAAAGTTAAGCACAAGAATGTTTATAGCAGCATTATGCACAATAACTAAAAACTGGAAATAACCCAAATCCCCTTCAACAGTGAATGGATAAATAAATGTGTGATTACAATATGAAATACTATTTAGCAACAAAAATCAGTAAACTATAGCTGTTTGCAACAACCTGGATGACTCTCACAGTGTTAAATATTAAATCATCTCCTTTGATTCCGTATATAAAGTCTAAAAATGGGAAATCAAGCTACCGTATTAGAAGTCAGTATACCAGTTTGGGGAGAACAATAGTTGCAGGTGACTGGGAGGAGGCTTCGGGAAACAAACACAATTCTGCGACTTGGTAGGGTGGTGTTCTGTGGGTTTTTGCTTTGTGATAATTCATTGGGCTATACGTTTATGTACATTTGTATGTGCAGTAATCTGTATGTTGTTATCCTTCATAATCAAAAAAACTAAGAGGCGTTAGTGAGGCTGATAATTTGTTGCAAATGCTTTTAATAAATGCAAGACTTCTTGGAAAATTAAGATCCTCGTGACTGATCCATTTATGTAAATTGCAGAAAAGCAAATGAAGAGTTGGTTTTTTTAAGACCATATTCTGCCCAGTAAGGAACTCTGAATGCTTTCTACACAGTTCTAGGTATGACTCTCCAGTTTACAAAAAAAATATCTCTGCCCTTTGCTTGGTCAGTAACCTTGGCATGACAGTTCATTTCCTGACAGATATGTCAATAATGTTGACAAAAATAAAATAAAGAATCTCAGAATTGTAGAATTTAAAGGGACATTGAAGCCTAACCTTTTTTTTTTTTTTTTTTTTTTTTTTTTTTTTTTGAGTTGTGACTTCTTTGTGAAAGTGATAGAATTGAGGGCACTTCCTCTGGACAACGCACATGTGTACAAGTATATATGTAATACTTTACACGTGATTTCGGTTGGCTCACCATGGAATTTTTCCCATCCAGGTTATTTGGTAGATAAAGCTCTAAAAGCAGAAAGAGAGCAAGTGACATGGCTGGTTAGTGGAAAAACAGACTCTTAATTTCCAAACCAGTCATTATTCTTTCAAGTAAAACAGTTTTCCTTCTCCTTGGTACCCATATATGTATTATATATATTATACATACATATGTGTATTATATATAATATAATATATAATATGTAATATATAAATGTATTATATATATGTACTATATGTATGTATAATATATATGTATTATATATATAATGTTATATATATGTTCTCATACAATTCTCATATATGATTGAATTCTCATGTAATTCTGTCCTTATCCTTTTGCTTACTTGAGAGATGCTTTCAGCTAAGAAGATGACTCCCCTTTTTAAAATAATATATTATAAATTGTTTTGTAGCACTGTATTTGAGGCTATGTATTGTCTTCCTGACCACACTGTAGGAACCATGCCTTACCTGTGTTTGTTTTCCCCAAACCACCTAGCTAAGTGCAAGGAATATATCCACTATAAAGCCAACATTTGCTGCATTAAAAGGACATGCAAATATATGACTGAAACTTTGCCGGAGTCCAGCTCCGGCATGTCCAGGGATTTCTGATGAATGAATGGTGTTGGCACGGCAAATGACTTGAGAGAGCAGCATGGCTTCTAGAGTCAGCCAGGCATCCCCGCTCTGCTGGTCTCAGTTTATTTAAAGGCAGTGAATGACATTGCATCAGTGACAAGGCATTCTTAACAATTTTTCTTAGGTTGGCATATTTGTGAATCCCCCAGACCTAGAAGGAGACAGTCTTATCTTAGATTAGGCAGTCACCCTTTTTATGACTTTGTTCCAAGAGCACACATTGGTTTTGAGGCAGTTAGGTAGGCTTATAGCAGAGGAAATAACAAGATGTTTGAGAAGAGAGCAGGGTTGTTGTCTTAGCCCTCAGTAAACAGAGGGCACATACATTGTTGCCTTAAGACCTATGTTAACCATCTATAGATAGTTAAGGAGTCATTCTATCCATAATCTTTAACCATAATGGAGGAGGTATAACTCACTTGGTAGAGACATAATCTTCTCATACTTGTCTAAGTTCTTTTCCTTTGTGAGTGAGTGAGCCTATATCGTAAAGGCTCATGTCTATCTGTTCTTTATACAAATAGCAGCTTCTGTAAAAGTATTTTGTTATTGCCTTTTTATTATAAGGGAGCGTGGGGATGGGAATTACAAAAGGATTCGTGGAATGTTAACCTTAGGAAGGTGCTCAATATTTGTTGTTGATCAGTGAAGATATGTGTAGCTACTTTTGTTTGGCTACTGTTCGTGCCTTATCTATAAACCCGGGCTCTTAACTTTTGGGCTAGGCTAACCTCCGGGGAAGGTCCTAAGTCCCTTTACAATCTCTCCTATCAGTCTGTTAATCAAATACTGAGAGGAGCTTTACAGAGATGTGCCTTGAGGTTTTATGGTGGGGCTAAGGGGATGTTTAACACAATGCAATCCCTGCAGAGAAATCTAGTTTGGTTCAAGGAGTCTTGGGGCCTGACATCTACTAATTTTTAGCCAACTCATAACTGCTATTCTGTATAATCAATTTGTGTAACCTATCCCCAAGAGGCAACTTTGAGGTTACTTCTGGCCGGATTACTCTCATTCAAATATTATCCATCAAGACATCACCCTCCAGGTCCCCTTTTCCATATGCCATAAAATGAAAGAGCATTATGTTCCTTGGGGCCAATGAGAGCAGCTCAAGAAATCTAAGCCTGAAAAATTATTTAGAGGGAGGTAAGACTAGGCACCATCTTGGCTGGCGGGAGCTTTGCTTCAACTGCCTTTTCCACACAGGGAGGGGTCTCAACCTGTGAACCCAAAATGGCTCCCAACAAAACTTCATGATAGACGGTATCCCATAATTACAGTGTTATTATGAGCTTAGACTCTGGTGTCAGACTGACCTAAATATGAATTCAGTCTCTGTTATTTACCAGCTCTATGTTCTGGGTGTATTACTTAATCTGAGTCTCACGTGGTAAATCTGATGGTACCAAATGGACTTTATATGATCATTGTGAGGATAAATGAAATAATCAACGTGAAATCTCTTGAGCAGTATCTGGTACATAGATTTTAGTTAGCTGCGATTGTTGTTCTGACATACTCAACCCCTGAACTAAAGACTCAGTTGGAGAAACACAGATTTAGATTCTTAGAATTAAACTGGTCAACCAGTCTCTTCAATCCAGGAATTATTCCCAGATTTGGTTCTAACGGATTCTGCTTTTGCTTAATGTAGCCCAGTGACAGGGACCTCATTAGAACCAACTGAAGCAGCTCCAATTCTTCCAAATTCTTCCCTACTATTAGGTTGAGCCATATGAAATTGCTGTTTCTAGGTCAAAACAATTAAATTAGCAACAATGTATTTAAAAAGACCAGAAATTTGCCTTTCTATCCTTGCCTCTCGCTTTGATTCAACATGTCCTCTCTCCTTCTACAGGACAACCCTTTAGAGACAATGGAGTGTCAATAGGGAACAAGACAGACCTAGCTCCTGCCTCCACTGAGGCTTACATGCTTATTAAGGAGACAACAAAATAAGCAATTGTGTATAATTTTCAGATTCAAGGAGCCGGAAGAAGAATGTTTCAAGCAAAAGGCTCAGCTGAGCGAATTCCCATAGAATGTATCATACATGAGGAATTGAGAATATAGAGCAGCACTGCCCTAAGAATTTTCTGCGACGATAAAAATATTCTGTATCAGCACCGTTGGACATGAGAGCCACTAATCACCTATGGCTACTGAGCACTTGAAATGTGGCTTGGGTCGTGTCACTCAGGAAATGTAATTTTAACTTAGTTTTAATGAATTTAAATTTAAATAGCCACATGTGGCTAGCAGCTACCAGGTTGAACTGAGAGTACAGAGCAAGAGTATAAAAGGGCAAAAAGATGAGCCTGGAGAAGTCAGCAGGGTTCCAGACCATGAACAGTCTTGAAGAGCATGTTAATAACTGTGATTTTAACCTCAGAAGGATTTTACACTGCAGGGTATAACATGATGAGATAGGAGTTTTAGAAACATAATATTGACTGTCTCATGCAGATAGACAGGAGAAGGGTGGAGAAACTGATCTCGTCTTTAGGAGTTGGTCCTAGAAGGGGAGAGATGGGAACAAAAGCAAAATGACTCAAAGACATCTCGAAGAGACATATATACCTAATCACACCCAAACACATCACTCATATATATATTTATATACATTGTCCACTAATGATCCACATTTCTTGCCTTTTTCTGGTTGCTCACAGGATATCTAGCCTCCCAAGTATTTCTGTGTGTCCCCAGTGGTACCTGCCTGTTAACAAAATATCCATGCGGTATCCACTTTGTTCCTTCTCCCCTCTGCGTTTCTCACTTCGCTGGTCCTTGCCACTGAGGGTACTTTGAGGTACTCTGAGGGCACTGCTCTGTTCTCTGCAGGAGGAGAAATGTCGCCATCTCCGCAGGCTAAGCCACACTGCTTGGCTCACCCTCCCCTCGATCCTCAAGGCATTTTCTTTAACCAGCTCTTTGCTCTAGGAACCAATATACATATATATACGTATACATACACATGTATACGTATATATATATATATGTATATCACAACTCCTCTCCAGCTCCCTGATACACACCACACAAAAGCACACACGTCTTAGGTGTGTAGCACATAGACCTTTGCGACTCCTAGCACGTCAGCTGACATATCTATCTACACAAGGCTGAATTCTCTTCAAGATCAGCTAACACCATTCCTATTCCATTTCTGTCCCTGCAAAAGACATGGACAAAGAAGTACATAAGCAATCGCAGCCCAACGGCCACATATAATGTGTACGGAGCTGGAGCAATAGCAGGTCATAATGCGAAGTACATGGACTTTTTACTCTGGCGCCAGACTGATTCAGATCTCAGCCTCATCTCTTTTCCTAACTGGGTGGTCTTGGGCGGATCGCTCGCCCTCTGTGAACTTCACTTCTCAATTCTACAAAATGCCTACTTTTGCGAGTTGTAAAAATTAGAAATAGCCTACGTACAGTGCCTAGAAGGTGCTCAGTGAACGGAAGCGGGTCTCTCCATTGGTGCTGGGAGCACTGAAAACTCAGGATGCCACCAGCCTTGCAAAGGGGACACAGAATGAAGGCCAGCGTGAGTGCTACCACATCCTTATGCAAAAGCATCCTGGGATTTTATTCGATTACAGCCTTGAACTCGCCTAGTGAGCTGACTGAAGCCGGAGGCAGGAAGTGAGTTAATCAGGGCCACATAGAAAACTGGTGACAGAGCCAGGACAAAATTCCAGGTCAGTCTGGAAAGGTTCAGCCCAAGGCTCCTTTCTGCAAGGCAGCAGCCTCCCGGCTGCCCAGGTTCTGCTCTGGCCCGCCCCTACCTCACTCTGATGTGACAATTACTCTTCCTGGGCACCTAAGGCGTCGTCTCACGAGGGCCGAGAGAAAGAGCAGGTGCAGTGTGTTTGTAGCGACTACCAGGCCCTTACAGAGCTCCCCGTCGCCATGGCAACCCGAGCTCTGCAGCGCAGGACCCGCTCCACCGGCGCCCCCTCCCATTCACGTAGCGGACGTGACACGTGCGGCGGGGTCACGTGTTGTTGTTGGGCCGCGGAAGCTGCTTCCGGGTCAATGCAGGACACTGGGCTCCGGCGGCCAGAGTGGGGGACGAGGTGAAGCGGAGCCGGGCCGGGGCCGCCCGGGACCAGGCCGCAGGCCGAGCGGCGGCGACGGCGGTGGCCGGGAGGGGGGAGGAGAGGCGCAGCCCGAGGAGCCGCCGCAGCAGCTCCCCCGCCTCCCGGGCTGAGGGGTGAGTGGAGCCCGGGCCCGCCGGCCGTGCCGGCTTCTCGAGGCCCCAGGCGCTCCCCTCCGGAGCCGAGGCGCGGAGGGCCGTTCCTGCTGGGGCGCAGCGTGGGGCGACGCCGGGAAGAACTGGGAGCGGGACGAGGCCTGCCTGGGGGGGAGGGGAGGGCTGGGCCACCTGCCCGTGGCTGGAGGGAGGATGCGGCCGGGCCTGGCTGGGGAGGCGCGGGGAGGGCCCTGGACGGGGAGGAAGTGGAGGGCCGGGGTGGGGGTGGGGGGAGCCTCAGTTCCTGGGAGACTCCCGGCTTCTTACCGTGCCCCAGGGGCGTGGGGGGGGGGGCTGGAAACATGCCACCTGGCTGGTAGGAGATGGAGAGGAGTCTGGGGCTGCTGGGGAAATCGGAAACTTTGTCTCCGAACCACTGTATCCTCCCCTCCCCCCAAAAAAGTAGAGGACGTGTCCCCAGGGGGGTTTGGTGGGGAACTGAGCGGGCGCGCTTTTCCAGCCCCTGGGACACTAGGCCTGCTCCTTCCAGGAGCTGATGAAACGACGCCGTAGCTTAATAAGGGCTTTGGGGAGAATCGTTTTGCCCTCCAATCGGGAGACTTTGAGAGTGAGGGAGTTGGAGTAAGATGGGGCCTGGGAGGAGGGTACCGGGTCCTGGGATCTGGGAGGGGGGCCAGTGTAAGGATCTATGTGGAGCTTCCTTCTTTGTTGCGAATGGGGAGCCCCGAGTTCTAGATCCTCGCCTAGGAAGGCATTCTGGGAATTGGTGAAGCGAGAAGATTTCGTAGTGTCTTCCCTTGGCACAGGGATTCTCGAAGTTGTAGTTGAGGAAAGTTGGTTGGAAGAGTTGAACGGTTGACAGCCAGTGGAGGAAGGAGGAGCGCTCGTCTGTAGGTTGCTAAGTTACCGGGAGCTTGTAGGCACCGCCTAGGGTTGTTGGAGGAAGTTAGCGGCCCTTTCAGGTCCAGATACTGGCCTAGCTGGGGCTGTCCCCGGTCTATGCTGCCCTGGAGCTCTTAAATTGGTTTCCAAGAGTCCACTTTGAGCAAAGAGATTATATGTAGGAGCTGAGGACTAATGAAAACACTCAGCTTTCGGGTCCTGAGGCATTAAAGCTAGATCTCTAGGCTAAGAGCTTTCAAACTTTTTTTTTTTAAATCATGCCCCCATATTAGGAAGTACTTTTTACATTACGCTCTAGTACATACCTATATATGAATGAAAAGTTTCACAGAGCACTGTTTATCCTCATTACATGTATTATTTACATTCTGGTAATTTCTATAACGTTCCATTCGCTTTATTAAAAATCGCTGACTGAAATCCACCAAGTTGATTGATGGTCACAAGTTGCCGCTTGAAAAACACTGTCCCACGGCACCGTTCTTGGGCCTCAGTTAGTGTCCTCATGTTGTATGGTTCTAAAGAGCTAGGATGATTGTAAGGAAATGGGTTTTGGGTGGGCGGATGGGGTGGGAGGGTCAAACCAACCGGGTGCAACGGACTCCGCTTCATTCATTTACATATTTATAACATGCAGCATATTTGGTGTTTTGGACCCTAATCTTAATCTTTGATCTCTTACTGTGGCCTGATCATTTGTTGAAATTTGTTGAAATAAGCGTATTCTTTCGTTTTCTCTACCCTTTGCTGTGTCAAAGAAAAGGAGAGGCCTAATCCCACTGAGTTGATTTATCCCTACAACATACTTAAGGTAATGTTAAGTTAGAGTCTTGTCTATATACACTGGTTTGCTTTTCTGCCATATTTAAAAAAAATCTCAAGCTGAAACCTGAACTCTTCTTACTCCAATAACATATGGGATCATAGTTCTACATGATTAAAGATACAGGCACATGGCTTTAGGACCTACTTTAAACTTAAATCCTAAACCTGAGTATAACTTTGAATGAGTTAACATCTTAGTTCCCCCCACAAAAATGGTTTCATCTTTTTATAAAATAGACGAGGTCTTCGTATGAACAGTATTGTAATGAATATTGATAAGTATTGGTAAACAGAGAGACCTTCACGTGTTGCTATGTTTAAAAGTCTTTTTAAAGGTCGTCATCCAGGCCGTTGTTCCATGATGTTGAGTGTCAGATGTTGGTGCCTGATTTCAGTAGGTAAATTTATGGGGTCTGTTTTTAAGACCAGTTTATTGGTGTTCATTTTTGTCGAAGATGCTTTTTTATGATTTGGAACTTGGAATTCCAAGTCATAGCCATCAGAAAAGAATTGCCCAAATTAAACTTCATCATTGGGGCCATATTCTTGATGAGAAGCCTTAAAAAAGCATTCTTAATCCTCTTCAGACTTTGCGTGTTGTAAATTATACCTTTATCGATTGATTGTATCTTGGGTACTGGTGAGAGGGTCTGTGTTGGCATGTATCAGCCATTCTTTAAGAATCATCTTTTTATCAGGTAAATATTTGTGAAATCGTTGGCTTTGAAGAATGTTTAAAACCTTTCCTTCTGTGGTAGTTGCTTGGAACATGAAGGAAGAGTCTCATTGATTTCGTTTGCCTGGCAATCCTGTGTACCTGTCAATAAACAGTTGTGGAGAATTTACCCTGAGTGATCGTGTGTGCTTTTTTATAGTTTCCATTTTTTCTCTTGAACCTCAGACTCTTAGGTATGTCCACCTGTATAGTAGGCTCTTTTCCCCTTCTAATTTTTGCTTCCAAACTGTCGTGGGTTTGGAAATTAGATGGCTAACATTGGTTAGAACTTTGTGTAAAATAGGTTTGTGCAGCTCTGAATCATTCTTTCAATTATATTCATATGTATATTATACGTATACTAATACGTTTGTAGCGTATGAACTATGCGACATGTATTTTAGCAAGTCAGAGGCCTCTTTATTGACCTCTTAATTGTGGGCTGTGTGTTAAGTAAGTGAACTCTATATATTTAGTCTGATTAGCTGTATAAGAAGAAGTTCTGAAAAGAAACATGAAGCCGACAGTGATACTTAAGGACCTAAGGAGTGAAGAAATCAGCTGTGATTGTTGCCTTTGCCCTACGTGCAATGAGTCATTAAGAGTTGCCATTCCTCCCTTTTTAATCTTTTTCATTCCCCTCTCCTGACTTTGATTTCTTTGAGATTAGAAGGCTAACAGCCTCACTATTCCCATTGTCTGTTATTCCCATTCCACTTGATCTTGCATAGCTTCCTTAGAGTGCTCTTCCAAAGAACAATGCCCTAATTTATCATTTCTCCCCTCAAACACCATTAACTTCCCAGTACCAGCGCTGAATAAAGCCTATAGTGTTTGAGTTGACTTTGACAGTGTTCTGGAGCCTCTACTTTTATCCTGACACTGCTTTTCCGTTCCTAAATGCAGATCCTCTGTTCCTGCCAAGTTGTCTACTCCTTATACTTTCTTAACATTATTCCTAAAGTCTGGAATACGCGTTCTTCATGAATTCCTACTCATCATTTTCTTACAGATGACCCTTCTTCCTTGAACTCTTTCTTGCCTGTATTGTCTATACTACTTTTCCTACATTGCTTTGTATTGGTTTTTTTTTTTTTTACCCCTTTTAGATTATAAATTCATGGAGAACAGGAGGCTCAAATATCCTCAAGTCTCTAGGACACCTAGTACAGGGTTTATCAGAGTTCATGGACCAAGTGAATCAGAATTGACTGAATTTATGGTTAAAGTTGCAGGTCTCCAAAAATTTCACCCTAGACTTCCTGAATCAGAATCTTAGAATTTGCAGAAGGTGAGTCTTCTGTACAGTAACATTTGAGACTCACTTACCTAGCATGATGCTTTAAATTACACTAGGGACATACATAATTTTTGAGCATATGACGTAAGTGGACTGAGTAATACCAGTGCAGCAGATTGGTTTAATTTTAGGGCTTAGCAGTCAGGCAGCCTACATTTGAATTCTGTTGCCTTTACTCACTAGCCATCTGACCATAACTTTGCTTTGGTTTCCCGATCTGTAAAATGGCGGTAACAACAGGATCATTCGTAAGGGAAAGTGAGAATTGAATGAGGTAATAAGTGTAAAACAACACAGGACAAGGCACATCGTAAACTCAATAGATTTTCTCTGCTGTGGTCTGAATGACCAGCAGGATATCAGTGGTTATAGAAGTAATGAAAAGTGGTGAGAATAGGCCTCACGTCTGTCATTGTTAATAAGCAATTTGCTCAGCATTTCAAGGATTCGGGCTTAGCATTCATTTTCCATTTTAGACTAAGAGTGGTGGTTTTTAAAGTCATAAAGGTGTTTTGCCATCTTTGGAAGGATTGGTATCCAATTAGCATGTTAAATTTCCCCCCTTTTACCTCCCTTTTGCCTAAAGAAGGAAGCAGACTTTTAAGCCGGAGGGCCTGAGCCCATTCCATCTGGTCCTGCCCGCCCAACATCATCTTCTAGCCTTGCTACACACACGACATGTTAATGTTAGAGTCTTATCACAAAGTGAGCGGTTTCTCACTTTGATGTACTTGGGCCTTTGCACATGCGTTTCCCCTTGTTCTTCACCTCGGGGGTTCCTGTGACTCTTAAGACTCCGTTTCATGTGTGGTCAAGCTCCATGAAGGGAGTCACTCCTTTGGTGTTCTCAGAGTGCTTGTCCCTTCCTTACGGACGACCTTTGTGTACATTCGACTTCTTTTTGGAGGGGAATGGCTTCAGTCCCGGTATGTGTTCCAGGTCCATTGTTCGTAGTTAGCCCACCGCTGCTAAAGGCGGGGGATGTCTGGTGGGTACTTGACTCTTCTCAGCTGTCCCGTTTGTCTCATTTTCTCAGCGTTCCTAATAATGATGACGATCTGTTGACCACTTACTACATGCCAGACACAACCGAATGCTTTAAAAAGTTCCCATTTAATCTTCACAGTGACTCTAATGACTACGAAATAGCTATTCATAGTTCCATTTTACAAATGAGAAAGCAGGCATAACGAGGTAAGTCGCTTGCTCAAATTCCAGTGCAGATTCATAATTGAACTCGGCCGATCGGAAGCCGATGCTCTTCCTCACAGCGCTCTTCTAGAAACAGATGTAAACAAGATGACACACTTCCAAAACCGGCTGCGTGAAACTTTTACTAATAATTCGTTAATGGCCCTGAGGAATGTGATCTGTTACCAGCGCTGTCAAGAAAAAGATTTTTTTCAAGTTCATCTGAGGTTAATGCTTTTCTAGCGATTTTCAATATTTCTCTTTTGATTCCATCATACTCCTCCCTCGTATACTGGATTTTCATTTCATTGCTAGAAGATATTACATCATGTTTAATCAAAGTGAAATTCACTTTTGCATTCATTCAACAAATATTTGTTGCCCTGTGCCAGATACTCCTCACCTAACACTGAGCTGGACTGACAAATCTCTGCTTTTGTGGGACTTAGGAGAGGGACTGGAGCACTAAATTAACACGTAGTAGTGAGTGTTGTCAAGAAACAAAGAGGCTGAAGGAACAAGCGATTAATGGTAGCCCTGAGGCTATTTTTGATGGGTTGGTCAGAGGCAGCTCATGGAGAAGGTAACGTGTGTATTTAAATTTGAGGCTTGGATGCCAAGAGGAGGCCAGCAAAACCAAGAGTCAGGTAAAAGGCATTCCCGTGAATGCCTGAAGAGGGAATCAGCTTCGCAGTTCTGAGAAGCAGAAAGCCAGGCTGGCCGAAACCTAGTGGGCGGGAGGAGGTAGGGGGAGCAGAGAGCAGATTAAAGGAAGCCCTAAAGACCATGGTAAAGAGATCGGAGTTCGATCTAAGTGTGAAGGGAAGCCTTTGGAGAATTTAAGGGACATGATGTGATGTAAATTTTGAAAAGATCCCTTGGCTTCCATTGTGGAGAGGGGAGTGTATAGTCGTGAGAGATCAGGAAGGAAGCTATCGCAGCAGTCCCGGTGAGCGGTTGATGGAGGCTTAAACCAGAGTAAAGTAATGGAGACAGACAGAATTGAGTGGAATCGGGGTGTTTGGACGGTTTCTAGACCTGCTGATTAATTACATGAGACTGTGAGAGGAAGAGAGAACTAGAACTCCAGAGGCGGGGCCTGGTGGAGGAAGAGCAGATCTGAAGAGAGAACCGAGAGTTTTGTTTTTGCCCCCTGCCTGCCCCTCTCGCTGATTGTACCTCCTCACCCTCCAAGGATGCCACAACCTTGAATTTTGTGTTTATTGTTCTTTAACTTCTGTTCACTTTTTATTACATATATATGTGGCCCTAAACTATAGGATTAATTCAGTTTTTTTGAATTTTGTAGAAGTGGAATTTAAATATTTTTACAATTATTTTATCCTTTCAACAGTGTTTTTTTTTTTTTTTTTTTTAATATAAGTTTCCAGTATACAGCTTTGTAATTCACATCTGCATACACTACAGAGTGGTCACTACCACGGGTCTAGTTACCATCCATCACCAATCAGTTGACCCCCTTCACCCAATTCCCTCCCCCCTCCCCGTAACTACAATCCTCTGTATCTATGAGTTTATTTTTGTTTTGTTTTGTGCATTCATTTTCTTTTTTAGATTCCATATTTGACTGAAATCATACAGTGTTTGATTTATTTCACTTAGCGTAGTAACCTTAAATCTATCCCTGTTGTCGAAAATGGCAAGATTCCATTCTTTTTTATGCTAAATAGTATTCCATTGTATAAATATACCACATCTTCTTTATCCATTAATCTGTCAATGGACACTTCGGTTGTTCCCCTATATTGGCCGTTGTAAATAACACTGCAGTGAACATCGGGGTGCCTATATTTTCCAATTAGTGTATTTGTATTCTGTGGATAAATACCCAAAAGTGGGATTGCTGGATCATATGGTGGTTCTTCTCTTAATATTTTGAGGAATCTCCATACTGTTTTCCATGCGGCTGCACTAATTCACAATCCCGCCAACAGTGTTTGAGGGTTCCCTTTTCTCCCCTTTGTCTCCAACACTTGCTGTTTCTTTTCGTTTTGAGAATAGTCATTCTAACAGGTGTTAAACAATACCTCATTGTGGTTTTGATTTGTTTACCTTTCTCTAATAGTAATGATGAGCATTCATGTGCCTGTTGGCCATATGCTATGTCTTCTTTGGAGAAATGTTTAGATCCTCTGCCCATTTTTTTAATCCGGTTGTTTGGATTTTTTGTTGAGTTGTGTGAGTTCTTTGTATATTTTGGGTATTAACCCCTGGTCACATATGTGTTTGCGAATATCTTCTCCCATTCAGTAGGTTGCCTTTTCGTTTCGATGATGATTTCCTTGACTGTGCATAAGCGTCTTAGTTTGACATAGTCCCATTTGTTTAGTTTTGCTTTTGTTTCCCTTGCCTTTGGAGTCAGATCCACAAAGACATTGTTAAGACTGAGCCAGGGAGCTTACCATCTATGTTTTCTTCTGGGAATTTTGTGGTTACAGGTCTTACATTCAAGCCTTTAATCCATTTGGAGTTGTAAGATAGTGATACAGTTTCATGCTTTTGCATGCAGCTGTCCAGTTTTCCCAGTACCATTTACCGAAGTCTGTCCTCCATTGTACACTTCTTTGTCATGGATTAATTGTCCATATATGTGCGAGTTTATTTCTGGGCTTTCAGTTTTGCCCCATTGATCTGCATATCTGTTTTTGTACCAAATTCAAATCAATTTTTTAAAAATTGAAGTATAATTAACATACAGTGTTATGATAGTCTCAGACGTACAATATCACGATTCTACAACTCTATACGTCTCTCAGTGCTCATTAGGGTAAGTGTACTTTAATTCCTTTATCTCTATATCATATTGTATTGATTGCTGTAGCTTTATAGTCTAGTTTGAAATCAGGTGGCATGATATTTCCAGCTTTCTTCTTCTTTCTCAAGATTGCTTTGGCCATTCCAGGTCTTTTGTCGTTCCATACAAAGTTTAGAATTATTCGTTCTAGTTCTGTGAAGTATGCCATTGGAATTTTGATAGGTAGTGCATCGAATATGTATTACTTTGGGTAGTGTGAACATTTTAACAACATTCATTCTTTTAATCCGTGAGCATGGAATATGTTTCCATTTATTTGTGTCTTCAGTTTCTTGATTTTAAAAGTCATTCATGTTGACGAGAAAACCGTAGAGAACTATCAGTTGTTAGTTTCCATTGCTGTGTAACATTGCATTTTATGAATGTGACATAATAAATCCAAGCCTATTCTTGGATGTAAAGGCCTTTATTTGGTCAGGATTTTCACACTTTCACACAGTATTGGTGTTGTGGACATTCTTACGCTTGTCTCCGGGTACACTTGTATAAGTTCCTATAGAGTTTACACTGAGAAGTGGAATTGCCTTATCACAAGGTATGTGCATCTTTAACTTAACTAGACGGTGGTAAAGTGTTTTCCAAGGTATTTGTACCGGTTTTTATTAAGGTATTTGTACTTCCACTATCAGTGGAAGAGTTTCTATTCTTCCACATTTTCTCCAGTACTTTGGTAGTGTCAAAGTTTTTAAGTTTTGCTAATTTATATAAAATAGTATTCCATTGAGATTTTAATTTTTGCTTCTGAATATTATTAAGCTTAAACATCTTTTACATATATGTGTTAGTCATTGGAATTTTATCTTCTGTTAAATAACGTGTCTTTTGTCATTTTTCTATTGGATCGTTTTTCTTTTTCTTATTATTTTTAGAGTTCTCCATGCTAGTTACATGTGTTGGAAGCATCTTTTTCCAAAACAAAACAAAAACAAGCTTGTGTTTTTTCATGTTTAATGTCTTTCGATCATCAAAAGTTTTTTATTTTCCTGGCCAACTTTTCCTTTATGGGTTCTTTATGTTTATGAAATACTCCCCTAAACCAAGATTTTTAAGTTTTTCTCCTATTGGAAAAAATAACTGTTTTCTTTTCATAAGGATAGCTTGAGTTGGGTTTTTCTATGTTGTGAGGTAAGGATTCACTTTCCCTTTCTCATACTAATAATCACTTGTCCCAGGACCAGTTACTCAAGTTTCATGTTTTCCTGTTGGTCACTTTGCCATTTCCTGCCATATTTACATATGGCCTGTTTCTGGACTGTCTTTTCTATTCCATTGATCTCCACCCCCCAGCCCCCAAGTTGTCTTCTTTAACAGAGTACCCTCGATCCTTGTTACTTGCGGTACTTATATAGAGTTGCCATGAACACTGAATGAGTGAATGTGGAAGCATTGCTCCTACGGGAGATATGGGGTTAGGTTCCTTCCAGTTCTGGTCACATTTTTGTCAACTGGTCAAGACATAACCTTGTTTTATACGTGTGTCTGCTTAAAGACACTTCATTCAACGTATGTTGTTGATCTATTAACTTTGAGTTCAGAGTGGATGGCAGTACGGCTCATGCTTGAATAAATCTGAGCTAACACGTATATTCTCCCTAAGGCACATCACAGGCTTCTTGTGCGTAGGAGCACCAGCCAGCACTTCCGCAGGACACTTCAGAGCCATCTTAATAGTGAAAACAGAAGGATATGAAAAACATGGCGCTAAATCACACAAAGGGCACCTGTTTACGGTATGAGAGCCGAAACAGGATGACAGAGTGCTACCCCGTTCTATCTCAGCCGGAAACGTGCACGGTGGGCGATTCAAATTAGTATCTGCACGTCACTGTGAGCGTGCGGCAAGTATGGATTTGGGGGCCACAAACAAACTTTATTGAGTAGGTGAATTTGCACATCATGAGTTCTATACTAATGACGCCGGACTAGGCTATGAAATCTTGTGAGAGACACGGTTTTTCAGGAACTCCTTCCCTTTAGTACCTGTTCCTCTCTCCCCTGCTTGCCCGTGTCTTCATAACATTTTAAGAGAATAACTTAATACGAAAGGTATCTCAGATGCTGAGTTCTGCTTGTCAGATGCCGCCATCTCAGTGAAAACACTTCTTATTTGAGAAGGTTTTTACTTATTATCACAATATTGTCATTTAGTTCACAGTTAAATGGGCAAAGAATTTTAGGAAAGAATTATAACTCTTAACTTGTTGAAAACAAATGTAAATTATTAAACCCTTATTCTTGTGACTCTGGTGTCAGGACCATATTTTCTCATAGGCACTATTAGTAATTTAAGGCATACGTTTTGTGAAGGCAAGTGCCCTTTGGAGGTTTTTAAAATGCTGACTCTATTAGTCCCTTATCCGTTAGTGCCGTTTCTCCACGTGAACATTATGAGTAAAGGAGTCCAAGAAAGAGATAAATGAAGATTGTATACTTCCTAAATCAAACCTCTCACAAAACGGATTTATTGAGACTTGGCTAGTTTATCCTTTACTCACTGTTTCCCGTTCTTAAGTGAATTGCTGGCAGTAAGGTGGTAAGTCTGCTGAGGGAGTAATAACCAGAAACTTGGGACTCGCCCTGTGTTCATCTTTATATATACGTGCATATATTTTATTCCCTAATTTTAAAAAATATTTTATATTGTGGTAAACTGTAACATAAAATGCAGCTTTAACCGTTTTAAAGTATATAGCGGCGTTACGTACATGCACGTTATTGTACGACACCAGGACTTTTTCATGTTCCCAAACTGACACTCTGTCCCCACGAATCAGGAAGCCTCCTGTTCACTCTCCCCAGTCCCTGGCAACCATCATTCTACTTTCTTTGTCTGTGAATTTGGCCACTCTAGATACCTCATGTAAGGGTAATCATATGGTATGTGTCTTTTTGTATCTGGTGTCTTTCACTTGGCATCACGTCTTCAGGGTTCACCCGTGTTGTAGCACGTGTCAGAATTTCCTTCCTTTTCAAAGCGGAGTAACATTTCACTATCCGTATCTCTGCCACATCTTGCTTCTCCTTTCATCCATCCGCAGATATTGGGGTCGTTTCCATCTTCTGGCTATTGTGAATAACGCTGCTATGAACACTGATGTACAAATACCTTTTCAAGTCCAAGCTCCCAGTTCTTTTTTTATATATCCACAAGTGGGATTGCTGGACCATATGGTAAATTATAAGTTTAATGTTCTGAGGAACCGCCGTACCGTTTTCCACTTCAGCTGTACCATTTTACATTCTCACCAGAAAGGCACAGGTATTCATTTTTCCTTACTAAACAGAGCCAGTTACTCCGAAGTTGGGCATAAATTACTAGCTCTTGCATGTAAAACATAAAAGTATTAATATGGATACTAAATCAATCAGTATTAAATTTGTTGTGGCTGTAGTTTTTGCAGAAGAATTTAACTTGCACTAGGTGGCATATATTACTGACTGCTCCTGGTTCATTATTCTATCGTTTCATCTCGTATTTTTGGAATCTCCATGGAGAGGTAGGCATGATTATGCATTTCAGTGGTAGCTATGAAGGATTTTTGTTCACGAGTACTCTGATCTCAGAGTTTATTAATAAAACTGCTTTCTTATTTTGTAAAATACATTTTGATATGCACAATCAAAAGTGATTAGAAAACTCATTGATTAGCACATGTATAGAGTGCTAATTATGTCAAAGATCCACCCTTGATAGATACAAAGAAACATTATGATATGGTCCTTACCCTCAAGAGCGATACAGTCTAAGGCCATGAGACATAAACACATGCAAATCACATTACTGGGCCAACGTTAACAATGGCATGTAGGGCAAAAATGATACCATGCTAACATGCGACTGATTAATTGCCTACTGAAAATTTTAGGTGATACCCTGAGCTGAGGTCAAAGGAAATGGATAATTATGGCAGGAGGTATCTGTGAAGTGTATTCTGAGCAAGATGTTGAAGAATACATTAAATTTAGACAGATGGAGAAGGGAGGGAAAGACCTCCCAGTTGAGGAGGGATGACATTAGAAGTGTCAGACGTTTTTACTGCCTGAATCCTTAATTGGCATTAATTGGCATAGTCCTGGGACCACAAACAATTCGATCAAATCTACAGAGTTACAAGGAAGTCCCCCAGCTATACGTTCATGCTACCATGCTCCCTGGGTAATGACCTTAAACTTGTATATTCACAGTTGAAGGATAGCATGCATGTATGATTTTCTTCTGATGAAAACTACTCTGTTAAAGAGACTAATATCCATTGCTTTTTGGTGAGAAGGAGGTTAAAAGTAGTTTTTGCCCCTTTGGTGACTAGACCAGTCCTGCTGCTTAGTTTTGTGGTTCACTTACCCCGATGTGGTTATAAGGCAGGTTTGGGCTCCTTTCGTTTTCGATTATTTTAATACATTGTATTTCTATGATTTGTGCATGATGTCATATACTGTTGACATGAAATATACCGTTTTTTCAGTAAAAATAATAGCATGACTCAACAGATTGGGGAGTACCAAAAGTATGACTTAGCACGCTGGTTGGGCCATGGAAACTCGAGCAAGTCACCTCAGTTTCATGCCCTGTAAACAGAGATAAGTGTCAGTTTGCCGATTGCAGAGGGTGGTTATGGAAATTACTAGGCTTTAAAAGATTGTTAATCTCAGTGTGAGGAGACTTGGCTTTTGGGGAACATCAACTCAAGGGTAAATGTATCTACCTCCTGAAGTTCGGGCGAGTGCGACATTAAAGCCTTGAGGTTTTCCCAAATGGAATCTGGCCACGTGGAGAGGTAGGGGCGGATGGGAGTTCGTTCACGAAGGAGCTGAGAGGGCGAGCGAGAGTGGAACTCTCCTTGGAAGCCGTTGAAATAAAGGGTGTAGTGGATGTTGACGTTTTTTTCTTTGTTCTTGTGATTGCTGAAAGTGTATGGAAAGTGCTTTTTTTTTCTTTAATTTCAGAATGCCTGATTTCGTAGACTATAGACAACTGACTTAAGCCAGTATTTCTGGACAGTAAGAGGCTGTGCAAATCAAGGAAGAAGTACTTAGAAATATTTTCACATAAAGAGGTACTTAAGTCTAAATAGCAGTGTTTTCTTTTTATGTATGTGTGTATGTATGTTTGCATTTTATTTTTTAAATAGCAGTATGTTCTTAATTTTTTTCTTAAATATTTTTTCATCACATAAAATTCTTGGGCTGGAGCGTTTAGATCAGAACTGTGCGGTGCTGTGTTTATGTCCGGGAGACCGTGCACTGGAGGGGCGGTCATAGTTGCTACCGTGCGGCTGTAGATGAGAAGACGGGCTCTTTGTCCAACATTAAGCATGCAATATATGCATGTATGCAAGAGAGTTCTTTAGTAGACCACGTCGACAGCTCCGAAGCAGTACTCACTGGAGTCACAGTTTTAGACATCTTTGGTGTCACTACTAGAATGAAGTAACGAATTTGGGTTAGATGTTTTAATGTCTGCCATGCTCTTAAGGTGAAGCAAAGTGCCGTCTGTGGTAAGTGAAGGGAGAAGCGGTGCCCACTGAGGGCATGATCCCGGGACCCACCCGGAGTCTGAATTCACATGTCATTTGGCGGTGTTGGATTTTTTTTTTAATCTTCTACCAAAAAGAGTTGATCGGCTCCAAGTTACACTTGGGTGTAGTCGAGTGTGCGGTCGAAAGACTGAGAAATAGGGTGGTTCATAGTAGGCTGCGAAACTGTGGCGTGGCGTGTTATGATAATGGCTTTATCAGCTGCAGTCAAGTTTTGCACTTGGAATGCTTAGAGTAAATTTATGAATTGGCGAACTATAATTCCACAGACTCATTCTGAAACTTTATTAGTTTCTTTTCCTTACTTTTCATCCCAAGAAGGCATCCACTAAGGTACATTCCATAATGGTCAGGGGAGGTTAAGTGAGATAAAATTGCAGATATGCATGCTCTATGATAAATTAGATATGCCATACCCGATGAGACCATCTAGCTTAGTTATATTGCCTTGGACAGGCGTCCCTGAAGTGTTTTTAATGGGCTGTCATTCATGACCTCAGTGGCAAAAGCTTATTTTAATGGAATACTTTACAAACCTTAAAAATGATTATTCTGTAGCTATGGATTTATTGATATAGAAAGTGTTTCATGAGCTATTTAGCAAAAAGACAGGTTACACAACCACCTAAAAGTGATTGAATTTTGTTAAAGAATTAGCATGGGAACATGGCCCCGAAAAAATATCCACCATTAGGTGCGTCCTCAGGCTTAACCCACTTGCGAAATCTGTTGACCACAGCCTCCTGCTACGGCCGCGACTCTAATATGATAGGATGTGCTTCAGATAGGAAAAGCTTTTGGTGACTCCTACTGACATGCCCGCTTCCCTAGTAAGACAGGAAACGACATCTCCATGGAACCTACATGAGATTACAGGTTTCTTACTAATTTTCAATTGGAGACTTCAAAACTCAGAACATCTCTCACTTGTATTTTTTAAAAACAATTATTCAGAAAGAAGCTTATTGCTAGACCTTCATTCACTCATTTATTTAATCATTCCTGGAGGGAAAAATATGTAACACACCTGTATACTTTCCCAGAGCAATTATGTTTTATTGGGGTACACTTATGCTGAAGATCAGAGAGATTAGAGAACAAAACAAACTAAAGTCCCAGCTACCTAAAATGTCTAAGAATCTGGCAGGATTCGGGTATAGTGGGGATTTTTCTAAAAAGGAAGCTTTCGGGAAATGATATTTGGAGTCCACAAAACAGAAGTCAAATGGGTTTTAAAAAACAAACAATGGTGTCTGGGTGGCTCAGTCAGTTAAGCATTCGACTCTTGATTTCAGCTCAGGTCTCATGATCTCATGGTCCTAAGATTGAGCCCTGCATCCATCTCTGAGCTGGGCGTGGAGTCTGCTTGAGATTCTCCCTCTCTCTCTCTCTCTCTCCCCCTCTCTCCCTCTCTCACTCTCCCCCTCTCCCCCCTCCCTCCCATCTTCCTTCTCTGTCTCCCTCTGCCCCTCCCCGCTCTCTCTTTCTCAAAAAATAAATAAATAAATAAATAACAAACAAACTTGCAAAAATTGAGAAAGCTGGTAATCCTAAGGGATTCTTTGAAGCTATGCAGGAGGTTTTTCTCTGTCGACTTGTTTTGTTGGTGTGTTGTTAACCTCGTCCACCTACCTCACCCGCAAATTCAGCCTATCCATTGCTCCTTTGTCCTTTTTAAGAAAGACCAAGATCTGAAACTCTCTTCCTCCTATCTTTTTTGCTTTCATCTGAGCTTCTCAAAGGCACGGTCTATACTCAGTCTTCACTTATTTCCTTACTTCCCTATGCTGTGGTTTCTATCCCCTCTCTGTTGAAAGTGCTTCCCTTAAGGTAGACAAACTCCTAATTGCCTAGTCCTTAAGAATTAAAAAAATTCTCATCATTTTTGGCCTCTTGTATTCATAGTGATCTGTCAAGTTTTCTTTTATCCATTTAAGAGGAAACTAACCTAGGCAAGGTCACTCTTGAGCTAACCACTGGCGCCCCCCCCCCCCCCCATCGAGCCTCCTGCCTTACCGGCCCTCCCCACGCCTTTTCTGTTTTAGCAGTGTCACTTCGTCGCCATGTCTCATGTCTCTTGTGCCTGTGCACGCTCCGTTTCCCGTGCCTGGAATGCCCTTCTCCGCCGTTAACCTAGTCTTCGTTGTCTTTCACGATGGCTCACGCTTTACCTCCAGCCTCCTCCATCATGCTTCCAAAGGTGGGGCCCTTCTTCGGCTTGAATTCACTGTTTCTGTGTGGCTTGTTTCAGGTGTGTGTCGTCTCTGAGTTTCCTTCTAGCTGGTGGATGCTCGGAGGACAAAGTTTGGATTTTACTCACTCTCACTTTCTTCAGCGTTTAGTGCAGCATTTGGCATAGATCTGTTGTCCGGTTCATCTTTGTTTTTGTTTTCGGGTTTGGTTTTTTTGTATTGTTCTGTTTTTTGGTTCATCTTTGTTGAATGAAACTAAATGAGACCGTGAGCTTTGTGAGGGCACACATTTTATGAACAAACGATGGGCAGATTAACCTAATGGGAACCATTCGATAAAGTGCAAAAAAAGAGATAGCAGAGAAAACTAATTTATTTGTTGTCCCCAACTTTATTAAACAAGTGATAAAGAGATTCTTATTCTCAGCTTGTCTCGTAAAGGAAATAGGCACCTAAGTGCAGAACGATGGCGGGAGCAAAGTGTCCTCTGACCAAAGGAAACTGGAAGTGAATTGGTAGAGCCTCTGACAACATGTTTAGTTTAAGTTTTGTTTGCAGATATTTGGTAGCACACTGCCAGCAGGTAGCTTTTAGAGTGTGGTTTTTCTGTCCTTCTCCGATGGGTACGTGAGATGGGTCAGCTGTACACAGTGGGTCCCGTGTCAGACGGCTGGAAATACTTTTCAGCTCCCTGGGACTGTTTCCCTCTTCTCCATTATCTCAATGCTCTGAGAACTCTTCCGCCATACTTAGGCGCATCCTAAATTAATGCATATTTTGAATTATTACGACTTATTTTTTAGAACTGTGAATCTAGGGGCGCCTGGGTGGCTCAGTTGGTTAAGCGTCCAACTTCGGCTCAGGTCATGATCTCGAGGTTTGTGAGTTTGAGCCCCGCGTCGGGCTCTGAGCTAACGGCTCAGAGCCTGGAACCTGTTTCGGATTCTGTGTCTCCCTCTCTCTGCCCCTCCCCTGCTCACGCACTGTCTCTCTCAAAAATAAACATTAAAAAAAAACTACAACCGTGAACCTGTTCCCGGCTCTTTACCATTGCAGTAGTGCGCATCCCGCACCATCAGCTTCCTGCTGCGGGAAGCACTACTCTTTCTGGCAGTCTCCACAGCGACAGGCGCCTGGAAGGCCCCGAGCTCCCGAAGCATCCCCGGCTTACGGCTCTGTAACCTCTGCCTCCTGGAGTCCTTGTGGTTCCAAAGTCACAGTAGTTTTGATACAGTTTGGGTAATTTATATGATATATTTAGTTAGCTTTTATTAACACTTGGCCAGCAAAGGAAGGGACCCTGCACGCCTGAGGGCATTCTTCCAGCCCCTGCGTACACGGCCCAGTGGACTCTGGCTTCGCGTTTCTCGAGGCCATGGAGCGCTCGGGCTCTGTCTTACCCCTTCCTCTCATTTAGGCTCATTCCGCAGCTCAGGCGGGTTTCATTCTTTCGTTTTCTTTCCCAGTTGCTGTTTTACGAACGTATTTATTTCCTTTTGGACACCATTCTATTTCTCTTTTCTTCCTCACTCCCTAATTCCTTTAAAAATTATTGTTAACGTTATGTATTTCACATGGTCCAACAGACAGTTGACAACAACGAGGAATTAAAAAGTCACTTGGCAGATTATTAGGTCATTCCCAGATAGATCACTTAACAATGTTTTTACTTCAAAAAGATAATACGGTATATGAAAGGAAAAGACGATGCGTGCGGGCGGTGAGTTCAGGTGGTTCGAATGGGTGCAGTGGAAAAGCAAATCTCCTTCGCCCCCTTATTCTTCATTTCCTCCCTCTGGGTTGTCTTTTTTTTTAAGTCGTGAGTGAGGCTGGTGGTATTGGTATTCACACTTTATGAAGTATGGTACTCCATCATAAAGTATTTTCGTGAAGTACACATTGATCTTGCATACAGCATAAAGATATATCTTGTGTATCTTACGGTGTTAGCGGCCACAAGTGTTCGCTTTCAGTTGTGTCGAGTCTCATACTGACTTTGACTGACCTTTTACTGGGAACATAAAATACAAACAGTTTGACAGCTAGGAGGAGTTTTAGGTGGCTGGACGTTCTGTTCTTACACTAATCTCTTCGGCAAAAATGTACTCAGGACTTTATCCTCCAATTCGCACTTCATCCTGACCTGCTCCAAGCGCTCTTCCAAGAGCACATTATAGTTCGGGTTTGAGGTACAAAGCAGCTGAGATTTTCACAGGCGCACTCCAGGACTTGGTAATGGAGCCAAGCAGCATCACCCAAGATTCCGGGCTCCCTGGCTTTCAGAACCAATTCAGAATACTTTTATACTGCGTTAGAACTCTGCCAACTGTAGAGGTAGTCAGATGTAATTTGACACCTGTCCTTTCCAGAAAGTCATAGATTACCCCCTCCACCCCCCCAAAAGCCTTTTAAAAGGCTCCAGTGAAAGATCTTTTTCCATCCTGTATTTCCTCATTTTTCAGTCTGTTTGGTTTTCAGTTTTCCTTTCCCACCTACTGTTCTTCCTAAAACTGCCCCAACAGATTTTGAGTAGATTTATGTTACTGATCCATTTTGCAATCTTAATGTTCTGATTCAAAGCCCATGTATTCATGTGTACACTATCTACGTTCCTGGAAAGCTGTTCCAATAGAGTGTCCTGGAAAATGACCAATGCAGGCGCCTGGCATCGCTTTTAAGTCTTTAGGAAAAAAAGAATATAAAACAAACCTCAGACTAGTTGGAAGAGTTGAGGAAGAACTTGTTATATTCCCGCGATTGCCGGCTTACTAGCACGTATTTTTATTTGCATATGTCTCTAGCGTGGCCATCCTTCAGTTCGCCTCTATTTAAATTGCGTATTAGATTATTTTCCTTGGATTGGTTTGAGTTTAAGCGGTTGTAAAACTTCCAGTTTAAAGATGCTATTTAAACTCGGTGAATATTATTTTGACAGACAGTGACAGTTTAGCACCTCCCCACACACTTCTTGTTCTTTTTCTTTTTAAATGTTTATCTATTTATTTTTGAGAGAGAGTACGTGATCAAGGGAGGGGCAGAGAGTGCGAGAGAGAGAGAGAGAGAGAGAGAGAGAGAGACAGAGAATCCCAAGCAGGCGTCTTGCTGTCAGCACAGAGCCCAACGTGGGGCTCAAACTCACTAAGAACTCACTAACCTTGAGATGAGATCATGACCTGAGTTGAAAATAAGAGTCGGAGCTTACCCAACTGAATCACCCTGACGCCCTGATGAACTGCTAAGTATGTAGAAGGTGACAGTGTAACTTCTTTGACTTTTGTTAAACATTTCCAAAACTTCTGTTGACGTACTGCTAGAGATTGGTCTCTGACAAGAACCGTGGTGTCTGTCCCTAGTGACATTGCACCTGCCCTGTGTTGTCTGCTGTTGGTGATAAGTTTACACTGTAAAAGAACCTTCCGCCTGAAGGTTCCCGAAGTCTTAGGTGAACACACACACTTCAGTTTAGCGACAACGATCAGTGCCAAGATGGAGGACAGCAGCATTTATCACTCGTGTGGCTGGAAAGAACAGACTGCCTCGTACCAAAACAGGTTCTGTCTTTAAGCTCACGAATGAGGATCCTGACAGAGGGCAGTCCTCAGTTTTCAACATGACTTTGTGATATACTCATTATGAAATGTACTTCAAAGTCAAAACCTTGGTAAATGAAACTTTTGTTCAATAGATAGCCATGTGCTTAGTGAGTATCTACTCTGTGTTCTAGGCGCTCGTGAATGAATTGATTTTACAAAACACAATAGACACGGCCCTGGTAGTGATTTAGGGAATGGGCCAAGTTTAAAGACCGCTTTTATAGTCATGCTTTTTTCTGATTCTTATTACAAACCTGAAAGAAACATTTTAGCCCATCATATGTGAGAAAATTAAAGTAGAGAGAGGTTACACAGCTAGCTTATGTTCTACCCAGCTAGGAGATGATAGAGCCTGGGTTTCATCGTGTGCTTTCTACCATACTACAGCTTCCTGTCATGTGTAATTAATACCATCTGTGTATGTTAGAGCTCTACGGCAACCCTGAGGTCCCAGTAGTCTAGGTATTCATATCGTATTTTACAGACAGACATTTGAGTCCTAGAGAAATAGTGTCTTGCCTGATGACACAAAACTGTTAAGTGGCGGAACTGAGCGGAGCTTAACACCTCCTCCCCATCCTGAATCCTCTGCTCTTCCTGCTCGGCACGCTGGAGGCGAGTGATTTTAGGACTCCGCCCCATTTGTTGAGGTCTGCGCAGTGCACTGTGCCAGATGCCGTGAATTAATACTGGAGAAATAAAATGACACCGCTCTGCTCCCCTTTATAATGTAATGGTGGCGTTAGTACAGTCGCATGAGTAAAATACCTAACACTCAGCATAATAAAACTGTATAAGCAAAAGTAAACCGGTGTAACGCGGTGAAGTGAGTTTGTCACTTCCAAGGCAAATAGTTTGGAGCATCATCTGGCTCGTGTCACACAGCCTTCTGAGAAGTTTTTTAATGCTCATACCTGCGGGTTTCTTTTAGGACCGTGTACCGGTAGTCATTTTCAGCCTCTTCGGCTTTACTTGCGACTTCTCTGTAATCTATAATCATGTTCATCCCTCTTCTATTTTAAGAGGAAAAATCTTGACAGTTGCCCCCGATTCTCTACTCTTTCCTGTCCCTGCCTAGTTTATCAGCCCATTTCATCCTCCCCTTGTCAACTGCCCTCCTAATTAAAACTTCTCAAAATGTTGATTGTACGCTCTACTCTGTGGTTATTCCTTTTCTTCATGCCTCTGCGCCCTCTGCCTGTCCCTTAAACAGCAGTGTCCCCGAGAGTTCTGTTGTCCTGCTGTGCTGATTAGTAGTATTGCCTGTATCGCTATGCCGGTGATGTAGAAATCTTCACCTCTGGCTCACATTTCTCACCCGGCCGTAGACCGTTCCGTTGGATAGTCCACAGATGCCGCAGACTGAATGCGTATAAAGTGGGATTCATCCTTTTCTTCTGCAAAATGAAACCTCTTTGTATTTTCTTTTTACTTAATGGCATCATCAGTCACCTGGTCACCTGTGCTAGAAACCAGGGAATCAGTCTTGACTCTATCTTCTCCTCAGCCCCCATAATTCTTGAAAAGCTTGCTTTCTTTTTAGTATTAAATGTGTATATGTATTATATGTGTGTGTATACACACACACAGATATATATGTATGTATATATATATTTTTTATCTTGGAAACTGGACTGAAAAGCTTGCTGTTCTAAATTGACCTTGAATCTGCCCCTGCTTTCTCTTTATACTACCGCTGTATTATGTCGGGCCCTTGTCATCTCTCTCCTGTTTTTTTTTTTTAACATTTTAAGAACATTGCTCTTTATTTTTATTGAAGCGTAACTAACATACAATGTTATATTAGTTTCACGTGTACAATGTATTCATACACAATCCTGTACATCACTCAAGGCTCACCACAATAAATGTAGCCAGTTATGTGACCACACAACATTATTACAGTGCTACTGACTATATTCCCTATGCTGTACTTTTTATCTCCATGACTTTTTTTTAATAACTGAAACTGTATTTCTTAATCCTTTTTATCTATTTTTTTAATGTTTATTTATTTTTGAGAGAGAGACAGAGTGTGAGCAGGGAGGAGCAGAGAGAGGGGGAGACACAGAATCCGAAGCGGGCTCCAGGCTCTGAGCTGTCAGCACAGAGCCCAAGGCAGGGCTCAAACAAATGAGCCTTGAGCTCAGGACCTGAGCTAAAGCTGAATGCTTAACCGACTGAGCCACCCAGGCACCCCCCCTTTTTATCTATTTTGCCCATCTCCCAACCTATCTCCCCTCTGTCAACTATCAGTTTTTCTTTGTATTTAAAGGTCTGTTTTTTTGTTTGTTTTGTTTTTAAAATTCTGTATATAAGTGAAATCATATGGTATTTGTTTTTCCCTGACTCATTTCATTTAGCATAATGCCCTCTAGGTTCATCCATGTTGTCCCAGATGGCAAGATCTCATTCTTTCTTATGGCTGAGTAATATTCTATCATATGTGTGTATGTGTGTTATACACACATACACACATACCACATCCTTATCCGTTCATCTGTCCATGGGCACTTGGATTGCTTCCATATCTTGGCTATTGTAAGTAATGCTGCAATGAACATATGGGTGCATGTACCCTTTCAAATGAGTGTTTTCATTTTCTGTGGGTAAATACTCAGTAGTGGGAAAACTGGATTTTACGGTATCTCTATTTTTAACTCTTGGGGTAACCTCAGTAATGTTTTCCACAGTGGTTGCACCAATTTACATTCCCCGCCCCCAATAGCGCATGAGGCTTCTCTCTACTCCACATCGTCTCTAACACTCATTTCTTGTCTTTTTGATACGAGCCATTCTGACCGATGTGAGGTGTTATCTCTTTGTGGTTTTGATTTGCATGCTCCTGGTGCTTAGTGATACTTGAGCTTTTCGTGGGCGTATTGGTGATCTGTATGTCTTCAGAAAAGGGTCTGTTCAAGTCCTCTGCCCATATTTTAATTGGATTTTTTTTTTCGTGGTGAGTAGTATAAGTTCTTTATATATTTTGAATATTAACTCCTTATCAGATGTGTCATTTACAAATGTCTTTTCCTATTTAGTAGGTTGCCTTTTGTTCTGTCGATGGTTTCCTTTGCTGTGCAAAAACTTTTTATTTTGATGTAGTCCCAGTAATTTATTTTCCCTTTTATTTTCCTTGCCTGAGGTCTCTCCTACATTTTTGTGGTATCCTTCTAGCTCTTCTCCCTGCCTTCAGTATGTATTCCCTCTTACTCATCAGCTACTTGATGAATCAGCCAAAAAGAGGCAAAAAGAGCTTTCCAAAAATTTCTATTGTTGTATTCCCTTCCTTAAAACTTATTAATTTCTTTTTGTTTTCTACAGAATAAAGTTCAGCTTTTTAATGTAGCACCTATGATCTCCTCTGAGGTTCCTGTTTAGTTACTCTTTATGCTGCTTTCTGGTAGCCTTTGTGCATTTCGCATGTTATCCCTTCTTCGTAGAGCACTCTTTATTCATCTTCCGTTTTCTGATTATTTCAGTAAGAAGCTTGGTATGTGATAGTTGGAACTGCAGAGGTCAATTAGTTGCCTACATTTTGATGTATATTTAATACAGCTCATAGACCAGCCCCTCCAGATAATGGGTTTGCAGGCTGTCAGACGTTAGCATTTTACTTCGTTTTGTTTATTTATTTATTTATTTTAGAGAGAGTGCATGAGCAGAGGAGAAGGCAGAGGGCGAGAGAAAGAGAATCTCAAGCAGGCTCCACCCTCAGCACAGAGCCTGAGTCAGAGCTCAATGCCATGACCCAGGGTTCATGACCAAAATGAAGAGTCAGACACTCAACTGACTGAGCCACCCAGGCACCCCTAGCATGTATTTAATATTACCTGTTTTAACCTCTGCATGAGTACTGAGAGGATGCTCGAGTTACTGTATGTTTGGACCCTAAGCTGAGGTTAGACATTGAAGACTCTACCCAAACTCAAAACCAAAAGAAATGAATTCTGTATTCGTTAGGATTAGGTCCATTTCTAGGTAATTGAAAACTGAACAGTGGCTTAAATAAAGCAGAAGGTTATGTATCTTTCACAGAAATTCCCAGAGATATGCAATCCAGTATGGCAGCCCCGTTCCATGAAGTCCTCAGGGACTTAGGTTCCTTTCAGCTCTTTGTTTTTCTTCCTCGGGGTGTGTTCTTTGGACCCATAGTGCAAGGTGGTATTTGTTTTCTAGGCAATAGAACTGAGCCAGAGACCAGGAAGGAGGCAAAGGGCACACTCTGGCTTTCTGCCAGCGACCATTTCTATCCCGGCAGCTAGAACCTGGTCCTGTACTCATCCCTAGGATAATGTATACCGTTCAAAATTCTTTTAGGGTGCAAGAAGAGGAGAATGGAATTTGAGGGATAAATGTCAATGGATTCATCTAAACTCTTTAGTCTGATGTTGAGTCTACGCCTTTCTTTTTAGTCCTTTTTCCTCTAACTCACCACATAAACCCCCTATACTGGCCTACTACCCTTGGCTGGAAATGACCGTTTCCTCATCTACATCTTGTGGCACCGTTGAGCTGGATTGCAGTGATCATATACTGGCCTGCGCTGCTGTCATTCGTCTACGTATATTGCCTCCCTACATCACAGAGTCTCACCACAGTGTAAATTCCCGGGAACACCGACCGTGTCGCATATGTCTGTACTGCCTCAGCTAGTGCATTCTAAATAATTGGTTTGCTAGACAAATTTCTTATATGGCAAATGAGTAATTTGGATGATTTCTTGGTTTCTTGTAGAATTTTAGGAAAGGAAGATGGATCAACCTAGCGGAAGGAGTTTTATGCAAGTATTATGTGAAAAATATAGTCCTGAAAACTTCCCTTACCGTCGTGGTCCTGGGATGGGAGTCCATGTCCCAGCCACACCTCAGGGCTCTCCTATGAAAGGTAAGAAAGACATGACCTAAAACATTTATTTACTGGAGCTTAGTCCTTAGGACATCAAGCCAGAATATCGCCGTGTTTGCAAATTATTTCCTGTATTTTGGAACTAGAGTTGCAGAATCTTTCCCCCTTGTTAGGACTTCAGTTTTTTCAAAAACCCAAAAGGAATCTCTTTTCCTCCGGATTGGCTGGAAGCTGTCGTGGTTGCACTCCTTAGGCGTGAACAATGTCTGAGTGGTGATGGTTCAAATATGTGTTCTGACAAGGAGCTTTAGAGGGTGTGAGATAGTCCAAGACTGGCCTGTGCCCTCAGAGACCTTACAACCTAATTGGATTCCAAGCTTTTCACGCTGACAAGCGTATCACACAGTCATGTGCAGTTCATGTTGAGCCAAGCGACTGGCACAGTGATTGGGAAACAACTTTAGGAGAGAGTCAATTAATACGATCGGGAAAGGGTTCAAAGCTATGAGACTTGAGCTGACTCTTCAAGAATGTAGAATTCGGTGAGAGAGGAGATGGAGACGTAGATCTAGGAGAGGGGTTATGGTGTGAGCAGAGATCTGCAGCGTTTAGAGATGTGCAGGATGTGTCTCTCGCTTGCATCTCAGCCTCCTGCGTATTTAATCGTTCTTGGACGCAGTTCTTGGTGAGTGCAGGAGATCAGTATTGACAGTGTTTTAGTTCCTGTGTTCCTCAATACAACTATCTTACCACTCCGTATAAATTGGAATGGCAGAAAGCGGTGGATTTCTTACTTAGTCATTTTTTTTCAGGCTCCATTTCCATGCTGAAAAATTTGATACTGAAAAGTACCGAGTTGAAAATTCTATGATTCGAGGCCTCCATAAATCAAATATTTCCTTTGTGGGTCCTTATTTCATACCAAATAGGGAAAGAGTGGCCGAATTCTTGTGTCTATCCTTTTTATACTAGGGCAAGAAGCATGGTAGCATGGTTTTATTGACACGTGTATTTTTGAACCAGGCAGTGGTTTGACTATCAAATTCATGAAATAGTTTAAGACCCTGAAATACTTTTTCCCATTACAATTACGTATTTTTAAAAGTCTAATTTTCACAAAGGACATATTCTACATGGGTATGAAACAAATGATTGATAGATAAGTATGAGAGAAAAAGACGTAGATTTTTAATGAATCCACTTAAGTGAGGAGGATTTCTTCAATAATAAGAATTTGAAGAATAGGAGTGATTTCACGGTAGACTCACTAATGGTTTGAGATAATTTTCAAGGGCAGCAATTGGTGGAAATACACATTAGACAGAGAGAAAAGAGCTATCCAGAATGATACTCGTGAACTGAGTTTTAAAAAAGAAAGTATTGAGGCCAGTTAGAAGACAGGGGTAGTCCAGATGAATCACAGTTGCTAGTGTTCAGATGATAAGGTCACAGCAAGGGTGATAGCTGTGTTGTTTGTAGCTGAGACCAGCAATCCTGCCACGGCGGGAAGCCTACAAGACTTTTTGGGTGGTACCAGCCCAGAACTTTAATTCTCCTCCTGGGCCACATTTGACTGTTTCCCCTTGAAGTCAGTATCCGTCGATCCTGTCATATTCTGTATTTTCCAGGTCCTCGTGTAATTTTATGCTGTTTGGTTTTGATTCCTGGGGGCTGAATGTATGTAGACAAGAATTAGGCTGATTTAGAACGTGTTGTGTTCCCCCCGCCCCCCGCCCCGATTCAGATCGCCTCAACCTCCCCAGCGTGCTGGTGTTGAACAGCTGTGGAATAACGTGTGCAGGAGACGAAAAGGAAATTGCCGCCTTCTGTGCTCATGTGTCGGAACTAGATCTTTCTGACAACAAACTCGAAGACTGGCACGAGGTAAGGTCTTTATATTGCTGCCTTTTGGTGATTCCTGCTGAATTCTGGTTCTCACTTGAGATTCTTGTCTCTGTGTCTCAAGAAAATAAGTGTACTTCAGCTGGTCTATGTTTTCTTGTTTTCATTTAACGTTGTTACTGCTAATTTGTTTTCCGTTAATGTGACAAGCACCGAGGAACTTTCTTCCAGGGACCTAGAGGCTGAGAAGACTACGAGGTGTAGACCGCCAGCGGTGCACTGGGTTTCTCCTGGCTCACTCGTTCACACATCCCGTGCTCATCCGCTGCCCCACCATTTATTACGATCAACTGACATCAAAATCGCTTGAGCTCGAAACTAAGCTTGTAAAAATACTTACTTTTATTACTTATTACCGAAATTTACTCCAAATATTTTAGAACTTTTCCTTAGTTTATTAAGTCTCGTAGGTGGTTTGACAGAACCGATGCCTTTTGACCTCCAAGTAAGTCAAACCAACTGCACAAATACAAGTATTAACAACATAACATTGCCTCGTGGAATATACTCTTAAGAATTAGGGAAGAAGGGGTGCCTGGGTGGCTCAGTTGAGCATCTGACTCTTGATTGCGGCTCAGGTCATGATCCCAGGGTCATGGGATTGAGCCCTATGTCAGGCTCAGCGCTGAGTGTGGAGTCTATTAAGGTCCTTTCTCTCCCTCTCCCTCTTTCCCTCTCCCTCTCTCTCATTCTCTCCCTCTCTCTCTCTCAAATAAAAAAAAAGAATTAGGGAAAAATAGTTCTAGGAGAGTAGTTCATTCTCCTGCCTTAATTTAGGATCTTCTTCCTTGCTTAGACCGTGGAGAAAGTTTCCTGATGGATTTTCCTGCTTCCGGTTTTATTCTGCGTCCTGTAAGCTGTCTCCTATAGCGCACCCAGACTCCTTTTAACAAATGGAATAAGATTAGGACACTCTCCTGCTTAAAGTCCTTTAGGTGCTAAGGTCTGAACTCTCTAAATGTAGCCTTCCTCCATATGGCCCTCGGCTACTTTTAGAGCTTTATCTCCATCTTTAGCCATATGCTTTTTTTTGCAGCTCATGATAAACTGTTGACATGAAAAACTTCCTTGCTTTTATTCATTCTTAGTCTTCTGCTGTGTTTCCTTGTCCACCTGGCCTCTTCCTTCCTATGTATCTTTAAAGACGTGGCCCAAGTCGCTGTTCCTCTCCAAAACTCTCCCCGGCTGTCATTCAGGCAGAGGCATGTGATCCCAGCACCTGCGTCGTGCTGCGGGGAAAAATGTGATCATTTATTACAATGTAGTGCAGTCACTTGCATACTTGACAGTTTTCCTACTAGACTGTGAGCTTATTCAAAGTAGAGATTTTCGTCTCTATTATCATCAGCACCGAGAGTTTCATCCTAGGTGTTCGGATGTTTGTTGAATGCATTAATGAACAAATGATTGTATCTTAAGGATTGATCAAGACCACTTGCTCCTGCAATCTTAAGAAACTCACCTAATCCTTTAGTGCTTCACTTGGCTCATCTCTCAGGGCTGCAGATAAAGCTGATCATTGGGGTGCTTCATGGGAATTAAATGCTGTACAGCTTCCGGGACAGCATTTCGTTTAAGAGAAATCTGTCTGTAGCCTAGTTTTCTTCAGCTTTTCTTATTATTTATCTGTTTCGTAGTCTTGTTTACTCTGATGACTGTGCTTCTGGTTAGATTTCCTATTTTTATTAGGATGTTTACCAAATTCTTTGAGATGCATATCCTTTGATTTTTAAGTGACTTGTTAATATATACATATTTATGTACCAAGAAATAATCTCTATTTGTACATGTATTTATTAATTCACTTATCTAAACAACTAGTACAGTTCACTGTTCAACCAGTTACAGTCTGTGCCTTCTTGGTCCTTTGAGATGCTTAGTTGACATGCACGGTCTGTCCGCACTGCGCAGAGGCAGCGAGAACTGCCCGGTTCACCCTCCTTCTCCCGGATTCCCACAGCGGTCTGCTGCTGACCCTCCGGGTGCATGGGTGACAAGTCAGACCACATTGTTGTCCTCTGAATCATTTCACCTCCTATGTTCGCAGGCTGATTCCCTTGAATGTGTTTCTTTGGGAGTGTAAAATTTCACGAAGGTTTTGGGCTTTGTGCTTTGAGCACGTACATAAGCTCAGCTTTTGCCAAGTGGTGGGAACGGTTCAACAGTGATATAGCTGGTGCCTCGGAAGAACAATCGATGACGGTGTGGATCAGAACACAGCGTTGACACTGGGCAGTTCAGCCTTTTCTCTGCTTAGAGAAAGGTCTACACTAAATATTTTCCAGGCCACATTAACATATATGGCCAGCGGGCCATATGTTGATTTGTGCTCTGTTTGTATATTCTTACATGTCCTCTATAAGTCTAAATCCAGCAGTTTTCAAAGAAATCTTTGTTGCTGCTACCGTTTGGGCTTCCATTTTCTGATTTATTGTTTTCATCATTCCTTTATATTTTGTCCTTTGCTTTAATTGTAGTTGATGCCATGCTTCTAGTATATCTGTCAGAGCACAGAGAGATGGGAGAAATACTGACAGCCAAAGAATATTGATTTTTAGGATTGATTAAACTCCGCTAGGCTACAAATGCCTCAGAGGTCACAGCTTTGAGGCTTTACATGTCGACCTCGTTACAACCTGTGTGCCTGATTACCAAAAAGATAAGTCATCCCTGGCCTTTAAGTTTTTGACATAGCAGTGTGGCACAGAGTCACATAGTTTGGTCTTTTAGTGCTTTGAGTGGTCACTAATGTTATGAGTAACTTCTTCTGTAGCTTAAACTACTGGCTACGGTATATCCAGAGACAAAGATAAAGATGAGTGGGAAGTGGAATACTGCGAGCAGAAGCAAAGATTTGTCTCCATCCTTCGAAAACGGGGCATCCGTGTGTGAGAAAAGATGCATTTTTTTAGCGTTTGACTTGAATTTCCCAAGGCATCTCCTTTTTCCTCCCTTTCTTATCAAAACCATTTTATAGAAGAAATTAACCCAAGTAGTTGAGAGGAGGGAGGAATTAGCCCCTCAGGTGAGGCAGAGAATAGCTTGGGTATAAGTTACAGATTGTTATCTTACAACCCTTTCCCCATTTTTCTTAAAACTATAGTTTCTCCATTTTTAGAAGCCAGAGTAGAGGCCCGTCTGTGAAATCACAGAATTGTGAAGGCCTAGAGGGTCGTGTGAGTTCATCTCCATGTTTCGGCACACGAACAACACAGGTTTGAACTGAGCGGGTCTCTTTACATGTAGACGGCTTACAGGGCAATACTGTGAATATATTTTCTTTCCTTATAGTTTTCTTAATATTTTCTCTAGGTGGGTGAGGGATGGGCTAAATGAGTGATGGGTATTAAGGAGAGCCCTTGTGATGAGCCACTGGCTGTTGTATGTGAGTGACGAATTACTAAATTCTTCTCCCGAAACTAGTATTACACTATATGTGAACTAACTAAATAAATAAAAACTTGAAACACAGAGAAAAGAGAAAGAAAAGAAAAAAGGTCAGGTGTAAAAGAGGATCTCTTTTGTTAAAATTCTTAAAATATCTACAGATATAAGTGTCTATGTTGGAATATGCATGCATTTTTTTTTCTGGGAAGAATCACAAGAATTTGTTTTTCAAATTTCATAACTGTGAACATTTTGTTATTGTTCCGTTTTGACTTCAATAAGGACTACTGGGCTGTTGATTTGGTGCCTTTTTAAGTTTTCTTTATATTTCTGAGATGAAATGAAAGCAAAACACATATTACTAAAACAACAAAACAAAACAAAAAATATTTTCTCTAGCTTACTTTACTGTAAGAATACAGTCTATAATACATACAACATACAAATAAGTTAATAGACTGTTTACGTTATCAGTAAGGCTTTCTATCAACAGTGGGTTATTAGTAAAGTTTTGGGGGAGTCAAAACTTATAGGCAGATTTTCAACCTTGTGGGATGTTGGTGCCCCTAATCTCTGCATTGTTCAAGGGTCAGCTGCATCACTCTAGCTAGAGGAGGCTTTTTTATTTTTTTAAGAATTTAAAAAAGGTAAGTCAGTGTACTGCCCTAGAAACTCACTGAACATCTGTCTGTCAGCCTTTGCTACTAGGACATTTTCATAAGTACATTCGCCTGTGTGATTAATATGTTTTCTAAAATCTTATCATTAGTGGAAGGTGACCCAAAAATCCTTTTTAGCTTTAACCTTTTAAAGAACATTTTTATTTGTAACATATATTTTCCTGCTTGAATTATTAGACTACAGTCCAATTTTATCTTTTTAGGATATTCCATACGGTATAACATACAGCCAGGTTCCTACTACACTTACTGTGTTAGGAATAGTTATATTTATTGAATGATTTTGTGCCATTAATTTATTCAGCAGACATTAAGTACCCGCTGTGCAGTAGTGAACTATCCCTGCTCTCATGGGATTGACATCCTGTTGGGGAATGGGTCAGGAAGTAAGCGTCTACACTGTGTTCTTGCTTTACACATGTGTCTCACCTAATCCCATCCACAGACCTATGAAACAGGTGGGTCCTATCGTCCCTGTTACAAATGAGGAAATGGAGAGTTGGGGAGGCACAGTAACTTGTCAGACTGCACAGCTAGGCAGTGTTGGAACCTGGTTTGAACCTAGCTTTTTTTGACTCTGAAAACAGTCCTATTTGTCATAACATTTAATCACCACATTTCCTGGCTATTTGATACTTACTACATTTACCGGGCTTCCAGCATTTACTTCATAGTTGTTTAAGCTCATTCTTTTTTTTCTGGTTATATTTATAATCCACTAGTTATGGTATGTTGGAAGAACCATGGCTCTGATTTTTAAATCCTAGATTGGGTTTTTGTGACGCCGAGACGTTCGTCAAATTATTTAACATTTCTGAGCCCGAGTTTCTCATTCATTAAAATGAAAATAGTTGTCTTGCAAGCTGTTTTGAGAATCGAGTAAAATAAGCTTTACCAAACAGGCTAGTACTGTGTAGAGCAAACAGTTAAGGTGAGGAATGCCGATTTCCCTTTTTTTAAAAAAAAAGAAATCTTCTTTCCTACCAAGTTGCTAGCTAAATCGTTAAATTGATGAGCATGTTTTCTCTTTTGCTGTGGATGCTTTTTGTTTTTGAGTACATAAAAAATTTGGTCATCTTTTTTTATTTTATTTTTTTGAGAGAGAGTGCAAGTGGGGGGTGGGGGCAGAGGATCTGAAGTGGGCTCTGCACTGACAACAAACAGCCCGATATGGGGCTTGAACTCACAAACCACAAGATCATGAAACCACAGGATCATGACCTGAGCCGAAGTCAGACACTCAACTGACTGAGCCACCCAGGCGCCCCAAATTTGGTCATCTTTTAACCAAGTTGAAACTGTTTATTTTTTTAATTTTTTTTGATGTTTGTTATTTATTTCTGAGAGAGACAGAGTGCGAGCAGGGAAGGCACAGAGAGAGAGAGAGAGAGAGACAGACAGAATTTGAAGCAGGCTTCAGACTCAGAGCTGTTAGCGCCGAGCCTGACATGGGGCTTGAACTCACGAACCGCGAGATCATGACCTGATCATGTGTAAATGACGGAGCCGCCCAGGCGCCCCACGTTGAAACTGTTTCTAAATGATTGTGGTTATATCAGTTTTGAACAGTTTTGAGCTGTTACCGTGTGTTCTTCAATAAACCTCTAATTAGCCGTAATACTGTACTGAGGACAAAAGGAAGGAGAAAATCAAAGAGAATTACATGACCCAGTCTCAGCTCTCTTGAAACCTGCAGCCTAAAATGTCATCAAAACTATCTTTTTTCCATTTATCAAAGAGAATATCATATAGAAAGAATCAAAAACCTTGCCAAAGGCAACATGTAAAGTCTTTTTGTACCGTTAATTTTCAATTATGTCACTATTTCATTGAAAGATTAAATTATTTGCCAAGATTTGTTGAAATTACTCACGCCCCTCCGTAGGTATCGTCACTAACACAGGACTCCCCGGTGTGAATGGCCCTCTGCCTGGAGCCCCACTCACTTAGGCTTTGTGAGCCTGATTGCTGTTTAAAAACCCTGACTGCTGCCTGATACGCATTTCTTTTTTTCTCCCCAGGTCAGTAAAATTGTGTCAAATGTTCCCCAGTTGGAGTTTCTAAACCTGAGTTCCAACCCTCTGAATTTGTCGGTTCTAGAAAGAACATGTGCTGGGTCCTTCTCTGGGGTTCGCAAACTCGTCCTCAACAACAGCAAAGCTTCTTGGGAGACGGTCCACACGATACTGCAGGAGTTGCCAGAGTAAGCCCGGAGAGCGTGATGGAGAGGGGCTGCGTGGCCATCCTTGTTCGTACAGAGACTCACTGCTGGCCTCCCCTCTCGGAAACACTAGAGCGGCAGGTTGGGTGGAGAACCAAGTGAGAAAAATGAAGTACTTAGAATGAGTGTAATTTGGTAGCATTTTCACAGGAATACAGGTTTAGTGTTGAGCGGCACCAAGACATAGGATATGTCATCCTTTGGCGAGACAATACCCCTGAGAAGCACTTATCATTTCTAGATCAGCCCACCCTTTCTCCATTTTAATCTTCTGATTACCTGATTTCAGAATTTTGCCTCAGCGCTTTTCTTTGGGAAGAAAAAAAAATCATACGATGTATAAAATATATTAACTCTCAGAGGATTTAAGTGCCTAGCTGCCCTGATGGGAGAATGCAACTCTTTTCAATAATGTAAACAAGAAATTACACTTTTGTTTGTCAGGTTAGAAATGCTTTCTTCTATTTTCTGTAGGTGGCTTCGAATAAGCACATGAGTATTCAAAAGAAGTAGCTTAAGAAACTTGTGAAACTGTAGTTTCTTTGTCTAAATATGGAAATTATCAAAGCCTTTTGAATCTGGTCTCGCCCCATTTATTCCGTCTGAGTCTCTCGCTGCCCCTCTAACGAGACTGGTTTCCAGACACCGCCCGCAGCCCCTAGCGTGGCAGAGAATGGGCTTTGAAAGCCCACTTCCACCTATGAGCATATGACCTTCGAGAAGCCGGCGAACTGTTTCCCTGTCTGTAAAATGGGCATAACTGTATCTACCTGGCAGACATAGCAGCACAGTCTGTAAAGCACTTGGAACAGGGCCTGGCCCGGGGTAGGAATTTAGCAAACGATGGTTAGTATTTGTTTCCAAACATCGCATTCATGCTGTTTCTGGGATTTTCCTCTATCTCCTCTGAACTTTTGCAAGTCTACCCTTCCTTCAAGGCCATGCAGTCTTCCCTGACTGTTCTAACTACAATTTCAATTCCACTCCTATGTGAACTGCTCTCTTAGAGCGAGTACTGCCTTATTTAGCATTTAGTTATTTAAGCACAAAATTAATTTAGTGGGTTATTATCCTGGGTCATATCGTTCTCTGCCGATTTATGTATTTTAGCCTCTGTCTCCCCAGCTATATTTTAAGCTTTACAAAGACACCTTTATGTTTTCTCCGCAATACCTACCAGAGCCTCACACGTAGTAGGCACTTATTTATTTATTGAGTAAATGGAAGTAGGTGCAAAGTAGAAACATAACCGCTTTAAACAATGAAATATTTCCTTTTTTCTCTGCAGTTTGGAGGAGCTCTTCCTGTGCCTTAATGACTATGAAACAGTGTCTTGTCCTTCTATTTGCTGTCATTCTCTTAAGCTACTACATATAACAGACAATAACCTCCAAGACTGGACTGAAATACGAAAGCTAGGAGTTATGTTTCCTTCCCTGGATACCCTCGTCCTGGCTAACAATCATCTGAATGCTATTGAGGAGCCCGATGATTCATTGGCCAGGCTGTTTCCTAATCTGCGATCCATCAGCCTCCACAAGTCAGGTGAGGTACAGGCTCGTTCTCGCCGTCCCCGCAGATCGATCTGGGCTTATGCATGAAATACATGAAAGTGGATTTCTTTCAGTCATGGCTCTGCCGCCTTACAGGATGCGTTTTCAAGAGCGACACGCAGATGCCAATTGATTAGCTCAATTTAGGGCATCCATTTTTGTAAATCATAAATATCAGGGGGCATAGCATCTTATTAGCTGTTTATGTTTATATAGTAAAGAGGTCATGCCATGAAGGGGTGAGACAGAATTGATGAATCGGACAGTAAAAGGCAGAGTAAGCAGAGTACAAGGAATTACAGACTAGCCCATTTTGTCTGGATTCAGGTTAAGGAATTTCAACTGACTATACCCTGTAAATACTTACTTTTCTTTTCTACTATGTAGTATTTCTATGGTATTCCGTATGACTGGGAGCCAGTTTGCTGCCATTTGGTTCTGTGTCTCACAGGAAGGATATTTTTAGCCTATTTTTTAATTAATAAACTTTACGTTTTAGAGCAGTTTTAAATTCACAGCAGAATGGAGCAGACAGTACCGAGTTCCCACGTGCTCTGCACCCCAACACGTGCACGCCTCCCCACTCTCAGCATCCCAGCACCAGAGTGATACATTTGCTAATCGAGCCGACATTTTCACATCAGCACCCAAAGTCCATATTTCACATGAGGGCTGACTCTCGGGTGTGGCACATTCTGTGGCTTTGGACAGATGTGCGATGACACGTGTCCACCGCTCTGGGGTCACACGTAATCGTTTCACTGCCCTAGCAGTCCACCGAGCTCTGCCTGCTCGTCTCTGCATGCGCCCATTCCCTGGCAAACACTGATCTTTTTACTCTCTCCATAGTTTTGCCTTTTCCAGAATGTCGTATAGTTGGAATTATACAGTATGGAACCTTTTCAGATAAGCTTCTTTCACTTAGTAATAGGCATTGAAGTTTCCTCTATATCTTCTCCTGGCTCGAGAGCTCATTTTTTTTTAGCGCTGAGTAATGTTCCGTTGTCTGGATATAACCACAGTTTATTTATCCACTCACAGACTGAAGGACGTCTTGTTGTTTCGAAGTATTGGCACTTATTAATAAAGCCGCTGTAAACCTCTGTGTCCAAGGGTTTGTGTGGACAATAAGTTTTCATTTCATTTGGGTAAATGCCAAGGCCTGCAGTTCTTAGATCGTATGGTAAGAATATGTCTAGTTGTATAAGATGCTGCGCACTGTCTTCCGAAGTGGCTGCGCCATTTGGCATTCCCACCGGCCATGAACGAGGGTTCCTGCGGCTCCGCGTCTTCGTCAGCATTTGGTGCTGTGGATGGTTTGGGTTTCGGCCGTTCCGGGTGTGCGGTGGAACCTTGTTTTACTTTGCAGTTCTGTAAGGACATACGATGTCGAGCATCTTTTCATGTGCTGATTTGCCATCTTGGTGAGGTGTCTGTTTGGGTCTTTTGCTCATTTTTTAATTCAGGTTGTTTATTTTCTTGTTGTTGAGTTTTCAGAGTTCTTTGTATGTTTTGATAACAATCCTTTATCTGATGTGCCCTTAACAAATCTCTTCTTCCAGTCTGTGGCTTTTCTTCTCATTCTCTTGACATTGTTTTTCAGCCTTTTTCTTAAAACCTACATAACTAAAACCAAATCTAATCTACAACTGAAAAATAACAAACAGTTTAATTTGCCATGGAAGTCATAAGGATAGGAATTAGGTTTTAAAAGCCAGTATTTTGCATAAGGAAACTGCTTATTACACAACTCGACACTCCTTGAGCTAACTCTGTTCTTCCTCCTCTACGGGAAGACCACTGTGAGGGGACGAGAACTGTTGTGACTTGGGGTAGTATGCCTCAGAGCCCTCATCTATCACTCCTCTGCTTACCCTTCTGCAGGTTGATAGAAATAGGAAGGGACTATGTGGTTCTCTGAAATAGACTTAACGTGTTATGAAAGTGACTGCTTTCATTATTACAGGCATATTTTTCTAGCAGTGCCAAGTATTGACTTGGATGATACATGTGCTCGCAGCCATAGGAAGACTTTTATTTTAGCCCTAAATAATCTTAATTTATTTCATGTTCTCATTACCCAATGGTTGAGGTTGTCCGTTTTTGCTTTTGTTTGTTTTACTTTTAAAATCTGTTTTCCCTGTCCCCAAAATGAGGGCAATATGTAAGAAAGATAATGTTTAGTTCCTGGCTCTATTGGCCTTGCCCCGTTTTAGAATTTGTTAGCTAAAAATTTGAGTTTGATAGTATCAACTCTGATCAATAGTTAGGTTCTGTGAGTCTGTATTTGATGAAAGAGTTGACCACATCCCCCTTTTAATGTAATCATGGCATACATCATGCTTATTGAAACATCAGTGACCCTCCTTACAAAACCGTTTGGGTGGAAATCAGCATATTAGCGGGATGTTGGGAGAATGAAGGTCCCTTCTCCTTGACCGCTGGGATCGTAGGGATCGGAGAGGCTCTAGGGAAGTTTTTATGGTGTTTGACTGTGTTCCGTTCTATCATTGGATGTAAAAAGACTTTCAGAGTCTCTAACTAGGTTATGATCATTTTAACATTCAGAAATTAACGGAAGTAATTTTTTCTATGTTCGTCTTATTTGTGTGCTTTTCCGAACTTACTTACACAATGTATTTCTCAAATTAGGTTTGCAGTCCTGGGAAGACATTGACAAACTAAATTCATTCCCCAAACTTGAAGAAGTGAGATTGTTAGGAATTCCTCTTCTGCAGCCATACACCACCGAGGAGCGGAGGAAATTGGTAATAGCCAGGTCTGTCGTCCTGATGACTCCGCTTGCTTCTCTTGGGGCCTTGTGGTTTCACTGAAGGGATGATGCACTATGGGAGGCGGGAGGGAGTGCGCTGTAAGTTTACCCGTCTCTTGAACAGACAGTGCTTGAAGGAGCTGCATCTATAGCTCCAAATCCCAGAAGAAAAGGAACACGATATGATGAAAAAAACATGAAAGGTAATTTGGCCTGCCGAGAGCACTGAAACCTTTCCTCACAAATCTATTCTATTTTTATACTTTTTAATACTCACAATATTTGAAGTCCTGTTTGGGATTTTGAAGAAAAAGTAGGCATAATAGGGAATGAGTCTGTTTTAGTCGTCTTTATTTTCTCTGTTAACATAGTGGTCTTTGAAAGTGTAAATACCTAAAACTTGGACTGTTTCGTTACCGTGAAACCTGAGAGAGCGGCATCTGTGTTTTCTCCTCGAATATAGATTGACTTGAACGTGACTGCCACACGGTTATGTTCTTCCTCTGGCTCCCCTGCCTCGCGTGTCTCAATCGCTGCGTCTCCCAGACTTCTGACATGAGTATTTATTGTCATGTCAGCCGTTAGCAGCAGTCAGGTTTGGGCTGAGACGTAAAGGGCCGCGAAGCTTTCATGTGTTCCCTTTGCGTGCTCTACATGGTGGTTCTGAAAGGGGCTCCAAGTTCCCTAAGGAAGAGGGGTTCTTCGAAACAGACGACATAGGGGGAGAAAAGAAAAAAGAGGGGCAAACCAGAAAACACTCTTAACTGTAGAGAACACACTGAGGGCTGCTGGAGGGGACGCGGGTGGGGTGTTGGGGGAAGCAGGTGATGGGGAGTAAGGAGGGCACTTGTGACGAGCCCCAGGTATTGTATATAAGCGAGGCATCACCAAATTCTGCTCCTGCAACTAATACTACACTCATGTTAACTAGCTGGAATTGAAATAAAAACTTGAAAAAAGAAAAAAAATAGAAGAGTCTTCTTTAAACAGGGTGTTGCTCTTTCTACCCAGCTAACACCTGCTTTTTAACTTACACATTAATACCTCACTGAAGAAACACAGTTCACCATCCTTTTCTTCTAAAAAGAGTAAGTCTTGTAGCAGGCCTTATACTTTATTTTCTTCACATAATTCTGTTGTAAATATAGTAAATTAATTCCTGAATGATATAACCCATTTGTACTGACTACTCAAGAGACCTGTGCTGTCCAGTAGGGTACCATTAGCCATGTGTGACTTTTGAACTCTTGAATTATGGCTAGTCTGAATTGAAATGTGCTGTAAGTGTAAAAATATACCCTGGATTTTGAACACTTTATATGTAAAAGAAAACATTAAGTATCCTATTAGTTATTTTTTAGCATTGATTGCAGGTTGAAATGATTAAATCCTGGCTATAGTAGGTTAAATAAAATATACTATTAAAATTAATTTCACCTGTTGTATTTTTATTTTTTTAAATATGGCTACTAGAGGGACGCCCAGTGGCTCAGTCAGTTAAGTGTTCGACTCTTGATTTCGGCTCAAGTCTTGATCTCATAGTTAATGGGATCAAGCCCCATGTCGGGCTCTGTGCTGATTGCATAGAGCCTGCTTGGGATTCTCTCTCTCTCACACTCTGACCCTCCCCTCCTCGTGTCCTCTCTCTCTCCCTCTCTCTCTCTTTCTCTTTCTCTTTCTCTTTCTCTCTCTGTCTGTCTTTCTCACTCTCTTTCCCCCAGAAAGTAAATGAATGTTTTTAAATAAATAAGGCTACTAGAAAGTTTAAAATTATATATGCGACTTGCATTATATTTAAGTTGGACAGTGCTGGCTAGAATCTTATTTCGAAAGGTAAGATATAATTATAAAAGGTCAGCGTCACATCTAAAAATGAAACTTTAGGGGCATCTGGGTGGCTCTGTTGGTTAAGGATCCAACTCTTGGTTTCAGCTCAGGTCATGACCTCACAGTTCTCAGTTGGAACTCCGTGTCATGCTCTGTGCTGACCGTGCAGAGCCTGCTGGGAATTCTCTCTCCCTCTCTGTCCCTCCCCCACTCACTCTCTCTATCTCTCTCTCAAAATAAAGTTTAAAAAAATTTAATGAGACTTCAGACATTTTTGGTCCTTCTATTCTATACCACATTAGTTCATGTAGGTAGTTGTACATAAACAGAGTTACATCAAACGTGTCCTTTCAAGAGACTAAGACTGGACCTCAAACCAATGATTTTCTTTCTAAAGCTAAATATTCTTAGTATCTTAAAACGTCTTTATTTTGGTTTTTACTTACAGATTGCCATCCGTCTCCAAACTTAACGGCAGTGTTGTTACTGATGGTGAGCGAGAAGATTCTGAGAGATTTTTTATCCGTTACTATGTGGACGTTCCACAGGAAGAAGTGCCGTTCAGGTAAACCCCGCTCATCAGCTTAGGTACATTTGAGGAAGTATTGAGGCAATTTAAGAACTGTTGTTTTAGAGCAAATCTACTAATTTCTTACTCGACCCTGTTAGAGGATTTTGGTGATAGGTTAAAAAATATAAAAAACAAACAAAGAAAGAAACACAAAGCAAACCCATTTTATCTCATTTTCCACAGTGTGTTTCTTCTAGCCTTGCACTTGTGTTAAGAATGGCCGGGTAAGTATTTGACTGCTTCTGCCCCACACTCCATGCCATTGACTCCCCGGGGGCGCATCTCCACCTCCCCAAACCCGGTCTCTTCTTTCCCATCGACCTGCTTTCAGGATATACTAGGTTCTGCAGCTTGGAAGATTTGGCAAATACGCATTAGGTTTAGAGAACAGGAGGAAAGGACTAGAAAACAGACTCCGAAGGAAACGCTAAAGGAAGTAGGATGGTTGAGTATGAAGAGAAATGCGGAGGGCTGTATTAGTGATTACCTTACGTATATGGAGAGTTAACATACACAGTTTGAGGAGGAACTACCTTTCTTATGTTTGCTTATTAAATAAAAATTAAACAATAAACATTTGAGTATAGTTGGCACACATGTCACATTAGTTTCAAGCGTACCACAGAGAGATCCAACAAGTTTGTACGTTGTGCTGCGCTCACCGTGAGCGTGGCGGCCACCTGTCACCATTAGCTCTATTGCATGGTCACTGTCAGCACTATTACAGTACCGTTCATTATATCCCGCGTGCTGTGCCTTTCACTCGCGCCATCACTGGGGGCCTGGATCCCCCACTCCCCTTCGCCCATTTTGCCCGTCCCCCTTCCTTCTGGCAACCACCAGTTTGTTCTCTGTATTTATAGGTCTGATTCTGCTTTTTGCTTTGTTTGTTTGTTTTGGTTTTTAGATTCCACGTATAAGTGAAATCATATGGCATTTGTCTTTATCTTATTTATTTCACTTAGTTTAATATCCTCTAGGTACATCCGTGTTGTCACGAATGGCAAAAAGCTCATCCTTTTTATGGCTGAGTAATATTTCAGTGTGTGTGTGTGTGTGCGTGTGTGCGTGCGCGTGCAAGCGTGCCGCATCTTTATCCACTCCTCTGTCGATGGACTCTTGAGTCGCTTCCATATCTCGGCTATTGTAAATAATGCTGTAATAAGCATAGGGGTGCACATATCCTTTCAAATTAGTGTTTTTTGTATTCTTTGGATAAATACCCAAAAGTGGAATAGCTGGATCTTACGGTAGTTCGAGTCTCAATTTTTTGAGGAACCTCCATACGGTTTTCCACAGCGGCTACGCCAATTTATGATCCCACCACAGTGCATGAGGGTTCGGAAGGAGCTACATTTAATACTCTGTAAATGTGAAAAGGAAATGTAGCAGGTATGATACAAGTAAATTTACATGAAAAAATTACCCCCCAAAACTGGTTTCTAAAACCGGTTTCTAGGTGTTGGCAACTAGAACCACTAACCAAAAATGTTATATGCTTTCCTTAACGATTTTAACAAATAACATGAAATCATGTTAGACAAGCGGGGTGCAAGTTAGGACTGAATGGGAGTCTAGTCAGTTGATACTTCTGGTTACAAATTTCTGTGATTCTAATTCATCATTACTAAACATACCTAATTTTCCCCAGAGTTTTCTATTACTTACAGGCTTTGAGGGGGTTGACATTCTGTAAGACTTACCTGGTACTGCATAAAAAGATTTTATGGTTTTGTTAGTAGTATTTTAAAGCATAAACGTTTAAAAATTATTAGACAAATTAAGAATTTTGAAGATTGCCTTTTAAAATTAGCAAACGACAGCCACATAGGGAGAGATAAATATTACCATACCTTTTAATATAACCTAGAAACAATAGGTTAAGCAGCATGAATTTATTTTGGTAAAACATGACCTACTATCTGTAGTTTCACTTGATTCGCTCTAACTTGTTAACGGGAGAAGCAAATATTTGGGCTTTGAGCGTAAGCCCGTCGTTGTAGTTTATTTAATTTCCGGCCTGCTACAGGAAGGAGTGCACGGCCAGGCAGTACACTGTTTTCTGTCCCGATGGCATTCTTTTCCTGAAGTGCATATATGCCTCTGCGCTGGTCCGTGTTCCTGAATTCGGGTCACGGAAATCGTCTTCCGTCACAGGAGGGATTTATTGGAAGGATACTGAGAAACTGCGAGAGTAGTTAGGCAAGCTGAGGCACCAGGCATAGACAGGAGCTAGGGGCAGCGAGAGCAGCCAAGATGTCACCTGGTGGTTGGCCTCACGTGTCTCTGCTGCCACCGCCCTCCCTCCACACCACAGTGGCCGACATCGCCGCCGGACGCGTGCGGCTGTGCACGGGCTCTGCTGGAAATAATCTCTCACGGACCTTTGCCTCTGTGTCCCACCATTTGATCGGCTGTGTTTAGGGCGTGTGCTCACATGTGTCTTCAGAGACATAGGGAGAGGGATTACTGTTCCACTTCGGTCTCTGCAGTGAGAGGTAGAACCCCGCTTTGCCTGATCTTGGGACTTTTCCTCAAACAGGAACAATTCAACAAAAAGAACATTTATTATAGTCCTGCCATTTTGAGACCATCCAACATCTGTGCGGATACCTTTTCTGCATAGTTATACGTGTTAAAAAAAATATTCCTACCTGTCCTAAAATAGTTTTTGTACAAATGAAAACACATTTCTTTCTCCCTGAGATGAGATAACCTATTTATTCTGATCCTAAAGACTGTGACCAATTAGCTACTGTAAAAGATTCAAGCTATTTTAATTACCACTCTGGCCTTGCTGCCTGTTTATGTGATTATGCCTACTTTCCCACTCGCTAGTGGCTCAATGTCACTGCTTAGTCACTTCCATGCTTCTTGAAATTGAAATGGGCAGACTGATTTCATTGTCTTCCTGGACTATAAAATATTTTTCAGAGGTGTGAGTGTTCTACTCACTAATGTATTTTTCAAGGCCTTGGAAAAGGAAGTGTCTTCTACGTCCTTAGGTTCCTAGGTGGAGAATGGGTGAAGAGTTAACATGGGTGACAACAGGTTCCATCATTCCTGTGTCCTGTGTTTTATTTTCTCCTTCCACATTATCCTCCAAATATGTGGCATCTCAACTTTCTTTGGCATAGGCCACCATGAGTCCAATTTCTAATCAGCCAACTACAAAATCTAGAACCACTTCCAGCCACTAAAGCTAGCTTTTTGAACTCAGAACCTCTGGTACTGTACTTACACCAACTATCAGCTAGATCTAAAATTGCCTCTTCTTCCATGGTCAGCACACTCAGAATCTATTCCCGTACTTATTTCCTGTATTTTGTCCACGTAAATGACCAAATTCTTGTAATTCCTCTGATGTTTTTGTAATCAACCCCACAGAGCACGCTGTGATCTGATGGTAGCGGGGCAGAGTGCGTGGGTGGAAGGATGAGGCAAATAGGAATTCGCTCCCTCTTGCAAGGTAATTCCCTTAGGCAGGGGGATTTTTCTGCCTTCTCAAGCAAGACAGGAACAGTCTCCTTAGACCTGCTTGCCAGGGGGCCCGAGTGAGGATGAGGGATTCAGGATGTTCCCAAGCCCTCAGAGTCTTCCTGCGTACCTCCACTCCAAACCGTGCTCCTCCGCAGCCCCGCTCCTTTCCCAGTCTGTGCTCCAGCGTTCCTAGAACAGTCCCCATATGGACACACACTAACTGGCCTGTAATTCAGCCACCTCGAGCATCACACTGTGTGCATTTGTTTTTAATAGCTGCCTCAGCTTTATTGTTGTAAGAGAGAAAGGATCCTTTTCTTAAAAGTGTCTGGGTTTCAGTCTGCTTTGAGCCTAGTTCATAGGGATTCAACCTTGATATTCTCTTGATTCAGGTTGTCTTGTGCGCTTGGAATAGCAGAGGCTCTACCTTATAGTCTTGAATTCTTCCTACCCTTCACATTGTTTTATTCTTAGCAGCACTTCGAATCACCTAGAGCTTTCCATGGGGCCACAACTGGTCATTAGTTACTTCACTACGCCATGTCAAGGCCCTCGCAGCATCCCTTCCGCAAACACTAAGATGATGTTCACTGGGCCCCGCCAGGCCGGAAACCAGCTTCAGATTGCCTATAATTACCTGCGGGGCTCTTGCTGGTAACCTCCCTGGGGCCATTTTCTAAGTGCACACAACAGAAATCAACTGTGGCCAACTTCAGTAGGGTATGAATTTAGTAAAAGAATAATGAATACTGTGTTGCTCACAGAATTGACAAGAAGATTAGAAAATCAGGCAAGATTGATGGCAAGCCAGGCGCAGCCAAGATTTCTGTATCTCTACAGACTCGGTCGCTGGTCAGTCATCAGCGTGCTGCTAGACATCATCACCCCCACATATTCTCAGTCATGCCTTTCAATTCTTGATCCTTCTGTATCTGCTGCGAATAGTCTCTGTTAGACCTTGTGTCTTTGCTTTTCCAGTTCCAGTTAGGTAAGTTAGTTATCTCCCCGTGTTTTGGCTTTCAGGGAAAGAAGAAAGAGAGTATTGACTCCTCTTTAGCTTCTGTAGTAGAAAGTAGTAGTTCCTGCTTCTGCTCTATCTTGAGTTTCCCTCAAATCAGAAGGGCATTCAGATGCTGGACAGCCGAAGTTGACATATATCGACTCCAGTACCTGTTCCCTACTAGTTATTTTGTGTGTTTGTTTTTTAATAAATCCTCTTATAGAATGATCTGTTTACTCAGCAAATATTTTTTGAGCCACCGTAATGCACTGGGAACTATGTTAGACAATTGAGAAAGAACTACAATATCATTGATCCTGATATCCAGATGGACGATGGATAAGCACAGAGGAATCCGTATTAAAATGCATTTATTATGAATTAAGAATACTGATCTATAAACAAGGTGTTTACTATACCTATTATCTTTTTAATTGTCTTCCAAATTATATGCATAATCTCTCCCTAAAATACCAATGAACAGTGAATAGCACAGTGTATAGGTAGTAAAAGGTGAAGATTTGATCTGGATAATTCACTATTTCATACAGAATCACATTTGAACTTTAGTTTCCAGGTAGGATGGAGGTATCTATTTCTTTTGGAGAAATAAAATCCATTTGACCATGGATTTTTTTTAAAACCAGTGCTTAACTTGATTTTCTTGTAAATTCTAACTTCGAGTTGTTAGGTTCCCTGAGCTTTTCCTTCTCCTTCCATTAAACACGTAATACTTCTACTCAACGTAGACATAAGAAAAGTTAGCCAGCATGTCTTTCAAGGTCATGAATAAAAAGCCGTTATGATCTGTCGAATATCCTTTATGGTGGCAAAGTTATTTTGTGAGTCAGTTGTATTACTCACACACATCTGTTCCCATGTGATGAGTCGTTTTAGCAACAGAAGACTTTAAAGATGATTCAGAAATTTACATATTCTGTTTTTCTATCACAGTAAAACACAAGCTTCAGTTACCTGAACGATTTCATTTTTTTATGATGAACAGAATAAAATGTTTAGAGGACAAAAGGGAGATACACTTAATTAAGAGTTTTAGAATATCTTATAGGGCTCAATTATCCTTTTTATTGTTTTCTTCTGATAGGTGGAGCTGGAAGTCTAACCTCTACTGTAGATGTTCATGGTAATAATGGACTGACGCAGAAAAACAAGCAAGCACTTGTATGTTTCATGCTTATTTACTTCGTGACATAATAGAAGGCAAAACATCTCTCTTCCTGATGCTTGGCCTTTCAACATCGTAGTGTTTGCTTTTCCAATCAGTGGACTCTTTCAAGGCCTTCATCTGTGCCTTGTCTTTCCGTGGCTTGCGTAGCAGTGGTGTGCTGTTTCAAAATAAGTTTAGTGCGCCCCGCAGGTGGTCGAAAAGATGTCCTCACTGGGCTGGTCGTATTTCATTTATTGGACTCCGAGATTCAACCAGAGGAACTTCTAGGAAGTAACTGGATTTTAGCTGGGTTTCAAAGGACAGTTAGTTTAATTTATTTACCAAACACTTAGTGTGAACCAAGAGGCACTGGGCCAGAAACGGGAGGCAAAGAGACAAAAAAAGTCCTGTCTGCTCTCAAGAAGCTTGCCATCTGGGCTAAGCTAAAGACGCATCTCCTTTGCTGGTTCCTCTTCATGTTCCCGATCTCTAAAAATAGAGATGCTGTAGGATTTGGTCCTCGGACCTCGTCTCTTTTGTACTCATCCTTCGGTACTTTCATCCAGTCCTGTGGCTCTGCATGCCTCTATTCCAATAACTGCCAAATTCCTACCTCCAGCTCTATCTGCCCCTCCGTTCCAGCCGAGTACTTCCAGAGGCCTACCTGACGTCTCCACCTGGATGCTCAAATCTACTGTGTCCCAAACCAAACCTCTGCTCCCTCCCTTACCTCGCCCCGGCCCCTCCTCTACCGCCACGTCTGCTCCTCTGAGAGTGTCCCATCGCTCTTCTTTCCGGTCGCTAGGGACAAAACCTCAGGGTCATCCCTGGTTTCTTTCTCCGACACCCCACATCTAGTCCATTAGGTTTTTTTCTTTCAGGACCACTTCCAAAAATATATAGACAATCTGGCTATTTCTTACCATTCATTTTAGTTCAAGCTGCCGTCGTGCCTTACCTGTGTTGTTACAGCACCCTCCGATGTGGTCTCCCTCAACTCGCCCCCGCCCCCGATGGCTTATTCTCCACATGGGAGCCAGTTTATCGGAACTCAAGTTTATTTAAAAAAAAAACAAAAACAAAAACAAACAAAAAACAAAGAAAAACCTCCGTGCTGTTCCTGAAACACATCAAGCACACTCCCACCTCAGGACTTTGTACTGTTTTTCCTCTTTGGAATGTGCCAGGTGAAACTGCATGGCTCTGTCTCTCCAGGCACTCCTCCCTGACCAGCCAATCGCGAATAGCGCACCTCTGCTTGCATCTCTTACACACTCCTGGCCTCCCCACGCTGTGCTGTCAATTCCGTAAAGGCAGGGACTTCTGTTTTGTACTTGGCACTACCCTGAACGCCCAGAGCGGGTACCCAACAAAATAGCAACTGTTCCGTAAAATGACTGAATCTCTGCATGCGCTCAGGGAGCACGAAGCAGGGTTACTCTGCTCAGCTGGACGAGGTGGTACTTCCTAAACAGTGAATCAGTCAACGTGGTGAAGGAGAGGGGAGAGTGTTCCAGGCGGAAGGGAAGAAAAGGCAGTAACTCTTGTTGTCTAGTGATCTGCAGTAGTTTGAAACGACTTCGTGGGAAGTCGCGGCAGCTGGTGCCGGGCGGGAAGGTGGGCGCCAGGGCGGGCCCTCGGAGACCGGGCGGGGTGCGCCGCGCCGGGGCACTAGGCTGAGGCTGCTGCCTGCCCGCGGTGGGAAATCACGGAGACGTTTCAAGCGGGCGAGTTCCTCGGAAGGTTTTGGTTTATATTTAGAGGGAGACGCTGAGAGAGCACTGGTTAATAACTGACACCTTGGCAAAGCCCAGGTGCACTGGAGGTGGCTTATGCCCTTAGGCGGTGGGACGCGTTAGGACGGAATCTCATTGTGGGATTTGAAATAGTCATTAGAAAACACACGGTGAAGTTCTACTTGTTTTCCGACGTGTATAGCCTTGATTTATCTAGGGGCCTAAGAGTAGCATTTTTCGAGAGAAAGAAACCTCCACGTTATGAGTCTGTACGAGTTAAAGCGTACGGTCATGGTTGCCTCGCCATTTATCAGGTGTCTGTCCGCACTGCCTGTATTTATCAGTTTTTCCTTTATGTTGTTGGCTTTATCTCAGTTTCCTCTGAGTGAATTTAAATTGCTTATTTAGTACTGAACTTAATACCAGTCTTCCCCTGTTAAGTTTTAAAGAGAGACAAAAAGAAAAATCATGTAACTTTTCTTTTAGAAATCAACATGTCATGTGACCATGAGGGAAGGGAAGCAAAAATAATATAAAAACAAGGAAGGGGACAAAACAAAAGAGGCTCTTAAATACAGAGAACAAACTAAGGGTCGCTTGGAGGGGCTGTGGGTGGGGGGATGGACTAAATGGCTAAGGGCCAATAAGAAGACACTTGCTGGGATGAGCACTGGGTGTTATACAGAGGGGATGAATCGCTGGAATCTCCTCCTGAAATCATTATTGCACTATAGGCTAACTAACTGGGATGTAAATTAAAAAAGAAAAAAAAAGAAATCAATGTATCATGTATCTTTTATGGTCATCTGTTTCTTTGGGGAGGGGGGTTGGTGGTTTTTTTTTTTAAGTTTTTATCACCTGGTGCTCATCACACACGTGCCCTCCTTAATCCCCATCACCTGTTTCACTCATCCCCACCCCCTTCCCTCTGGTAACGATCAGTTTGTTCTCTATAGGTAAGCGTCTGTTTGTTGGTTTGTGTCTTTTTTTTTTCCCTTTGCTCCTTTGTTTTGCTTCTTAAATTCCACATTTGAATGAAATCGTATGGTATTTGTCTTCCTCTGATGGACTTATTTCACTTAGCATTATACTGCCTAGTTCCATCCATATTGTTGCAATTAGCAAGATTTCATTCTTTTTTTATGGCTGAATAATATTCCATTGTGTATATACCACATCTTTTTTGTCCGTTCATCAGTCAGTGGACATTTGGGCTGGTTCTATATCTTGGCTATTGTAAATAATGCTGCTATAAACATGGGAGTGTGTGTATCCCTTTGATACAGTGTTTTTGACTAGTATTTTTGTATTCTTTGGGTTAATACCAGTAGTATGATTGCTCGATTGTAGGGCAGTTCTATTTTTAACTTTCTGAGGACCCTCCGAATATTTTCCAGAGTAGCTGCACCAGCTCGCATTCCCACCGGCAGTGCACCTGGGCTTCTCCAGATTCTGGCCGACACCTGTTGTTTCTTCTAGTTTCGGTTTAGCCTTCTGACAGGTGTGAGGTGTTGTCTCATTGTAGTTTTGATTCGTATTTCCCTGATAATCAGTGATGAGGAGCATCTTCGCATGTGTCTGTAGGGCGTCTGGATGTCTTTGGAGAAAGATCCGTTCATGCCTTCTGCCCGTTTTTAACTGGATTTTTTGCTTTTTGGGTGATGCAATTTATAAGTTCTTTATATATTTTGGAACTAACTCTTTGTCGGATATGTCATTTGCAGATATCTTCTCCTACTCAGTAAGTTGCCTTTTAGTTTTGTTGACTGTTTCCCTTCACTGTGCAGAAGCTTTTTATTTTAATGTAGTCCCAGTAGTTTATTTTTGCTTTTGTTTCCCTTGCCTCAGGAGCCCTGTCTACAGCTGATGGCAGAGACATTACTGCCTGTGCTGGCTTCAAGGATTTTTATGGTTTCATGTCTCACATTTAGGTCTTTCATCCATTTTGAATTTATTTTTGGGTATGGTGTAAGAAAGTGGTCCGGTTTCATTCTTTTGCATGATGCTGTCCGGTTTTCTCCACACCATTTGCTGAAGATGTTCCTTTTTGTTTTTGACGATAGTGGGGAGGAAGTAAATTCACTGATTTGGGGTATCTCTTTTTTTCAGACTTTAAATTTTTTTTTTTTTTCATAAAGAGTTAGAAGAGGCATAGCTCCAGTGAACAACTATTTGCTGGGAAGAAACACTGTTGTCGGAGACAGCGGCAAAGCCAGAAATAGGTTTTCTTAAAGGTTTTTGCTTTGCTTTTACTCTCCTTCGATACCTCGCTTTCTGTTTGTCCTGAAGAGTCCCTAAACTATGCCCTGGGAAATCCTTATTTATGATGCCAAGGATTATATTAGGCATTCCTCAAATGCTTATTGGCTTGTCATTAGTGGTATGCTTTTTAAAATATGGGAGTATGTTTTTTTTCCTCCTGAAGACTAATGGCTTTTCTAAATACAGCCGATTGTATCGTCACGTTATTGTGAGAGCGGGGCAGCAGCTTGTATTCAGACACCACCTCAGTGAAGGCTTACTTTGTCTCGGATGCTGGAGAAATCCTAGTGTACCACATCTGTTACCTCATATTCCTTGCAGACAGAGGGCCCGCTGTTGGGAAGGAACATTCCTGCCTTGGCCAGGAGTCTCCTGGGGTTCTCCATACTGCCAGGCTCCATCATCCCCTGACAAGGGCCGTGACACAGCACTCCTCACATTCAGCTTCCAGTCTGATGAGAAACAAAAGGGGCTTTCTCCTGGGCGCAGCGCGGAGAGCCCCTGAAACCTTAGCTTCCCCTGTCGCTCTCAGCCTTTGTCATTCCAATTACCTTGGACTCTATTTTGACTTCTTGCCACTTTCCCAGCCCAGCAGGAGATAGGCTACCTTCCTAATCTTGATTGGAGTTCTGTGTGAGAATTTGCATAGACCTGCAAAGGAAAGAGAGATTAAGAATCAGCCCGCCCACATCATGGTCTTGGGGGAAACTGTCTTTGGCGTCTCGACTTTTGTTTTGGCCAGGGCAGGGGCCGGTTGTATCTTTTTTTTTGTTTCTGTTTGCTTTTGAGGATTAAAAAAAATACAGAGAACAATAAAATAAAGACTCACGTTCACGTTATTCCGCCCTGGTGATTACTAATATTTTACTGTTTACTACAAGTTTATTTCTTAAATTAAAAGTAATAGTATCGCAGATGAAATTAGAGTACTTTTTTGCCCCTGTTCTCAGTCCTGCTTATGCCAAGAAGTAACCCCTGGCAAGAATTCGATGTACTGTATCCTTGGTGTCTACTTACTATATTGTATATATCTATTAAAATGTAAAGTGGGATTTTTCTAACTCTTGGTTAATATGCACTGCCATTTCTTCTCTCAGTCTGTTGCTTTTCAGTCTGATCTTTTCACTCTGTATTTTGTTGAAAAGAAATTTCAGAAGTTTACTCTTAAATATGTCTGTCTTTCACTCTGTGGTTTATTCTTACTCCATCTTTTTTAACAAAATCTTTTCTTTTCCTAAGATCCCTTAAGATAATCTCCTGGCTGTTTTTCTAAATGTGTTTTCACATTTGTGTCTTTGATCCGCCTGGAATCTAGTTTCACGGATGGTGTCAAATAGAGATCTGAGGGTTTGGTTTCTCCCCCATATGGATGATTGGTATTCACCACTCATCTTTAACGCCACCTCTGTCATATGTCTCGTTTTTATATGCACGTGTGGCTCTGCCTCCGCCCCGCTGTGTTCCACGGGTGTATGTGTCCATTCCTACGCCATCACAGAATCACGAAATCACATGGCTAAGTCTGAGTTCCCGGTAAGGGCAAGTCTCTACACCTAACTGTTTATCAGATTACCTTTGAGGTTGTAGCCCCATTTCCCTACAAAATTTTAGGGTCGGCTTATCAAGAACCACAGAAATCCTGCTGTAGTTTGGATTCTGATCGCCGTGGACTCACTGACTAATTTGGGAGAATTGGCAGCTCGATGCTATTTTGTGTTCTTATCTGGGAACATAGGAGACCTTCCCATTTAGTTCAGAGCTTCTTTTATGTCCTTCAGCACCGTTTCTGGCTCTCTCTCAAAGGCCTCGCGCGTATCTGTTCAGTTTTGTTTCTAGGCGTCTTATGCATTTTGTTGCTATTTTTAATGAAATCATTTTTTCTGTCACTGCTTTCTAATTGCTTATCGTTGGTGTAGAAGAATGCTGTGTGTTTGTGCATGTTGTCACGAATCCATCCGTCTTGCTGTTGTACAAAATAGTTAATCTTTACTTTCTTTTGGGTTTTTATGTAGACAGCCCTCCAGTATGGTGTTATCAGTAAGAGGGCATCTCTGTCTTGTTTCTTCTCACTTTAAACGGACTATTTCCAGTTTCAGTGTGAAGTATTTTGATATGAAATAAAATTTCTGCTGTCGGTTTTTCCAGAGTTGTCCTTCCTATCAGGTCAAGGTAGTTACTGCCTCTGTTTTTCTGAGTTTCTGTTGATATGAACAAGTAGTGATTTCTTACAGAATGCTCTTTCTGTGTTGAGGTGAACATGTTCTGATCTGTTAATCTGAATTTTAGCGATACATTTTTTCAGATAGTGAACCATCTTTGCATTCCTGGAATACTCAACCTGGTTGTCAAGTATTAAGAGTTCTTTTACAGCACTGCAGAATTTAATTTTATGATGTTGTTTGGGATGTTTTCATCTATTTTCGTATTTAAATATTTCATATTGGTTTGTAATTTTCTTTTCTACTGTTCTTTTCCAGTTTTGTTGTTGAAAGTTGTATTATTAGCTTCATAAAATGAATTGAAATGGTCATTGTATATTTTTCTGTTAAAGTAACTTTTTCATTTTGTTTTAACTTTTTATACTCATTCATAATATTCTTATGATTTGGGAGTAGGTGTTTGTGTTTTTAAATTATTTTATCCTATCGAATTCTCATTTGGACTAGGCAATACTTCCACATGGAATGCAACTGAAAATTTCTGAAGTGGCATAGATCATAAACCAAGTCTTCTTCACACTTTTTAAAAATGTTTATTTATTTATTTTGAGAGAGAGAGAGCGCACGAGCAGGGAGTTGACAGAGAGAAGGAAAGAGAGAATCTCAAGCAGGCTCTGCACTGTTGACACAGAGCCCTGTCTGGGGCTCAGCTTCACATCAAGCCAAAACCAAGAGTCAAACACTTAACCAGCTGAGCCCAAGTGCCTCTCTTCCCCCTTTTATCCTTAGCAGCTATTCAGATATTTGGTCCCTAGGCAACTACCAACACTGTTTTCTTGTTACATTTCCCATTGCCATTTAGTGTGTAATTTTTGTATGTAGTCTTGTTTTTTTTACTTAACATTAGATCTTCAATACCCTTCTATAATGCCCTTATTATATATTTGTCCATAAGTAAGTAAACAAATAAATATATATACCCCCTTTATGTAGTTGATCTTTTGTGATCAAAGAAGAGTGCTCCATCAGTAGTCATCTCCCTTTTCTGTCCAAATAGTGTTCATTTCTGCCTCTCTCTTTTTTTAAATTGGTCTTGCTAAATGATTATTTTTTTTAGTAGTATCCTTTGTTTAAAGTCAGGTGAGGTATAATTGACAGAGTAAGTTTTACTGTTTTGAAGTATACATTCATGAGTTTTGGCAAAACTACACGTGTGTCACTACCACCACAACCAGAACATACAACAGTTCCTTCACCCAAAAAACTCTTTCCTTGACCCCATCTCTGGCATTCACCGATCTGTTTTCTGTCCCTATGGTTTTCACTTTTCCAGAATGTCACAGAAATGGAATCATATAGTACGTAACCTTTTCTTTTGATTGAAATTTTTATTGAGATCATTGTAGATTTACTTGCATTTGTAAGAAATAGTACAGGGGCTCCTGGATGGCTCAGCCAGTTAACCTCTGACTTCGGCTCAGGTCATGATCTCACAGTTCGTGGGTTCGAGCCCCATGTTGGGCTCCGTACTGACAGCTCAGAGCCCGGAGCCTTCTTCAGATTTTGCGTCTCCCTCTCTCCCTGACCCTCCCCAGCTCATACTCTGTCTCTGTCTCTGTCTCTGTCTGTCTGTCTGTCTCTCTCTCTCTCTCAAAAAAGAACAAACATTAAGGAAAAAAAAAAGAGAAAAAAGTACAGCCAGATCCCAGTATCCTTTACCTTTTTACTCCCAGTGGTAAAATTCTGTAGCACTGTAGCACAGTGTCAAACCAGGATCTTAGCGTTGACACGGTTTACTGATCTTATCCAGATTTCTCCAGTTTCACTGCTACACGTGTATGTGTGTCTGCATGTATGTTAGTTCTCTATGTTTTATTGCATGTGTAAGTTTATGTATCCACTGCCATTGTCAGGATGAGCAGGTCCATCACCAATGACTTCTCACGTTGCCTTTTTATAACCACACTGCACTCCCTGCAAGCCCCCTACGCCCATCTCTCTGTCCCTTAGCAACCGCTCATCTTTCCTTCATTTGTAAAATTTTGCAACCTCAAAAATGTTACATAAATAGAACCATACAGTATACAAGCTTTTGGGATTGGTTTTTTGTTTTTTATTTTCACTTAGCTTAATTCCCTGGAAATTCATCTAAATTGTTGCATGTATCAATAATTTGTGCCCTTTTTTAATCCTATGTAATACTCTTTTCTTCCTTTTAATTAACACCTACTCAATCAAAGCGTCACCCATCCATCTATTTTTACTAATCTCTCTTTTTTTTAAGTTTATTTATTTTGAGAGAGAGGGTGTGTGTGTGTGCAAGTTGGGGAGGGGCAGAGAGGGGGAGAAAGAGAATCCCAAGCAGGCTCTGCACTTTCAGCACAGACCCTGCCTCAGGGCTCAGTCTTGCAAACCATGAGATTGTGACCTGAGCCAAAGCCAAGAGTCAGACACTTAACCAACTGAGCCACCGGAGTGCCCCCGCTATGTAGTATTCTATGCTGTACGTGTACCGGAGTTTATTCAACCATTCATTTATTGAAGAACCTCTGGATTGATTCCACTTCGGGGTTATTACAAATAACATAATATATGAATACTCTTGTATAGTTTCTTTTTATGAATGTAAATTTTCATTCCTCTGGGATAAATGCCCAGGAGTGTGATTGCTGAGCAGTATGACGGTTGCATATTTAGTTTTAGAAGAAACCACCATACTGTTTTCTAGAATGACTGTATCCTTTTACATTCCCACCACCAGTAAATGAGTGATCAAGTTTCTCTGCAGCATTTTCTTGCTAGTATTTGATGTTGTCACTTTGTTTATATTTTAGCCATTCTAGTAGGTGCATATCTCGTGATGGCTGATGGCTTAATTCCCTGGAATTCGCCGATGGCCAAAGATCTCAAATACTTTTTCATGTGCTTATTTGCCATCTGTAAAGCCTCCAGGGACATCTCTCTGTGGTTTTTGCCCAGCGTTTGTTTGGATTGTTTCTTTCCTTACTGTTGAGTTTGAGAACTCTTTATATTCTCAAGATACTACTTCTTCATTGGATATGTGGTTTGCAAATCTTTTCTATTAGTACGTAGCTAGTCTTTTTGGTTTTTTCCTGTGAATTTTTATTGCACAAAAATTTTTAATTTTTTGGATATCCAATTTACCAATTTTTCCTTTTATGAGCTCTACTCTGTCTAGGCATAGACGTTGAAGATTTTCTTGTTTTTTTCCTAAAAGTTTTTACATTGTATATTTGAATCTGTAATCGATTTTGAGTTAAGTTTTGTGCAAGGTGGGGAGTTTAAGCTGAGGCTATTTTTTTTTAACCTCTTGTTTTAGTTTTCCAGCACTATTTGTTGAAAAGGCTGCTTGCCCCATTGCATTGTTTTGCAACTTTTTAAAAAAATTGGGAGAGTATATTTGTGTGGGTATATATCTGGGTGTTCTATTCTGTTCCACTGATTTATGTGTCTATTACTCCACAAGTACCACACCGTCTTGTAGCTATATAATAGGTTTTCATATCATGTAGAATGATTCTTCCCACTTTATTCTTCAAGAATATTTTAGTTATTCTAGGACTTTTGCCTTTCTATATAAATTTTAGACAAAGTTTGTCTCTGTCTACAAAGACTCTTGCTGAGATTTTGATAGGAATTTTATTAAACCTGTAGATCAGTTTGGGGAAGATTGACACGTTTACTATACTGGATCTTCCAATGCATGAACACAGTATGTCTCTTCATTTATTTAGGCCTTTTTAATTTCTTCCATCGGCATTTTATGATTTTCAACATACAAGTCTTATGTGTCTTCTGTTAGATTTACACCTGAGTATTTCATATCATTTGCAAGTATAAAAATTTTATTTATGCCTTTCTAATCTGTATGACCTTTTTCTTTTTCTTGCCTTATTGCAGTGGCTAGAACTTCCAGTACTGTGTTGCATACAAGTGGTAAGAGTGGACATCCTTGCTTTGATCCCAATCTTAGGGAAAAGCATTCAGTCTTTTACCACTGAGTATAATGTTAGCTGTGGATTTTTTGTAGATGCTCTTTATCAAGTTGAAGTAGTTCCCCTCTATTTCTAACATGCTGAAAGTTTTTATCATAAATGGGTATCAGTTCTTTTCAAATGCTTTTTCTGTGTTGTTAATCTGATTTCTCTTGGTCAACATATTGATATGGGAGCTATATTGATTGATTTTCAAATGTTGAACTGGCATTAGATACCTAGAATAAATTCCTTTTATTCATAGTGTATGTTTCTTTCTTTACATTGTTGGCTTTGGTTTGCTAATATTTTGTTGAGGATTTTTGTGTTTAAGTTCATAAGAGATATTAGTATGTAGTATCCTTTTTAAAAAAAAATATTTTTTATGTGCTTTTGGTATCAGGGTAACACTGGCTTCATAAAATGAGTTGGTAAGTGTTCCCTTCTTTTCTGTGTTCTGGAAAAGTTGTGTACAGTTGGTGTTACTTTTTTTGTGTGATTTAAAAAAATTTTTAAATTTTCATTGTAGTGAAATACACGTAACAAAATTTACCACCTTAACTATTTTTTTAATTATGGTAAAATGTACATAACATAAAATTCACTACCTTAACCACATTAAAGTGCATAGTTTGGTTGTGTTAAATACATTTCTACTGTCATACAGCAAATCTCCAGAACGTTTTTCATCTCGTAAAACTGAGACTCCATACCCATTAAACATCACTTTCTCATTACCCACTCCTTCTAACCCCTTGCAATCACCTATCAATTATTATTCTACTTTCTGTCCCTATGAATTTGACTATTCTAGGTACCTTCTGTAAATGAAATCATACAGTATGTTTTTTGTGACCGACTTATTCACAGCATAATGTCCTCAAGGTTTATCCATGTTGTAGCATGTGGCAGGAATTCCTTTTTTTTTAAGACCGTATAATGTTTTATTGTATGTATATCCACATTTTATTTAACCATTCATCCATCAATAGACATTTGGGTGCTTCCACCTCATGGCTATTACGAATAATGCTGCTGTGAACATGGATGTGCAGATTTCTCTTCCAGACCCAGCTTTTTACTCTTTAAATCTCAGAAATGGGATTGCTGGATACTATGGTAAATCTCTTTTTAATTTTTGAAGAACCACCATACTGTTTATTTCCATAGTGATTGTATCATTTTACAGTCACACCAACAGTGCACAACAGTTCCAACTTCTCCACCAACCAACACTTATTATTTTGTGTATATGTGTGTAGTTGTTTTTGTTTTTTTTTTTCGAAGTAGCCATCCTGATGGGTGTGAGGTGGTATTTCACTGTTATTTTGATTTGTGTTTCTTTGATTACTAGTGATGTTAAATATCTTTTCATATGCTTGCTGGCCATTTGTATGCCATCTTGGAAAAATGTCCATTCAAGTCCTTTGCCTATTTTTAAATCAGTTTTTTATTCTTACTTTTTGTTATTAAGCTGAAGGAATTCTTTATATATTTTGGATATTAGCCCCTTATCAGATACATGATTTGCAAATATTTTCTCCAGTTATGTAAGTTAGCTTTTTCTCTGCTCATCGTATCCTTTGATGCACACAAGTTTTTAAGTTGAATGTGATCCCACTTGTCTATTTTTGCTTTTGTTGCCTGCACTTTTGTTGTCATATCCAAGAGATCATTGCCAAATCCAACGTCAATGAGACTTTTCCCCCACGTTTTCTTCTAGCACTTTTATAGTCTTGGGTTGTACATTTAGGTCTTCAGTGAATTTTGACATAATTTTTGTGTACAGTTGAGACAAGGGTCCACTTTAACTTTTTTGCATGTGTGTATTCCATTCGCCCAGCACTGTGTGTCCTTTCTGTACTGAGTGGCCTTGGCACCTTTATTGGAGACCATTTGACCACATACATGTTGTTTTATTTCTGGCCTGTTTATTCTCTTGCGTTGGTCTCTATGTCTGTCTTTATGCCAGCACCAAACTGTTTTGATTACTGTAGCTTTGTAATGTTTTGAAGTAAGGAAGTGTGAGTCCTCCAAGTTCATTCTTCCTTTTCGAAATTATTTTGTCTATTCAGTGTTCTTTGATATTCCATATGAATTTGAGGATGATTTTTTTTCTTTGCAAAAATGCTATCAGAATTTTGATACAGATTGCATTGAATCTGTATATACTTTGATTTGTATAACTTCTTAATAATATTAAATATTTTAATCCATGAACATGAAAAATTTTTTATTTATTTGTCTTTATTTCAGCAATGTTTTGTAGTTTTCAGTGTTGTTTTCCTTTTTTTTGTTTAAACATTTATTTATTTTTGAGAGACAGAGAGACAACATGAGCAGGGGAAGGGTAGAGAGAGAGGGGGATACAGAATCTGAAGCAGGCTCCAGGCTCTGAGCTGTCAGCACAGAGCCCGATGCGGGGCTCGAACCCATAGACCGTGAGATCATGACCTCAGCTGAAGTCGGCTGCTTAACCGACTGAACCAGCCAGGCGCCTCTGTTTTCCTTTTTTTAAAAATGCCACTTTTTTCTACTATCTTTATTATTTCCTTCCTTTTGCTTGATTTGTTCTTCTTTTTCTAGCTTTTGAGGTAGGAATATAGATCATTGATTTGAGGTCTTTCCTAATAAATATTTAGGGCTCAAAATTTCATTCTTAGCACTGTTGGCATCCCACGTTTTGATATGTTATATTTTAATTTTCCTTCAGCTCTTTGTTTTTTGGTTTTTTTTTAATTTTTTTAACATTTTTATTCATTTTTGAGAGATATAGAGACAGAGTGTGAGCAGGGGAAGGGCAGAGAGAGAGGGATACACAGAATCCGAAGCAGGCTTCACGCTCTGAGCTGTCAGGACAGAGCCCGACGCGGGGCTCGAACTCACAGACCGTGAGATCATGACCTGAGCCGAAGTCGGCCGCTTAACCGACTGAGCCACCCAGGCGCCCCAGCTCTTTGTTTTTAAAAAATTATTTGAGCCTTTCTCTTTGACCTATAGATTATTTAGAAGTTTAATTTCCAAGTATTTAGGACTTTTCCTAAATCGTTATCTGTTATTGACTTCTACTTTGGTTCTCTTAGGGTCAGAGAACATACACTAGGTAGGTTCATCTTTATAGAATAAAGAGTGAATGTTTGCTAGAGCGCATGTCAAAACTTCCATCCATAGGCAAAACTCTATTCGCTTTACTTGCAAATTAATAAATAAATATTAATTTTAGGGTTTAACCAAGTGGGAATGCAGGTGCAGAAGTGGTAATGTTAATGGTACAAAATAAGTTTGGAAAGTTACGAAGCAACCAAATAATGAAGGGCCTTTTATAGTCACTCCATTTTCTATTGCTGCTGGAACAATTTACCCTAAACTCAGTGATTTAAAACAATATTTATTTGTTATGTCACAGTTTCTGTGCATCAGAGATGTGGGCACAATGTGGCCTAGCCAGGTTCTCTGCTTCGTGTCTCACGAGGCCAAATCCAAGGGGTTGGGGGGGAGGGGAGGCTGTGTTTGTTATTCAGAGCTCTGGAGAAGAATTCCCTTTCAGGCTCATGCAGGATGGTGGCAGAATTCTGTTCTTTCTCTTGCTTTCCATGTGGCCACCTTCATCTTCAAGCCAGCAGTGATGTATCAGGTTCTCTCGTGCTTGGAATCTCTCTGGATTTCCTCCTCTGCTGCTGTCTGGAGACACTTTGCTGCTTTAGTCAGCTCACATGATTAGATTAGACCCAGTGAGCGAGCCTCGTTGTCTGGAGGTCAACAGTGCCGTATGACATAATATAATCTTGAGAATAGCACCAGGGGGTGAAGACTGTGGGGACCAAAATCGTGCCTTCCACAATCATGATAAAGAGTTCAGGCTTTTTTCTTAAGGGCTTTATGTGATTTTCAGTAGAGGAGTGATATGGTCGCGTTTGTGTTTTATAACAGTCACTTGGGCTGTCATAGAGACAAGAGTCAGTTTGGGGCTACCCTGAAGTTATGGGAAACCGTTTGAAGGAGTGTCATTTGGGATTCGGTTGTAGATAACAGAAATCATGCTAGCTATGTTCAGAAGAGAGGGACTTAATGCAGGGGAAAAGGTGCTCAGGAACATTTTTGGAATGGCTGTGTCCCTAGGATTACCTTTAGACTGGCCCACCAATGGCGCGGCTGCCTCGGGTCAAGTCAGGTAAGGAGAAGCTCACAAAGCCGCTGTCCCTGGTGGTGGACCACAGCACCTTAGCTGATCTGAGGATCAGAGAACTGCTGCCTGCCAGGGTTGTCGACCTTGGCAATGCAGTGTTTGAACTGCCATTCGGTAATTAGGGAGCCTGTGCCCAACTGTTCCCGCACCATCTGCTAGATCCATTATCTCCGTCCCCAGGACTGTTGAACGTAACTGGTAGAAACTGAAGCTCACCTGCAAAGAAATGTGGGAAATGTAGTTTTCAGCTTTCCAGCCTTGGCGATCCTGGAGGAAGGCATTCCAGAGGAGGCTGAAGCCGATGCTGAGGAAGCTCATCCAATGAGCTCTGGCAATCCAGGTTGTTAATGATAGTGGCTGGAATTTACAAGGCCAGTGGGCGAGAGAGATACAGATAGATTCAGGAAGCGTTTAGGAATAGAACTGATGGATCATGGCAATCGATGGAATGGGAGTGGTGGGGAGGAGGGGTAGGACAGAATCAGGATGACTGTCCAGTTACTGGCTGAGTAGTTTCCTGTACCATTTACTGACATAAGAAAGACCAAGGTGGTGGTGATGAATTATTTCCGGATATGTTGATTTTGGAAAACTGTAAGACCTTAGAGTGTCCTAATTTATAGGTCATTTAATTTGTAGATACACTCAGCCAGTTGTAGCAAATAGGCTGGTTTCCGTCTGTGGGTCATAATTTTGTGTACAAAACTGTTTATGGTTGAGATTAATTCAGTTGGCCATAGCATCAGGTATAAATAAGTCTAAGATTATGTAATTATTATTTTAAGTTTTAGTTTTAATATTTAAATAGGCTTAGAGCTTACCACTAGTTCTTTAATCTCTTGTTGAGCAGTGTTTGTCTTTTCCAGAAGGACTTATGGGTTGCCCCATTCCCTGAGTGACTCTTGTTATGGAATAATTGCCTCTTTTTTTTTTTAAATGTTATTTATGTATTTTTGAAAGAGAGAACAGGGAGGGGCAGAGAGTGAACCCCAAGCAGGTTCCGTGCTGTCAGCACAGAGCCCAAGGCAAGGCTTGAACTCACAAACCATGAGATCATGACCTGAGCCGAAATCAAGAGTCGGGGGGCGCCTGGGTGGCTCAGTCAGTTGAGCGTCCGACTTCGGCTCAGGTCATGATCTCGCGGTTTGTGAGTTCAAGCCCCGAGTCGGGCTCTGTGCTGACAGCTTGGAGCCTGGAGCCTGCTTCGGATTCTGTGTCTCCCTCTCTCTCTCTGCCCCTCCCCTGCTCATGCTCTGTCTCTCTCTGTCTCAAAAAATAAATATTAAAAAAAAAAAAAAAAGAGTCGGATGCTTAACCAACCGAGCCACCCAGGCACCCCAGAATAATTGCCTTTTAAAAGTATTTCCGAACAAAATGTGGCAAAGTATAATATTCCTGGGTCATGCTTTCTAATTTATTTATTTGGTGAGCATCGGTGGTGTTTTGCTCTTCCATTTGTGTCATCGGCTCTGCAATTCTTCTTTTCATCTCACTCTGCTGGCTATCATTTGTCTTCGAGCTCTTATATTATCATATTCATGCGCTTACTAAGTTCTAGGCCGCTTTCCTTTGATTATGCTTTCTTGGAGATTGAGTTCTGCCTCTGCCTTATACTTACTTTGCTTTCCTTTCTTTCCTGCCTTTGGCTGGGGAGTGTGCTTAGTGGCCATCGTGCGTCTTCTCCCTTAGGCTTAAAAGTGGGCACCTCTCTCCAGACCATCTCTTTCCTGAAACGTAGTATGATAAACTCTCCTCGACCCCCTCGCCATTGTTCCCTCTGTCCCTCCTCGGCAGTTTGAGAGTGAGAGCCAAGGTATTACAATTCCTCTTTTCTGTAGTCTGAAGGGAAAACATCTCTGGAGTTGGGTTAGCTTTTATTTGGCCTCTTGGGTTCTGCTGTCTTTTCTGAGATTTTGTTAAATTATCATAGCCTGGTTTCACTTGTTTGAAGTCATATATGAGGAGAGATGGGGGTAGGGAAAGATACCCTTAGAGTTTGAATCATTTCACTTTTTAAGTTTGGAGCCTTGGAAAACTTCAAGTCCAGCTACTTTCGCTTTTTGTTTGTTGGAGCTTGTTTTGTTCTGTTTTCTTTGCTAAGATCTCGACATCCTGGCAGCAGGATATAGAGGCTTCTAGTCCCCACGGTGTTGCTTCAGTCTTTCTCCTGGCTAGCTCCTTATCCCTGCAACGCAATTGTCTGTAAACTGGGAAGCGTGGGTGCGCTCAGGATTCTGTTCTTTATCTTCTTTCTCCACAACGACTCTGGGGGTTGCTAGCAGAACCACAGAGCGCACAGCTCTGGTTCCTTTCGAAAAGGCTATCACGATAAGGTCACTCCCTCTCTTCTTTTGTTAGTTGTTGCTGGTGATATTCTTACCCTTTAAAAAAAAAAACACTGCTTTTGACACAAGTGCTGGTTGAAGAAGATTCTGTAATCTGTGTCATCAGTACCACCATCTTTTCCAAGAAGTTCTAAATAGAGTTCAATTATTTCTTCTCTAAAGGGTATGTGTGTTTTAATCCTATAAATTCCAGAAGAGAAATGTAATGTTGACATTTTTTATTTGTATATAAACTTAGAATTTACAAAGTACTTACTCATCTGTTAATTTATATAATTCTCTTGACTGTTTTATAAGTGGCAAGGGCGGACTTTTTATCCCGGTTTTACTAATGCGGAAACAGAGATCCAAAGGGATCGAGTTGATAAGTCCCCTGGCTACTCAGAAGGTGGAGTCGGGACTCTGGAGCCCCATCCTCGGACTCCAAAGCCAGCGCTGCTTTCCCATCACCTGCTTTCCCCTTCGATGAAAAGGATTACCTCCGTCCCTGACCACAGACGCCTGACCGTGTCTTTAATGTTCCCACCAACCTGAGAGCGTCGACGTACCTGAGTTAAAGCCGGAAGTAGGAATGGGGGCGCGGGAATAATCTCCCATGACTGCTGTACTCTGATCCTGAGTTGACGTCAGAGTGTCCGGGTTATCATAAAGCCAATATCGGGGTTTTCTCGTCAGATTTCTCCTCCTCTGGTTTGTGAGAACTGCTCAGCTTCCTCAGTAAAATCAGACCCAGATGCTCCAAGGCTGGCAGTAGAGACACGATCTTCCCCGGGGGAGACCTGACTCTGCGGGCCCTGCTCTCACCTCTGTAACTCACCTTCCTCGTGGTAGCTTTTGCTCTTCATTCCTGCCTTGATCAAGGAACTTCTAATCCTCATTTGCCACTTTTTCACGACAATGTATTCTGGAGTCTTCCTCAAATTCCCTGAGGAGCCCACGAGACCAGGCTGGAACATTCAAACAAGGCATCTCTGAAAAAGCTGTATTAATAGGCCACATACAACTAGATTTTTTGCCATTGTCGTTTGTAAGTTGCCTTTCCCGGTGGTGAGAAGCTCACCTGCTTCCCTCTTCCCGTCTGTCACCAAGGAACACGTGCTGAGACATCTGCCCTTCTGGCTGATGACGCCCAAGAATGCAGGTTCTACAGAGTGATTAGACATCCCTCTGAAATTCTGGTCGTGCCTACTCTTCTCGGTTCTCCTTTCCTCTCTAAGCCTGTTTTTATGTAACGATTAACAGGAAGCATGGTGACCATCTTGAGGACAAATTCTTCTATCCGCAAGGATGCGGTTTTACTGCAGCCTCAAAAGGGCAACCATCAGATCACTGATCACACAAATAATTCGTTGGATAGCTAGACGGAGACAATGTTAGAATAGGGTGGTAGCAGTGTAGTTTACCCGTAGTTCTGAAAAAGTCCGTAGTCCATATGCTAGTGGCTTAAGCTGACGCTGGTTTTTTTATCCTTCTAGGTATCATGAACTGATTACAAAATACGGGAAGTTGGAGCCTTTGGCAGAAGTGGACCTAAGACCCCAGAGCAGTGCGAAAGTACAAGTCCACTTTAACGATCAGGTGGAAGAAATGAGCATTCGTCTGGACCAAACAGTTGCAGAACTAAAGAAACAATTAAAAACCCTAGTGCAGTTGCCCACAAGCAACATGCTTCTCTACTATTTTGACCACGAAGCACCCTTCGGCCCAGAGGAAATGAAGTACAGCTCCCGCGCGTTGCACTCCTTTGGCATTAGGGATGGAGATAAAATTTACGTGGAATCAAAAACAAAGTAACCTCTACCAGCCTTGTAAAAACACATACATGAGGACTTCTCGCAGGGCATTTGTTTCCAATGTGGTTTTCTTTAGGAGGGAGAAGGTTGTTTTTGTTTCGTTTTGGTTTCAAGGGGATTTTGTATATTTTTTCCCCCTAGGATGAGTAGGGGGCCGTTTTTGGTATTTTCTACACAGATTTCTTCAGCTCAGCCAGCGGAATTGGCCGCATCTCCAGCCCACGCGCCCTCCCTCATGACGGATGACCAGGAAACCACCGACTCCGTGCTGTGTCCACTGGGACGTGTCTGCGTGTGGTCGTCCTGACCTTTCCGGGATTCTTGTGAAGAGAGCATGACCAGGAGGGTAACTCGAGCCTTGAAATCGGGAGCAGAGATCTTTACAGGAAGGGCCAGCGCTTCTCTCCCCCGTTCTTCCGCGTTCCCTCGTTCTCCCTCCTTTCCTGTTGTGGCTCAGTTTTTCATTTTGACGAGTGTCAGCACGCGTTTACCCAGTATCCTCATTCCGTCCCTATGTAACTTCTCATCTCCCGATGTGGGCGGCTTTTTTCTTCCTTTCTCCCTTTTGGAATAATTTCATGTTCTAAGCATTTTTCAACCTGATTCTGATCTCAGGTACTTGGTTAGCACCTATAACTCTGTTAGGATCTGGAGGAGGAGCAGACGGAGAGTTAGAACCCCAGGAGAACTTGCCGTTAGGCGGCACAGGCAGAGCAGCCTGGTCTCTGTATGTCCCGGTGTCCACGTCGGCGTCCGCACACATTAGATCAATCCTCCCATCCCTAGTGTGAAATAGGTCACATTCCCAAGTTCTTTTATTGTTGCTTATCGAATGTATTTCCTCATATCTAGCTATCTTTTTCATGACCTTAAACTACTGGGGCCAGAGGCTCGACTTTAGGAAGGATCCAGAAAAGTAATGGATGTAGTGCCAGGAGAGTTGAGAATTAGCGAACAGATGCTCCGTGGTGTGTGTGAGGGAGTATCGTGGGAGGAAAGTTGAGTCGTACGGGAGAGAGAGCGTTGTGACTTTCCTGCCCGGGTCGTCATTTGAAGCCCTTGCTCTTGCACTTGGCGTTAAAAGTGGGAAATTTGAATCAAAGGGAGTTTTGATTCCCAGTTCTTCCCTGGGATCTTGTGCTGTCATAATTGAACAATTCTTTTTGTTTTACATTTCAATTTAGTCGCCCCTACCGAAGGACAACTCTGCCTAATCTATGAGTAAAGTCGAAGTGTCACAATTCCAGCGTTGCCTCCAAGTGATATTTTTTGCAGAAGCGTATTTAAAGCACTTTTCTTTAAAAGCTGGTTCCTTATCTGCTCTGAAACCTTTGTGTTTGTGCTCGCAGTCCTTTGTAATCAGCGTCCTCCCTTGCTTTAGTCTTTGTCTTTCTTGGTCGCCATGTTTCCACTCGGGAGACTGGAGGAAGACTTAGCATAACTAAGGGCGGGCGATGTGCGCATGAAAAAGAAGGTACATTCTTTATCAAGGATGTAATCGTTCTCTGGTCTCTGGTCGCATTGACTTTTTGACCTTTGTTATAGGGTTCCACGGCTCCTACAACTTCTTTGATTTCTTAAGACATTTTTTGATGACTCTTAAAAAATCCTCGGCATCTGCAGAGTTGTGATTATTATTGCTACTTTTAAATTTTTTCCTATGCCATAACAGCAGATGTTTATTCTCTTAATGCACTTCAGGTTCAGTCTCTGTAAAGCCTTTGACCCAGGCCTCCTGAGTCAAATCTACGTTCACTGTAACATTAAAGGTGGAAACCAAAGGGTTCGAGAAAGATGAATGAAGCCCGTTCTCCTGCTGCAGACTCTGTCTTTCAAACTCAGAAGAATGAGCAATGGAGATCCGGGCCGGGTATAGACAAGAGTAATTACTTTGCAATCACATTTTCCTGACAGAGTTTTGGAAGTGGGGAAAAAGCGTGGCTACGGTGTCATGAAGACAAAAGCTTGGGGGTGCTTCGTGTGTGTGCGCACGGGTGCCGACGAGTTTGGAGGAGAAACAGTGCGACGGAGCGCGTTGCTTTCGTCAGCCCGGGAGACAGATGCACTCTTATTTTTTGAGGTTGTACGACCCCTGACTGTCCCGCAGCGGAAGGCAGAGCAAACACTCGTGTTATGCTTTAATCATAAGTGGAATGGTCACAATTAATAAGATATTTTATATATGACAAAGTTTTATGAAATGCTTTTTTACTCCTAGAGACCTGTTCCTTCTGTTATGACAGAACACAGCGTCCCCAGCCGCAGGCCTCGTTCCCCTGTTATAGAGTCGCACGTCAGGGGGACTTCTCACCTGATGCAACGGATGTGGTATTTTTAGGGCATTGTAATTGATGGTTTTAATAATTGCTGAATAATTTTTGATTGAGACGAAATCTAACGCAATTACTGGTCTTTTCAAGCTACAGAACAGAAGTACAAGAGAAAAGCTATTCGAGCATGTGTACTTGGAGAGTTCTCTGGGTGGCTGAGTACAGATGCTGTTTTTGAAATACAATTGGTGCTGTGTAGACACTTGTAACCAAAATTATTTTTATAACAGGCCAGAAGGGAGACAAGATACCATGGACCTTTGAGTCTAAAAGTTACGCATAATCGATTGCTGCAGCTTATGTATTTTGATATTGACTTCATCCACGTGCAGCGAGAGCCTCTCATTGGCGTTTCGGAGGCAGAGTGCTGTCAGAGCCGGTGGCACAGATATGTCGCTGTAGATACAGTGTGCAGGACGTATCTGTTCTAGACTAGAAATCCTTTTCAGTTACGAAAAGGGAAAGGAGTGATAGAAGAAAGCCAAATCAAAACCGAGGGATCCTCCATGCCCATACGTAGCTGCTGAAGCCACAACAGAAATTAGTTGGTTTTTTTTTTCAGTTGAGTTGTTGAACCTATCCCAGATTGCTTTAAAGGAGGAAAAAAAGTTCAGAGTCTTGTGTCTTTTTTTTATTTTTGAAATTTCTCTTGTTTTTGCAACCCGTTGCCACCATGTCCATAAGTACATAAGAAAGCAACAGAGATTCTACGATGCCTTGTTTCTTTTAAGACCTTTTGGTGAAGACGAGCCCGGAACATGAGCTATGTGTAACAGAGCTGAGCGTTATGACGCCGTGTTTTAAAACTGTGTTCACTTGACAAAATGAAAGGCCACCAGATGTTTCGGCCATTGTTGCTGAGCAAGCAGAGCGCCGGCCAGCGGACCTCCGTTGACGAGGAGCTGGTCCCCATGCGAGGCTCGCCGGTGATAGCCTTTACCAGTGCACGTGTCAGTGCGACTCGCTCCACGCGAAGTGCTAGGCTCTAGGGCACATAAAACAGGAATACAAAGTAACAGACTGTTCCAAGCGGTGTCATTGCTGTTTAATGAATTTGATTTTTCCCTTCATTTCACGTCCGATCGAAGATGCAAACAAACTGCTTTCAAGTACACCCAGAAGCTCTCTGTGTTACCAGATGTGTTGTGAACACTATCTTTCATAGGTGCTTCCATAATATAATATGTCCATTGTAGTGACGGAGAGGGACTGGGCTCTCTCAGGCTCCTCACTCGCCAGTTGTCTCCTGCAGCTAATGGAAATATATATTTTATTTTAGAATATAATTTAAACATGAAGGTCTATTCTTTGCACTTTTTATTAATACATATATATAGAGAGATAATCTTTAAAAAAATTAAAAATCCAAGTCTACTTTCTCTTTGTGTTCTGATTTTTTTCTGGAGTTCTGGGGTCAAGGTACATCTTTAATTTTATATAGCTAAAGCTCGACATCACTACCATGGGTGAGTCCTCTGGGGACTGGCCGGAGCTGGGAAGAATTCGACCATCTTAACAAATTTCATTGGGATTTTGCCCGTCGTAAATGGAGACTGCAAAACAAAGATTCATAGGAAGCGTGTTACTGCTTTTGTGTTGGCAAATGTTTGCACTTCTGACATGTTCTCGACACTCCCGCTTTACCCTTTTAAGGATAAATTTAGCATCATCCTTTTAGGGGTAAGGACCCCCTTGGAGATATTTGGCATCCTCGAATAATGGAAACCTCATTGTGATGCACTAAAAATTTATGACATTTTTTCAAGTGACACTCTTTGCCTTTAGAAAATAATTTTCCGTAAGAATTAGAGTTTGGGACACTTGAACCCTACCCACTTACCACTAATTATCGGGTAAGCTGTAATGAGTTAACCTTATATCACGAATGAAAGTCCAAGAACTGTACTGTGTTTCTGTATGGAGAGGACAGAGTCCAGTAACTTCTCTCTCAGTGCTCCAGAAGCGTGTGAGTATCGTGATCTGTTTAACTATTTCTACCTCTTAGTCATATTTCAAAGACTATAATTTTACTTTCTGTGCTAAATGCTATTAGGCAGTATGTATTGTGGGCTTCTCTGAGTATACTGGTAACGTAGACATATTTCAAGGCATCCAGTACCCATTGGACTGACTGGAAGACAGCGTGACTCCTGCCAGTTACCAGTTAGAGGCACATAAAACAAGAAGGTTAACCTTTGAAGTCACGTTTCTCTTTCCAACTCTCCTCTGGAAAGGAAGTTAAGTTATCTGTGGTCTCCGACTTAAGAAGTTCAGAGCTCACATACGGCCAGATAACTTTTAAAACCTATATAGGTCATCGCATCTACTTTGCACCTTTTCATGTAACCAAGATTTAGGAACCGAGCTAATCCACGAACATGCCATATTGTATCTCCTTAAAATATGATGAATTTCTGATTCCTTTCTTCAAAAATAGAATAATGCTGGAAATCTTAAGCATTTGGGGTTTAACAAACATCTATTAAAGTGCTCAAATACATACATGTATTTGCCTATATTTATGAACATAATACACACGGGGGATTCCTGTGCTAGCCCTCCTCCCCCCACCTGACTCCGAACTAAGGAAAGCAACACAGCTGAGGTTTTTCTTACTGATACAACTTAGCATTTAGTTGTACTTAGCACTTAGTCCGTGGCATTTTTACTACAACTTTTTATTTCTTTATTAGGTCACTGAAACAGTGACCTAAACAGTAGTTGGTCTTCACAGAGGCAGCTAAAGAAAGAAAACCCGTTCTTTAAGTAGGTCAAACAAGAACTGCTAGTAACTGTTGAATGTCTTGTCTTAACACTTTTCTTCAATGTGGTTTAGGCACCTGCCTGGTTTGCTTGCACTCTCTTGGAAGGCACGGATAGTAAGAGGGGAGTCACAAACTCCTAACCCAGGAGGAAGGAGAGCCGTACGTGGATAGAGTTGCCGGTTGTGTGAATTATCGCCAGGGGTCCAGGCTTGAAATGTGTGTTTCTCACGTTTCTTCTAAACACTATTCATGGGCCTTTATTACCCACCGGAACCCATTCTGGATGCACTACCCATATTAAAGCTGTTTGGTCTTCGAGGCATCCTCATGAGTTTAGCCCTGTTGCTATCTCATGGTCTTGCTAGTGAAGAGATTGAGGCACAGATAAGAAACTTGCCAAAAGTCGAACTATCGGCTAATGGCTGCAGAACCAGGGTTCAAACCCAGGGAGTTTGGCTGTGGAATCCACACATTCGACAACTATTACGTAGTACTTGCTGCTAAAGTTCTCCATAACCCTCCCCTCACCCCAACACACATCTCTTCACTGTTAGTCTTTATGTTTCATTAAAACGATGTGTTCCTCAATATCCATTTGCTAAATTGATTTGCTCTCTAGCAGAATCACTGATGTGGCTGACGGCTCTAAATCCAAATTGGAATTTGTCCTCATGCCATTTCCAGAATTGTGAGACTGCAGTTGACATGTATCTCTTGTCCTCCCCGCTCCTCTGAAATGCTACTTGGACACTTGTGATGGGTGCCGTTGACAAGAACAAATGACCCAATGATGATGATGCAAGAAAACAGATAATTTGGCTTTTAACCTGAGAACATTCTAGAGCCTCAGAACTTTGTTTCAGTAAACAGTCCAAGGTGAGAGAGGACACTCAGTTCAATCTGAGACTTTTATCGAAGAATCATCAGTGTTTAAGTGAACTTAAAATGGGTATTTATAGAGGAAGAAAAGTTTGATAATTGAATGCAGCCTCTTTCAAAGGTTTCATTATGGGAAAGGATGAGGCTATGACTGCTGTTGTTCCTCTTTAACATTTTAAGTGAGAGCCTTGTGTAGAATATAAATATTGCTTGCAAAATGGAGGAGAAAGTTTACCTATTACGGTCTCCAAGATCTAGTTCTATCAAAAATAATTACACTGCAATTTCAATTTGTCAGGTCACCCAGACTCTCCATCCTTGAATAGTTCTTAGTCACTATAAGTAATACAATTGAGGTGTTAAATGAGAATGTGATGAGACAGACATTAAAAAATACATACTAAAGAGAAAAAAAAATGTTTTCCGAGATACCTGACATATTTGAGGGCAGGACGTAAGCCTTACTCCACTATGAAAGAATATAAATAGGACATTACGAATTGCATTGGTCATGTTAAATTTTTCTTTGGTTCACATTTCAATTTGTTTACAAGAAGAAGTCTTTTCAAAAACCATTTACATTTATTTTTTAGCTAGAAAACATTCACATGGTTCAAAAATCAAACAATGGAAAGATGGTAAATACGTTGGAAAACCCTACTCTGTAACCCCCTGCACCTCACCGTTTATCTGTTTCTTATGTGTCTTTCCAGAGTTTACACAAATAATAACAAGAAAATACTTTTTGTTCCCCTTTTATACAGCAAGTTAGCATATTACACATTATCGTGCACCTTGCTTTTTTTCACTTAAAACGTATCTGGGAGGTCTCAGATCTCTATAGCACTCATAGGGAATCACCTTGTCCTTCGTTTTCAGTTTAATATATTTATATAGACATAATTTATCATCGTTTGACTCATACCATATTGATAGACGTTTTCCCGCCCTCCCTCCCTCTTCCCTCCATCCAATCTCCCTCTCTAATATTTACTACTTTCAATCTGCTGCAGTAAACAGCATATGTTCTTTCACATATTTGAAACAAATCTGTAGAATCCATCTTTAGAAGAGGGATTGCTGGATCAAAAGGTCAAAGCGTTTGTAATTTTGGTAGGTACTGCGAAATTGTTCTCGATTAGAGATCACATAAAAATAACGTTTCCCCCTGGTTTTATTGTGTGTCACGTCCCAGCAAAGTCAAAGACTTTCCTGATCTTGTTCTTGATATATGATTACTGGTTTGTGCAGCTAAGATAGCGTTCTTCCCAATTAGGCATGCAAAGCTAGGCACTTGAATTCAACACATTACAGACTTGGATTTGCCATGCACGTTGCCTGTCTTATGAGCCGTCTCTCCTCTGGAATCTAATGTTTAATCATTGGTGAGATTTCACCTCTGCGGGAGAAGGTATATGTATTATTTATCCTTAACAATCTGTGAGCATTTGTTTCAGCTGAGCGCTCTCGAAAAGTGATGGATTAATAGCCCTAAAACCCTTTGCTTATTGTCTACAGGAAGCTTTGATCAGAGCTGCTGCTTACTAGTGAAACTCTTCTGGAGGAACTACTCGGTACTGCATGACAAACAGGGACTATAGTTTGTCTGCCCCCTATCCTCTTTCCAGCTTTATTGCTAATGTGCTGGCAAGGACGTTAGAATAAGGCCAATTGTGAGCATTTTGGGGTCCTATTGGCCTCCTTAGAATTAGCTATTCCAAACTCCTCGGCTAGGTACAGCTACTAAAGTTGCTTTCAGAAAATATCTTTGAGTCCTTATTTAAATTTCGGGGATGAACATCTTTCTTAGATCTTAGGTCTAGAAAGTCTTCCTGATTAGTTAATAAACATTAATAAGTGTCATTTAATGTGGTTTTCGAAGAGCCAATGCCATTTTTCTCGTAATTAAGCCATATTTATTGGCTTAGTTCGAGCTCAGTGTCTAGAATGAGTAAGGCCAGCCTAAAAAGAAAGGTAACTTAAAGGCAACTACTATTAATTCTTTTAAAAGACAGCCTCCAGATCATTTGTGCTACAATTTGAACTGATGTTTTCAGTTTGCCATGATACTAACACGTAAGAAGAAATTGAGAAGTAAGTTTTACTGTCAGGTTTTTAAATACTTTGCTTTTAAGAAAGAAAACTACCGAATGGCTTGTATCAAAAAGACAAGAAATAACAAGCAATGATGAGGATGTGGAGGAAAGGGACCCCTCCTGTGCACTGTTGGTGAGAGTGTAACTTGATGCAGCTACTATGGGAAATATTATGGAGGTTCCTCAGAAAACTAAATATAGAAGTACCATAGGATCCAGTCATTCCACTTCGGAATTTCCAGTATTTACCCAAAGAAAACCAAAACACTAATTCAGAAAGATCTATGTTTCCCTATGTTTATTGCAGCATTATTTACAATAGCCAAAATATGGCAGCCACCTAAATGCCCACTGATCGATGAATGCCTAAGAAGGTGTGGTATGTGCACACAGTGGAATATTACTGAACCATAAAAAGGGGGAACTTGCCATTCATGACAACATGGCCCGACTTAGAGTGTGCTATGCTAAATTAAATAGGCAGAGAAAGACAAATACGATACGATTTCGCTTATATTAAGTTGAATCTAAACAACAACAACAGAGAGACTCAAATACAGAGAACAAACTGGTGGTTGCCAAAGGGGTGGGGAGTAGGTGAAATGGGTGAATGTGATTAAGTGGTACACCCTTTCAATTATTTTTTTTAAATGTTTATTTATTTTGAGAGAGAGAGCATGCCTGAACAGGGGGAGGGGGAGAGAGAGGAGAGAGAGACTCCCAAGCAGACTCACGCTGACAGCGCAGAGCTCGGCGTGGGGCTCAATCTCACAAACTGTGAGCTCGTGACCTGAGCTGAAATCAAGAGTCAGACACTCGACCAACTGAGCCCCCCAGGCATCCCCACACTTTCAATTATAAATAAATAAGTCAAAGGGATTAAAAGTACAGCATAGGGAATATAATCAAGAATATTGTAATATGCTTATCATGGTGAGCATTTTGTAATGTATATAAGAGTTGACTCACAATGTTGTTTCCCTGAAACTAATTTAATATTGTATATTAACTATACGTCATTTAAATTTAAAATTTTTTTTAATTAAAAAAAAAATGAAAGCCCAACAGATTGCATGAGCATCCCATCTTATAAAAGTTAACCCAGGTGTCCAAGAATGAGGGTTGTGAGGCAGTGAGAGAAGGAAACGTCCAGATGTGATGCTCTTCAGAATCACTTCATTCTGAATGTCTTTACTGTTTAGGGGAAGTCTTCAGGAGCATAACTGCTTCTTCTACAACATCCATTTCAAGGACTCTGCTATGGATAACTACCATTTTTCAGGGAGAATGTAAGTATGGTCTTAGATGCAATCACCTTGTTGAACTAGACCTAGGAGGTCGAACACGTGGCTGAGTGGTAGAAACAAGTGCACTACAGATACATCCGGAACCTCCGTGGCAGATTGTACAACGAAGCGGAACATTCAGTTGTAGAGGACCTGTAAAGTTATTCAAGACCTCAGTGTCCCAGATTCAGTTATCTGGGAAGCAGACACTCAGAAGTGCAAAAGGCTTACTGGGGAATAACCGCTGTGAAAGCAAAGGGGGAGGAGGAGGGTTGGACAGGAGGGGCCACAGACCAGGCTATCGACCCGACAGTCTGCCAGTCCAGTAAGATGCCCCAGAGCAAAGAGGAGTCCTGCCTGGGGCCTTTGACCAATGCTTTTCTCGGCCAACGAGTGGGGAACGCAATAAGAACATAACCTCGGCTTGAACACTGACATCAATATTGAAGGAGCCAACAGCTGGAAGATGTCAGCTAACCATACTCCTCGTAGCAGGAAAAGCATACCTTCCATGAATGTGGATCTGAATGGTGCACCTTCGTATCTACCACAGACCACCCCGTGCAATTCGTACATCCAGTTCTCTATAATGAGGGCCAGCTCCTCTCAGGCTCCAGTGGCCCCCTCTTCCTGAGGGGAACCCAAGGAGAGGGAGGCTAGGGAATGAACTGTAGCCCCTGTCATGGCAGTCGATTTCAGGGTCACAGCTGGTACACACCATCTCCCTCTTCCACTTCCAGCTTATCACCTTAACTATCACGTCCGCTGGCCTCAGCGTTTACCTACTGGTTTCTCCCAAGCCCTGATTCCCAAACAGTCCAAGACCCTCGTAACCATGTGCTGCTCAGACTTGGGTTGCTACACTTGCCTATGGCAGTCACAGTTGGGCAAGGGAGTACCAAGAGCCACCAAAATGGGTCACCTGAGTTCCACACACATTATCCCTTGAATCCATCATGTAATATGTCTTACATGATGTCATGTCTTCACTGTAAGAGCTCTCACATCAAGGAAGGAAATAGATCTCCCCACTCCAGCGAAGGTAGCTCATCTTCTTTCCTGCTACTCTCTGAACACAGAGCCCAAGTGCCCAGACAACGTCACGGTCATAGTTTACGGTTCAGTGGGACTCTTGCTGTGTTCCCTGGTGACAGTGTGCCCTCTTGGGGACCAGGATGTCAAACTACACAACCCAGAGACGAGGGTATTGGGAAGCACAAAGTCTCCCAGTAATCATTGGGAGTAATGGCAAGTGGGGCCACCTCTGCTTCCACACGTTGGCCCCTGGATTCATGTATTCTTCCTCCTGGGGACACTGCATCCTACAAAGGTCTCTGACCCAATGCATACACAGTATCCTTGAGGGTAGAACCCGTACTCCATCCTCTCAGTATTGTTTCCAAGGTAGTGCTTACCCTGCTCCTTCAGCAATTCATTTCAGTGCCTGATCGGGCTAGGCATCTTTTGTGTCAGGGTATTTGTTCTCCAGCCAGTGAATCCTATAGTCATGGCCCACTCCGACATCTCCTTTTCGTGAAGTAACTTCCCTAGTCAGCTGTTATTTTGCATGAGATTCTAGGCCTATGGATCAGGCATTCTGTAAGTCTCTGATTAATGGTACTGGCGGAGGCCCCATGAGCAGGAAAGGCTACCGATACCCACAGTAGAGGTCTACTGCCATGCAAAGGAACCGCTGGCCCCTCCAACATAGTCATTTTGCCTCCAAGCCGCCAGTTGGTCTCTCCAAGGAGCAGTGACACACTGGGGGCTTAGTTTTAGTCTCTGTTAGTAGCAGATTGAATGTTCACAGGCAATGGAAGCGAGGTCAGCCTTGCTAAATGCGAGTTCATGCTACTGGGCCAATTTCTAGCTTCCGTCCCTGCTGTTGTGGCCACTTCATATGTGTACCCATTGTCCCAACACTGACAAAGTCGGCCTCACATCAGTTGATGAAGTCTTTTTGTCTACTTGGTTGTTCAGTCCCTCTTCTGTAGTGGGTGCTTTGTTGGTGGATGTTAACATATGATACAAAGATCTTCATACTTGGCGTACATTCCCATCTATCTATCCACATGTCTCTACTCCAGTACCCCTTGTCGCTGATTTTCCAAGCTTTTTATCCTTCCAGGTCATTGTCTAGCTGGTTATGTGATTCACTACTGCCTACAAGTTTGTACATGTTCTAACCTCAGAACACTTCTCCTTTGACAAAAGGTACATGACAAAATATATTGCCTAAACTTCCACACGTTGGAAAGATGTCCCCTTATCATTGTATTTCAAGCTACCCCTGAGTGAGGCTGTAAGAGCCACTATCTGCTTTAGGCTTGCATACACACACCAAGCTGAATCATCCACACATCAAGCTTAGGCTTTTTCCTCTTCTTTTAGCTTATTGTATGCACCCCCCACCCCACTTGTAGCCATATGTGTAATTTGGGCTAAGGGTGTGCTGGTGCAACTACAACACGTGACATGGAGTCTGAGCTGTCTGGTCAGGCAGCTTGCCATCGCCAATTCCAGATATGCCTTTTCCAACTTACAATAGGTTGCTACTGGGTCCATAGGACTTTATGATTTGATGGGTCCACTAGGAACCAGGTCATGATGGGAGTTCTGGACACATGGTCACTTGTGTCCTGGTCAAATGTTCCATCACAGGACCCAGACACATTCCAGGAGCTGTTTTTCAGGAGGTGTGGTTCTTCTCTGCTGCAGATGGCATAACCTTGCTCTAAAACTCCAGCTACCTGTGTTGTGATTCTCCCACTAGGGTTTGCAATAAAATCCACATTTTATCTTTTTTCTACCACTGACACCTCCAACAAAGGGTCTACTGAATGTATGACCCAAGTGTCAAGGTTACTTGCTTTTCAGCCTAGAGCTATTACAAAGTTCTTTTGCTTTCAGCCCAAGTCAAAGGTGGCTGAATTCCGTATCACTTGGAATAGGGGAGCTGTTTTCCTAGGTATGGAATGTGTGGCCTCCAGAACCCAAAGAAACAACAAATAAAGAATTTCTTTGTAAAGAGGTTGCAAAAGGCAGTAATTTGCCTTTTACTTTGGACGGAAGGTCCCAGCGTGCACCTGACTACTAGATTTCTAAAAATTTTACTGAGGTATTAGCCTTGAATCTTCGAAGGATTTTTCTCCCATCTTTTGGAGCACAGGTGTCTTCCTAAGGCCTGGAGGCTGCTAGCCACCTCTTGCTCATGCCTAGTCAGCTTGATGTTATCAAAGTAATGAATCAAGGTGATGTTCCGTAGGATCCGAATGGTCCATTTCTCAGCCTCAGGGCAATACCATAAATGTATATTGCTATCTGTTCTATTTGAATGTGAACGATTTCTGATCCTTGTTCCTCATTCAGACAGGGGGAAAAATGTACTTGCCAAACGAATGACCATATACCATGTACCTGAAGTCATGTTAACCAGCTCTAGCGAAAATACTATGTTACCAGCGGTAAACTGAGCTACCGCTTGGTTGAGCTTGCAATAGCCAACATTCTTCAGGACCATCCTGGCCAGCTAAATGGAGGTATGATAGTGTCCACCACCCTTGCTCTGTAAGAGTAAGCTCATCTTTCCCATCCTCATCTGACCCCAGACGTAGTACTCTTTCACTGGAGTGGGGGGGTCCATTTCCTTCCTTGCTGTGAAAGCTCTTACAGCGAAGACAAAGGACCCAATGGGCCAAGTACATCGATCTCAATTATACACTGGGACTTGGAAAATGACATCCAGGTGAGTCTGTAGCCCCTGTGGATCAACTATAAGCCTGAGTTGGCCAGAACCCCTTTTATTCCCTGGGCCCTGTGTGTTCCTACTCCACCAAGGTCTTTGGGCATCAGTGTTAACTCAAACCCCTTGTCCAACAGTCCTCAAAATATGTAGGCATTCTCCTTCTCTCTTTCTCCCCTAGAGTAAATGGCCGTAGGTCTTTGGGGGAAGGAGTGGGAGAATCATCAGCATACATACTTGTCATGGTGTCACAGGGTCCTTCTCTTTGGTGACCTTGTTACCTTTTTAGTCTACAGGATCCAAGTTAGAAAATGGACTCCGAGCCACAAACCGAGCAAGTGATCAAGAGTTTGGCGCGGCGGGGGGGGGGGGGGGGGGGGGGGGGGAGGTGAACTGCCTTCAGCCTCTTGATCAACCAATTTTTGTTCTTTTTAAATTATATATAGTAAGCAGTCCCCCTTGTCAGCTGCTCATCTCCTTTGCCCTGTAATGCCATGCTCTATTGATTGTCTCCTTAACTCTCTATGGATCAGGCCCCCTTGGCTGCCACTCTGATCTGCTTGCTCATTATGAAGATTATGGCCCCCTTGGCTTCAGGCGGTAGAGCGCTGCCACCTGGTCTCTATCGTTTTGGGGGCTCATCTTCTCCGCTGGCATCAGGTAGCCAAGTTCTATGGTCTCCTGTCCTGCTAGCTGGCCTGCAGAGGGAAACCACCTCTGAGACTCTTAGTGACACTGGTGCTTCCCTTCCTGCTGGCTCTGGTGGAGGATGTGTCCGTCCTCTGGGCCTTCCCATGGAACACGACCATTTGGTGGGCCTTCCAGACTCAAGTAATATATCTGATCCAGCATGTTCACTTCCCTGAGCCTTTAATCCCTTCTGCCATCTGCCGCAGTAATTCAGGCTTTCAGCATCACTCGGTGTGGGCCATCACTCTTTTCCAAGCTTCCAGGAGCAGCCCTAGCGGTGAGTTTGCTCCACCCCTTGGGGTCCTCGCATGTTAAGGCCTGTATCCCTAGAGAGTGCCCCCAAGTCCATAAACCTTCCCTCATTCTGTGTTATGGCGCAGTCCCCTTGGCCGAGCACCCTCACAATCCAATCCCGTGCCAGGATGTGCTGGTAGGCCCTGTAGCTCCTTTGAGGTGTGGTCCCTTTCCTCCCTCATGAGGCCTGGCATGTCCTAGGCTGGGTCGTGCTGCCACTTGACCTTGATTATAGGCCCAGCAGTCAGAAGAGGAGTTGGGAGCAGCTTCTGAAGGGGAGGGAATCCTCTCTACTGTCTTCCTGTGCTGGGAGAAATGTTAGCTCTTAATGAGGTGGAGTGGGCTGTGTCTGAGGGCTCAGAAATTTTGAGAACTCCAGAGAGTCAAAAATCTTTGGAGGTATCTACCCAGATAATGCCATCACACACACATATGTATATGTACACACCCATACGTATATATACGTATATGTGTGTGTATGTATGAATATATAACATTAAATATACATATACAAGCTTTTTCCAATTAGGCTCTGATTTTGGCATAACAGAGCTGTCTCAGTTGAGCATGTGACATAGTCTTTATTAGCTCCAGTAGGCTCTCTGGAGCAAAACCACCCATTACAGAAGGCTTGCTTTTGGCGGAAAGTGCTGGGCTCTTGTCCCACCACCTGCCCAATCACTGGCTGGGAGCCACCCCAGGAAGAGCGCGCCCTTGGCTCCTAGGCTGAGGCTGACCCTGAAGGAGGTACCAGCGGGAGCCTGATGGCCAAGCGTGCATACTTCTCACTACACCAATTCCCACTGGTTCAAATCTGACCACCTCTGTCACAGAAAAGGTACAGGAAACCTAAGAAAATAGAGCAGACCAAAAACAGCACGCAAGGCCCCTTCCACTTGTTTTTAGGGAATTACATTTTCTGGTTTTGTTGGAGGCGTCCTGCCTTCTGCCTGAAAAGCATCATCTATCCGTGCCTCCATCACAAAGCACACGCGTCTCGAGTTACTAGCTCCCAGCCACCCCCACGCCACCTTTGGGCTAAATCTTGTCAAATATCTTTGCTCACTTCACACCTTCAACAAAATAAGCCCTCCTGCCGACATGGCACGAAAGGGTATTTTTTTTGTCCTTGCCCCATCTGGGACCACCGAACGTGCACTGACCGACTTCCCAGCCCACCCGGCAACAAGCCAGGCCAGCCCCTCCTCAAGCACCTGGCACGAGCACCCGGCTTCTCAAAGTCATTCTGACTCATTTACGCCACCATCTTGTATGTTTGGTTATGCCCGGGTGGCATTTGTCCCAGTCCTGCATCAAGAAGGATGCATTTAATAGGGGCCAAAAGGGCTGGGATATAAATACCCTTGAGTGGGTGAAGAAAGAAAACCAGAGCCATTATTACGCCACCCGCGGTTTTTCAAATCGAGCCAACCATTTTGCTTTAAGACATTTAGGTTGAGTAGAGGAGTAAAGACTTAATAAAGACTGGGCAAGGAGAAAGTCTTTCTAGGAGGGCTTGGATTTGCCTTTAATCTTACTTTAAATCGGACTTTAAATGTTAGGACAACTTGCTCAAGGCCGGGCTTGGGTTTTTCTGTACAGTGGGGCTTTTCAATGACCCGTCAGAGAAAAATTGGGAGTAATCTGGAAATATTTTGACTGACTTTCTGCCTTCGGCAACTTACCTCATTCTGCATCGAACGTAGCGTGTTTTTACTTTGCTCACAATGCCTCTTAAATGATTTGCTCACTGTGGATTTTTGTCAGAGGGCATCTATCCCCCCCACCCCTCCCTCCGAGGACCCTCAGGGGGCCTCAGTGGAGGTTTTCCAGGACACGGTATGGTTTTGCCCTAGTGGAAGGGCATGGTTTGCACTGCTTACCGCCTTTGGGTTTGTGGGGATAGCGCCCTGGCCTATGACACTGCTCAGCGGCGTATCAGAGAGAAAAGGGAAGGAATCAAAACCTAGAAAAGTTTGAGAAAGTTCCTTTAAATACTTCGTGCATACCTGCGAAAAAGAACAGAGTACAGCCTACCCGTGGCCACTGTTCAAAACCAGAGGGGGCAGGGGAGGGGGGAGGGGGACGACTTCAGTAGAAAACCAACTTCATTTAAATGTTAGAGGCAGCAGCTTTGTTTGGAGTTTTAATCCCATGCCGGTGGATGCTAATTCTGTAACTTTATACAGTTGCCTTTTTTTTTTTTTTTTTTGGGTACAAAGGTAGAAGGGGGGTTTTCTTTTGTGTTTTTCAGTGCAAAGTGATTCCGATCAGAAAGGACCAAGGTTTCAGCTCCGAGTCCCTGACATTTCCATCTGAATCTACTTTTTTTTTTTTTTTAAGAGGGGGAAAGAAAGGTCTAGTTTTTCAGGAAAAGAGCCTCTCTACGCAATCCTGAAACTGATCTTTAGATTTACTTTTCCTTAATCAATAGAAAAAAACCTTTGATTGCAACTCAACACTCATCTGACTCTAGCGCGGGACTAACGGAATTTTTGGTTTTACGAGGCGGGGATTCAGACATCATTTCAGGAATCAGAAATAATTGGCAGCAAGTAGGGGAGAACTGACATGAATTCTTGTCGTACCTAATTTTTGCCTGGTTTCCCAAGATTTGGCTTAATATTTCTGACAGTTCCTCCAGTCTCTGCAGAACAGGTTAGTGACATTTTTCATAAATACAAATACTTAAATGAATCCTCCTTACCGCTCTCTGAACTGTTTCCCTAAAGGCTCAAGTCTTAACCTTGCACGGCAGCTCCCTCTGCCAAAGCTGTTTGTGGTCTCTGTTAGTCTTAACTACCATTTTCAGCAAACGGACTAATATTTATTGGTTGCTTGAGCTTTAGCGTGTATGCCTGACGTTGAAGATTTACAATAAAACTCTCCCAGGGTAAATTCACTGATTTTCCATGAAAACGTGGCTGAAAAATTGCAATCGTTTCCAATAATAAGAGGAGGGATTTTTTTATTTTTTGAGAATTCTACCGGGAGCAAACTCCAGGGTCTACCTATGCACTTGGTTCCCAGGCAGGTATATGCCGAACTTGGAGCTTTGCACGTGTGTCTGCATCTCAGCTTTGTGGAACGGCACAGACCGTCCACGCTCCTAACGGAGGGCAAAGCTGCCAGTTCCATAATTGTAACCAAAATGAAAACAAGCTCACTTTTGTGATGTTCCTTCTTTAATTAATTTGCTGGAACTAATTACTTGCTGCGTACTGGATTCTATTTTTATTGTAATTCCAAGGAGCAACCTTGGCGTTTTTCCTTTTTATTACCAATGTGTCTATCATTCCTTTCACTGTGGAAAGTCAGTGGACAGAGGCTTCTTCTATTGCCTGTAAATCTGGTCCGTACTTCAAAATGATGGATTGGCTCCATACTATAGAGAAGGCGATGACAAAACTCTAAATCCTCCTCTCCTACCTGCAGAAATACATTGTGCTTTAATCAACTTTTATTTGATCCTGATTGAAAGCTATTTTAAAAAGGAGGAGAGCCAGGTCTCACAGAGGGCGACTGCTTGTTCTAGAGACACAACACAGGACCTGCCTCTTTAGAGTCTGGTCCTCTTTCTGGTCCTGTTTCTCGTGCTGAGTAGTTACAGCATAGACGCCTGTCCTTTACCCATTGCCACCTTCATTGATTCCATATAATTTCCTGCAATTTGAATGATCTTATTATACTTCCAAACTGGCATCTTGTGGGGGAGTCTAATTCGTTCCTGAAGCGTTGAACTTGGGAGGACCTGCCGGCATTCAGGGAATTTCAACCTGCTGCCGAACTGTTGATGTCGTTATGTGAATTTGTTCTATGATGGTTGTGACGCGGCTTGGGATTTGCCGCCAGACGCGCCTGGTGTTCTATTTACTCTGGCAAGCTGGGGATTTTCTTTTTCTTTTTCTTTTTAAAATTCCAGGATGAATTATTCATCATTACTTAGAATTTGGGTCTCTTTCATCTTCGCACTTGTACGGCAGCAAGGTGAGTACTCCAGAATTCCATAAAGCTCTTGATTAGCCTGCTCTTGAATTTATAAAGAGATGCTTTTGTCGGAACCGTAATCGTCAGGGCAGGTGTACACGTGTCTACAGATACAGTGAGAAAAATGTAAATCACATTCCGTGGTCAAGGGCAAAATTCATTAACTTTGAATGGCGTTCACTTATATTCTTACTTTTTCTTATTTAACTTCAAATGCAGTTTATATATGCCAGCTTGCCCCCTGTTAATGGAATAGGTCTTTAAAATAATGCAAATAATTTTCATTAAGAGTACAGAGGATACAGGTTCATGTGTACCCCATGCCTGGTTATGGAGTCCAATGAGGACATTTAACTCAGGTTTTAAAGTGTATTTTCAAAATACGCTTGTTTTAGCTCAACTCAGGAATTCCCGGCGGCATTAATGTCTTTGTCTTGTATGCCCGTGGCCTTTTACAATGGCAAGAAAATCTAAAACTTGCAGCGAAATAAGAAAATTATTCCCCTCAGTAATTTCATCTTCCCTGGGTGGCCTCGCCCCGGGTAGGTGAGAGGCTACGTGCATTTCTTTCTACTGTTTTTGTATTTTAGAGAAGAAAGATGGGGAAATCTATATAGGTTTGAAACTTTTATGACTAAATCCTGAAGCATCTATCTTGGTTTTGTTTGTTGGGTTCAGCCGATACGTGATTACAAGTCTGAGTGAGCAGAACTCACTGCGTGTGTAGCCCTAACATTTTTCACTACGGTTGGGTAACTTTAAACAGGTGATAATATGGAAACTTTAGTGTGAAACCCCGCAATAATGAGAGTCTCGTAGACCCTAGCCTCCTACACCTGCTCTGAGAAAGTTGTGTTTTATTTAGTGATAGAAAAAAAAAAGGTCGGGGAGCATAGTGACATATTTATTGTGAAATTCTCAGCCTAAAGCCAGCATGGGTGGGGATCTGTCTTTTCTTTTGTTAATTCTGATGCCATGCTGTTTACAAGTTATGTTTTTAGAATAGTGATGGCTTTGAAGGCAGAAACTACTATAGTTTCAACCTACTTCCCTTTATGAGGCAACTTCCTCATTCAACAAGTATTTATCGGGTACCGGCCATATTGGGTATCCTTATTTGTGTTCTTAAAATGGAAAATTTTGAATGGTTCATTCTCTCCTGTTCAAAATCATGAAGTAGTTAGGGCCACTCAGGAAGAGAAGAATCTTGCAAATTTGCCTCGCCTTTAGAGCAAGGAAAGAAATTAGAGATAGCTTCCATGACCATACCTTCCTGTACCTTCCACGAGAGGTATGGACTTTCCTTTTCCTAGGCAGACCGACCAACGCGTCCCAGAATCTGAATTAATCCTTTCATTAAAGTGATTACGATTCAGCGTGAATTTCAGCCCTTACTCACACTTGGGCACGGCTCCTAAAAGGTTCCTTATGAAAGATAAATCCATGACATGGTTTTGATTTGTTATTATTAATTTAAGAAAGTGCATCACCCTTCGAATTTAATAAGTGTCTATGTATAAGGCTATGAAAGCGATTATAAAGAGATTTAAAAAAAAAAGGTCCTACTTTCTAGGAATTTGAAATTTGTTACTTGCGTGTGAATATGAATTTTAAAGAGCCGTTTTTGCCTACCGACTGTGGCATTAAATAAAGAATGTTGGCTGAGCACCCTCTGATTATACCAGCTACGGCACTCTTTAACGTTCCGATTTGGTTGGCTTCCTGGAGACTTCCGGGGCTTGGGGAATGATGCTCCTGCACTAATGACTGGGCTGGTTTCCCTGTTCTCCTCCGATGTTAGCCATCGGAAACAGATTAGCTCTCCAACCGGGCAGATCTCTCATTCCCTGCTCCAGGAGGAGAGAAGCTGGCACTCGGCCAGCCCCTGTCGTAGTCCTTTCTGGTCACTCTGCATTCTCCCTCACGTGAGCCGTCGTATCCTCACTAAAAAGCTCCCGAAGGAGCAGGACGGTCCTTGGCCAGGTGCTCGCCAGCCTATCAGCACCATCAGCACAGAGCAGGGACTTTCCCAAGGAGGGGACCCCACGTGAGAATGGGGTGTTGCAAGCAAGTAGCTCAAGATCGATGGCCGGAAGCCCCAGATGGATTTACCACTGTCCGTGAAAACCAACAATTAAAAAAAGGAAGAAAAGGTGATATTCTGTTGTTTTGTTTTCATTCAAGAGAAGAAAGGACAAAGGCAGAGAAAAGACACCCCCCCCCGAATGTAGATTATTTCATAGATGCCGTCAGACCCAATCATCGGTAACACAGATCTTGGGGAAACGGTCTAGTTTCTCTCGCTGAACCAGGCCACCTTTGCAAGAGTTTGGAAGAGACGCTTCTGAGAAACAAGCCAGGTTGCCAGGACGGGTGGCGATGTGTTTACCCGAGGCAAGCTGTGTGTGTTCGTGCCGTGACTCTCGCCTTTGACCAGGCCGATGAGTAAGAGCCCTGTGCCTCCTCTCCAAAGAGTTCTCGGGGCCCAGCCTCCCTCGTCCCAGAGGCTCCCGTGTCTGTCTTTTGTAAACAGGAACTGGGCACGGAGCCCTCCCGCAGGGCCCGGGCTCAATGGAGGTCATTCGAGGGCCAGTTACTACAAACCCTCTCCTCCCACTTTGGTCCTGGCTCCAACTGTTGTTTATTTCCTTCTGGGATCTGGTATCTTCTCCTACTGTGCAGCAGGAGGAGGGGACGCCTTTCAGGAAAAGACATGACAGTAGAATTCTTAAGCCAAGAGAGAGGTTCACAGCCATGGACTACCTTCTCTCAGCTTGCCTTCGATCAGGGAGGAAGCTGTCCTCCGCCATGCCAGACGGAGAGGCCCCGTCTCAGTGCTCTGAGGGCTCCAGGCAGGGGTGATCTCACAGCCCTCCAGCCGGTTTTAACCACTGCCCTCTCCAGAACATATAGAAGCGTAGACACGAAGCATGAAGTGATTTCTCCCGAGGAGAAATGGCGCTGCTCCCATACTTCCCTTTCCAGAGGCAGAAGCTAATGCATTGTGTACGGCTTAGGTTGAGGATAAATGAAGAGGCAGTCTGACTTGCATTTAGCGTGTAAGGCTTACTGAAAGGAGCTGGCTTTAGTGGGGGTGGGGGGGGGGAAGCAGGTTGCCAAGCGAAGAGGGCTCTGCCATCTCTCTAACCACCCTCTCTCTCAACAGCTCAGCCCAGGGAGCTTATGTATCCATTCTGGCAGAATGACACGAAAACCCCGAAAGTAGACGATGGAAGTTCGTCCGAGATTAAGTTGGCCATCCCCATTTTCTTCTTTGGCGTTCCTTACCGCACCGTCTACGTAAGTGGAGGTGCCCCCGGCTGTTGCTCTGTGCCTCCGCTCTTTTGTTTATCATTAAAGAAACCATTTTAAATACCTTCGTCCGGGGCTCCAGGAATGGAAGATTTATTGCCGGTCGGAACGACAAGTTCCGAGATTTCATGAGCTGATAGGTTTTATGATTAAGAAAGTCAAAGGTATATTTAATGGCTAATGTTCATAGTAGAGGAGTATACAGGGCAATAAATTGCTTTTGTGGGTGATTAAACACAGAAGCGAAGCAGAGGCCCCAATGCCATGAACATTATTTCTGCTACTCGACAAGATAAAAAGATACAATGAACCACAATAGGAGCAATATCATTTTTCTTTCCCTTCTGGGGGTGTGAAAAGTTTAGGCATCTGCTGTTCTTCGGCTTCCTACCAATTTGGAACAGAGCCAGGGCATAGTAAAGGGGTAATCAACGATCCTATATAAGTTGTTTGCAGAAATGGCCGTCCTTCTTGGGTCCGAGATATGCCATGGGGTCCCGTTTTCAAAGCTGCGTGAAGAAATGGTACCATGTGCTGTCAGAGCTCTCCTGGGCACCCGTATTTGCAGGTTATTTTTTGAGATCTTTGAGTTTGTTACTAGCGAACGGTTGTGCATGGAGAAGGTTCGGAGAGACCGAACCTGTCTTTATCTTTGGCCTTCAAGCATGGGGTGAGGCATACATCGATTCCATCACATCTTCTTCTATTCTGTGTCTTGCCCTGAAGGCAGCACCGAAACCCCAACGCCTCTGTCTCTGGCCATCTCTGCACCTGGGACTTCTGTATTCCCCACACTTTGATGTACCACTCAGGACTGACACCTGTCAGAAAGCGGTTCCCTCCTCCACTATCTAACCAGCAGTCCTTGAACCTGCAGCATCCACATCGCTTCGGCGCTTATTAGGAATGCCACTTCTCAGAACCCACCCCCAACCTGCTGAGTCAGAAGCAGGAAAGGGAGCCTGGTAATCTGACTTTTAGTGAGCACTCCCGGGGATTCTGATGCCCACAGAGGTTTGAGGACCTCTGATCTTCACTACAGAATATAAGCCAAACATGTGTGAGTCAATACCACCTGTTTTGATGACAGCTGTTATTCCCTAGCCAACACATGGCTCGGGCATCCTGAAAAATGCCTTTTGGGCTCCACTTACAGCAGAGCCTCCTTAGTCTGTAACAGTCAACTGTAAGTTTCAGAATGTGCTGAGCTGGTTTTGGAGATGAGAGAGGTGTCCAGGACTTCCCTTCTGGAAGCCTTAGTCTCCCAGACCTCTAGGAAAAAAATGTGTTTCATCAAGCTCCTCTTTCTCCTCTGTTGTACCACGGAGTCTGAACAATTCTTGCCCTTGCAAGAGGAGGGTCCTTAATTTGGGGCAGAACATTCCCCGGGTCTCCAGTACTTTGCGTCCTGAGATCTTTTTCAAGCCTCTGTTCTGGGTTGTTCGCTGTCACTTGCAGACGAGAGATCCTTAACATTCTTGTAGCTGCATCTCCGAGTTCCTTTCCAAACCCACACTGTTGCTCCCAAAACAGGTTGGAGTACCCTTGGCCCAGGCACGGATAACTTACCTCTGGGATCTGGGTCACTGGCAATGTCCATAATAGTACCGATTAAGAGGAATGCAACAAACAATTGAAATGTATAGGAAGGTGATCTCTGGGTTCTCTGTATCCAGGAATTGCAGGATTCCATTCCAGACATTTCTGCTGTCGAAGCCGTCCTACAAGCCACAGGTTAGATCAGTCTCTTGGAGCTGCAGACACAGTCAGAGGCCGAATTGTGGACAGGTCCCACGTCAACGGGGTGTACATACTGGCTGTGATTTGCAGTAGGCTCAGTAATTTAATAAGCTTACTAAGCCTTTTGCAAATCATGGAGAAGTCACCATAAGAGAGTCATTTACATATACAATGTAAAGATTTCATAGCTCCATTTTTATGCAGAGACTATACAAAGAAGCCATCAGCCTGCAAGAGCTGTCACGGAATCGGGCATCTCTAGGTTGTAGCCTCGTGCTTGTTGTGGGTACAGAGTGGTTGTGAAGTCCATCGAATCAAGAAGAGGCCTTTAAATGCCTCCCCCAGAACAGGATATGGTTGACCTGAGATCTGAGTTCAATAATGGAGGTTTGGATTTATCTTTTACTCACTCTCTTCCACTAGGAATCAAGGTCTAATATACAGCTCCACGATTTTTTCATTTAACTTGTTGCTTCCGTGGTTTTGTTGTCACTGTTGTTTTTCTGTCTATTTTGCATCTGTTATGCTGAATCTTCTTGATGGTCCACTTCACCTCCTGCCTGGCCCAACATGCACGCACGTACACGCGCACACACACACACACACACACATCAGTAGCATCTGATAAGTGTAAATAGAGATAGGATAACGAACATGAAAATGAGACCGATTATTAATAAGAAATAAAGCTGACCACAAATTGGAAGTGAAAGAAAAGCAATGAGTTTGTCTGGGAGTAAGTGAACCTCCTCGTGGAGCGCCGGAAGCTGGTGTTTGGGGGTTCCAATTCAGCGGTTTAAAAGTTGTTTCCATTCGTATGATTAGGACGATGTCTGTACTGGTTTGCGACTGTGACGTCACGTTTGCAGAATCCACCGTGGCCAACCTGTCTTATTTTTGCAGGTCAATAACAACGGAGTAGTGTCCTTCAATGTGCTAGTGAGCCAGTTCACGCCAGAATCCTTTCCCCTGACGGATGGGAGGGCCTTCATTGCTCCCTTTTGGGCAGATGTGCACAATGGAATCCGGGGAGAGATCTATTACAGAGAGACCATGGACCCCGTCATCTTGAAAAGAGCCACCAAGGACATCAGGAAGTACTTCAAAGACATGGCAACCTTCTCTGCCACTTGGGTTTTCATTGTGACATGGGAGGAAGTCACGTTTTATGGAGGGAGCAGTACCACACCTGTAATCATTCAAATTTTCTGTTTTCCACTTCATATCCTGACATCTAATTCTTGTCCATCTTCACTGCTGTGACGGAGTCTGATTGTTAGAGCTGAGGAGTGTCAGTTTCTCGAGTTAAACTAATGAGTCTTGCCATCCACTTTCCAGGAAACAGAGGGAGATATCATCCCTGAGCAGTCCAGTCAGCTGTAATGCTGTCTCCCATGTGTCATCTCTATCACTTATCATTACCAATATCTAAAAAGAGCCTCTCCATAATTTTCTTGCGAAAGGTAGCATTCCTATTTTGCAGGAGAGCGATTGAGGCCCTGTGACCTGATCCAGGACACACGATTAGGGACCCATCAGAAACCCAAAGTTCCTTTTTTCTTACCGGGAGCACAAATGCCTCTCTCCATCAGCTGATTTCCTTCTGCCTCCTTTTGTTTTTTTGTTTTTTTCTTTTTCCTTTTTCACAAAGCCTGGTAGGAAGTGGAAAGTAGGGGGCTGGATTTGGGTACAAATGACCTGGTTCATTTTATTATGTTGTGACCTTTTTTTTTATTGTGACCAGGTCTGGAATTATTCATATTTGATGCTAATTGGAGTGGGCAGTTAAAGCGTTTCATGAATAAAGTTTCAACATCTGCTCTGAAATCCCAAATGAGCAGTCAAATAAAAGTCAAATAAGAAAGATTATCACTGGCATTATCGTAGAGATAATCAACTTTCTCCATAAAGGGACAGAACACAGTTTTCACGAAAGTCTGCAGCTCGTTTGGGTGACTTTGGCAGTGGAGATTTTTGAAGTAGCAGACGCGTCTCCAACTGTATAATTTCCAGCAAGCAAAGACATTCAAAAATCTGCCCTCTGCTTTCTTAGCATTATTTCCAATTCCATCTGTTTTCCAATTTCCTTGGCAAGGAGTCAGTTGTTTAGGGATGGAATAGAAACTACTGAGTTAGAGGCAGAGGTGGAAAAGTGCTGGGCCAGCCGTTCATGGCCGCCCCGCAGTGAGCACGTTGTGTTCTAGAACCTTCTGGCCCCAGAGCATGAAGGTGTACTTGACCGCCAAAAGGTTCTGGAGAACAGAAAGACACAAGTTTCAACAGTGGATTCACTGGCTAGATATAACCTCTCAAGAAGCATGCGTTTCCCTCTGTCATGTTATGGATTGCTAACAACTCCTGGAGTGATGTTTTATGTCCTTCAAGTCTCATACCTTACAACGTTAAAATGCAGGATGCCAGTGGTCGATAAATTTTAGTGTCAGTGGGGGGAAAAGAAGAGAAGAAAGGCCCATCAAATGCTGACCACCATTTTGTCCAAACAAACTTCCATCGGCCATAAAAATGGCAAGGTAATTTAGATACTTTCTGGTTTGGGAGTAAATTTGGGGGCTAGGTAAGAACTGTTTTGATGAGGATGAATGTGGTAACATCTAAGTGCTTTGGGCTCCTTGGAGAAACGATGGTACAAGCCTTCTAAGCTGCCGACGTGTCTATCCATCCCTATCTTTGAAACTGACTTCTCTTCCATCCGTCATCACCCCAGGTTTCCCTCCTCTGTAGGAACACACATCACTGGGCCAAATAAGCTCATGGCGTGAGAAGTCTCATAGAGGTGGGAAGTCCCATCGGAAGCCTGATAGCAAGGAAGAGAGAAGGGGACATATTTACTTTAAGGAAGGAAAACTAATGTTCACTGAGAGCTTACCGTGAGCCCAGTGCCGTGATGGGCTATTTGTGCATTTCATTTAGCCCCCACACGGTTGTTGTACAGTAAGCGGAACTCGTCCCACCGGAAAGGTGAGGGAATACAGCCAATACAAGTTAAGTGACCTTGCCAAGTGGCAAGCGAGGCGTTTTGAACCTCACAGGGGGCCGAGCAAGGTTCAAGTTAACGTCCCCTAACTCCAGTTCCTGGACTCTTCCCCCCAGCTGCCTCCTCCAGGCATCACTGAAAGTCCTCTGCAACATAAGAGGGCTTTCCAAGAATTGAAAACACACAGTTTTGCCAAAAACAGATCCGGAGGAGTCGAAGAGCAAATGTTCAGTAGATATGTATGTGTAGGGTGTGTGAGAGCAAGGCAGAACGTGCGTGAGGGTGAGCCAGCCCTTGTAGGGTGGTTAGGGTGCTTGGTTGGCTTCGAGATGACTTCTGGGCTGCTCTCAAGACCTGCTTGCACTAGAGACATTCCCAAGTTTATTTCAGGAGAAGGGATTTACTCCCTGAGAGAGAATCCCAGTCTGGAGAAGCATTGCTCTGTAGACCTCCTGTGACCTTGACCGTATGTCTGTCTCCAGAACCTGACCTTGCGGTGATCTTCTAAGCAAAATCTTGAGCTGACTGCTCAGGCATCTCGGTGCCCCACTTAACTCTTTTGTTGAGCTGGGCCCAAGAAGAGAGGCATATACCTGCATGACTCTATCATAAACGCCATCGGCTGTGGCCAGCACAGAGCTCGAGGAGAGAATTGGCATTTACAGAAAGGGCTTTTCTTTACTTGCACCTCGTCTCCCTCCCTGGGACTGTCTAGGATGGGAGATTTGGGGCTTCCAAGATCCTCTATCCCAGTCTGATTACACAGGATAAGCATTTGGGCCTTCCTCTGTGTCTGACGGAAAGTTAGCCGGGATGCTATCAGGCGGCTGGGGAAAGTGCGAGGCTTGAATGGAAAAGGTCAAAGCAGCCACTCCTTTAGCCCTACTTTTATTTGCATTTCCTGAAAATGCGTGTGGAGGGGTAGGGATTAACAAAGGGAAATAGTAAAGGACAGAGTTTGCTACAGCTTGTTTCTGGAAACTGTTTGCGAGGCTTGTTTGAGTTTATATAACATCTCTATCCTAAAAAGGTTAAAATTAAGACCGCGTGTAATGACAGTGCACTGAGAGAGAGACTGGGGGCTCCGGCTCGAATCCCATTTTCTGTTGCTGGATCCTTGCAAAATGTCCAGCCATTCATGTCCCCTGGCCCTCGGTTTTTAAGCCCTCAGATGGGAAAGGGCCAAAAAATTGCCCACCTTAGCATGGGTCTGAGATGCAGATGGGCGCTGAGATTTCTGCAGACATAAAGTGATTCATAAATACTCAATTAGAAGAGCAAATTCTCCCCCACAAAGTGCTTTTTAAAAATCACTTTTCAATTTCCATTTTAAAAAGGGGAGGCATCTCACCAAGATTGGTGGGTGTTTTCCGGGACGCAAGAGAACACAGTGCAGACCTTGGCCCTTAGTCACCACTGATGGGCGTTTGGTGGCTCTCCTTCCCGCCTCCCCAAGCCCCATCCAACCTGCTCAGGGAACAGGCGCTTGTGGCCCTTCCCCTGCCTAGACCACTTCCTATAGTTTATTCTCATGCTGCCATCTATAGGTGCTCACGCATTATCACAAGCTGAGCGGGGCCTCTGCCTTCTCGGATTTGAATCAGAGCTCTAAGAGGGGTACTGAGTCAGCCCCTAGGTTCTCCTCAGCCAATTTCTCTTTCAGGGTGCGTGCTCCCACATGTCTTGCTTTTCCCACTGGGGCGAGAACAAATTCAGAGAGGAGGCTGAGTGTGAGGGCTGGCATTGGAGCAGCTCTGAGCTGCTGGGGGGGCGGGGAGGGGGCAGGGGAGACGGGGCTGGGGAGAGGAGCTTCTGGGAAGGGAAGTCATGAGACCATCCACTGCCGTCCCGTAGGTGAACACCTTCCAGGCTGTCCTGGTGTCTGATGGATCCTATACATTCACGCTCTTCAATTATTATGAAATCAACTGGACCACTGGGACGGCGAGCGGCGGTGACCCCCTGACTGGCCTTGGGGGAGTGATGGCACAGGTAGGGGGCTCTCCATTTCGTGTCCACCATGTTTCCAAAACACTGCTCTCTTTGCTTAGGTTGCTCAGCATCCCCGAGGAAACCCTGCCAACCTCTTTGAACTCGAGGAGCGCATCTGATTTTGCGGGTGGACCGAGAGGCTAATCTTGCCCATCTGTGATACCTTGATGCGGGCTTGGCATGAGCTAGGCAGGCCTTTCTCACCTGGAATGGTGGCCCCGGGGACTCCAGGACAAGGGGTCTCCTGGTTTCAATGTGCTGGATTCTGAAAATAAGGTCCTGGGGCCAGTTACCCCACAAGGGTGGGGTGTTTGTGTTCGAGTCTTGCCTTCCTTTTGTGCTCCAGGCCGGATTTAATGGTGGAAACCTCACCAATTTCTTCAGCCTCCCGGGGTCAAGAACCCCTGATATTGTGAACATCCAAGAGACCACAAATGTCAATGTTCCAGGCCGCTGGGCCTTCAAAGTCGATGGGAAGGAAATTGACCCGGCCAATGGCTGCACCTCCAGAGGTAAAGGCTTTTCCTCTTCTCCATGCGGCAAAGCGGGGTTCGCTTAGTGTAGATTGACAGGCGGGCTTTTAAGCCACGGGGGCGGGCTCGTTCCTGACGCCTTGCTCTTTTGACATATCTCGGCTAGGTAATGGAGATCAAGGTAATTTTAGCACGCACATTCATCACGCCGGGAGCTGAAACCCTGCATTTGCTCCGCAGCGGTTTTCGAAGTCCTTGCCTGGGGTGTGAACACAGCCTCCCCTTCGAAATCACCCCACAGAGGTGGACATGGCTCTTGAGTGATCGCTCAGCCAGGGGGACAGAAGGGCGCCCTCCCGTTTAACATTGTTTTTGTTGTTGTGGCGGCCATGCCCCCGTTTCCATTTTTCCTCTCCTCTTCGCTCCTGCTTTGCCGTCTGCACCCTGGAAGCCGCAGGAGTGGGAGAAATCAGAGGGTCGCCGCGTCTCCCCGAGAGTAAATCAGCACTTCCTGGTATGATAAGAAAGAAAGGGGGGGAAGTGCCATCGTAGTTAGGGTAGCGTCTCCTAAACTCCTGTCTACAGTGGCAAACATGCAGAAATTTGGGGAGAATCAAAGCCGGCTTTGTCTCCACTCCTACAACTAGAATTCGGAAATCACCCATCCATCTCCCTGTCCATCCACCCAACCATCTACCCATCTATCCATGTAGCCAGCCAGCCGGTCATTGCTTCTTTCCAAAGAACATTCGAAAGCCATCACAAGGTGCTGGCCACTCCGTCAGGGGCTGGAGATGAAGGAGCTCTGGCTTCCATGACACTGCTGTGGTAGAGGACACAGCCAGGGGGACAGTGATGACAGAGTCTAGGCCACATTGTATGGACAGTGGAGTGGGGGGAGACTGCAGAAGCACAGAGGCAGACTCCAGGGGGAAATGCAGATTGGTGGCTTGGGACGAAGGTTTCAGGAGGTCCCTTGCCCTCCTCTGATAGAAAGCATGCCCTGGGGACCTACCTGCCCCACAGCAGCCCTGGGAGGCCCCCGGGTTCTCTCGTGACTCAGCTTCCATTTGTATGATATACAGAAGAACCATATCCACCTGCTCAGAGATGCCCACGCCCCCTGCCCCATTTCCAGCACCGCGGTCAGGCTTCTCAAACCTCCTGACTTGGCTCTAACGAAAGGTCCTTTGTAAAGACGGGCTGCCTGGGCATCATTCTCTGTAGACTCTCTGAAGTCCTCCATGTTCCAAATTAGCAAATAAATGATGGGGAGCTAAGCCGGTATGAAACCGACTGGGAAAGAATCTAGCTCTTGAGCTCACCAGTCTTGTAGAGATCGTGACCCCCCAACCCCATACAGAGTGTAAATACAGCTTCACGTAAGGCCTCGTGAGACATAACAGACCAACATCACATTCTCTCTCTCCCCTTTACGGCCTGGACTAGGGACCTACCCAGCGCCTCTGCCCCTGTGTCCGAGCACCACAGAGCTGACTGGCTGTGGCCCTGCGACCTGAGCGCTGGGCGATGGCCTCTCGCCTGAGCCTGGGAATGAAATGGCTCACAGAGCCGTGGAGTGGGTCGGGTGCCAGCCGTGTACAAAGTCTCCACTTTGACTTCATTCTTTTCCTCCTGAGTTATGGGTTTGGGTTTCACCTACAGGACAAATCCAATATCCTTAGACAGACTGCGTGCGTTTTCATGGGCCACCAGACATATATCAATCTAATGAGGATCGGGTGCGGCCTGGGGGATCGCAGAGGGAAATTTGCCTAGAGCCGGCTTACTGTATCATCGTTTTGCAAACAAAATTTTCTCGGAGCGTCTACCTTTTGGTCCAATCCTCCTCTCTTCGAAGGCATTTTTCTCTCATTTATTGGAAGCCTGAAAGCAGGGACTGGAAATCATACTTAGTAGAGGCTGTGAAGTATATGCAGCCTGGACTGGTGCCAAAGAGCATTGAGGTTCGGGGCCTGTCTTCGGGGCTGATGCATGTGACCTGCTGGGGACGTGAAAAAATCTATTATCCCATATTTGGGCTCTATTCCCAACAGGTATGAAACATAATTGCCTGTGGAGACATCATTGTTCCCGTTGCACAGATACAGAAAAGGCTGCTCTTGACGCGTCCATGCTCCGTGCTTGGGTTAGTCTTGCAGCCGAGGCCATTCGCGAAGCACTCGGTTCTAGAGAACTTGCCCAATCTTTCCAAACTACGGTTTCAGACAGTGAACTCCGGATGTGTGACAGTGTTTGCATTTCTTCACGCTGTGTCTCTGATACTTTCCTTTTCAGATGTGTCTCAGTTTACGTGTGCTTCTACCTCTGTCGGCCTGTGTGTGTGGACTTGTTACCGCATCCCCATTCCCCGCGGGACAGAGATGAGAAAATAGCACTGCCCCCCACCTTTTACAGGTTAGAACACTGAGGCGGATAGAAGTAAGCCAGCGGTCTTGGAAGTTGCTTGCGGGGTTGCGACCATTTTCTAGGTCTCTTGGGCTCTGACACCCCACCGAGGACAAGATCGCAGGCCCCAGCCCGGAGATGCTTCCTTTTCAATTGGGGATTGATATTAGTAACTGGCAAAGTTAGAAGTTTTTGGTGGGGGCAGATCATTGATTTAGGACGTTGGTTTTAATTTTTGTTTATATATTTTTAATTTTTTAATGTTTATTTATTTAAGAGAGAGAGAGAGAGAGTGCATGAGTGGGAGAGGGCCAGAGAGAGAGGGAGACACAGAATCCAAAGCAGTCTCCGGGCTCCGAGCTGTCAGCACGGAGCCTGACGCACGGCTCGAACTCACGAACCGTGAGATCATGACCTGAGCCAAAGTCTGACGCTTAACCGACTGAGCCACCCAGGCGCCCCTGACTGGTCATCTACCAAATCAATAGTAGTCCATATTAAAATTAGCACATCCCATCAAGGACATCCCTCCCCCAACCTCACTCTCCTCCTGACCTGGATTCTGTCTAGAAGTTCTGCCGGGAATAAGGACAGGGCCTGGGGTGAGAGAGAAGACAACCTGTACCATATACGTTCTGCGTAAGCAGTGTCTGCGTGATTTATGACCCCCCCCCCGAAGCCAGAGTTCAGCCCTTTCCAGAACCCTCCCAGGGAGCAAGGGATTTAAACGTGTGTGGCTGACTCCCGATTCATGCTTACCGATCTCTTCTGACACATACTGGGCCCCGAGCAAATGTTTGCCGAATGAATGGATGAATGAACAAATTAGCGCCTGAAGAATCTGTGTTGCTAAGTTTCCAGGGAAAGCTGGGCCTGTTTCTGGAATACCCGTCTTCTTCTTCCCGAAAGGAAGGATACGACTCCCATGTGTCATAGCCTTTGCCGTGGATTAAGATGATGTGTCTTTCCTTGAATGAGAGTGCGCTCACCAGCCGTGGAGCCTCGGTTTCCCCTTTCATCGAGTGAGGTCGACGATACCTGCCAGATAGGGCTCTTGTGTGGACACCCTAGTGTAATGCAGGGAAAGCGTCCGGCCCGATGGCCGGCCCAGAGGGTAATTTCTCAATAAATGTGGGCTCTAATGTCATTCTTCCTCAGGACAGTTCCTTCGGCGAGGGGAGGTGTTTTGGGATGACCTGAACTGCACCATCAAATGCCGCTGTCTGGATTTCAACAATGAGATCTATTGCCAGGAGGCCTCCTGTAGCCCCTACGAAGTGTGCGAACCCAAAGGCAAATTCTTCTACTGCAGCCCCGTGGAGACCAGCACGTGCGTGGTGTTCGGGGAGCCCCACTACCACACTTTCGACGGCTTCCTCTTCCACTTCCAAGGCTCCTGTGCCTACCTGTTGGCCCGACAGTGTTTGCAGACTTCCAGCCTCCCCTTCTTCAGCGTGGAGGCCAAAAACGAACACCGCGGGGGCTCAGCCGTCTCCTGGGTGAAGGAGCTCTCCGTGGAGGTGAACGGCTACAAGATTCTCATCCCCAAAGGAAGCTATGGAAAAGTCAAGGTGAGACCCTCTCTGGCCCTCCTGGGAAGCTGGAGAAGCTGGAGAATCTTCAGCCGGGGGAGGACTTCCTCACATCCGCTGGTTCTGCCGTGTGATGTTTGTACGGAAGAGAGTCACGGCTCTTCTTTCCTTGCAAAGAGCTTGTCACATGTTTTTACGAGGCTAAATTTTATTTGTCCAAGAGCCGACGTAAGCTCTCTCCTTGATGTTCCTTTCTGCTATATAACTTAAAGTACACTGAAATTCCTAGTTACCTCGTAAACACGGCACACACACACACACACGTTCTCGCGTACACACATACATGCACACACGTCCAAGCTCAGAAGGACCTGGGAAGAGAGGTAAGCTGAGTTTCTCAGGGACCCGGCTTGCAGTAGCAAGAACCACAGGGTCGTGCCCCGGAGGCGGCGCCGACCCAGAGTACACATCCATAACTCGGTTCGGCCTTTCGCTGACAAATCCTCACGCACTCCGCATCCCGTTTGGTCGACAGCTATGGCTTCATTGTTAGAAAGAGCTCCCAATTGACTGGAGTTCCCAGAGGCACTGCTTTCAAGGGCCCCCGGGTGTGGGCTTGCCGAGCTCTTTCGTGAGGCTGGAGGGGAAGGTTCTGAGAAGCCTTGGCCCAAACACCCTCTCGCAGGATCCCGCCCGGAATTAGAGAGAGAGGAAGCTAGATCTCTACTGGTCCGTTTAGCATATGCAAATGATTCCTGTCACTGCCCACCTGGATTTCAGGCAGGCGCGTCCGCAGAGGAGGGAGAGGGAGAAGCCGCTAGCAATTACTCAATTTGCGGAGGCCCCAGTTTTCATAATGTTAATGGGAACCTTGTTGCAACCATGCGTTTATTCAAGCGGTAATCACCAAGACCACAAGGGGTTGATTACGGCCACCCGGTGCAAGCCTTAATCCTCATGCGCGGAGGTCTTTACGGAGCTTACAAACCAGAACCGATGCCAGTGTGGGGATTTCTTTCTTTTTTAAAAAAATGTGTGTCGTAGTTTTAATCGACTCGGCATGGCCACCGAAAGGCAGGACCGAGGCACCAATTCCGCTTTTTCTGGCTCTGCCCGGCCTCGGTCCGTACAGCTTATCGTGGTCATAACTAGAAACGTAAGCTTTCACTGTACCTGAAACGCCACTTTACCCGTTATTTGGTGAGTCTCTCTAGGGACAGTTCTGCCTATCCAACCAAGGTGAGAGTTGGGGGTACAGAAGTTGGACGTTTTTCCCTTTTAAATTTCTATTGTGCTGTGGCGCACAATGCTTATTCTTGGAGATGGATGCTACTATTGCAAGCTAGAAAAATGTTCCCCGGCTTTCTCCCGCTCACCCGTATTGTGGGGATGGATGTGTAGGCTCTCTGTAGTTGAGGAAGAATGCTTTGTGCTTTATTTCTATTTTCCATTTTGATTAAAAATCTTTTTCACTCCCAGTCAGACTTTTTTTTTTTTTTCCTTTTGTCAGAAGGAAAGGAGCCCTGCCATTTCTTTCGGGCCCAGCAGCTCTGCTAATTTTGTGTGGCTCTTTTCCATCGTCCAAGCATAGGGCACGGATTCACGATTTTCTGTAGCGACAGGGAGGTGTGGACGTGAATGTAAATGTTTCAAAACGAAAAGGTTATGCGATGCCAACTGTGAGCTCTCAATGGCTTCCTTTTCCTTTGGCCAAACGGCTTCCCAGTGTCTCTGGATACACCTGCTCGGCTGGGTGGGGGGAGTGGGGGGGTGAGTCTATGGACCCCACCCAGGGTCAAGTGGGGACAGGCAGGGAGAGGGATAGGAAGCCAGAAAGAGTCTTTGAAATGTCTGTGAGGCAACTGCTTCTCCAGACACACTCGGCCTGGCCGGAATGGCCAGAAATATCTGTTCTTGCAAAGTGTAGGTCCCCTTTCCCCATATGCTGGGCACCGGTTCCTATATATGGATTCCCCCCACCCTTTGGATTGTTTTCAAATAACAAAACAATTTAGGATTGCATGTGCTAATGGGGGCTAGAGACGGCCAACTCACAGCCATAGTATAATAAATGTCTCCTTCTAGCGAATACTTCTCAGTTTTCACAGCTCTCCCCCCCAAATAAACTCAAGTAGTTTAGGGTGCTCCAGTGAAAAGAGCTTCAAGGCCAAATAGCAGGTGGGGAGGAAGAACCCAGACTCTGGCGTCAGATCTGCTCGATCCCTGCGTGACCACTGCCGGCTGAGTGGGCTTTGAGCTCCTTGTTTTCCATCCATAAGATGGGGTGACAGCATCTGGGAGGCAGGACTCCATGGCTGCCGTGTGGACTTGCTACCTCTCCTCGGCACTGGGATAAAGGCAGCAGAAAGCAGTGGCTTTGGAGCCCAGCTCATGAGAGCAGGCCCTGTCACCTACCAGCCATGCAAGCTGCGAGCCTCAGTTTCCTCATCTGCAAAAGGGGAAGCTGATAGGGTCCTTCTAAGTGTGTCACGAGGAGGAAATAGAATAGCCACACGTAACACACGTGACATCTAGTACACAGCCGTGCACAGCGGACACCTAGTACGTGTTGGTTCCTACATTGCCCCTGCCGCCCAGATCCCTTTAGTTCTAAGACCTAAGCTTCTACAATTCTCCTTCTCTCTCCTAACCCCCACCCCCATCCCCAGTACCCACGTCTTGGGAGAGACAGTATCAGAGAGGGAAGCAGCTAGAATACAGGCAGAAGAAGGGAAGTGAAGAGGTTCATTTACCGTTGGCTAGAGTGGAGGCCGGCCGGATGAAATATGAAATCACCCGGGAGCTCCCCCTCCGAGCACTGTAGGGGACAAACGCAATGTCTCTCTAATTGGTGGTTTAAACTGAGACGCATTTCCTGTTGGACATGAACAGGAGTGCAATGGACACTTAGGCCAGGACGAAAGGTATAAACTGGGGAATAGCCGTGCGTTGGTCAGCCTAGGGCTAAAGTCAGTCTAAGTGGAACAAGATCTGATGCAGAGAAACTTGGGGGACTGTTGTCATATCCAGAGACGGTTCACCGCGTGGCTTTTGCTTCGAGACACAAAAGACCGCCCTTGTTAGCAGGAGCGTGGGAGAGAGTGGAGGAGGCAATGGGCATATTGGCATGTACAGTTACACTAAGCTTGGGGAAGAGTTCATTCTCCATCTCAGCATGGACGGTACATAATAGTCATCCAGGGCTCTCGCTAGCTGACCTTCCTTATAATACGACTTTTCTCACCCTTGTTGGCTAAACTGCTACCTACGAGATAAGGATTGATCGGGCAATTCCTAGGTTTTGCTCTCTACTCATAGCTCTCTGTAGGATAGCTTATTTCTCAAGCCTGTTTTTTGGTCCCCTCTCCTATTAGAGACAGGTGATTGCAGAGGGCATGTGCCACGGTAAATCTTGGAGACATGCTTGGACAGGCTACTGCCTCACTTCCAGGAAGACTCAGGAAGTAGCAACAATGGCGGCCATAAAGACCCTTTTCCTTCCCGTGTGCCCGAAATCAGTATAGTTGCAGTGTATTGACTGTGCACCTGCCACGCGCCCCACCTGGGACCGACCTTCCCATCCCAGGCTACAAACATGATGTCTACAGGTGCCGGGCATATTAAAGGTGAAAAAAATGAGCTCTCTTTGTCGGAGGCTTCTCAAGCCACCTACTCACGTGAGCAAGAGCTTGGGACTCGCTCTCGACTGCTCCCGATTTCTTGCTCCCCGCTTCAAAAAACACTGAGGTCCTACTGAGTAGACTCCATGAGCTCGTCCCACTGTCTCGTGTCCGTATGTAGTTTAGGCCCTCGTGCTCCAGTACCCTGGAGTTTTGTATCAGTCTCCCCATCTGGTTTCTCTGCTTCGAATCTTGACCCACTGGCCAGAGTGAGCTTTCCGAAACGCAAATCCGACTATGTCCTTCCCTCACTTAAAACCCTTTGGGGCTTTCTCTGCAGCATAGAAATCCAAGTTGTTGTCTTTGTTTTTGTGGAGTTTGTTTTGTTTTAACACACGGCTTAAAAGGCCCTCCAGGGTCTGCGCCCAACACGAAAGCCAAAGGAATTCTTTGAAAACAGAAGTCAGATAATGTCCATCCTTTGCCCTAGACACCCTCTTGGCTCTCCATGTTGCTCAGAGTCAAGGCCAAGGTCTTTACAATGGCCGACAAAGGTCTCCCTGTTCTGGCTGCTCTTATCTCTCTGGCATCATCCACCACTGCCCTCTCCTCGCTGTCTCTGCTCCAGTCAGGCCGGGAGCACCCAGGCACACGCCACCTTCGGGCCTGGCTGTCACCTCTGTGTGATCCACTGTCACCCCAGATAAGCTCATGGCTTGCTTCCTCATCTCAAATATCCCCTTCCCTGACCATCCTAATTCAAGTGAAAAACCCTCTTCCCTGGCAACTTTGATCCCCATTCCCTGCCTTACTTTTCTGCATAACACTTCACCTGGCATACCTACATATTTTACGTACTTATTTTGTTTGGTTTTGATCTCCTCAGCCAAAATATAAGTTCCGTGGGGCAGAGATTTATGTCCATGTCACTCAAAGTGAATCTCCAACTCTTAGACCAGTGCTTGGCACACAGAGAGGCCTAAATCACCAATTGCTGAGTGAGTGGACCGTGGACCTTGCTCGTGTCTCCAGCTTCATCTCTGGCCATCTCTCCCGAGGAGCATCCCGATATTCACGTAGCTGTTTCTAACCACCCTGCCTTCATTCTCTAGTCCTCGAATTCCCTGTGCCCAGTCTTCCTTTGGCCACTTCCATTCATCTTTAAACACCCAGGGGAGACTTACTGCCTGGAAAAAAGTCTTGTATGACCCCTGTAGGCTGGATATAGTGGTCATTTGCTATCGTCCCTTTGAATGATCCATTAATGCGTATTTAAAACAGTACATTATAAATATCTATTTGCGTCTCCCTTCCTCAGCAGACTGAGACTTCCATGAGGGGTGGGGACAATTATTTTCTCTGTTCTCTATTCCTTAGCACCTAACGTAGAGCTTGGTACACAGTAGGCGTTTACATTTGTTTGCGTTGCTGAATGATTACATGACATAGTCCTGGTATCAGGAGGTGACAGGGTGACACATTCAGAGAATAATACCAGGGCAGCATGGTACACATTTCAGCTGGGAGGAGAGGTCAGGGGGTGCTATAGGCAGTGTCGAGGTCATGGAAAAGATGTGACTTCAGTTGAGACTTAAAGAATGAATTTAGGGGCACCTGGGTGGCTCAGTCGGTTGGGCGGCCGACTTCAGCTCAGGTCATGATCTCGCGGTCTGTGAGTTCGAGCCCCTCGTTGGGCTCTGTGCTGACGGCTCAGAGCCTGGAGCCTGCTTCCGATTCTGTGTCTCCCTCTCTCTCTCTGCCCCTTCCCCTGTTCATGCTGTGCCTCTATGTCTCTCAAAAATAAATAAACTTTAAAAAAAAAAAAAGAATGAATTTAGCGGAGTGAGAAGAAGAACAGGATCACTAGTCTTTCACAAAGAGACTTGAAGCCAGTCCTAGAGCCAGCCAGGAAGGGTCGACAACCACCTGGTCCCCAGAGGAGTCTAGAGCAGTAGTGGCAATTCACACCTATCACGGCTCAAATGCACAGTGCTCAGCTGGCCCACGCCACCCTGCTTTTGAGGGTTCCCCCAGGCCTCTGCCGTAACAGAAGGCAAGCTTGCCAGAGCCCAGGCTGTTCGGGGGACCATTCCATCTGGAGACTGAGTGGCTTTGCCTCCCTTTCCCGACTTCCGCCCGGACCCATTGCCCTGGCACCTGCTCACCTGCCTTTTACTATTACTGTTGTTGGCAGGTTAATGACCTAGTGACTTCCTTGCCGGTCACCTTAGACTTGGGGGCGGTGAAAATCTACCAGAGTGGCATGTCGACTGCCGTGGAAACGGATTTTGGGCTCTTAGTGACGTTTGACGGCCAGCACTACGCCTCCATTTCCATCCCAGGCTCCTACATAAACTCCACGTGTGGGCTCTGTGGGAACTACAATAAAAACCCACTGGACGACTTCCTCCGCCCTGACGGCAGGCCGGCCATGTCTGTCCTGGATCTGGGAGAGAGCTGGCGGGTCTACCACGCCGACTGGAAGTGCGACTCGGGCTGCGTGGACAACTGCACCCTGTGTGACACCGCCACGGAAGCCCTCTTCTTTGGCTCTGACTACTGTGGCTTCCTCAACAAGACGGACGGCCCTCTGTGGGAGTGTGGCACCGTCGTGGACCCCACAGCCTTTGTGCACAGCTGCGTGTATGACCTGTGCAGCGTGAGGGACAACGGGACCCTCCTCTGTCAAGCCATCCAAGCCTACGCGCTCGTGTGCCAGGCCCTTGGCATTCCAATCGGAGACTGGCGGGTCCAGACTGGGTGTGGTAAGCTGGCATCCCATCCAAGTGGAAGGCTGTGCTCATGCAGGGGGCCAGGGAGAGGGTTTCCGGGCTCCTCAAAAATCTCCTTGTTGAGACAAATTGCCCAAAAGTGAGGGCAAGGTTAAAATAGCCACATGTTATGAAGAATGAAGAGTAAAAGGATCTTTACTTTTCCCGCCTAACCAATACCATAGCCAGAAAACAGGAAACCATTGATGAGCACATAGGTCCAGAAACATGGAGTGAGTGACAAGAAACGCTTGGCCAAAGAAAGGCCCTGTCCCAAGGATGAGTTAAGCAAGGAGCTAGGGCTTTCAGACAGGAGGTGGCTATTTTTGCACCCATCGAGTAAACACAGACGCCAGTCTGAGTAATTAAAACCAGCTCTGGGGGAAATTCCCCTCCCAAGTGGAACCAAGAGCATCTGATCCTGGACTCTTCCTTCTCCACCTTCTGTCCCTCTAGGTTCTATGTCTCTTGCTCTGCCACGTTTCCGCCGACCCACGGGTGCCGGTGGGAAAAGGGCTGTGGCCAGGGAGCACAGAACATCAAGAAAGAAAGCCCTTTTTCGGAAGTGCTAGGTGGTTGGAAAAAGCCCCAACAGCATGGGGGAAATTTAGCTTCTTTTGAATTACCTTTTCGCAGGAATCATTTTGTATGATTTAGTTGAATTGTTTTCTCCTTCTATCCCACTTAAACCTCTCTTTTTGTAATTATATAAACTTTGAAAACAAGCAAGCAAGCAAGCAAACAGACAAAAACAACCCAGCTTGTTGGAATTCCATTTCTCTCCTGGCCCTGGGTTTTCTCCGCATGAGTACACAGAACATTATATCCCTGCATTTTAGATTCCCAGGCAGGTGAGAAGGTTTCAAAGTTTCTTTCAGTTCCGAGACCAAAGGGAGATTTTTCTTCCCGCTCGGTGTAGGTTGGATTCACAAAATCATCATGTATCAAATTCAATTCTTAGAGAATTGATCGAACTACTAAGAGCCAGTGTTTTCTTATTGCTTGTTGTGTGACTAACCAGCCTCTAAGTATGCCGAGAGCATACTCAAGTTGAGATTGAATATGGCTTTTTTTTTTTTTTTGGATCCTTATATAGTCTAAGAATATCCAAATTACCTAATTGCCTATAATGGCTATTTTTCCTCTCATAGTCCTGTCTTCCACACTGCCCACCCCCTCTCTGTCATGTTAGTGGTATAAATTCCAGTTAGTTCAGACAGCTACGTTAGGCGACTCTTGAGCCCCTACCTCTTGAATTCAACCAGACAAGCATTTATGTAAACTCCCACATTCTTAAAATGAGAACCAGAGGTCTCTGAGCCAAGAAGGGCCTTGAGGAGACATCTAGCTCCAACCCTTTCTCTGAGAGGTGCAGGCACACAAATTCTTTCCCACAACTAAGGTTCTGTCTCATTGTTAAGATCCTTGAGTATTCATTTTCATAGTCTTCTTTCATAGTCTTCACTTAGGTATTTTGAGTGCCTCCCTGCTAGAAATTTCATGTTTTCAAATGGCTCCTCCCACCTTTTCATCTTTTCGTTTCTCCCGCGAGTTGGATTTATTTCCTCCTAAGAATAGGTTATGCTCTTTAAGATCAGAACAACATCTGGGTCCATCAGCGGAAGATCTTAGAGCATCTTAGTGGTTGTAGATCACCCAATGATGAATCGATGTTGAATAACCAGTGTCGTCCCGTTAGGATCGCTACCCGAAGTTTAATTCAGTCAAGATGATCACACGAGAGTCAAAAGTTCACGCTGCAATCACATTGCCCCGTAGTGGTCCCAAAGCAGCGAGCTTATTTCTACAGATGCGACCACAAAGTCACTTCCCCGATGAGCGCCCTTCCCCGAGGGGCCCGTTGTGTGTGGTGGCTCCCCGCGGTCAGCCCCAGGGGCACTCATCTGTTGCCACGCTCTCTCCTCTCCCCCACGCCAGTGTCCACGGTGCAGTGCCCGAGCTTCAGCCACTACTCCGTGTGCACCAGCAGCTGCCCGGACACCTGCTCCGACCTGACGGCCTCCCAGAACTGCGCCACGCCCTGCACCGAGGGCTGCGAGTGCAACGAAGGCTTCGTCCTCAGCACCAGCCAGTGCGTCCCGCTGCACAAGTGCGGCTGTGACTTCGACGGCCACTACTACACCATGGGGGAGTTCTTCTGGGCCACGGCCAACTGCACGGTGCAGTGCCTGTGCGAGGAGGGCGGGGACGTCTACTGCTTCAACAAGACGTGCCGCAGTGGGGAGGTGTGCGCCGTGGAGGACGGCTACCAGGGCTGCTTCCCCAAGCGCGAGACCGTGTGCCTGCTCAGCCAGAACCAGGTGCTGCACACCTTCGACGGCGCGGCCTACGCCTTCCCCACCGAGTTCTCCTACACCCTCCTCAAGACCTGCCCCGAGCGGCCCGAGTATCTGGAAATCGACATCAACAAGAAGAAGCCCGACGCGGGGCCGGCTTGGCTGCGGGGCCTTCGCATCCTGGTGGCTGACCTGGAGGTCAAGATCGGAGGAGTCGGGGCTTCGGAAGTCAAGGTAAGACTCCCACTACCCTTGGGGGCTTTCCGACGCGTCCTGCCGAGTGAAAGAGCCATACTCTTCGGGTGTGCCTTTCTACCTCTGACCAGGAGTGGACTCCAGGAAGGCATTGGAAGTGGGAGCACTCTCTAACATTCGGCACCAAATCAGTCTCTCTCGGGGTGAAATGGGGTGAGGCTGGAGTCTCTGAAATCAGATACAGCTCAAGCAGAACGAGGTCTCCTTAATGGGATGCTTGCCGGACACTTGCTGTGTGCCAAGCACTATTCTAAGGAGTAGCGCACCTAACCTGTGGGGGAGATGTTTTCATCCACATTTACCTTTTACAGGTGAGAAAACTGAGGCGCAGATTGGTTAAATAACTTCCTCAGGGACACACAGCTATAAAGTGATATGTGTGCCCAGGCACGTTGGCTTCAAAGCTCTTTACCTTGTACTATACTGAGTCTCCTGCCTGTAGATGGGAGCTCACTGGGGTAATGCAAAGGGTACCTGCCGTCACACCTCCTGCCCCTCTGACCTTGTCTAAAATATTCGTCATTGGGCATCCACATCACACGTTGTAGAAGGACCATTAGGACTCATCTCGTGCAACTAGTTGTTTGCACACCAAGATCCCAAAGGGCTAAGTGGGGGATGGGTAGCTCCCAACTGAGTGGTGGCAGAGCTGGCATGACGGGAGGGCATGTCTCCCTGCTCCTGGTCTAATATGAAGTCTAATTTAGAAAACAGAACCCAATGCGGTGCTGTGCTGAGCAAGAAGATGATAAAACACACATCCACAGCCTGAAAAGGCTGTTATCATTCCCATTGACACACTGGCAGAGATTAATTTTTTAAAGAATAGTAAAAGGTAGATTAGGTGGATGGACAGCTAGATAACTGTATGCCTCCCAAGAGGCTAGGACATGGGAACAGTCGAATTTGAAGGAATGGAAGGAACTAGAAAGGTGGGGAAGAAGGGGCACCATCAGTGAAAAGGAGCCATCATGCAGAAGGAGGAAGACACATAGATATCAAGACAACTTTTGCTCACTTTCATTTTGGGCTAGCTTAGGGTCATATGCACACACAAATAAACAGCAAATATGTTGAATCAGAGGAGGAGAAAGAAAGAAACAGAGGTGCCCATGAAAAACAGTCTGCGTCTGTCCATGTGGTCTCCATAGACCGTCAACTTCTTGACATTTCTCAAAGGGTGAGTCACCGGGCAGAACCGTGTCTTTCTTTCACAGCCTAGGAAGTTGTGGGTACTCTGTGTGCATCTGGAATTGATGATACTGATTTAATTTTTTCAGCTGAATGGTCAGGAAGTGGAATTACCATTTTTCCATCCTTCTGGGAAGCTGGAAATTTATCGCAACAAAAACAGCACGACAGTAGAGTCGAAGGGTGTTGTGACGGTGCAGTACACAGACATCGGACTTCTGTACATCCGGCTCTCCACCACCTACTTCAATTGCACCGGCGGGTTGTGTGGCTTCTTCAATGCAAACGCCAGTGAGGAGTTCTGTCTCCCCAACGGCAAGTGCACGGACAACCTGGCGGTGTTCCTAGAAAGCTGGACGACCTTTGAGGAGATCTGCAACGGAGAGTGTGGGGACCTGCTGAAGGCGTGCAATAACGATTCGGAGCTGCTCAAATTTTATCGGAGCCGCTCCAGGTGTGGCATCATCAACGACCCCTCCAACAGCTCCTTCCTCGAGTGCCACGGCGTGGTCAACGTCACCGCCTACTACCGCACCTGCCTCTTCCGCCTGTGCCAGAGCGGAGGCAACGAGTCGGAGCTCTGCGACTCGGTGGCCCGGTACGCAAGCGCGTGCAAGAACGCCGACGTGGAAGTGGGGCCCTGGCGGACCTACGACTTCTGCCGTAAGTCGGGGCTACCTGATGCGGGAGGCTGCCTGGGAGATGGGGGGATTGAGCTCCAGGACAGTCTGATTCTTGTGTGTCCCCTCCTCATCTGATGTGTCCTTTGGAAGGCCCGTCACCCCAAACCAAACCGTTCCTCACCTTTATTTCTGTTTCTGATCACACGGTATCTCTTCATTGTAGGATTAGCCACCCTCTTGACTCCGGGTTTTATCTAGCAGAGGATACGCGTCATATCAAAGACTAGAAGTCTTTGTGATGCCTCCATCGGTGTCTTCTTTCTTGGCAAAGAAGGGCTCCATTCTTTCAACACAAGGTGATCAGTCAGGGTGCCTTTCGTGGAGTAGAGATTAGCGCTGCTCCCTGGGGCACACCTGATAATGGCCATGAAGAGAGTCCCACGTTGCTGTTTTTCACTTTGTGCCCAGAGGATCTGACCCCTCTCAGCAGGGCTGTGGCAGTACTAGTAGTAATTAGAATAATTGCTGAGAAGACCTGACATATAACACCCTGAGCAATGGGGGAGGCCGGTGGGAAGAGTGATGCAGAAACAAGGGAGAAGGAGTGGCCGAGAGGGCAGGACCCATGCCTGGAGCAAGGACTAACCCCACCTGGACTTCAGCACCCATGCCTTTCCCACCAAAAGGATCAGCCCTAAACCCAAACCAATGCCACCGTTGAGATTCCATCGTCTACATCCGTGTATCTCGCTTCCACTGTATCTCTTTCTAAGTTTATTTCTCAAACCTTTTTATTTTGAAATAATTTCAAAGTTGCAGAAAAGTTGCAAGAATATCTGTGTGCCCATTACCCAGAATAACCCACAGTTAGCATTTTGCCCCATTTGCCCTATCATCCTTTCTCACGCTCTCTCTCTGCATTTGCAAGTAAGTTACATACATCATAGCCCTTGGCCCCTAAATACTTCAGTGTGTCCTTCTGTAGAATAAATGACTGGCATTCACAGAACCACAGTATACTCACTGACCTTAGAATTTAACTCCGATATAATCACTTAATATCTATATTTCATTTTTGTCAGTGGACTCGTAATGTCCTTTATGGCTTTTTCCCCCTTCAAAAGGGATCTAGGCTAGGACCACATGTTGTGTTTAGAGCTGTTACATCTCTTGGTCACCCTGAATCTGGAACAGTTCCTCAGCTTTCTTTCTCTTTTCTCTTTTGTTGTCATTTTTTAAGACGACAGCCTATCACCTTTAAAAATAGAATGACTCTCCATTTGGGTTTGATGTCTCCTCACGATTAGGTTCTGCAGCACATTCCCTCTCACACTCCGGTGGAGGTGATGTGTGTTTTTCTCACAGTATCACAGCGCATGTGGGGGCCATGTCTGTCCACCCTCCTCTCAGTGATGATGGGCACGTTGGTCCCCTGGTCAGGTGTCAAATGTCTCCACTCTGCAGGCCCAGTGTTTTTTTTTCTCTTACAACTAATGAGCAACCCGTAGGAAGATACTTTAAGACCATACAAGTATCCTGCAGAGAGATGGAGAGCGCGAGAGAGATTGATAGAGCAAACAGGGCAAAATACTAACTGTAGGCTGTTATCAAAATCCCCCTCCTCGATTTAGTGCCCATTGATACCTTTGCTTGTTTCAATCTTTAGCATGATGATTACAAACTGACGGTTTCCAGCTCCAGCACTCTGTCCACTTTTACCAAACAATAGATGTCATTCTACTATAAGTAAGAACCTTCCACCTCTTCTGTGTGTCTGCCAGCCATCTACTTATATACAGCCAGCCAGCCATTCATTTATCTATCTCAGTCATCTTTTTTTTTATTGAAGTATAATTAACATACACTATTATACTAGTTTCAGGTGTACAGTACAGTTCAACAACTCTATACAATTCTCAGTGCTCATCACTATAAGAATGTTTCTAATTCCCTTGATCTATTTCACCCCTCCCTCCACCTACCCTCTGGCAACCACCAATTTGTTCTCTGTGTTCATAAGTCTGTTTCTTTTTGGTTTGTCTTTTTCTTCTTTGTTCATTTGTTTTGTTTCTTTTTCTAAAGTTTTTATTTATTTATTTTGAGAGAGAGAGAGAGAGAGAGAGAGAGAGAGAGAGTGGGCGCACACAGAGGAAAGGCAGAGAGAGGGGGAGAAAGAGAGAATCCCAAGCAGGCTCCACATTGTTAGCACAGAGCTTGACACAGGGCTTGAACTCATGAACTGCAAGACCATGACCTGAGCCAAAATCAAGAGTCAGACACTTAACCAACTGGGCTACCCAGGTGCCCTGTATTTGTTTTGTTTCTTAAATTCCACATATGAGTGAGATAATATGGTATTTGTTTTTCTCTGACTGACTTATTTCACTCAGTATTACACCCTGTAGACCATCCATGTCATTGCAAGCTTTCACTTTTGTGTGTGTGTGTATGTGTGTATCTCTCTCTCTCTCTCTCTCTCTATATATATATATATATCATATATATATATATATGTTTCTATAGATACATATAGAAAGAGATATATAGATATAGATATATACAAACCACTTCTTCTTTATCCATTTAGCTATGGATGTACACATAGCAACCTAAATGTGAATCATCTCTCTAATCAGTATGGACACACGGATTCCGATTTTTTTCGACTATTGATATTTCCTATTACATTTGTTAATGATTTTGGTGTTAAAATTATTCCAGGTTTGGCCTGGGGAGGCCTTCAAGTTGCCTCCTGTGTCCTTTTGACATGCCTCTGTCATTTTCTTACTTTCTGGCATAACAAGATGCTCCACATTCATGAAGGAGCCCATGGCCTTCCCTGCCCCATTCCTCCAAGAAGCCCTGATTCCCTTTGGTGGAGAACGTTACTAGAAACCAAGATCTAGGTGAGGCTTACCCATCGCTATTGGAGTGTTCCTGCTTGGCCACTAAGTCCTTTCAACAGAAACCTCTTAGAGCTGAGAACTAACGCGCACGCAAACGCTGCGTACCTACAGACGTAGGTACGTACTTCTTCCTCTTTTTCAATCTCTGGTTTCTGAGCTTTGGGACTGGAGCATGTGGCTGGTTCAGTGGCTGTCATCTCGGAGAATGTCCTCTTCTTGGTGACCCTTAGCCACACTGGGGAAGGATTAATAGCAGATGCTGTGCATCCTACAGCCGGAATTCTGGGAGCGTCCGAATGTCCCCTACAGGGAGAGAAGCTCCAGGGTCTCCCCTGACCACCACATCTAGTGGGACCTTAGAATATGTTCCAAACGCCTTTCTTAAATTTTTAAAAAATCATTTAATTTTTTTAAGGTTTATTTTCTTTGAAGGGGGGAGACACAGAATCACAAGCAGGTTCCAGGCTTCGAGCTGTCAGCACAGAGCCCAATGTGGGGCTCAGACTCACAAGCTGCAAGATCCTGACCTGAGTCAAAGTCAGATGCCGAACCGACTGAGCCCCCCAGACGCCCCCTGAAGCCTTTTTAAAAATCTGCCTCCACATCCTCTCTTGTCCTCTCTGAGCTTGTCTACTGTCATCTCGGTCCCCGTACCTGCTCTCAGCTTTCTACTGCGGTTCATTCCCGGTACGGGGCTCCCCAGTCTGCCCCACACCAAATCCATTTGGTTGCCGGGCCGTGACCGCCGTCCTTTCAGACCGTGCACTCCAGCCAGCGGGACGTGTTTCTGGATTGCTTCTGGACTGCCCAGAGCAGTTCGGTGGCATCGCTGGTGCTCGGTGCAATAGAATGGCGTCGATCCCCTCTTTTCCTGGTGTGATGGCTGCCGAGACTAGCTTCTCAGCGCCCCTCTCTGCAGAGCTGGAGGAAGTTCTTCTAAATGCCTTTTTTAGAGAGAGACATATGGACAGAAGCAGCCAAGGAGAACATGCCTTCTTCAGGTGGACGGCCAGGGCTCACACTTGAGACATCCCCCAGCGCGTCTCGGCCAGGCCTTGCGTACGTGGGTCTGGCGAGAAGGATGGGAGCATGCACATTTGATTGACAAAGACTCGGGGGCTAAGGGGTTAATCTGGTCGGGATCTCGGTAGCCTGGGGATTGGACTGGGCAATAGCTGCAAATCAGGAACATGATCTTCCTCGGACCAAGCGAGAGACAACGGCTGCTTCTGCGTTCAGATATTTTTAACCAGCCCTCTTGTTGGCAGAGCCAGGCTGCCCAATTAAATAATTTCACAGAGGCCTTTCAGGGGCCAGAGGAAGTTTTATTACTTCACGTCTGTATGTTCCAGACTTTCAGACAAATTCAGACAAACACAATAAGTCATAAAGTGGGAGCCATTTAAATAAGTCATGTTATTTGCTATCACCATAAACCTGCAGTCAATGTTATAACATTCATAATTTAGAGACAAATGTGAAAATCCCTCCATACAGACGTATTTAATCAGCGCTGAACTAGCCTTCAACTCCAAAGCCGTATGGTATTGTAGTCAACGGGAGTGGAGATGGTCCTTTTCCCCCGAGGAAAAGGATTGGCTTTCAGCACAGAGTGCAGAACCGTGGACTTGGTACTTGTGGGGAGAGCTTGCATTGCTGTGCAATTTATTTCTCTGTAGTGTCCTCTCCATCCTTGGATTGTAACACACTATCAAGGAGGGATAGTATGCATAAAAGCTAAAGAACGTTTTAAAAAGGCAAGATCCTATTCTCCCAGGTGGTGATGGGGACCTCTACGGATCTTTAGACTCCACAGACGTGTAGGTGGAATTTCTTCTGATTCCTGGACTCATCTATGCCCGGCCAGGTCAAATTCTGACAGTGTAAATAATAAAGAGACATGGAAAGGTTGCCTGGAACTCCATGGTGGTGAGCAGCATGTGCTGGTAGCAAGTTACGTGCCGTACTTTGTGACCCAGAGACTTGATCTCTCAGGGAAGGCTTCTGGACAGAGGTGGCCATTTGAAATGAATCTACCTACAGATGGGTAGGATTGTGAGATGGGTTGGCTTTGTGAGGTTCATCCAGGCGGGGGAAGGAATGTGAGCAGAGAAGGTGGCGGTGACCATGGGCAGAGGAGGTGGAAGAGGCCAGAGGGCATGAGGAGCAGAGAAATGAAAGATGAAGAGAGAGCCAATTTGTAGAGTAAAAATGCCCGCATAAAGGGTGTCCTAATAGAAGGAAGCGTGAAGAGGGGAAGGGCACACATTTGATGAGACTGCGCTATAGACTTCATCTATTAGGTCTTTAATCCTCAGAATGACTGTACTAGATAAGTACTGCCCTCAGAGATGGCATCCACAGGTCTCTGTGTGCTGATTCTTTCCAGGACACTCTCTCTCCAGAATCCTCGAGTCAGGGGACTTAGCACTGGGAGATCCAGATTCGAATCTCTCTGGTATTTATGGGCTGGATTAAGTTAAGTCACTGAACTCAAGCTTGCCGTCTGCAAGATAGGGACGATGAGACTTTGCTTACCTCCCAGGTTGTTGAGCAAAGTTACACCAAACCGTCGCCAACGGTGCCTGACACATAGTGGCTGCTCACTATGGCTCAACGTCTCAGAATCTTCGACGTGGAGAGCTAAGTGCACCAGGAGCCCAGGAGCACGGGGGGTTCACTGAGCCTTTGGTCACCTCAAATGAGGATGACAGTAGTGCTGGGTCCCCAACCTTCATCGAGCTCACTGTGCTGCACAAATAAGGGTACACGTGCAGTGTGCACACACTCACATGCATCGAGCGCGTGCACACACACTCTCCCTGACCCCTGTCCCGTTCTCAAGTCTGTCTTCCCCTTGGCCACCCTCAGCTCTGGAATGCCCGGAGAACAGCCATTTCGAGGAGTGCGTGACGTGTACGGAGACCTGTGAGACCCTGGCCCTGGGCCCCATCTGCGTGGACACCTGCTCCGAGGCGTGTCAGTGTGACGAGGGCTACGCCCTGCTAGGCAGCCAGTGCGTCACCCGGAGCGAGTGTGGCTGCAACTTCGAGGGGCACCAGCTTGCCACCAACGAGACCTTCTGGGTGGACCTGGACTGCCAGATCTTCTGCTATTGCAATGGCACAGACAACAGCGTCCACTGTGAGAGCGTCCCGTGCAAGGACGATGAGTTCTGCATGGAGGAGGGCGGCCTGTACTACTGCCAGCCCCGCACCGACGCCTCCTGCATCGTCTCGGGCTATGGCCACTACTTGACCTTCGATGGCTACCCCTTTGACTTCCAGACCAGCTGCCCACTCATCCTGTGCACCACAGGGAACAGGCCGAGCTCAGACACTTTCCCCAGGTTCATCGTCACAGCCAAGAATGAGGACCGGGACCCGTCGCTGGCCTTGTGGGTCAAGCAGGTGGATGTGGCCGTGTTTGGCTACAGCATCGTGATTCACAGGGCCTACAAGCACACTGTGCTGGTGAGTCGTCACAGGCCGGACGCCAGGAAAGGGGATGGGAGGATGGGGGGTCCTGGGGCCATGGGCCAGGCCGCAGCTGAATCGGGCTGGCCTAGAATCCGAGGGGAAGCATAGGATGTTAGAGTCGAGAGGGGTCCTGGAGGTTTTCTGTCGCTTTATCTTACAGATAAGGGCACTGAGCCTCAGAGAGAAAAGTATTCTGCCCAATTCACAGGCACCAAATTAGGAACAGAAACGGCATCCTTCATAACGTAGCAGAGCATGTTGGAGACAGCACAGACCTAGATTCGAATCCCAGCTTGGCTAGGGCTGTGTGTCCTCGGGCAGTCACTCCATCTGTAAAGGAGAACGCATGCCTACCACGGGTTAGGTGTCTCTAATTGTTACTATTGCCCAATCCATCTCCTCCCCTTTGCTGAGGTCAGGATGCTGGTTCCCTGCTCTGGCCCCCTTCCCCCTCTTCCAGTCTCCCTGTTGGCCCCCCAGAGGATCCGGGACTCAGGAGTCTTGCACGCAGTCGGAGCCCATCAGGGGCTCTCCTACAATCTCCTTCCTCGCTTGGGTGTCCGTTCCCTCTTTCCGCCCTCCACTCCCTTGATGAGGACAGGGGCAGGTGGGGGTGGAGGAGCTCTGTGTGCTCATCATCCAGCCCGAGGACCCCGGCCCCGGCAACAGGCCCAGCCACTCCTTCCCCCAGGTCCTGCTCTGGGCACAACTGGGATCATTAACAAGCCCGCCAGCAGAGTCGCTTTAGTGTTTGGAGGAGCCGATATGGGCTGGGAGTCTTTTGTCATTATCCTCGCTGATTTGTGGCATCGTTTATCTCTAAGGGGACTCCTTTCCATCTTGTATGCATTCTCTTTGAAAATTCTGAGCTGCGACTGGAGAGTTCTCTGAGCAACTTTCCAGATCTCGTTCCTTCCTTAGAACCGCCGTAACCTCCTTCTCTGACAAAGAGAGGTTTCTGAGCTTCCTCATCGCCTGCGCCTTCACATATATCTGAAAATGTGCCTTCTTAGCATCTAAGGCAGAGGTCTCACTGTACCCATGTTTCTTCCCTTCCTCGGATATTAGACCCAAACCCCTGATTGCTTTCCTCTGCGCTTCCCAGAATGGTATCCGTGATGGCATGAATCATATTGTAATGGGGGGGGGGATGTTCACGTCTAACTCGCTCAGTACTAGTCGTGGCCTTCTCGAGGGCAGGAGCCCTACCGAATTCATCTTTATGTTAAATGAAGGCACAGCACCCAGTCACGGCTGCACACGTTTGTCAAATGGCTCGACCAGATGGCGTAATAACCCTTCGCTTCTAAGGATCCTAGGACTTTCATTTTGTTGCCGGTCACTTCCTCATCAGTCCGTGAGATGAAATGGCCACGGAGGTGAGGGAGGAATACATCAGACCCCTTGCCTTCAGCCACGAGGTTTCCAGCGGATGTCCGGGTACTGCCCACTGCAGTAACAGCCCTCTCCTCCGTGTCATCATCATATGTGTCAAAACAAGCCTATCAGTCATTTTGTCCATGTGGTTTGCCTCCTTTTTGTCCTTTTTCTCCTCATCTGATCTACTTCCCCCCTTAGCTTTATGTATTTTCATGCAGTTCCTTATCTCCTTGAGATTCGACATTCCTCCACCATTCTACCTTGTAGGGTTATTTTCTTTTAAAATAGAACTTGCTCACAGGTCCTGTCCCAACCAGTATATTATGAAGTTGCATTTTCTTCCGCGTGTTACATGCTCCGCGGCATTTAGGTATATGGGCTCCTGAGACTCACATGCTGTTTCCTGACCCAGTTATTTTGACACGTACACCATTGGAGCCTCACGAACACTTACTCATTTTTTGGGCCGTCCCTTCTCTCGTTCATGGCAGCCGATTGCTCGCTCTCACCGGGAGTCTGTCTCCCTTGCTTCCCGCTCTAGAGCCAAGGCCCTGACGGGGCAGCTCACCTTCCAGGCATGTGTCCTGCCCTGGTCTCGCAGGATATGGTCACGGCTAAAGGCAAGAGCCATGGGAACCACACAGCTCGTTTCTTCCTCCATAAAGAGATGGAGAGGGAAGGGAGTATCCATTTCCTGGGGCTACCATCACGAAGTATCACAGACTAGGTGTCTTCGAGCAATACAAAGTTATTCTCTCACAGTTCTGGAGGCTAAGAATCCAGAATCAGCTCCTAGTTTCTGGTGGTCGTAGGCGATCCTTGGCCTGTGGCACCGTAACTGGCCTCTCTACCTCGTCTTCACATGGCCTTCTTCCCTCTGTGCCTTCTGTTTCTCCGTGCCAACTCTCTCTCCCCCTTTAAGGACACCACTCATTGGGTTTAGAACCCATCCTGACCCAGTGTGACCTCATCTTGATGTGATTACCTCTGCAAAGACCCTATTTCCAAATAAGGTCACATTCACAGGGGTTAAGACCTCAGCCTATCTTTTTTTTTGGGGGGGGAGGACATAATTCAACCTACAACAAGGGATAATTGGTGAGTAATGGGCATCAAGAAGGAATCAATTAAAGGGGTGGGGGGGGGAGCAGGAGGAGCCCTAGCCAGGGCCCATCTTTCTAAGCCACCCACATGTCCTGAGTGCCCAAGCCACGAACTCAGAGCATGTAGCTTTCAAATCTCCGACATGAAGATCAAATTCAGGAGGCTTGAAGGTTCTTTCCTTTGGGGGCCTGAGGGATAGATTTAGCATTTATTTTGAATTATTAATATGCATTACAGGATCTGCCCGTTCGATGATTTGCATTTGTTTTTCCCATGATGTTATTATTAGTCACCATCTCTCCCCGAGAAAAGAATAATGGCCATGGCGATGACAGCGTGCAGTGAAGTGTTGGGCGAAACACAGCACGGAGCCCCGGGTCACTGCTGGTGCTCTCAGAAACGGAGGTGACATGGAAGTGATTCCTTGGGACACAGGGTCCCTCTATGACTCTGACCTTTCCTCGCATGAAGCGGCCCCGAAGGATGCAGGGAAATCCACTAAGATGAGAGATACTAGAAATCAATATGCTATCTGTATCCCAGCTGGGGTTCTGGGGTGGGCCACGGAAGGCGAGCCCCTCGTGGGGGCAATACGGCAGCCTGCCTCTCAGCCATCCACAGCCAGAGCTCCACAGAGCCGGCCCCTCCCCTGCTGTGTGCCCCGGGCTTCAGCACAGCCAGGTGCTTCACAGTCAAGGACAAGGGGAAAGGCCTTCGGACCCTCACAGCCAGGGTCTTTATCTCTCACTCCAAGCCTGTGGCCGCCAGAGAAGAGTGCAGGTTTTGAGCGCCGCCCTGACTCGGTTTGGTTTGGTGGGCCTGTATCGATGCCCATTCGGGGCCACGCCGTGGCGGGAGAAAAATGAATCCAATTCTGAGTTCCGTCCCAAGGGAACTCGGAGTCGAGGAGGAGAGAAAGACGCGCTGGCAGGTTATGTCGACGCCATGTGAAGTGCTCCAAAAATGTGCCGGGCAGAGAGTCGTGAGCACACAGGTTGCCTCCGCCAGCCTGGGGGGCTTCAGGAAAGGCTTTCTGGAAGAGGTAACCCAGAGCTGAGCCTTGAAGGAGCATGTTGGCCAGGCCGAGAATGAGATAAAAGTATTCTAGGAAAGGAAGACCTCAGTGAAGACTCAGAGGGGTAGCGACGTGTGCGGTGTACGGGGGGCCTCAGGACAGCTGAAGAGGCCGGAGAAGCAAATCGGGGCCAGCTGTGTAAAAGAAGGTTCTCTGCCGAAGATCTGATATGTGGTCTTATTCTGGACGCTTAACTGTTTGAAATGCATTTCCAAGCCCTGTTCTCTTTTTCCGCTGCATCTTCCTGCTCATCCGTCAGGCTCTGCTTCCATGCCAACCTCTCCCTCCCCGTGTCTCCTCTCCCTCTGCTTCCCCTCTCCCTCCATTTGTCACCCAGAGAGAGAGAGAGAGAGAGGGGACAGCGAAGCTGGGAATGGGGGTGGCGCTCACGGGGCTTCGGAGGCAGACAGAAGCCGTGCCTGCCTGGCTGAGTTGAAGGGGGGTCCTTTCTCTGGGTGCTCCTGGGCAGTGACAGAATTCGCAAGCCCTTTGGTTTGAATCCTGTTACACTGCCTCCCCGAAGTATTCCCGCCTGCCTGGCACTCTGTGGCCAGTAATGCGAAGAGCAAGGAAACTCAGGAGAGAAAGCGAGTTGGCACAAGTGAGCCTTTGGGTGCACAGCTTTTACTTTACCAGCGTGGGTCTTCGAGGCAGGTGGGAGTTCAATCGGCCTCCGCTGCCCTCAGTGACCTTCCACACCTGTGTTCTGTGTTTACACGCAGCCCCCATCACCCCCCTGGGCTGCTCCCCAGGCGCCATCTCCCTCCTGCATGCAGCCCTTGAAACGACCTGTCTCGCCGTGCTGTCTCACGCCCCTCTTCCAGGTGCAGAGAAGGAGGTGTCCTCTCCCCTCCACGGCCGCCTGCACCTGTCCGTCTCTGTCTGGCCCTTGCAGGGAACTTGCCTGTCTACCATCGCCTCACCCTCCAGCGTTAGGTCCTTCTCTGCAACCCATACACCTGTTCATTCTGGAGCGAACCTTGGCCCTGATTCACCCCCAGCTTCCACGCAGTCTCTCTCCTCCCTCCCTTTCCAGTTTCCCAGAGAGAGCCACCTCGGCTTCTGTGTCTCCCATCTGCAGTTCAACTGTGCCGCCTGACTTCTGGTCTCCTCGCTCTGCCGAAGTTCTCGTATCAGGGTCACCGGTGACTTCTTTCCCGCAAAACGAATGGGGCTTGGTCAGGCGTGATCTCACGGCCTCTGCCGTGTGCGACCTTGCACACGAGGCCTCCCGCGATCCGGGCCCCCTCCCGACCTCCCCGTCTAGATTTCCCACCACGCCCCAGGCCACACTTCGTGCTCTTGCGGCACTAACTTGCTGTGGTTCTTCCTATCGGCCTTTTCTCTCTAGTCAGCCTGCGCTAGGGCCGTGCCCTTCTCTTGGGATTCCCTGTGATTCATCTCATTCCTCCCTGACTGTCCTCCTTTAGGACCAGGTGTGTACATCATCATCTTCGGCAGGCGTGCCCCATTCTGTCCCCAGGCTGAGACGGGTGCCTGCGCATCTATTTACCTTAATCATGGCTTTCATCAGATGACGTTATTAGTATCTGTTTGTGTCCTGATCTCTGCCACGTGCCTGCAGGGCCCTGTGCTTTATTCCAGCATCTAGCCCGGTGCCTGAAACCCAGCGGTGCCAAACGAACGAATGAATTCTGCCTAGACAAATATTCACAGGAGAGGAGATTGTGGAGTTCCAAGGCCAAGGGTGAACATCGCCCACAGAGAGGGAGGACAGGGGAAGGAGGTCATTGCTGGGCCGGGTCAGGTGCCTCGGAGGCGGAGTCTGACACGGGATTCTTAGGAAAGTGAGGTCAGCACCAGGGGAAGAGAGCTCAGCAAGGACGTGGTCTGGAGTGGAGACCAGCTTCACCCGGGGCCACCAGGGGCTCTGGCACAGGACCCGCGTACGGAGTTGGCCCCCTGCGTTGGTTTGTCATCGGAGTGGGGTCCTAATTTTCTTGGACTTGGCCAAGACCAGCTGTGTTAACATTAGTCCACAGTCACAGTGGCTGGGGGAGAGGGCCCCGGGCAGGACCCAGAAGGCACCCCCACACTTGCAGCAAAGGAAATGGCTTGGTGGAATGGGACAACCTGGTCCATCTGGGGAACTGCAAAGCGCTGGGCATTGCCGGAATGGGGGAAGTCAGTGGATTGGGTCAGAGAGACACGGGGGCAGTTCCTGGAGAGCCATCGCGACTTGCTGAGTATATTAGACATTTTGCTCCAGCTGTGGAGAGGCTTTCAGTAGCATTAAAAAATGGCGGAGTGGCAGTAATGAGTGAATGGAGGAAAGGGGCAACACCAGAGTAGGGAGACCAGTCAGGGGAGTATTCAGTAGTCAAGGTGAAGGTGGTGAGGGTCTGAACCACAGCAGTGGCAGTGGGGCTGGGGGAGTGTCACATAGGGGAGAGATGAAGGTCAGAAGGGAAGGTGTTTCCGGTCAGAGAGCAATCTTAGAGCGCCCCCAGAGGAACGGTCACCTGCCTCCCTCAGGAAGACCGGCTGTCCTCTTCACCCGCACAGTAATCTCTATTTTCCATCGTGCACCCACCCACCCAAGCACTGCAGGATGCAGCTCATCCGAATCGAGAAAGCGGCAGTGCAAAGGCAGTGCAGTCCTGGAGTTGTATGTTAAGGGATTTCCTTGTTTTATGAATTAAAACTATAAGGGAGAAAACATGCATCAAGGGCCCCCTAAGCATGAGGTATTGCGCTGGGCACCCGGTGGGTAACGAGGGGAAGATGGATATAAAGATCAATAAAGTGTGGTTCCTGCCCTCAAGTTGCTCATGATCTCGGAGGCGAGACAGAAATGTAGACAACTAACCAGAATCTAAGGCAGACTGGGATGCGTGCTGCCTCAACAGCAGTGTACGTGGGCTTGATCTTGGCCAAAGGTGAAGAGGAAGACGAATATAAATAACCTTCTGGTTGCCCAGATGAGAGAGTGATTAATTCTTGCCACAGGCTCAAACAGTCTTGCTTTATAGCACGGGCGACATCTGAGCAGGGTCGGGGAGGCGAGAGGGAGGCTGACGGGTGAAAAATGGCATCCTAGGTAGAGAGACCAGCAAGTCAAGCCATTCTTCACGGGGCGGAGGGGGGGGGGGAATCCCAAAGAGATGAATAAACCGGGGCTTACCTAAAACAAATCCATAGCAGAGCTGGAAATAGAAACACTGGCATTCGAGATTTTGGTATTTTCATCTAAACTTTAATTGAATTCTTATTACCCTCTCATTACCTTGAGAAAACAGTTTGAACTCCTGGGGGAAATAATGCGATGTAAACAGAAGGCACCGAAATAAATAGGTATATTAGTGTACAAAGGATAGTCATTTAAGTCTGCTCAAATCCTAATAATAATAGTTGACTGACATAAACGACACTGCACGCCAAGATTGCGTTCAACCCACTCAGACCCCCCTCTGGGGCTGCCGCTCTGAAGACCGATCATTAGGAGAGGTGGGTGTTCCCTGGGCCAACTGCGTTTCTCCGTTGCAACCCTCTCTCTCCCGCAGGTCAACAATGAACGCTTATATCTGCCCCTGAAGCTGGGACAAGGGAAAATCAATATCTTTTCCTTCGGCTTCCACGTGGTGGTGGAAACTGAGTTTGGCCTGAAGGTGGTGTATGACTGGAAGACCTTCCTGTCGGTCACGGTCCCCCGGAGCATGCAGAACGCCACCTACGGCCTGTGCGGCCGCTATAACGGCAACCCCGACGACGACCTGGAGATGCCCATGGGTCTGCTCGCTTCCAGCATCAACGAGTTCGGGCAGAGCTGGGTGAAGAGGGACACCTTCTGCCAGGTGGGCTGCGGGGACCGCTGCCCTTCGTGCGCCAAGGTGGAAGGGTTCTCCAAGGTGCAACAGCTGTGCAGCCTGATCCCAAACCAGAACGCCGGCTTCACCAAGTGTCACGGCAAAGTCAACCCCACCTTCTTCTACAAGAACTGCCTGTTTGACTCCTGCATCGACGGCGGCGCGGTGCAGACGGCCTGCAGCTGGCTGCAGAACTACGCCAGCACCTGCCAGACCCAGGGGATCGCCGTGACCGGCTGGAGGAATTACACGTCCTGCTGTGAGTCCTTCCCTCTCCCTCTCTCCTTGTGTCTCGGTTGCATGTGGGCGGGCCGGTATCCCAGCCCTGTAGAAGTCCACCAAGCGACCTAAGGATGTGCACTCGGAATGGAGTTTGACATCTGAAACCAGACACGTGACCTGCCAGAGCCTCCGTTTCCTTATCCGTGAAATGGGGGTAAGACCGCCTATGTCATTGCTCTGCGGGGGCGATAAGGTCACGTACACAGAGCACAGAGCCCCGTGTACGGCATTTGGACTCAGCAAGGACTACAATTTTAAGAAAAATCTTAAGAAAGGACTAATGGGGCACGAGTTAGTTGGTAGGCTAGTTACTTTGTTCTAGAACCTCACAGGCCCCTCCCCGTGCTGGTAATTTACAAGCTTTCTCTGTGCCATTCTCTTTGGCTCATATAGGTCGCCCTATCGTGTTTGTGTTTATGAAACAGCAGAAGGTTAAAAGCACTAGAAAAAGAATGAGAGCCCCTGGAGTCCAGCCTTTCTCTTTCCTTACGCGTTGGTGTGACCTTGGAGCAAGTTGCTTTTCCTCCCTGGTTCTTAGTTTCCCCCTGATATTACCGTGATAACCCCTGCTGCCTACACCCTTTATGCTACAGAAATACCCAGAGGGTCATACTAGGTCATTGTAAGCATAACACACTTCATGCATGCCAAGTGGCGGTGGTGTTATACTAACGGCTTGCTCTGAGCCAAGCCCAGTACTAAACACTTTATCAACATTATCTCCTTTATCCTCCTCAATAACCCAATTAGTCAGAGAGAAACAGACACTCGGAGGAGTTAAATAACTTGCCTAAGGTCACATGATCTCAGTGGCAAAGTCAGGATTCGACCTTCTAACCCCAAAGCTCTTGCTCGCAACTCACATAAGCGATGCTGGTGTGCTCTGTACCGGAATAATTTGCCTGCACTTAGCATGTCATAATAGGAAAAGACGGGGAGGAGAAGCCGCCGGTGGTTTGGCCAGTCCGCCTCGGTTCATTTTCCCATCTCTCTCTCATTAGCCAGAGCAAATGGATGGAAAGGCTATAAATGGATGCTGAATGCCCCACACTCTAAATGAGTGATCCGCTGGGAGTCCCAGAGAATAAACCCCCTTTCCATCCTGAAAAAGGGGAGGGTTGGCTGAAAACCCAGAAACAGGGCTGTAGTTCGATGCTCACACGGCGAGTTTGCATCCCCCGTGATGGGATGTCGAAGCTGCGGGAAGGATGGGAGGGCGTAGGGAGAGGGAGGGAAAAGAGGCTAGTGCCGCTGCAGCTAGGCTCAGTCCCTGGGCGGGGCGGGGTGGGGGGCGGGGGGCAGCAGGAGTGACCGTCCGGACTAATTGGCATCCGGTGACTTCAGTGGAATAAACACGCCTGTACAAAAGCCAGCGTCTGGAGAAGTCCCCAGAGCTGCCCTGGATTCCCTGGGGCCCGCGTGGTAGAGCCCGAGAGCCGGCCTTCCCCTAAGTCAGAAAAGCAGGCTTTGGACCCAGGGGCCTAGAAACAGGGCAGGATCGGGAAACTCCTTCGGGAAAGAGACCGCCTGCTTCCTCTTGAGACCTGCTCTAGGGAGTTCTCTTTTCCTGTGGCCACGCCACGGTGACTGTACCGCTCGCTGGGGTGGCCGGGACGGGCGCCCAGGACACGGAATTTGCCAGAAACCATCGCCTCTGGCTGCCGTACACAGGCAAATCGGAGGCAAGAACTGTTTTGGGGGGGAGGCTAATGCCCAAGACTCAAAGCTTCAATTATAGGTCTCCAGTTTCGTCACTCACAGGGAGGAAAAAGAATCGAGTTAGCAAGCCCCTTCCTTACCTGCGAGGAAGAAAGGCCCCCCTACGTCTATCAAGCTTGAACCCACAGGGCTAAAAAGGTGCAGGATGCAGGATGGGGAAACAGTTTTGAAAAGGAAGACTCTTTAGGATATAAAGACCGTTTTTTCTTGTTCTTCTTTCCGCCTCTCCACCAGCAACCTTCTCCTCTCCCCTCCTCAAAGTTCTGCACAGACTTGGCTTGCCTCCTTTATAGTCTTGCGGAGCTCTATCCAAGGCACCCAGAGCAGAGTCTGTCCTGCCGCACCCTTGTCCTTGGGCCCCATCCCTGCCTAGACCAGCTGCCTCCCAGCAAGGCTTACGCTGAATGCACCACGGCCCACCCTCATTAAGAGGGTTAGACTTTCGCCTACCTTGGCGTTTCAGAAGGAGGGGGCAAAGATCCAAAAGACAGCTTCTGCTGAGATGGATGGTGGTAGCGACTAGGAAAAAGAAATGCTAAAATAAGAGGAAAAAAATTATACTTTAAAGGAGGCGTGTGGGTGGGGAGGGGGGGCGGGCACGGCTGGAGGCAGCCGAGTTTTCCATTTTGAATCTCAGAAGCAGAGAAAAGCTGCGGGAGACGGAGTCCTAACTCAGCCATTCAATCTGAGACATTGGTGAACACAGAAAGCCCGTCGTGAATCGAGTTGTCAGTAACCGTATCTGACTCGACGTTCAGCTCTGAGCCGTGAGGTCAGGGTTCACCTCCCCGACCCCCGACCCCCAAGAATTAATCCAACTCAACACTCGCATGTTTAGATAGGAGAAATCGTGTTTTCAGGAGACAAAGGGTTAAACCGGAATTGTCTGTTAAATTCACCCCTTATTGGTGACAAGGTGGAATGCTGTTGTTTTTCAATGCTACTGGCCATTCCCATCAATGCGGTCATTTATTCCTCAGTGACCACGTTTGTAAATGCATTGGAAGACTTCACGCAAGTTGAACAAACAGGTTTGGTGGGGGGGGGGGGAGAGGGGCGTCGGTTGTCTTAAATACTAACCCCTCCTGAACATTCGGTCAGCTGAGTCCATCATTCCCTCCAGGCCCCGAATGGGAGACTTAAATTAGCTTTGTAGATGGTGAGTCTACAGTAAGCAGGAGGAGAAGAAAATCATATGCATAACAGTGACTTGGCTCTGACTGTGTGCCAGGCACTATTCTAGGTACCATATGAGTCCTCACTCATATTCTCCTCCCAGCAACCCTGCAAAGCAGGTGCTATTAATAGTCCCATTTTCTGGAGGAGGAAAGTGAAGCTCAGAGAAAGGCAGGAACTTTCCCAAGGAAAGTGGTTGCAGGCAGCGCTCTTTCCTCTGGGCAGTGCTGCCGCTCCGACCCTGGGCAGACCAGGGGCCCCGGGGCCTGGGGACCCCCCACTGGTGCTGCAGCAGGTGTACAGGAGGACCTCTGTACAGAATCAGGGCTGCGGGGACCACTGTGAGAATCAAGTGTGACGATGTCTCCTGATCCGTGCCACCCCACGCTTGACACCTGGTGAGCGCTCGGTCAAGCCGGACGCCATTTTCATTTTCCCTTGGATTCAGAGTCCCGGGTCCAAAGGCTGGTAATTAAGGGTTCTCTCACACATTTTTCTGCGGCTCCAATAAATTCTCGTTGAATAAATTCTCCTACTACAACGGTCCCCACGATTGATAGCAGAAGCTGTCATCGAGGTACCAGACACTGGACTGGGAGCTTCGCAAATTATACCTCATTTTATCTTAACACCTGCTTGATGAGGGAAACGAGATCTGCCTTTTACAGAGGAGGAAACAGAGGTTTCGAGAGCTGTGGGCGACCTGGCCCAGGTGACGCTGCTAGTTAGTGCCAGAACCGGGCTCAAACCTGTCAGTCCAGTCCCCTTGCCCTTTGTATTGCACTGCGTTGCTGTTCAGGGAGATCCATGTGTCCTGCCCCCCTGGGGGCACAGAGGCTGAACAAATCAGTGCACTGCCCATGACAAGAGTCACATCCATGACCACAGTAGAAATCCAGGGGTAGAGACATCACCTCCCGAAGCTCTCGGTTCGTCATGTGGGTAGAGAAAACCCATATTAGGAATTTTAAGGGTTGCTTTAAGAATCAAATGTCTTTTAACCACCTGCCCCGATCTCAGCACTGTTTCGGACGTCATGGAAGAATGAGAAGTATAAAATAGTTTGGAGTCTAGCCGGGGAAATAGGATCAGCATCCTTGGAATACCAACAGGCTGCCATCGGTAGGCATCTTCTCGGATATGAAAATGTATCATAGGGCGGCAGTAACAAAAGCAAGTTAACACGGGCACGCGAACAGCAAGATCAACCAGTGGGAAGATGAGAGAATCCAGAAACAAGCCCAAACGCTAAAGATTTAGAAATTAGTATTCCATAAAACTGGCAGTTCAAATTACTGGCGGGGGGGGGAAATGTATTCTTCGATAAATAGGAAAGGGACAAAGGATCAAATAGAAGAGGGGAAATAGCTGAATCCTCCTTTCACGCCTCACTCCAAAAGAAAATCCAGACAGAACCACGATCAAACACAAAAAACATAAGTTACAAACGTCCTCGGAGGAGACAAAGGCATTTTCGTTTTTGTTCTTGTTCATCTTGCAGTAGAGAGAGCCTTTCTCCGCAGAACGCTCCCAGCCATAAGGGAAAGCCGATAAATTTGACAACTCTAAAATTTTAAATTTCTCCATGGCAAAAGCATCATCAAATACAGGTCCAAAAAGAAAAAAAAAAGAAGCAGCAGCAGCAATTTGAAAGACAAACGGTAAACATTTTGTAACATGTGACTGACAAAAGTCTGTTTTTGATTTCTAAAAAGCGTTTACAATTTAATAAGAAAAAAAGTTCAACGACACAAAATGTGCCGAGGACACGAAAAGGCAGTTCACAGAAGACGTACAATGCATTACAAACAAATGTAAAGATAATCAGCCTTATGGAAACTAAGGAAGGGTATAGTAATTTTTTTTTTCAATTTTTTTACTGTGGCAAAATCCACAGACCATAAAATTTACTCTTAACCATTTTTCAGCATACAGTTCAGCGGCCTTGAGTGTTCACATTGTCGTACTCACGTTGTTGCGTAACTGCCACCCCCATCCCTCTCCAGAACTCTTTTTGTCTTGCGAAACTCACACTCTATACCCATGAAACAGTAACTCTCGGGCTCCCCACCCACCCCAGCCCCTGGCAACCAACCGTTCTGTTTTCTGTCGCTATGAACTTGAAGACTTTGGATGCCTCCTCTAAGTGGAATCATACAGCATCTGTCCTTTTGTGGGTGGCTTCTTTCACTTACCAGAATGTCCTCAAGATTCATTCATGCTGTGGTATATTCAGAGGCTCCTTCCTTGTTAAGGGTGCGTCATATTCCACTGCATGTATAGGCCACGTTTTGCTTGTCCATTAATCCGACCGGCGACTCTAGGATCACTCGCATCTTTGAGCTATTGTGAAAAATGCTGCCGTGAACATAGGTGTATAAAGACGTCTTTGAGGAACTTCTTTCAAATGTTTTGAGCATGTGCCTAGAAGGGGCATTCCTGGGTCACGTAATAGTTCTGTTTTTACTTTTTTTTGAGGAGCTGCCATATTGTTGCCCATAGCAGCTGTACCATTCTCCACTCCCGCCAGGCTGCACAAGTGTTCTGGTTTCTCCACATCTTTGCCAACAATGGGTTTTCTGGGGTGTTTTAATAGTAGTCACCGTAATGGGTGTGAGGTGGTACACCTTTCACTATAGTTTTAATATTTATTTCCCTGGTGATTAGTGATGTTGAGCATATATTAGCCATTCGTATGTCATCCTCTTTGGAAAAATGTCCATTTAAGCCCTTCATCCGTTTTTGAATTGGGTTTTTGTTGTCGTTATGTTGAGTTTTTTTTTTAATTTTTTAATGTTTATTTATATTTGAGAGACAGAGAGACAGAGCGTGAGCAGGGGAAGGGCAGAGAGAGAGGCAGACACAGAATCCAAAGCAGGCTCCAGGCTCTGAGCCATCAGCACAGAGCCCGATGCGGGGCTCGAACCCACAGACCGTAAGATCATGACCTGAGCCGAAGTCGGCTGCTCAACCGACTGAGCCACCCACGCGCCCCCGTTATGTTGAGTTTTAAGAGTCCTCTACACATTCGGGTCAGTAATCCCATCTATATATGGGATGGAGATATGTATACATGAAATTTATATATGACATTTAACCTTTGGTATTTCCAAGGACCAGAAGGTTTGGTGCTAAACAGTCAGTGAGGATGTGAGAAGATAAACCTCCTCATAGAGCCTTGGTAGGAGGGTAAACTGGCACAGCCTCGTGGAGGGCAATTCGATTGCATCGATCAAAAATTTAAATGTGCCTACCCTTTGACCTAGTAATTCCGCTTCCAGGAATTTACTGTACAGATTCATTTACTCATGAGGTCAAAGATCTACGGCCAAGGATGTTCACGGCAGCATCATCATGAATGGAAAATACACACCATGTAGCAGGGCAAAAACAATAATTCAAGGGTAAAGGAAGGAATGTTGTGAAAAAGCAATGAGCAGGAAAATATGTATACCATGCTCCCTTTCACGTGAAAACAGTGGGGATGCAATACACACATGCACACACACATACGTGTGTGCTCGTATACGCATAGAAGATTTCTGGAAGATTCGACTACAATTCGTTACCAGAGGTTGCTTTTCTGTTGCGCTTTTACATGTATAGCTTGCATTGTCTACCACATGTGGGCACTCTCTTTTAAATTCAATGTTTTTAAAACTATAGTAGATGGTGGTTTTGGGCACACGAATTATACATCTGGTAAAATCCGTAGAACGTGCACCAAAAAGCCTATTTTTACCATTTGATCATTTAAAATTGCGGGGTTTTTTTTTTTTTTTTTGAGAGAGAGAGCAGGAGAGAGAAAGGCAGAGTGAGAAAGAGAGCCCAATGCGGGGCTCGATCCCACAATCCTGGGATCATGAGCTGAGCCGAAATCAAGAGTCGGACGCTCAACCAGCTGAGCCACCCAGGCGCCCCTTTACAAACATTAGGCAATTTAAAAAATAAAATTAAAAAAATAATATATATATACTGTATATGGTATAGAGAAGAAGTTCTGTATAATAGTACTTGTGTTTTCTTATGCATTGATTAAAACAATAGCCTCTATAAAACTTTAAGCAAACTAATCTTTAACAATTGGCTAACATCGAACACATATGTGCCCAGCACTGTTCCAGGCATGCAGACTCACGTAATTCCTCCACGGAGCCATGAGGTAGGTGCTGTATCTGCATTTTACAGGTGAGGGCCCGGGGCCCAGAGAGGCTGTGTGACTGGCTCCAGTCTCCTACTGCTGGCTCCAGAGTCACATTCCTCACCAGGACCCTAACTACCTTCCATCAAAGCATCCGGTGCATTTGAAAACTGTAGACCAGGGGCGCCTGGGTGGCTCAGTCGGTTAAGCGTCGGACTTGGGCTCAGGTCATGATCTCACGGTCCATGAGTTAAGAGTCCCACGTCAGGCTCTGTGCTGACAGCTCAGAGCCCGGAGCCTGCTTCCAATTCTGTGTCTCCCTCTCTCTCTCTCTGCCCCTCCCCCACTTGCACTCTATCTTGCTCTCTCAAAAATAAATAAATGTTAAAAAAAATTTAAAAACTGCAGAACACAGCTGACGCACCCATGCACGTGCACACACATGCCACACACTTGCCTCCTCAGAAGTCCGGGGGTCCGGGGGCCCACCGCGTATGCACTACTGGCTGAGGAAAGATTCTGTGAAAGTTCTGGGGTGAAGGTGAGTTGCCATTGGTATAAGAGGGGAAGCTTTCCCAGTTAGAGGGGGCTCCACCTAGGGCTAGAAGAGTGGGGGTCTGGGCAGGCCAAGAGGATGAGGAGGGCATGCGTAAGGGAGCCCGACAGGAGCGAGGCTCTCAGAGCAGGCCTGAGTGCTGGCTGCCCCGGGAGGCCAGGAGGGGTGCCTGACTGAAGTCGAGATGCATCTTGGGAGGCGGGGTTAAGGTAGCAGGTTAGCGTGGACCTCAACAAACAAGGCCGAGCAGGGGACTAAAGATTATGTGAGGAAACTCCAGGAGCCTCATGGGCTCTGCGGTCTGTGACGTAAGCAGCGAGGAGTCGGATGGAGGCTTTCCAGAAGCAGAGCGGGTCATAGTGAGGCAAGGGTGGCAGAACTCACTCCCGGCCAGGCCTTGGCCTCCCCGAGCAGGGCCAGCAGTGTGGCCAGAAGGCGACCTCGAGTGCGGGCCCGGCGGGGCGGGCGAGGCCTGACGCAAGTCTTCTGTTCCAGCCGTCACCTGCCCTCCCAACAGCCATTACGAGAGCTGCGTGAGCGTCTGCCAGCCCCGCTGCGCCGCCATCCGCCTCAAGAGCGACTGCAACCACTACTGTGTGGAGGGCTGCCAGTGCGACGCCGGCTACGTCCTCAACGGCAAGAGCTGCATCCTGCCCCACAGCTGCGGCTGCTACTCGGACGGCAAATACTACGAGGTAGGCGGCCGGGCCCGCTGCCCGAGTTCTCTCCGGCCCCCAGCTGACTAGCGCCCCCACTTCGCTGGGAGCGGGCGGTGCTTTTCCGCGGGGACTGGGCCGAGAGGTTAAGGAGGGGTCACGCGAGGCTCCCGCTCACCACTCACCGAGTATCTGCTGAGGAAACGCCGGCAGGCCTCACTCCCCTTGCGTCCCCTGTCGTTGGCCTTGGCAAGGCCTCCTGCACTCGGCCACGCTCTTCACCCGCACGCGTGTCTCTCTCTCCCCACCTTGCCTTTCTGATTTCCTCTCCTGTAAATCTCCGTTTGAAAGCTTCTGACGCGGCTATAGTTTGGAAATACGGTGGCCATGAATCTGACATTTGCAGCTGTCTTGGCTAAGGACGTTTTTAACTGGAAAATATGGCGCTCGCGGCCGAGAGGAATGGCCTTCCTTCTTCGGGCTGTCGAAGCCCCCCAAAGGCGTGCGAAGGCTACCATCTCTCGGGTGCCATTCGTCACCCGACACCGTCTCCGGAGAGTTCTGTCTGGACTGCTTACTGCTCGGGCCCCCACACGCTGCCCTCTGCTCCCCTCTCCGTGGGGTCGTCAGCATAGAGCTGATGTCAATGCCCTTTGTAGCTGCCACTCAGGAAAACATTCGACGACCCATCCCTGGATCAGCTCCTCTTTGTACTTTCCAGTCTTTCTTTACCGGCCAGGATACAAAGCTAGACAAGGCCCTTCCTGGGGAAAGTATTTAGTCTCTGGTTCTGCCTCAAGCCCGGTCTCTTTAAACCACACGAACATCTTACATTGGCGACTTGACAGGGAACAAGTCAGGTATCGAGTATCTGCTATTTGGAGGTCACTGAGCTGGAGGTGCTGCTGGGGATGAGAAGGCATTCTTCCCCGCCTTAAGGATCTTAAAACTCTTTTAAGGAGAGGAAAACATGCACTTTGAAGAAAAAGAGGTGTTTGGGTGGCTCAGTCGGTTGAGCATCTGACTCGAAGTCAGGTCAGATTCTGAAGGGTTGTGGGATCGAGCCCTGCGTCAGGCTCCGCGCTGAGCATGGAGCCTGCTTAAGAGCCTCTCTCCCCCTGCGTTGCTCTCCCCCTCTTGCTCTCTCTCTCTCTCTCCTTCTAAAAATAAAATAAATCTTAAAAAAAAAAAGAACACAAGACCAGTTACAAAATAACATATCAACAAGTGAAAAATAATACCCTACAGAACTAATCAATTTTAAACAACAAAGAATCGCAGCATTAAAAAAAAATCTAATTGAAATGTCTGGATTGGAAACAAATTAGGCAAAAAAAAAAAAAAAAAAAAAAGAAAATCTCCCTTTTTGTAAAAATGCAGTGGGTTGTTCAAGAACAGCCAAGCTGACTTTGTTCTGAGAGCAAATAAAAGAGAAGGAACGTGGAAGCGACTTCAGCTTCGTGTTCGGGGGGGACATCTGCTGTAATGTTCTAGAAGAAACACAGAAGTGGAGGAGAAGATTAGAGCGAATCAAAGAAGACTTCTCGGGTGAGGCGGGTTTAGAAATACCAATTATTTGAAAGGAAAAGGCAGAACACATGAGGAAAAAAATAACAGAATATTCATCTTCCTCACAGTCTCAGAGGGGAGATAACCACGCTCGAAGCTGAAAAAGCAGTCCAGAAATCTCCGCTCCCGGGTCCAGGGGCTTCCAGAAATGTTTCCATCCACTGACGCCCCTCAGCAGGGATCCCGGGGGTCTTCGGCATGATGGAATGGGACCTGGGCTTGAGCCTCGCTGCACCACCCCTGGTGGTGTGACACGGAGGAAACTGTGTCACTTCCCAGAGCTTCAGGTGCCCTCTGAAACGTGGCTCATAATACCAGCTTGTTGTATTGTATATATAATATATACACGAGGTTGTTGTATAAATCGTCACCACACGCCCCGCCTAGTGGCTGGCACCTAGTAGCTCCGTAATTGGCAGCTGCTATTGTTTTTATTCCCCCGAGTAGCATTTTGTAAATAAAAAAAGCCAGGCGTGTTAATGAAACGGTGTATATAAAAGCCCTCGGAACGCTCGGGAAAGGCAGGTACAGCTCTCAGCAGCCATTAGGACCATAAACATTATTATCTGATTTTCATCAGACAGTCAGTGGGCTTTGACAACTGCTTCTATCTGGGAAGCAGCAAACTCACAGAACAAATAACCCGCATCTACTCGCCACGATTCAAACAAGCTTGGGGGCTTGTTTATACAGCAAATTTCTTTGGAAATAAAGGGCGAACACACCTAGCCATTAGCATGGAGCGTAATCGCCCAGCTGTCATTGCCGGGTCTAATTAAGGCAAAGAAAGCCGCGCCGGGCCCAGCGATTTCACTGTGAAGCCAGCTTCGTGATCAAGTTCTCCCGTGGGATGAGTTATTTACCCTTTATCATATCCACATACGCCAGGTTATTTTTCTCTTTCCACCCATGTAACGTCTGACTTCTTATCAGAGGGAGGCCAGACCAGCCAGTCAATTATTCCGCACATCTGATAAGAGGAATGAAGCCAATTTGCAAGGCTGCTGGCACCCAGAACACGTGACAGGTCTGCGAGGAGGAGAGACTGGGTTCCGGGAACTGCTTCACTTTGAGAATGAAAGCGGCAGCCGCGGTCTCTGGAAGTGCACCGCCCCGAGGACACTTGTCCTTGAAGATCTCGGTCTCTGTTTACCTGGGACTGAGTCACATCTGTATGTGGCAGCCAGGATCTTGATAAGTCTATAGACAAAGCAGAAAGTGGTGACCAGGCAGGAGCCGAGGCCCTTCTTGTGCCGTGAAGACGGCTTCTCTGGATAGCACTGTTCTCTTCTGGCAAATCGAATCAACGCCTACCCCTGGGTGTCACAGTCCGCTTGTTGAGACCACGCCCCACCTGGACAAGCATGTCCAATTTCCAGCGGCACTCCTTGGAGTTCTCAGTCTAGAACAAGTGCAAACTCAAGAGCTCAAACTCCAAGCAGAATTGTGCCTACAGATGACTGCTTGTTTGGGGAAGAACAGGAAATAATAGCCGCTGCCGCTGAGGATATACTCGGTTAGAGGTATTTTCTAGAACTATATAATTTCTCACCTTCTCAAGAGAGAAGGAGTGGCTCTTCTCCAGCAATAACAGCGGCTACTATTTACTGAGTGCCCACTCTACGCCAGGAAACATGCTTTACACGTCTTATTTAATTAAATCTTCACAGCTTTAAATCTCCAATTTAAAGCTGAGCGTACAGATACTCTGAGAGGTTGGTAACGCTCCTCAGCACGGCTCCTGTAGGGGGCAGGGCTGGGATGGAAACCCAGAAGCCCCCTGTTCTCTGCATCTCTCACTTAAGGAGGGGCATGTAGGAATGGAGATACTTGCAACAGAAGTAAATTAGAAATAGGTATCGGGGCGCCTGGGTGGCTCAGTTGGTTAAGCTTCAGACTTCCGCTCAGGGCATGATCTCATAGCTCCTAGGTGCAAGCCCCGCGTCGGGCTCTGTGCTGACAGCTCAGAGCCTGCAGCCTGCTTCGAATTCTGTGTCTCCCTCTCTCTCTGCCCCTCCTCTGTTCATGCTCGCTCTCTCATAAATGAGTAAGTGTTATTAAAAAAAAAAAGACATAGGTATCAGGAAAAAGTTTGGAATGGTGAGTTCAGTGAAATTTTGAAATGGTCCATCGTAGGAATTGGTTGTAACTTTCTTTTAACCTATTTAAGATACGAAGGGCCAGCTTTATCATTCTTGAGCAAAGTTAAATTTCATCCTCAAAGTGCAGGCCGGCGCTTGCCGGGATAAATTTTCTACCAAATATTTTTCCTCATCACCCACTTCCTCGAACAGCTGCAGGCTTCCAGGTTGGCTGTGATGAGCTCTACAATCCAGCCATAAAGATTCCCGAGCTCTCGATTGAAACCAGTAAAGACTAAATTGCATATTGTGTGGCATCTGAGTTCCGCGGATCTGATGTCGTATTTGCTTGCTCCCTGTCGCGAATTCCAGCCCCGTTAGAGGTAGGCTGGCCCAGCCCCGAAAAGGGTCCGTCCGATGGAGAGGCCTCGGGGTCCCCAGCGCCGCCCACGGCCGGGATTAACGCCCCGCCGCCTCTCTTCCAGCCCAAGCAGCTGTTCTGGAACAGCGACTGCACGCGCCGCTGCCGCTGCTTCCGCCGCAACCTGATCCAGTGCGACCCGCGCCAGTGCAAGTCGGACGAGGAGTGCGCCCTGCGCAACGGGGTGCGCGGCTGCTTCAGCACCAAGACCTCCTACTGCCTGGCGGCCGGAGGGGGCGTCTTCCGCACCTTCGACGGCGCCTTCCTGCGCTTCCCCGCCAACTGCGCCTTCGTGCTCTCCACCATCTGCCAGAAGCTGCCCGACATCTCCTTCCAGCTCATCATCAACTTCGACAAGTGGTCGGCGCCCAACCTCACCGTCATCTCGCCCGTCTACTTCTACATCAACGAGGAGCAGATTCTCATCAACGACCGCAACACCGTCAAGGTGACGGGCCTGTCGTTGCTTCCTGAGAACCGTGACCCGGAACAAGGGCGTGGCTAAGGGGCCTTCCGGTTTTCCCAGATAACCAGGTTTGGGGATGGGGTTTGGTCGTTGCTCCCTCGGTACCGTACGCAGATGGCCAGATTGTAAGGAATGGAAGTAGATTCTGCGGGCATAAAAACGGGCCTGGTTTAGCCCTTCGCTGACCATTCCCGGGGCCTTGCAGAAAGCGTACAGTGTCTCAAGGACGGTAACGACAGGGTGGGCGCTAATAGAGTCCCAGGCGATAAAATGGTAGGTAAGTCAGCTTTCACTCTGGGTTAATTTCCAAGAAAGCATCTCCTTTGTTTTCAAGAGCCTTTAAAAGTATTCTTGGCGCGGCTCAGCTGTACCAAGGCAAGCTCTTTCAACTCTGCTATCCTTTCTATAAGGCAGGAGAAGGCGGGCATTTTCCTGTAAAAAGAACTGGCGAAAAACCTGATGGAGCATGCCCTCTATCAGAGGGCTCCATGATGACAAAGCAAAGCGAAAGAAAAGGGGAGGCTGGGTATGGTGGATTTCTCTTGGCCTGGCTGCCTGGTTTCTGGTGCATGTAAACAAAGGTGATTTCCAACCCACCCCCATAACTGGTAGGGCTCCCCAGCTCGGAGTCCTCCCACCCCTTCCATTTGGGAAGTAATCTACCCTAATGAAGATTGACAGCGACTCCCAGCCTCTCAGCTAAACCAGGCTGCTCCCAAGCAGGCAGACCTAAAAGAGGGGGCCGGTCCCCAGCGCTGCGACTCCAGCTAGAGAGGGGCGGGTGGAGAGCCAGAACACACACAGTAACATTTTTCCGAGTCGAGTGTTATTGTATGGATTCTGCTTTCTGCCGGGGGCTCCGATAACCGTGCACGGAGTGTGTCTTTATTCGAAGAGTCATCAAACAGCTTAGTGTCCAGCATTAGGCAAAAGACTGGCGGTATTTTGCAAGCTTAAAAGGAAGAGTCTGAACTTTAATAGAGAAGTTTAATAACTTCAGTGACTGTCTTTGACACTCCAGTTCCTCTTGCAAATTGGCCCCACGTAGACACAACTGCATTGCCGCAGAATCCGGGAGCTAGAGAGTGAAAGTGACCACCTGAGAGGGCGAAACTGACATTATCGCTGAATAAAATACTCCAGGCTGGCCCAAATAGTAAAGAACCATATTTTCGAAATAGACTTCCATTTTTTTTTTTTAAGGAACAGAAGTTACTAATAACCTAGGGGGAAAAAAACTCAATTGATTTTGTAAGTATGGGAAAGGCATATTATGTTCTGTCCTGAGGGCTCAGAAAAGAAACTGTTAGAAAGGAGGAAAATGCTGAACGCGGAGAATACTGTGCCTAGAGGGCCTTTGGGGGGGGCGTGGGGGGAGCTCCAGTCTGGACGTTACACACAAGAAAATAATAAAGATGGCAGCGATCCCCAAATTCATTTTAACCATGTTAGACACTCCTTAGCACAGGCCTGGGATTTCATTTCAGTAATTGGTTTATGCTGGGGCAAGTTTTATACAAAAGCCAGCCATTTGCAGGGAACTATACTCTTCTAACGCTTTTTCATCTTTCTGTCTCCCTATTTTGCTTCTTTGGGGGGAACCGTGGACAGTAAGATAAGCAAATGCCCTTACACTCTGGGACAGCGGCCGGCGAACCCCAGAATTTGACCAAATCCACTTGCCGCCTATTGTTTTTTCAATAGAGCTTTATTGGAACACGGCCTCGTTCATTTACTTATATATCGTCTATGGCTGTTTTTGGGCCAGGAGGGCAGAGCTGCGAAACAGTAGAAACGATAGAGCCCACAAAGCCAAAAACATTTGCGGTGGCCCCTTACAGTAACCGTTCGCCGAGCCCTGCTGTCAAGGTAATTTACTTTTTTTTCCCCCCACCCCCAATAGGTGAATGGCACACAAGTGAATGTCCCATTTATAACTGGGCTGGCCACCAAAATCTACAGCAGCGAGGGGTTCCTGGTGATTGACACCAGCCCCGACATCCAGATCTACTACAATGGCTTCAACGTCATAAAAATCAGCATCAGCGAGAGACTGCAGAACAAAGTGTGTGGCCTCTGCGGCAACTTCAACGGGGACTTGACCGACGATTATGTGACCCTGCGGGGAAAGCCAGTGGTGAGCAGCGTGGTGCTGGCCCAGAGCTGGAAGACCAATGGCATGCAGAAGAGGTGAGAATTCTAGCGGCCAGACTCAGCGGCCCGCCTCCTCCCGCATCCGTGGCGTTGATGAGAGGTGCACTTCCCAGCGTTACCCCTCCCCTCCTGCAAAGGGCTGAGCCCCGGGCCTTTGGAGTTCCCAGGAGACAAGGAGGCCCCTCAGAGGCCTCAGTAATCTCTTGAACGGCAGAGGACGGCGACTGGGCTTGGACGATATGATTCTGAACTGTCACAGGCGTTCAGCCCCCGGCCAAAGAGAAGAGAGTGCCCAGGGTTAGAACACTGAGGCCTTGGCTGGCACCCTCCCGCTGGGAGCTGGGTGAAGGGCTTGCCTACCCCTTGCTCCCCAGGGCTGACTCTCATTGTATACCTGTGACTCTCACCAGAAGGCTCGGTCGAGGTAGCGCAGGTGGAAGTTGGCAGAGATCAGGAAAGCCTTTGTAAAAACAGAAGTCACCAAGGTTGTTCTGAGACCCCTCTCTTGCCAGCTGAGACAGGGTGAGCTGCACAAGCTATTCCAGAGGTGTCTAATTCAGGTCACCTCTGAGCCGCCGAATTATGTTAATACATTTCTGGATCGGTAGATCTGCTTCTCTTTCGTGGTATTTCTTTCCTTGTGTAGTGGCTCAATCTCTTATTCTTCAACCTGCCGAACGTTAGCTAAATACCAAGCTGGGGAAGTGATGCAGGTGTAAACTCACTGCTATCTCATAAATTAGACTGTCCTGAATCAGGAGACCCAGAGCTGGAAGAAAACCTCAGGCGATATCTAGTCCAGTCTCCTCCTTTTCTAAGCGAAATGGAAACTAGAGCAGAATAAGTTATGTGAGGGGCCCCGTAAGTGGCAAAGTCCGGAATCTGCTCCTGAGGAACTATGATTCTCTTTGAGCTCCTCCCTCCCTCCTGTCTGTCCGTCCTTCCTCCCTCCCTCCCTCCCTCCCTCCCTCCTTCCCTCCCTCCTGTTCTTCCTTCCTTCCTTCTTTCCTTCTTTCCTTCTTTCCTTCCTTCTTTCCTTCCCTCCCCTTCTTCCTTTATAAACTATTTCAGTTGGATCCCAGTTTTCTTGTGAAGGTTTGCTTTTGGTCTCTGCTAGCTATACTGGAAGTGGTTTCGAAGGCTTTCTAGACAACCATTCTACCAACTATCATTATTTTTATTGATTAATAATAATCGTAACTCTCATTCTTATGATGGTTGTAAGTGGCTATTTTATCAGTACCCTTTCATGGTTATTGTATCAATTATATCAAATGTTAATAGTTATATCAGTATCTGCCTTTTGTCTGTCACTTTGGCCACCCACCCACTATTTTAGTTTACCCTCACTTCTCCCAGTGATGTCAACAGTAGAAACTATGGGGCACCTGGGTGACTCAGTCAGTGTAGCATCTGACTTTGGCTCAAGTCATGATCTCACAGTCCGTGAGTTTGAGCCCCACGTCGGGCTCTGTGCTGACAGCTCAGAGCCCGGAGCCTGCTTCGGATTCTGTGTCTCCCTCTCTCCCTGCCCCTCCCCCGCTCGCACTCTGTCTCTCTCTCTCAAAAACAAACAAACAAACAAACAAAAACCACAAAAAAGTAGAAACTACTGTGTCGCTTTCTGGGATGAAGAGACAGACCAGTCCTATCGGACTTGTGTAAGATCACATAGCCAATTAGCGTTGGAATCGCGTACCTGACTCACTTCTGGGTTAGCAGAAGAGGGGACAGGTGGGGTCTTCCCTTCCACCACGGACCTCGGGCGGCGGTTTTGGCGTCGCGCCACCGTCTGACCAGACCTGTCGCCCCCAGCTGTAACGAGCTGCAGTTCTCACAGTACGTGGCCACGTGTGACAACGTGCACATCCAGATGCTGCAGGGCGACGGCTACTGCCTGAAGCTCACGGACATGAAGGGCTTCTTCCAGCCGTGCTACGGGCTCCTCGACCCCCTCCCCTTCTACGAGTCCTGCTACCTGGACGGCTGCTACAACCACAAGAAGTTCCAGCTGTGCGGCTCCCTGGCCGCCTACGGGGAGTCCTGTCGCTCCTTCGGGATCCTCAGCACCGAGTGGATCGAGAAGGAGAATTGCTGTAAGAGCCTTGTTTTATTCCTGCGGAGTCTCTTCCGGGTTAAAAGCGCAGCTTTGCTGGCGACACCTCTGGGGCTCGGGCCGGCCGGCGCCCCCACCGGGAGCCACAGGCCGGCCCCCAGGGTTGAGGAGTTGAGAGCCGCGGTAGAGGTTCTAGGGGTGGGGGGGCAGCCTCGCTCACCCGTGGCTCCCGGCCAACTCTGGGATTCCGGACACCGGTGTGGGTAGATGAGGTTCTCTGGGCCGGAGGAGCACCAGTTTCATGACTTACGAGGTAGAGCGACAGAGTATGGCCTCCTGACTGATGTCAGACCTCAGATTCAGCCCTTCCCTGGCTGCTTTCCCAGGGGTCAGAGCCTGGCTCGGACAGGGAAGGCGTGGGGCGAGCGGCGAGCCGAGTTGGCGTCGAGCTGACTCTATCTGCCTGGCTTGAAAGGAAGCTGCAGTTGGATCTATGGAAGGATCGTCCATGTATTAACTTAGGTGATAAAAACAGATCTATAAAATTTTTTTCATGTTTACATTTGAGAGAAAGAGTATATATGGGAGGGGCGGAGAGAGCGAGGGACACAGGATCCCAAGCGGGCTCTGGGCTGTGAGCCCGATGTGGGGCTCAGATCCATGAATCATGAGATCATGGCCCAAACCGAAGTCAGACACTTCACCGCCTGAGCCTCCCAGGTGCCCCAGAATAAGATTCTACAGATTCTTGGTTTTTTTCTGAGTACGAAAACCATTTTGAAGTTTATGCCCATTATACTATTTGTCCATTTTCTTACAATGTTAATCAAATAGATGGAGCCAATATGTATATAAATACACATAAATTTGTCATATACATATCCGTGTCTATACACATCAATGGTCACCTGTCCCATTAATGTATATGATGTTGCGGCCAACAGAATGGGTGCATGTTCCTTGACACATGCCGCCAACCCGGTGTGCATACGGGTCCCGCTGCGAAAACTGGCACGTGGCAGGACTGCACGCATTTCAGTAAATTTGCAGACGACCCTTGACCAAGTGTCGGGAGGCGCTTAATTCAGAACCTAAACTCAACGTAGTGGATTCAAATATGTATTCCATGATTTCAGAAACTCTCAAGAAGCAAATTACTAGTCTCTGTTGGAAACCAACATAAATTTTTTTGATAACTTTAATATTTTCCCTTCGTGTTAATAAGCAATACTTTAAGATTAAAATTAACTGTTTTGAGACTTTAAAACTTCCCTCTGTATAAGGGCATGTCTTATTTACCCATCAGTGTAAGGACCACCATATTTGTAGGCTATAACCACCACACTTTCTATTCTTCTCTTGGGTTGTTTTCAAGTTGTAGTAATCACCCATAACATCCGTTGACTGGCCGCTGTGGGCTTAGCACTGTCCAGGTCCACGCAGTGGTCACATGAAAGGATCTTTATAAAAGGAAGCCATTAAAAAAGAAGTGTATTTAGGGGCGCCTGGGCGGCTCAGTCGGTTAAGCATCTGACTTCAGCTCAGGTCATGATCTCGTGGTGCATGGTTTCTAGCCTCGCATCGGGCTCCGTGCTGACAGGTCAGAGCGTAGAGCCTGCATTGGATTCTGTGTCTCCCTCTCTCTCTGCCCTTCCCCCACTCATGCTCTGTCTCAAACTGTCTCTCAAAACTAAATAAAAAAAAACATTTTTTAATGTACTTAAATTATGCTGATGACTCTTCTTTAGTTACGTTTCTGGGAATTAAGACAGGGTGACGCTAAGGCATTGGCGGAGGTGCGGCGGCCGGGTCAGGAGAGGCAACTGAGACACATGGGGGTTTTGCTTTGTTTTTAAATTCTTGAAGCTAACTTGGCTCCTGCTGGGATTGAACAGTTGCTTCTTTAAGCACTCGCCATCCCATGCCATGATGAATAGGAGGGTTCCTACATCTGACGGGGGGGGGGGGGGGGGATTCTTTAAATAAGGAAATGAGCATCTAAAAGAAGATGCTCTCAATTAGTGTTTCTCAAACTAAGGAGCTGGCGGTCTTGCAGGTGGTCTGTGGACTCATCTGCTACGGCAATAATTATTTATGATATGATGATGATGGCAGTCCACATACATTTGTTTTTTCCTTACAGTTTCACTGTTGTTGGCAAAATAGTACAATTACTCTAAGTCACTGCTGGCGAGTCGTATGTAGGTTTCGGTGTGTCTATTTTTATAAAATTAAGTACCTAGATGTTTATGGGAAAAGAAGACCATGAATCAGAACAGACCAGGAAGTCCTATTCGAAGGACCTCTCTGGGGCTTCACTGGTCCTAAAATTTTCATTCTTGACAGATATTTATTGAACGCCCAACTATGAGGCGTCTGGGTGCGGGGAGTATGGAGATAAATGATTGGACCCTACTCTGTGTAAGTATAAAGATACAAATGCGAGTAATGGTAGAACAGTGCGGTGAGGACATTAATCGCGCTGTGTCTTGGCAGCTCACGGTGTCTGTCTCTGCCCTCCATCCTCGCCACTTACCTTCCAGGGTGCGACCTGGGGCGAGCTCCAGCCACGAAACCAGGGCTACCGTACTTAGCTCGCAGAGCGCGCGTGAGGCTTGGAGGAGATAACGCAGCCGAAGCATGAAGCCCGGTGCCGAGGCCAGGGCAGGGGCCCCGCCGCTCGCCGCTGGCATCGTTTTCTGGGAGGCGGCTCCGTCTGTCAGTTCCCAGCTGCCGTCTGCCCGCCGCCGGCTCCCTGCAAATGGCGAGTCCGGAGGACAGCCGCGGGCGGGCGAGCGTGGGCGTGAAGATCAAGTCGTGCGTGTTTCTGTTTGTTTTCCTTTTTAGCAGGAGTGGTTGAAGATCCCTGTGTGGGGGCGGACTGTCCCAACCGGACCTGCGAGCTGGAGAACGGAGGGGAGCTGTGCGGCTGCATCGAGCCACCCCCCTACGGAAACAGTGAGTGACACCTGCCACCTCCCCTTCCCGAGGGGGAGGCCTGGTGGCCGCGCCGCAGGGGTGCCGGGGCGGAGCGCACGCGGCCTGCGCTAGTTAGAGACCCACGGAGCGAAGCTTTCACAAGCATCATCGAAGCAGAACGAGGAAGCGAACTGACATCATCAAAGTAGGCTAATGTTTCTCTCCTCCCAGCTACATCCTTTTCTTCAATAAATTCTAACACCGAAACGCGTACATGCCTAGAATCAGCCGCTTCCATCTGCGGCCACGTTCGACATCACAGAATTCCCAATTGATCTTTTAGACTCACGGGGGGGGGGGGGGGGGGGGGCGGTAAAGTAGTTTGACGAAAACAGAAAGCCTCAGAGCGAGAGTGCCGGGTGCTATAAAGGCAGATTAGTTGGTTCTGAAGAAACAAGTGCAGTGTCTGAAGCCAACGGTACCTAACGGGGACCCCCGGGCCCTGCTCCTAACCACGGCCCCCCGGGGAGGTAGACAAGGCCTGGTCCCCGCTGGGCGCACCCGTGATGTCGGCCCAAAGCGGGGCTGCTTTGTACCCCTAGCTCCTCGCGCTCGCCTGAACCAAGGGACTCAGGGGGCACGCGTTCGATGTAACATCATCACTGACTGGAAGATTCCATAGGAGGTGCTGTTCAAGAGCTTCACCTGAGCAGATAAAATGTTTCCCTGTGTTTCTGTAGTGCTCATTAGCCTGTGTTTATGCGCTCAGAGAAAATGGCAATGGGGGCACTATGGTGTCAAAAAGCGAAAGCTCTTGGCACTCGCCTGGGGGTCCACGGGGACCTCGAGTGGGCTGCCCAGGGCTGCTCCCACCCGGGGGTGCGCCCGCGAGCCACACTGCACCCTGAGCTCACGGGAGAGTAGCTCCCGCCCGAGTGGGGCGAAGCCCTGGGTTTGTGAAGAAAAGACTGAACACGCTCTATTAGCATTTCCATCTTAAAAAAAAAAAAATGAAAGCTTACCCATGCCCCAGTTTTGGCTTTGCATGAATGCACGCGCTCATGTGGTCGGATCAAAGCTTAATGAGAATCGGCCCAGCATTTGCGTGGAGATCATTAGGCTCTTCTGAAGGAAACGGGAATGGGACGCGTCGCCCCCGCCCCTGCAGCACCCGCGGCTCCCCACTGACCGGCCTTTCATAACGCGTGTTCCCCACAGACTCGCATGACATTATTGACGCGGAGGTGACCTGCAAGGCGGCCCAGATGGAAGTGTCCATATCTAAGTGCAAGCTCTTCCAGCTCGGCTTTGAGCGGGAGGGCGTGAGGATCAATGACAGACAGTGCTCCCACATCGAGGGGGAGGACTTTATCTCCTTTCAGATCAACAACACCAAAGGGAACTGTGGCAACGTCGTGCAGGTGAGAGACCCCGGCCGGTGGGACCGTCCCGCCGCGGTGGCGCCGCCGCCGGGTGTTCGCACGTGGATTGTCCTTACAGCCAGCCTCAGGGCGGTCTACTTAGGAAAATCCTCCCTGGAAAACAGCCCAGGCATACATGAAATGAAAGACATCCAGGAGAATGCGGGCCACCTGGGTGGCTCGGTCAGTTAGGCGTCCGGTTCTTGGTTTCAGCTCAAGTCATGATCTTGTGGTTTGTGAGTTCGAGCCCCACGTCGGGCTCTGCGCTCACAGTGTGGAGGCTGCTTGGGATTCTCTCTCTCTCTCTCTCTGCTCCTCCTCTGCTCATGAACATGCATGCTCTCTTTCTCTCTCTCTTAAAAGAAATAAACATGAAAATTAAAAAAAAAAAAAAAAAGACATCAAGGAGAAGAATTGTCTCGTGCTGAGTAGTTCATTGAGCTGAAAGACCATAAGTGACAGGCTCCTGTCCTTGTTGACACTGTCTGCTGTCATCCTTCGCCCAGCACGTTGACAAATTCTTGTTACCTCGCTCCTGCTTCTCTTGTTCTTCTGGGTAAATACAGCTGGGTTCAGCTGTTTTTGGGGGGTCAGGGTGTCCCAGACTTCATTTAACAGTTGGCTGCAGAAATACAGCAAGGTGTCACCTTTCACTGTCCGATTATCCGATTTATATGTCGGCAAGCCATCTCGACTCTCTTCCTCCTGTTCCTTCCTGCTCTTTTTTTTTTTTTTTAAATATATATCAGTGCATCCGTGGACTCTATATCGGGGAGTAAAAGGAGTGAGCAGGTGAAACCTGCATCTCTTCCTCTTGGTACTCGAGGGAAGGACCGATAGAAGATCTGGTGGAGGAGAGATTTTGAATTAGGACTTGAGAAAGATTTATAATGCCCTGGGGTAGCCATACTTCATGCTGTCCCCAGCTTGGGTTCCCACAGATAACTGGGGCCGGTCGTAGTTAGAATTCAGGGTACACGAATTCCCCTCTGCAGACACTCAAGGTTATCAGACCGAAGGGTGCCGTTGACATCTGTTGCAACATTTTTGTCGTTATTGTTAGTAAACGCCGAAGCTAACTCCATCCGGACTTACACCGGCCTTTGGGGTATGGATGCAATGAAGCCATTTCTCCACTTTCGGGGCTGTGGGTTTGAAACGCAAGCCACATGCTCCCTCCCACATTTGATGATTTCTGACCTTCCTTTGCTCTGCAGTCCAACGCCACGCATATCATGTATAAAAACACAATCTGGATCGAAAGCGCCAACAACACTGGCAACATCATCACGAGGGACCGGACGATCAATGTGGACTTTTCGTGTGCTTATGAGCTGGATATCAAGATCTCTTTAGATTCCGTCGTGAAGCCTATGCTAAGGTAAAGAGTCTCGTGGGCTGTGCGCATGGCTTTGTCTTCTCCTGGACAGTTAAGGTTAGCATAGTCAAAATTGCTAGCAGTTGTCTTTGAAGCGCTAGGGAAGAAGTAGTTCCTATTTTCTACACCTAAATGCCTCGGACCGGCGCTGTGCAGTGGAACCTTCTACAGTGATGGTAACGTACTGTATCTGCGTTACCCAATAAAATAGCTGTGTGTGGAAATTGAGCAATTGAAATGTGGCCAGCGGGGCTGAGGAATTGAATTTTTCATTTAATTTTAATTTTAATTGCCATGCGTGGCTTGCGGGTACCATTTTGGACTTAGACTTTTCCATCATCTGTTTCCCCTTCCCTCTGCGTTTTCAGCTCGGAACTGGCAGTAATTGGATAATATCGTACGATTGTTCGGGGTTCCTCACTGCACGATTGTTTCCCTTTTAGTGTCATTAACCTCACAGTTCCGACCCAAGAAGGCAGCTTCACTACCAAGATGGCCCTCTACAAAAACGCCTCCTACAAACACCCTTACCGCCAGGGGGAGGTGGTGTTGACGACTCGGGACGTGCTGTATGTCGGGGTCTTCGTGGTTGGCGCCGACGCCACACATTTGATCCTGACGCTGAACAAGTGCTATGCCACCCCCTCCCGCGACAGCAATGACAAACTCCGATACTTCATCATCGAAGGGGGGTGAGTGGCCTCCTCTCAGAGGACAGTCCCAGAGCCTTTAGTGTAATATTGGTCAACACCAGTTTTAAGAGAAGAGAATGGGAATGAACATTTGTATTGTGCGTCCGCGAACTGTAATTCTCTGAACAAACCTGTGAAGTAGACGGTGCGAGCCTCACTTGACAGACGGGCAGGCTGAGGCGTGGGGAGACCACGCCACTTGCTTCAAGTCACACAGCAACGTAGTGGTAGGTCCCCAAGTCCCGTGGCAGTCACCACAAAATGCTCTCTTCTCACGGTGATCAGAGAGGGGATTCCGTCCTGCCTACTTTGAATGGCAGTTTGAGAGAACTGTGGCTCACCTGCAGAAGAAGGAATGCCGTAACTGCAGGTTGGCCAACAGGACGTCTATCAGAATTTGAAAAGAGTTACAATAGTAGAATAGAAGAAACAGAAGCACAGAATAAACTAGAATAGTTTATAAAATCAATGCCTTTCTTTTTATTCACCGCTATATGCCTAGCACCTACTGTGTCCCCTGAAACATAGTAGGTATGCAACAAAATTTATTGAATAAAGAAAAGACTATAGACCTATAATAATTAGTTTTATTTTTTATTAAAAAAATTTTTTAATGTTTATTTATTTTTGAGAGAGCATGAGAGACGGAGCACAAGTAGGGGAGGGGCAGAGAGAGAGGGAGACACAGAATCCCAAGCAGGCTCCAGGCTCTGCAGGGCTCGAACCCACAAACCGTGAGATCATGACCTGAGCTGAAGTTGACACTTAACCAACTGAGCCACCCAGGCGCCCCTATGTTTCTTTTTTAAAAACACACATGGGTTCTGTCAAGCAACAGTAATTCTGGCTGGGTATGCAAATCAGACAAAGACAGACTAACAGAGAAAAACATACAAATGTATTGAATACAAGTTTTCTGTGACATTGAAAGCCTTCGTGAGGAAACGAGGATGTCCAGAAGTGGCTGAGCCTGAGTATTTGATGCTAGGTTAGCGGAAGGGTAGACGGTCATGGACAAGGGTGAGAGGTCAAAGGCTATGAGGGCAGGTGCGGGAAGCAGAGGAAGCTTAGCAAAACCCGTCAGGATTCTTCTCGCTGTCCCTCTATCTTCGGAGGGAAGGGTGCTCCTTTCCTGCCCGTGTAGGGAGGACACCTCTCACAGGAGGGCTTTGTGGCCTGTTCCAGGGGCAAAGAGTCAGGGAAAGGTCAGAGTGTCCCTTTCTGCTTCTGCTTTGCTCACACCCCTTCACCTTAAAATATTAAGTATGCCAGGGCGCCAGATTTGAGGCGCAGCCTGTCCGGAATCCTGTGCCCAGCCTGGACCAACACCCACCCTGGGGTGGTCAGGGAACATTATGGACACTGTAATTGGTTTTAGGGCTGGAAAGGAACAGTTTCCCAAAAGCAGGTGTGGCTCCGGGGAAACCACGAGTATCCACTATTCGTGCAGATGAAACCGGTTCAGGGATGTTAGGTACCCCGCGCACCCAAGGCCACTCTGCCCCCCAGGGGCAGAAGAAGAATCCTTCCAAGTGTCAGGACACGCCGCCGCCCTAAGTGGCCACACGGGGCTCGTGGCAGGGGTGGCTGGGGGGTTTGTCTTCATGAGCTGGCCTCCTCGGAGGCAGAGGGAGGGACTTGGTGACCACTGGGAGCTCTCCTTCCCATCATAGTCCTTTCCCAAAGGGAGAGAGCTCAGATCTGAGCGGCCTGTACAGTTGCAAGCCTGGTTGTAGGGTCTGTGCCTCCTTTGAAGGACATGGTGGTGTTTGGCAGTTTTATTATTTTATTTTTTTAAAGTTTTTAAAATGTATTTTGAGACAGAGAGCATGAGTGGGGGAGGGGTTGAGAGAGAAAGGGAGAGAGAGAGAATCCCAAGTGGGCTCTGCACCCTCAGCACAGGGCTCAATGCGGGGCTGGAACCCATGAACTGTGAGATCATGATATGCGCCAAAATCCGACACTTGACCTTCTGAGGCACCCAGGGGCCCCCGTATTCGGCAGCTTTAAAATAGTGTTTAATAGACTTGACCCAGAGAGGAGAACAAGCGAGTGAGTAGGTGAGCATGTTCGGAAATCTCGGCCTCCCCCAGGGTCTGAACAAAGGCCTCCCGATGAAACTGCTGTTTGATTTCCTCATACGAGGGAATTTTAATTCATGAGTCCTTCTGATCATTCTTGGAGGGATGCGGTTATTCTCTTCCCAGTAAACTCATCGGGGCGAAAGCATGAGCCACAAAATGGGTTCACTTCCGAATTTTGGGGGGTCAGCTGTGCCTCTGAGGCTCTGTAGAGGGCAGTGATGGCACCACCGTGTCCCAGTGACTCAGGAGACCCAACACGCACGTCGCCGCCCTTTCCTCTTTGTGCACCTGGACAGAGGAGAAGGACAGGTGTTCCTCTGATGAAGGACAGAGGATTCTAGTGCTTGGCCCGTGTGCTGACACCAAGGCAGGCGTCCACACAGCCTGTCCCTGCCTCCCTGGGGCCCCTGCCTTCTACTCCATGTGGTTTCCGGTACCCAGATATCAAGTCCTCTCTCTGGGAGGCGGTGGTCTGGCTCAGAGGGAAGGCCTCTGTGAAGATTGGAGTGCTGTGACCATTTTAGGAACTCTGAACCAATTTAGAGTATTCAAATGAATAACAGTGACAAAGAAAAGCATGGCAAGTAAGTTTGCATTTCAAAGCGTTTAAGAGAAAGCATTTATCGCCTTGAAGACTAATTACAAAACCTAATAGGTCTGGGGGTGCCGAAGGGTAACTTCAGGTTTTCATTTTCCTTATCACTAAGCCCTTTCATCCTGTGGGCTCGGGGAAGGAAAGATTAAAAAAAAAAAAAAAGAGTCACCCTTTTTATCTTTATCATTTTTTAGATTACTTCTTGGCTCCTATAGGCCAACCTTAGCCATGGCGGCACAATCCATTCATTCACTCGTTTCATTCGTTTACGGAGATGTTTCGATACTTCCTACATGCCCTGCCGTGCGTTAGAGACACAGCGGGGATTACAACCTGATTTTTGCGCTCCAGGAGTCCAGGACAAGCCACCTGCCCCTGCCTGGTCAGGGCCGTGCAAGGGGCTATTTGTAGAGAAGGGGGAGCTCTAGACTGGTGTCGGGGAAAGAGCGGGAGTATGCATGGGAAGACTTCCGGATTGGGGAGACTTCGTGTGGTGAGATCGTGGGGCCCAGGGGGCTGTGATGCATTTGGGGAGCTCTGAGTACCGGAGGCAGATCCGTGTGTCTGAAGGAGGCCGGTGGCTCAGTACTGCAAGCGGTGGAGGCCGATGGAGAGAAGAGGCTGTCACCTGCAGCAAAAGGAGCCTCAGGTCATCCCGGACTGCTCCTCCTCCTTCTCCAGCTCCCACCTAGTTTGACATGTGGGAAGATGGCCCAAAAGGGTTTTGACCAGGGGACCCTCCCCATGTTAGTAATTAACCAGAGAAAAATACAGCTGGAGCGAGGACCGATCGTGTGTATGTCGAGTTGATATCAGTAAAGCACGCCACTATGAGGGGCAGAATGAGAAACTGAGGTATAGGGAAGTTGGGGGCAGCACCTGCAGCCATTTTTGCTTTTACGCGCTTACGATACTAGTTTGAGGTGTTATTCGATGCTTTTAAAAAGAAACTATGAAAACAGACAGGAGCGGGAGTAAATGAGACACCCACACAGTCCGGAGGTCACTCTCAAAGGCAAAGATGTGTTTACCTATTGTGATGGTTTTATATGAAATAGAAGCAAACGTGTGAAGCAGAGATTCCATTTTCTTCTGGACAGGTGTCAGAACATTAAAGATAACACCATTGGCATCGAGGAGAACGGTGTCTCCCTGACCTGTCGCTTTCACGTCACCGTCTTCAAGTTCATCGGGGATTACGATGAAGTGCATCTTCACTGCGCGGTGTCACTGTGCGATTCAGAGAAGTACTCCTGTAAAATCGTAAGTGAGAGCGTGACAATGGGCTGCCCGGCCCTGTGTCTCACTGCCCCGCCTTTCCCCGCACGGACACCGCCAACGCCCGGATCTGTGTGGCTCCTGAGAGTTCTTTGGGACTCACGGTGCCTGGAAGTGGCTAAATTGCAAGATGCTTAGGAATGGCTCATCTTCGGTGAGACAGTAAGAGACAGGATGCAGTAGAATGAGGTCCATTTACTCTTCTTCTCTGTCTCTGAAATGTCAGTCTGTCAGAGGCATAGAGCGCTGCACCAGGGTTTCTCAAACCTTGGCCTTATTGACCTTTAGGACCAAATCGTTCTTTGTTGTAGGGACCGTCGTGGGCGCCGTAGGGTGTTCGGCAGCAGCACCCCTGGCCTCTGCCCACTAGATGCAGATAGCACCTCCTCCCTGGCTGCCACACCCCAAAAATGCCTCCCAGCATTGCCAAACATCCCCTGGGAGAAGGAGGGGCAAGATTGACCCTCTTTGAGAACTGCCACACCAGAGGCTCAAGAAGCCAGGCGCCCTGAACCTGACGGGAAGAGCGGAACCCAGCTCCACTGCACTGTGGAGGCGAAGCCCTGGTTCAGGGCCCTCCAGCCCGATGTTCTTCAGACAGTGACTTCCCTGCAGCTCATCCAGATCCACGCCAGCCAGTGGCTCTGGAGAGGCTTCCGGAGGGGCTGCTGACAAACCAGTCATCTCTCCCTTGCCAGGCTTACATCCCCGCCAAGTATGGCTGTCCCTGAGATTTTATTGCACCAGTATCCGCTCCCTAACCTTTAATATTCCAGCTTCACGCTTCCCCGATGTTTGCAGAATCACGCCGTGAATTATGGTCAAAGCTACTTACAGATGCTGCCGCATGCCTTATTGCCCGGTGCGATACAACAACCCCGTTCCTGGGGAGGGAGCATCTTTGGATCTAATTCTTGTGCGAGGAATATATTTAATTCTGCTCAACATAATGCCCAGAGTCCCAGTGGGCTCCATGATCAAGAATGCATTGGTTCTAATTAATCTGAGCAGCGACAGGGCTCGAGGCTGGGACCACTGTCTCTTTCGGAGGTGGAAACATGGTGACGAATAAGTTATCAGCTTAATTGTGTGCAATTTTCCCTCTGGTGTTCTGTCTTCCAGAATTGCCCGCAAAATTCCAGGATTGCCGCAGATTATACCAAAGAACATAAAGAACAGATCATTTCAGTGGGACCTATTAGGAGAAAGAGTATGTATGTCCCCCAAAACACATCATAAATTATTAAAACAATGGGATTTGAAGGCTTGGACTAACTCTTGGGTGTGTTGCAACTACGATGTGAATCTGGTGAATGAGGAAGTAGAGGGCGCCGGGTGGAGAAGACGCTCGCTTCCTTAACGAAGTCTTCTCGTTGACTCTTAAAACCCCTCAACGGCACTGGGCACTTCTCCTTCCCCTTGGACTTAGACTGAGCTAGGAGTTGAAGATTTGACCCTTCCGAAGTTGATCTGACCAGCTGCTCTTTTTTAGGGCTGGACTGGTGTGAGGACAACGGAGGGTGTGAGCAGATTTGCACGAGCCGGGTAGACGGGCCTCTGTGTAGCTGTGTGACGGGAACCCTTCAGGAGGATGGCAAGAGCTGCCGAGGTACATGTGACCTCCCGTTCGGGGCGGGCCGCTGGGAGCCCAGGGAGAGCTTTACTCTGAGTAGGAGACATTCATATGTGAAGTCCACTCAGTCAGGAGCTGACCTAAATTCCAGAAATGAAGACGGAAAGATGGAGAAAGTGCCAAGGAATTGTAGCGCCATCTCAGAGATATATAGATATTTACATATATATATACGTACACCTTTGGGTCCTGTTCTTTCATCTAAAAGATGAAGGTGATTAAGAAAAAAAGATATCCAACTATTTAAGGACCAAATATTGGCATTAAATCAGGGCACCGAGTCTACCTGGGCTGTTGTTGGGACTGGGATATTTGATCCAACAAACAAGATTTCTTGTGGTAACCTTAGCCCATGGTTTCCCTGAGGTTAGGTTAGCGGGACCCTCTAGAGGTTGAGTTAATTCTGCCGCTTTCCTGCCTCAGTCAGCACCATTTGGATAAAGTGAGTTCTTGGCCGTGAAGAACGTGGGTTCGCTTATTTGGTTGAGTACCGCGAAGATTTCTGATTCCTGTCAAACAGGTGTTTTTGTGCACAGGACTCAACTATGTTCCTCTCTGTTCACAGCATCTAATTCTTCCCTTGAACTTCAAGTTTGGACGCTGCTTCTCATCATGACCCAGATTTCACTATGGCATTTTGTCTATAAATCAGGCACGACCTCATAATTGACTCAAGGTTGCTCTATGACGTACTGTAATTTACTCACTTCGACTCCCCGTAGGATAAAAGGTGTGTGTGCCCTTAAGTCAAAACTATTTGAAAGTGTCCAGCAATTCTCAAAGTGATGCCCCCTGCCTCAAACAGTCCGAGTCCCAGAAACGAGTGACATTCTAAGCTCCATTGCAAAGCCCACAACAGGGCTTCTAAAAGCCAGTTGTGGAAAAAGCATGTATCTTGCCTAAAATTTCCAAACAATTGTCACTAGGAACTTTTGTTCACGTGAAAAACCAGTAAAGGAAAAAAAAAAAATCCCGGTTAGAGAAGTCTGACCGGAAATCTAACGACAGAAATCCGTCAGGCTTCAGTGCTGTTTCTGGATCATAGTTTTTCGCAGAGAAAGGGCCCGTTGGAACCATATTGGGAAGCAGCGACTGGAAGGTTTGAGTCTCTCTAAGGAATCTTTCTGACGTTCGGAAGTGTCTGATCTATGATATGTATGTGTTGCTCACTTCTGTCTATGATGAGCTCCTCCTTCCCTCCCCCCGCGTCCCTCAACCTTGCCATGGCCGCTTGGGAGATTGTTTCCAGGCCCGGGGAACCCCACCTCCCATCCCCGACCCAGACCCTTCTCTTTTACAAATCAACCAAATAATTTTTAATGTGTTTTCTGCTTAAATAAACTTCGTGTTCAAGTATTCTCACTACTTGGTGACTGAAAAAATTCTTGCTGATATTCGGCTTTGCGCCCCAAATAGTGTGCTCTGACTTCAAGAATCGGCAGCGGTTGGACCAGGCGCGTCCCGCTGGCCAGAGCTTTTAGTGAGTTGTTGTTGCATGGCCGTTTGCGTGGACTTACGGAGCTGCAGCAGAGCGTTAGCGGGGTGTGGAAGAGAAGGAGGTAGCGTCCTCTTTAGTATAGAGTACACAAAGTCGGATTTGCTGTAATTAACTGCAAAACAGGGGCCTGCTAAATATACCCCTGGGCCGCCTCTCTTTTTAAGGTTAGAAACAAAGTAAAACCCACTTCAGGTTTATTTTGAAGTTGTTTTGGATTGACACTGATGGTATTTTTGTATTTTTCTGGGAACTCTGAAAAGCTGAGCATAAATCCTAGCGTCCTTGACCGTGGGCATGGAATTGATTAGCGTTGTCTTGCATGCAACAGGCAACTAACCGTCACTGGGCTGAAGAAGCTGGGGTGTCAACGCGGTCTGCGCTGAGGTGCTTTGAGCTCCTGGCCCTCTGGGAGGGTCCACAAATTCTAGCTTGTCTGGCCAGTTACACATGCCATGAGGCTAAGAGGACAACTGGTATTACTGGCGGGGGGGACGTGTATCCACTTCGACTTGGACACCTTGAGATCTTCCGAGAAAATGCTGAGCACTGACATGGGTTAAGGGACCCAGCCGCCTATTTCAAGTGAGACACAATGCCGCTTCCTCACTGAGAGAGAGAAACTGATGTTGTATGAATGTGGTCTTTACATGAAAAACCATGTTATTCACACGGTTGAAGGTTTAGGTGTTGACAATCAGACAGATTCTGAGTTGAACACAAGAATGTCTTGTTTATTCTTTTACTTGAGTGCCTGAGATGAATCTTCACTAAGAACACGTGAGGAAGTGATTTAATATTTAATAACTTGCCTTTATTGATTTGCTTATCGAAGTCATGAGAAATTTCCAAATTTTCAAATTAAAGACTATAGTTTGTTGGGTTTGGGGGGTTTTGTTTGTTTGTTTTTAGTTCTTTAAACCTTGTTCTTACTACACTTTTATTCTTGGCCTTTGGTTTTCTTCCTTGGTTGAGATCCTTAGCTTGTCTCATCATTAGGATAAGCTAGGTCGTAGTACAATAACAGAAGACCCAGAATCTCAGTGGCTTATACACCAAGGTTTCTTTCTCGCCTGTGCCAGTGGGCTGCAGCCCTCGCTCTCACCCTGGGACAGGCTGATGGAGACTTGTTATTTCTTTTTCTTCCTCTACAGAAGTTACTGAACAATTTATCCTGTCCCCAAAGAACTGTGGTACCGCCTTTACTGTGTAGCAAGTTTCAGTCTCTGTGGTTGTGTTTATGAGCCCTTGATTCTCTTCCATTGATTTATTTTTCTGTTCCTGCATCAGAACCACACTTTGAAATTTTTTGAGATATAATTGACATAAACATTATATTCGTTTCAGGTGTACAGCTTGAGTTGTTATTTGTATATAGTGTGAAATGATCACCACGGGAAGACTCGTTAACATCTGTTACCTTCGATAGTTACCAATATTTTTTCTTAAGATGAGAACTTTTAAGATCTCGTCTCTTACTGACTTTCAAATATAGGACACAGTAGTATGAACTATAGTTACCATGCTGTCCATTGCATGCCCAGGGCTTATTTATTTGATGACTGGAAATTTGTACATTTTGACCACCTTTGTTCATTTTGCCCACTGACGACACCCCCCCACCTCTGGCAATTCTGTCCATCTATGAGCACTTTTTTTCCTTTTTTTTTTTTTTAAGAATCTTGGGTTGCCCAGTTGGTTGGACATCCGACTCTTGATTTCGGCTCAAGATCATGATCTCACAGTTTGTGGGTTCAAGCCCTGTGTCGGGCTCTGTGCTGGCAGTGTGGAGCCTGCTTAGGATTCTCTGTCTCTGTCTCTCTCTGCCCCTCCTCACGTGTACTCTCTCTCTCTCAAAATAAATAAATAAACTTAAAGAAAGGAATCCATGTATAAGTGAGATTATGCAATATTTGACTTTGATTTAGTTCACTTAGCATAATGCCCTTGAGGTCCATCCGTGTTGTTGCAAATGGCAGGATTTCCTTCTTTATTTTGTGGCTGAATAACACTGTGTGTGTGTGTGTGTGTGTGTGTGTGTGTGTGTATCACTCTTTTTTATCCATTCGTCCATTGATGGACTCACTGTTTTTTCATATGCTGGCTATTGTAAGTAACGCTGCAACGAACATAGGGGTGCAGCAATCTCTCCAAATTAGTGTTGTTTCCTTTGCATGAATACCCAGAAGCGGCACTGCTGGATCATCCACTCCCTCTAGTATTCGTTTTCTGAGGAACCGCCATTTTGTTTTCACAGTGGCTGCACTGTCGCATTCCCACCAACAGTGCGCCAAGCCTCTCTTTCCTCCACATCCTGGCCAACACTTGTTACTTCTTGAGACTTCACTCTCTTCTGATGCTGCCAGCTCAACACAAGGCCTTGGGGTTCCCCGAGGCAGGGGGAGAGAATGCGGAGCACCACCCCCTGGAAAGGACGTCAAATCACTTCTGTTCCCCTTTCGTTGTCCAAAGCTTGTTGCGTGGCTGTAAACTAACAGAGCAGGGAAGTACGAGCTTCCGATGGGCCTGGAGGACAGTGGACCCGGAAATCCAGGGCGACAGCTGTCATGTTATCTTTGAGTCAGTCATTCCTGTGTTAAAGGGAAATATTTTTATGGAACTAAAACCAGACAGGCCCCTGAGCGGACTGTCGGGAAGGCGGAGCTGGAAGGTGATCCTGATGCTTCTAATTCTCTGCTCGAAGCAAACCATTCGACGGCGTAATACCTCAACTTTCCTCTCTGTAGAAGAAGAATATTAAGCTTCTTTTCAAATATTCTTATGTTAGAAAATGAAATCATACGACATACAAATGTAAATCATACGACAGTATATATTTAGAATAACTCCAGAACACCGCCTTTTCCTGCCACTCAGAAAGATTTGCCTCAAGGAAGAGGAGAAAAAAAAAAAGGCACTTGCTTAGCAAAGGTTAAAAAGGAAGTTAATTGGGAATCTTATTAACTTGGTATTTGTCTGATATCAAAAGAAACAACATCGCGGGGTCTGGCATTTCTGACAACTGGGAATTCTATAATTAGCTTCTCAACCAGTGGTAGATACGTGTGCTACTCAAAATCCTGGTGGCAAAACTTGCGAGCAGTAATTGTTTTACATTGTCTAATATTCTAACTATTTTTAGAGCCATTTGACATTTAGCGAGAGCTTGAAATCTAATAAAATTTCTTTCAACCAAAGGAATTAATTATCAAAAACGACAATCAGGTAGGTTTGGGGTGATAAAGAATTACTTATTTACTAATTTCGAATGTAGCTTCTACCCCATCGTGAAGCTCCTAGGCTCTCTCCTGGAACTCCACGAGTTCTGTACCCGATATTTCATTGCAGTTTGGTCCTGGTTAGAACGGGGCATTTTTCAGTGCCCCCATGCACTGGCAGTGCGGCACGACACAGTGAAAAAGAAAATCAAATAGCGCCCTCTAGTGTCTTTTTCTTTTTCGCACGAAACCCAAATGTATATTGAAGCACACCAATCGAAATATGATTTCTCCCCCTGCTCGAAACCTTAGATGCAGAACATTACCAGAATATAGCTTTGGAGAACGCATCAAATGCCAAGGACATTTTCTGGAGAACAGTGTGAGATTTATTTTAATGCACACAGAAAGCATCATTCCAGGAAAATACCAGCTTTTGTCATCCCATGCAAATTTTGCCCTTAATATCTATTTCTCTAACGCGCTGACAAAAATAGCTGTCGGGAAAAATTAAGGATCTCTTTAAAATGTCGAGAAATAAACAATCTGATCAAGAAAAACCCATGAAATATTTAGCGGTCTTTCTTTTCCCCCAGCGGAATGTGAAATACTTTCCTATGCGTCTGAGGCACAACAGCAATAACTCTGGCCTGACTAATGGAAGGCTTTGTTTGTGATGGTTTAATTATGTTTGCTGAAATACGAGCCTCATATAAGACAACATCTCCGTGGCAGAGGGACAGATCTCTGTGTCTATAGATAGAAATAAAACACAAAAGACTCAACGTTCTGTGAAGAACTTGGCAATCAAATTCTATTTGCTAAGGAAACAAATGAAGGAAGAATGTTCGCTGTACATTTTGTTGTTTCTGTTTGCATGTAGCCTCTGGGTTAGCTACTGTTTTAACTGCTAGTGTACAACACTGATTGCAAAGGAGTTTTGAAACTAAGATATTCTCTCATCGGATGAAATCTCAATACCTTACACTCATGTAGCATCTTCCAGAACTTTCGATGCTTTCCTACATATATTTAATGTCGTTCAGTCCTAAATCATGCTGTGTTTTGACAGAGAAATCGGAGGAAGAGTGTTAACTCAAAGTCGTATCGCACAAATTATCAGCCTAAAGTACTAACTGAAGAAAAAACCCACCCACCCACACATGTGTTGCCGTGCCTGTAGGTTTATCTCATCATTTTCAGCTTCTAATGAGACAATTAGAATGTTAGCAGCCTTTTATGTCTTGGAAGCCTTTTAGGAACAAAGAACCTGGACACAGAAGTCTTGAAATTCCCCCCCCAACTCTTGAATTTCTTAGTGAGATAGTTTAGGGCACAAAATTCCACAGATATTACCCTATTCTAGTTGGGCAGAAATCTGTTTTTATCGAAAAGGAGAACGTATTTCTTTCCTCAGGCCTTGAAAACTTTGAATTGGATCTATCCAGAACTCATGGAAGTTTTCGATGTAAAGAATATATTCACATAGAAATATGCTATTAATTCTATGATAACCAAAGGCAGAAAATGCACGGTTCCCAGGATTTTCTTCGTACCTGCCATACATGCTTACTGCAACTGGCTGACCTGGTCCATAGCTATATGGACCATTCAAATCAAGGAGTTACAAGGGGTGCGCAACCACCCTCTCCATACGTCTCCGTATCGATGACAGCAAAAAGCTGTCAAGGAATATCCACATCTATGCCAAGGAGGGAGTCTGCTCTCCTGAAGAGTCTCACTCAGAAAGCAATTTGGCAGACTAATTCGACAAGGACAAAATGATTGAACGTATAACGTGAAAGCATCTAGGCATTGTATGGGAACATCCAAGGCGCAAAATGAAGCAGAGAAGAGCTGGAAGAGTATTCCGGCTAGTAATTCAAGGGTAGCAGCGTCTAGGGATGTTTGACCACTGCTGATGTGTTCACAGCTCCCAGACGTTAGTGTTTTCAATTCGTGCTTTCATCCTGCTCCTCTTCATAAGCAATTAGGTTCATTAGTTCAGTGGAATCCAAGAACCAAGTCAACAGAGGGAGGGAAATCCTACCCGTGGACCGCAGTGAACCATTGACTCAATGATTGTGATCAGTTTAAATGCACACTACTTGGGCAAATTGTCCTGAAAGCCCAGGCTGCCTAAGTCATAGGGAAATACGTCATCGTTCAACTCTGAATATTTCTTATTTTTAAAAAAAAATTTTTTTAAGTTTATTTAAATCCAAGTTAGTTAACATATAGTATAGTTTCAGGAGTAGAATTTAGAGATTCATCACTTACATGTGAGCATCCAGTGTTCATCCCAACAAGTGCCCTCCTTAATGCCCGTCATCCACTTAGCCCATCCCCCACCCAACACCCTGCCAGCAACCCTCAGTTTGTTCTCTGTATTTACAAGTCTCTTATGGTTTTTCCTCCCTCCCTGTTTTTATCTTATTTTTCCTTCCTTTCCCCTACGTTCCTCTGTTTTGTTTCTTCAATTCCACATATGGCTGAAATCATATGATATTTATCTCTCTCTGACTCATTTCACCTACCATAATACATTCTAGTTCCATCCACATTGCTACAAATGGCAAGTTTTCATTCTTTTTGGTCTCCAAGTGATATTCCATTTTATATGTATATAAACTTATGTATATATTTCCATTTTATATGTATATAAACATATGTATTTCCCTATGACTTATATGTTTATATACATATATATGCATATATACACATATATACATATATACACATATATATACACATATATACACACACTCCACATCTTCTTTATCCATTCATCCATCGATATGGAAAGAATTTGGGCTCTGTCCATAATTTGGCTACTGTTGATAGCACTGCTATAAACATTGGGGCGCATGTGTCCCTTCAAATCAGCATTTTTGTATCCTTTGGATCAATACCTAGTAGTGCAATTTCTGGATCATAGGGTAGTTCTATTTTTAATTTTTTGAGGAACCTCCATACTGTTTTCCAGAGTGGCTGCACCAGTTTGCATTCCCACCAGCAGTGCCAAAGGGTTCCTTTTTCTCTGCATCCTCACCAACATCTGTTGTTGCCTGAGTTGTTAATTTTAGCCTAAATACTTTTTATTTTAGGAAAAGCAGTTTCCAACAGTCATAACATGTGAAGACCTTGTTGTATTTCTAGGCATTATACTCTAGAAACACAAATTCCTCAAAACTCAACTTTCCTGGTAGACCTCCAAAGAGGCACCATGACTCATAGAAACCAGAGGACCTTACAGCTACATCAGCACTACTTCTATTTCCTCTGCTTTCAAGTTTTCTATATTTTGATGGGAGGATGCAACTATGGAACTTAAAACTGGATGGCGATTTTTTAAATTTCATAATAAAATGTCACAAGATGTCTGGGTGTAAATTCTAAGTCTTCTACCAAAAAGTATCATTCTGAGGTGCTCTGTTAGAGAAACAACAAAGACAACAAAATTCCTTCTCTTCGAGGCTAATCTTAGAAGTGGGTTCTTTAGGGGCGCCTGGTGGCTCAGTTGGTTGAGCGCCCGATTTCGGCTCAGGTCATGATCTCACGGTCTATGAGTTCGAGCCCCACGTCAGGATCTGTGCTGACGGCTCATCAGAGCCTAGAGCCTGCTTCAGATTCTGTATCTCCCTCTCTCTCTGCCCTTCTCCTGCTCACGCTCTGTCTCTATGTCTCTTAAGAAAAAATAAGTGTTTAAAAAAAATTTTTTTTAAAGTGGGTTCTTTAAATGCCACCCCAAAACATGAACTGATCACCGGTAAAGTCCTCCTGGGGCTGTTTTATTTGCACAAACAATTGTCAATGAAAGCATTTTCACCAGTCCCTGAATTACTGATTCCAATCTCACTCTGGGGTTTTCCCTCTCCCCAGAAGGGTGTAAATTCACCCAAGTTGAAAAAATGAGACTAGCAGGACCTTTCAGCCTGGTGAAGGCGAGACAGGAAATGCTTCCTTCTGGTGCGTTAACAAAGCGCTGGTGAGGGTGGCAGTGAGCACATGGGGGCCAGGGCTGGCCCTGACTTCTCCTGGGAACCGGAGGGAGCCAGACTGAGCAGATGGCATCAAAAGTATTTCTTCCCTTTCCAAAAATGTCAAAAAAGGAAAGTTCACTTTGACTAAAACCCCTCAGTAGATCTTATTAAAAGGCAGGAGAAAATGGTCTTGTCTTTCTGAGATCCTTAGAAATACTATAAAAAGCCGAAGGATGACTCCCTCAGATTTAATTCCGGGAGTAAAAATCAAATGGAGCCCAGAGCCAAAAAACTGAGATGTAAAGACAGGATTACCCTGAGGAGGAAAGTTTGAACGTAATAAAAGATTCCTCGCAGACGCTAAGCTAATGTGAAGTAAAGTACGAAGTGTCTGGATGCAATTGCCTTCGGAATTAAATTTTGTGCCTGATGTTAGAAATTAAAAAACTGAACTAATTTCCTTGAACGGTAAGTAAATAAATATTAAAACCAATCCAAAAGAGACACCAGAAACACCAATAATTTTGCCCTCGGATGTTATTAAACTGTTTCCTTGGCCATTCCCTTTTGCCCAAGCTCCAGCCAACAAGGGCAGCTAAGGCCCCACTGATCTCACAGGGTGTGCATGTCCAGCAATGGAAAGCCTCCCGGTGACTTGTAAGGAAATAACATCCTTATGATAAATCTTAAAATATGTAGTACTTGGCTCTAAGTTTTTCGTCTCCGAAATGAGTAACTATTTAGCAGATTGTCTATTGAATTGTCCCGGAGTCAGAAGGCACTAGGAATCTCTTGCGCCTCTCTGGAAAGCAGTATAAGATTTCCTCACAAAACTACAAATAGAAGTACCACACGATCCTGTAACTTCACTTCTGGATACGTGCCTGAGGAAAATGCAAACACCAATTTGAAAGATACGTCACACCCCTATCTTCATGGCAGCATTATTTATAAGAGCCAAGGTATGGAAGCAGCCCATCCATAGATGAATGGATAAAGAAGAGTCATAGATACATGGTGGAATATCACTCAGCCATTCAAAGAATGAGATCCTGCCATTTGCAACAACATGGATGGGCCTAGAGGATATTATGCTAAGTGAAATAAGTCAGACAGAAGAAGACGGATATCATTTGATCTCCCTTATATGTGGAATCCGAAAAACAAAACAAAGGAACAAACAGCAACAATTAGAACAACAAAGAGAGAAACAGACTCATAAATCTGAGAGAACTGGTGGTTGACCAAGGGGAGGGGTTGGGGGGATGGGCAAAATAGGCGAAGGAGGTTAAAAGGTACAAATTCGCAGTAAAATAAATAGGGGGTGCCTGGTTCAGCTGGTTCAGCATCCGACTTCGGCTCGGGTCATGATCTCACAGTTCGTGAGTTCGAGCCCCGCGTCAGGCTTTGTGCTGACAGCTCAGAGCCTGGAGCCCACTTCAAGTTCTGTGTCTCCCTCTCTCTCTGCCTTTCCCCCACTCAAGCTCTCTCTCTCTCCCTCTCTCTCTCAAAAATAAATAAACATGAAAACAAAATTTTACTAAAATAAAATAAGTTGGGGGGATAAAAAGTACAGCATAGGGAATATAGCCAATGATACTGTAATACACTAACCGTAGTGAGCATTTCATATAGTGTAGAATTGTTGAGTCACCATGTTGGACACCCAAAACTAACTTAATATTATAGGTCTGCTATACTTGGATTACAAATTAAAAATTTTTTAAATCCATTCAATTCCTTTTGTTACATTTCCAGATTCTTTAAAAATTCTGTGGCTTCCTCTGCCAGCTTGTCTAGTTTTGTCATGATAACATCCAAAACCTTAGAGACGGAAAAGAAATTCTGACATTTTTCTTAGGAAAGCAAAATGATCCTCTTAAATCGATCTCAAGGGAAGGGGGACCCAAGACTTTCGTTAAGCACATGAAATAGAGGACTTGGCAAATCTTGGAGAGCAAAGTCCGATGAGACAATAGAGAAAAAAATTTTCCCACCCTGTAAATATCAGTATTTGTCTTACTTTGTTGTTTTTGTTGTCCTAGGCAGAATCAATGAACCGAATCAAACTTCTCTTGAAAAGTAACTTAGAAAAGAACGGGTGGGTTGCCCTATTTTTCTTGTACATTCCTCAAAGCTGTGCCTTGGTGGGAAATGTAAACTTAGGAACCAAACACAAATTCCAGGAACGGTACTGACGGTACTATGGGGCCGTAGGTGCCGGTGCCATAAAGTTTGAACTCAGCGTTGAGTTAGACTCCAGTTCGTCCAGATCTAGAGCCTGCCTGGGGATATGGAAGGTCCCTTGCGTGGGCAACCCTCCTTCCTACTTCTCCCTGTGTCATTAGTCTTCGATGACTTGGCGTGTCAACCGGCAACTCTGAACCATGTTGGAACTTAGAAATAGTTTTAAAAAGGAACACTTGTTAGTTAGCCCTAACTCTCTCTCTCTCTCTCTCTCTCTCTCTCTCTCTCTCCCTGTGCCCCTCCCCTCAAAAAAATTCCAAATCCTGTATGGAGAATGGATCTGGAGAGAGGAGGAAGCAGGACGTGTAAGAGACCACTGTATTAGTGCAGGGCTGGAGTGTTGGCAAAAGCCCACGGACCAAGACGTGAAAAGAAATGGATGGCTTTGAGCTCCATTTTAGAGGAACTAAAATTCCATTTAGAGGAACTCGTGAAACGAGGTCGTATATTGGATTCGAAGGCAGGAGACAGATAGAAATAAAAAGGGTTCTGATTTGTACAACCGAGTGGATGATGGTGTCATTTACAGAGATGGAGAAACTTAGTGAGAAAGAGTTTCAGGGAGAACTGAAGTGTTCGATTTTGTACATGCTGCTCATGAGATGTCTGTAAGAGATCCAAGTAAAAGCGTCAAGTAGGCAGTAAGATATACGACAGGAGCTCGTCCGGCTAGGCCGGGGCGGTGATAAAACATATATAGGAATCATATACATTTAGATGGCATTTAAAATTAAAGACAGAATGGGAGAGAAGGGTAGAGCCTCAATCTCACATAGTAGGGCCTGAGAATCTACAGGACCAACATTTCGAGGTTAGGAAGGGAGGGAGAAATTGCCAAGGGAAATTGAGGAATAGCCAGAAAACGCCAAGGAAAGCGCAAGAGGAAGGATGACTGGAGCCAGGAAAGCGGGGGTTTCCAGTGGGACCGAGTGGCCAACTAGGTCAAGTACAAGAAGATCTTACGCAACCCATTTAATCTTTCTGAGAACCTACAGATTCTGGAAAGTAGGGATAAGACTATTATCCCCTGTGGTTGTTCAGAGTATTCAGCCAAGTGAGCAATCTAAGTCACTTCACATGGGGGGTTGTATACGGTAAGCACACAGTAGGGTTTTTTCTAACCTTTATCATCACTTAACGTCATCAATTAACTGCGTGTGGTGGACGTGCCCGAGAGAAACTGGTCGAAAGTTGTGTTTATAAGAACGCCAATAAAACGGGCTTTTACTGGTTCTCTTTCCTTCCTGACCTTACCAATTATGAAAATGGCATAGGAATAAATTTCCTCTTGTAGTATAACATTACATTTCATTGTCAGTGGGAGTTCGCACCATTAATTACCTCAAAACCTGTTTTACTCGTCCACCATTCTCTAATACTACTCAGCTGCCCTCTAGAGTGTATGAGTCACTTTTTCCCCCAGTTAGTTTTAACTGCAACCTGAGGAGGGACCAAATCAGTGAAGTTGTTAACATCTGAAAAATACTAGGCCACTGACTGTAAAAGCGCTCAGATAGATATCTCTTAGGGGAATATTCTCCCAACAGCTCGCTGATGTTTTTGAATGCTGGAGTACTATTTTAAAAAAAACGGGGAGGCGCGTGGGGGGCTCAGTCGGTTAAGTATCCGACTTCGGCTCAGGTCATGATCTTGTGGTTTGTGAGTTTGAGCCCCGCGTCGGGCTCTGTGCTGACAGCTCAGAGCCTGGAGCCTGCTTCGGATTCTGTGTCCCCCCCTCTCTCTGCCCCTCCCCTGCTCATGCTCTGTTTCCGTCTGTCTCTCAATAATAAATAAACGTTAAAATTTTTTTTTAAAATAATTTAAAAAAATGATCGGGGCACCTGGTGACTCAGTCGGTTGAGGGTCTGACTCTTGATTTGGGCTCCGTTCATGTTCCCAGGGTCACGGTATCAAGCAAGCCCCATGTTGGACTCTGTGCTGAGCATGAAGCCTGCTTGGGATTCTTTCGCCCTATGCCCCTCCCCCACTCACATGCATGCTCTCTCTAAAATTAAAAAAAAAATTAGAAAGGAAAATGATTAAGTATGCAAGCTTTCCAAAAAGGCATGAGAAATGAAAAACAGTGAAGCACTGATGAAAAGAAAATGAGTAGCTTTCATTTATTAAAAATTATGTAAACACAGTCATTTCAGACCCCTTATCATTGCACCTGGATATTTTTGGCTAAATGTTAGCAGCAGGTAGAAACGCTAGATGACAGTGTGCTTTGAGCTAGCATTTAAATATAGAAACTTCTCTTCAAAACAGTGATCCTCACAGAGTTCTCTTAAGACTAGTTGGAATGATAACAAGTAGTTTAGCCTACGAAAATTCAAGCAATGAAAATTTAAAGATTAATTAAAATTAATTTTTCTCAGTTCACAAAAAGAATCCAAGAGAAATGGGGTAAAGACTGCTCCTCTTTGAACACTTAGAAATGTTTCCCCAATTACAAAGATGCATCTCAAAACCTTTTATGAAGCAATGGAGATGACTTTATAAGCAAATATAACAGGTAATTCTCTACAAAAGAGGTTATTAATTTGGTCAAATTTATGTGATGAATATAGAATTTGTGGATAAATATCCATCAGAGAGGAAGTAAAATACCCAGGAAGGGCTGTAGCATGGATTGGATATCTGACTCCGACTTCTGATTATGGCAACGGGGGCACGTAGGAGTTGGAGCCTGACCGAGACACTTCGGTCCCTCCTGTCTGCTCATGTCTGCTCTCATTCATGTTCCTCCTCACGCCTCTCTTTCCTCCCTTCCTCTTACTGCCTTCCAACCAAATAACCACTAAGTAGCATTAGTTAGAAATAGGTGAGGGGCACCTGGGTGGCTCAGTAGGTTGAGCATCCGACTTCGACTCAGGTCATGATCTCATGGTTCGGGAGTTCAAGCCCCATGTGGGGCTCTGCTCTGACAGTGTGGAGCCTACTTGGGATCCTCTCTCTCTCTCCCTCTTTCTCTGCTCGTTCTCTCTCTCTCTCTCTTTCTCTCTCAAAATAAATAAATTAAAAAAAAAAGAGGTAGGTGAGAATAAAAGCGTAAAAATAAAATAATAAAACAGTAGGTAGGTGAGAATAAAAGCGTAAAAATAAAAGCATAAAACATTATGAAAAATTAGATGCTTTTTTCGCACACGATGAAAGTCTACTTATGTGGTAAGAGTCACTAATTTGGTTCCAAGCTCCCTAGAAAACAATGCAAAAGTCACTTAATTGAGTGTCTATTGTAAAAAAAAAAATCAGACTGCTTAGAATAACTGGTAAATGAGGCAGAAAAAATAGGTATAATCATTAAGTCCAACCCATGATTCACTTCTTCTGTTAAGATCTACATATCCACGGGAGGTACATTTTGTCAGCCCTGACAGCCATTTAAACCAAGTATCAAAATAAATTGAACTAAGAACCAGACTGTCAAATTGCTGTGTCATAAAGAATAGCATAATTCTTCTAGACTAAAAGAAGGAACTTGCTCCTAAGTGCTCTCAGCAGAAGAATTAATACATAAAACAGAATTATAGCAATAAGAGGCCACCATTTATTGAAAACACGCTCTGTGCTAGGCTTCGTGATCTGCCCTCTACAGGCATTATATCACCCACTACTGCTTCATTCCAGGTACTGGCACCAAGTGAAAAGGGCCATTTCTTTCTTACCGAGCCCCTCAGTGCAAGTCAATGGCATCATGCCGAAGTTCAGTTCAGGAAAAGCAGTTCTGCACAGTCTAGGGACGCAGCTCTCTAAAGATGTGGCTTAACTCTTGTCAAAACGTATAGCAGAATTGTGGCTTGTAAGCTGCTGTCGTCAGAATAGCCCACGGTGTGGATTCAAAATACATGTTCCGGGGTCTCTCTTCATCCTGGAGGTAATGTCCAGGAGACGGCATATTTTAAACAGGGGCACAGGAGACACTTAGACACCTTCAGTTAGAGAAACACCGCCTGTTTCTTGAGCTGTGGACTCTAAATATTTCGATTGGCCAACCAGTGAGACATTTGGGGGGCCTGCCCCTTCAATTTAGTGTTGGTGTTTGGGTGGACAAACTAGATCTCAGCACTAGTTTACTCTTATGTATATTATAAAGCACACATAAATTTTTGAAGCACGAGGCTTTAAATAATTATTATGTAGTAATATCTGAGTAGAAGCAAAGTGATGGAAGAAGCTTCATTAGTTTCGAAAATTTTAGATACTTAGCTGGGAATTCTAGAAGCATCAGGCAAATACCAGCAAATGAATAAGATTCTCTACTGTTAATGTTCTTCTTGCTTTTGAATGTGACTTCTTATTAAAAAGCTTCGAAATGCATGTTTGTAAATAATGCTCAAATATGTGCTTTGCAGAGTCGTGTTATTAAATTTTTTGTTGTGAAATATATATATCCCATATATATGGTAGATATATAAAACATATAATAATATATATGTGATATATACATGATATGTATATCATATATATGGTAGAGGTAGAGGTAGATATATATAATGGTATGGTAGGTACCATGGTAGATATGGTATGGTAGAGGTAGATATATATAATATATGATATTATATATATGATATCATATATATGGTAGATATATACAATATAAAATAATAGATATGTATTATATATGATATATATCAGTGAGTGAATAAAGATTAATAAAGAGTTATAACAGGGGCGCCTGGGTGGCTCAGTCAGTTAAGCGTCCGCCCCTTGATTTGGGCTCAGGTCACGATCTTGCAGTTCATGCATCGGGCTCTGTGCTGACAGTGTACAGCCTGCTTGGGATCTCTCTCTCCCTTTCTCTCTGCCCCTCTCCCGCTTGCTCTCTCTCTCAAAATACAAATAATAATAATTTTTAAAAAAGAATTACAATAAACCAGAGGCTTCTTTACCAACCATGCAGGTCACAAAATGAATATTGCTAGTAGCTGGAAACCTCTTTGAATGGTCTTCCCCAATCAAACCTATGCACTTAACCCTCCTCTGCAGGTAACTATTATCTTTTTAATCCTCCATTCTTTTTTCCTTATATTTTTACCATTACGTAGTGGTGGTCTGTATCCCCAAATAATGTAGTACTTCCTTTTTCTTGCATTTACACAATATATAAAATGGATCACACCGTACGCGTTTACTGACTTGCTTTTTTCACTCGACATCATCGTGGTGAGAATAATCCATGCCGACAGGTGTCACTCCAGTTCATTCTCCCTTCCGCACACTGCTTCATTAGGGGAGTAACCCACAACTTAGGTATCATTCTATTACGAAAGGACATTTGAATTGGATTCAGGTTTCTACTATTATTATTACGACTACTACAAACAGGGCTACCATGCACCTATTTCTTAAGGTATAGATCCAGGAGTGGACGTGCTGGCTCCTAGGGGATGGTCAGCTGTACAACGTAACGCCAACAGTTTCCCAGAGTGATTGTATCCAACTGTTGCCTTAATGACAACGCGTGAGGGTTGCCATTGATTGGAATCCTCGCCCACACCTGGTTTGGTAAAGCCTTTTTTAATTTTGCCAATCTGCTGAGTGTGAAACAGTATCTTGTGTTTTTAATTTAAATTTTCTTGATCACTATTAAGGTTAAGTATCTTTACATAAATTTATGACTCAGTTGTGTTTCTTCTTCTGTGCCATCTGTTGATGTCTTTTGCTCATTTTTCCAATAAATTGTCATTTTTATTAATTCATGGATTTCTTTTATATTCTAGACTATAATCTTTATGATTACATAGGTCGAAAGCATCTTCTCGCAACTTGCGAACTGTTTTTACCCTATATATTTTCACAACGAATATACATTCTTAATTATAATATAATTGATTTATCTATCAATGGTTAGTGGCATCTGTGTGTATTTTAAGAAATCTTAATTTGGGGCGCCTGGGTGGCTCAGGCAGTTAAGCGTCCTACTCTTGATTTTGGCTCAGGTCTGATCTCACTGTTGGTGGGATCAGCTAACAGCACAGAGCCTGCTTGGGATTCTCTCTCTCACTGTCTCTCTGTCCCTTCCCCCACTCTCAAAATAAATAAACTTTAAAATAAATCTTTTCTTACCTCAAGTTCATAAAGCTCTTTTAAACGTTTCAAAAGTTTAAATTATCTAGTTAAGTCTTTAATCTACTAGCATTTATTTTGGTGTGAGATTGGGATAAGTTCACTTTTTCTTTCCATTTGGTAACAAATAGCCCGAGCACCATTTATAGAATTATTCTTTCTCCATCTCTAGGAGGGCTCACAACACTGACTCCATCCTTGGCCCTCCACCGTGTTCACGTCCCCGAGATGACCCGCCTTGGGACTACACAGTCTGAGCCCCAAGGAGATTAATGTGTGCCCTGGCTGGATCGCGGGAAGGCTCATTCTGATCTTCCCTATGGTGGCACACAGGAGGCCCCACTTTAGGTAACTAGTGGAGGGGGCTGGTGCACAGAAGGTCTCACTTTGGGTAATGAGCTTAGACCCTCTGGTGCACAGGTGGTGCCCATTTGGATAACCACCCTGTGACCTCACCACCATGCGCCTGCTCCATAAAGCTGAGGATTAAGGTCAGAGCAAGGAAGAGCTGTGGAGGATGGTTGTCTGAGTCACTGCCCTTCTGACTCCTGACAGTAAGTTACCCTGCATGATACTGCAGAGACCTATGGAATTGCTTGGTCTATTCTCTGGCCTTAAGGTGCCTTCTCAAGCTGGAGGATAATTTCCTGGCCCTCCTCCACTCTCTAGCAATTGGTGGGTCAGGAAGGAAAGCCAAAAGCGAATGAGCACAGATAGAGGGGCCAATTGGGGGAGAGGCCACTGTCAGGTCGAGTCCCATGCTGGCTGGCCATGGCCACGTGGGGAGACAGCCAGGTCCCTGGAGTGGTTGAAACCAGTGTGTGAGGACAGGATGTCCCCAGAACACCTTGGACACCTGGGGGACCGCTACTTTCTCCTGAACAGTAGGGGAAAGGAAACGGAGAAGGGAACTGAACAGCTCGTCCGGGTGTAGCCTGGCCATTGATCTGGGAGTTGTAAGGAGAGCACTTGGACGGATGAGAGAAGTGTTGGCTTTAGACAGGGAATGTTCTGGCGCTGAGTTAGTGGAGCTAACCAGCTGCTTTAAGTGGGGATGGGGGCCCAGGAGGAGGTGGCAGCTTGGCCACTGAGACTGGGAGAGCCTGGGGGAGCTGGGATTGTGTTGGGTGGGTTAGGGATGTCGAGATGGCCTCGGTTGCTATTCCACCTGCCTTGTGGTGGAGGTAGTGTAACGCAGGCATGGCAAGCACGGCTGGTGCTTAGCTAATTTGATTGGATAAATGTTGGCGTGAAAATAACCTGACCCAAGGAAGGGATGTTCCCTCCCCTCTGTTATGCTGGACGTCTATGGAAGAACTACATGATATTGTGCGTGAACTGGGGGTGAAACCTGTCATGTACACCCAGCATTGTAGAACCCCAGACAAAGAATTGTTTTCCTATGGAAGGAGAGACTGAATCTCAGTCAGCCCTGGGGGCATGGTTCGGGGACTTGAGTATCTGTCCTTGCCCCTGTGGCTAACTGGCCTGTTGTTAAAGTGGTGGCTGCCTTAAGTGGAACCGAAAGAATCCCATCATCAGGGAAATAGGTTGGAAAACAGAGAAAAACAAAGAATCCTGCCAAAATGGTGGAAAGGGGGCCCATCAAGGTGTCATGGAAGCAACTGCGGCAAGATCTAATGTCATCCGGGGCCCCAAGAGGAAATCTAGACCAACAACCGGTTCAGTCTTGCTAAGACTGGATGACCTTGCCCAAAGGAAAACCGTTTTCTCCCTTGACAGAAGGCTCAAAAAAGCCAGGTGTGTCACTCAGTGCCCCTCCTCTAAGAGAGGAATTTCAGGGGTGCATGTTCCTACCCCTAGAAGCCAGGGCTAGGCCAACTTTGCCCTCTAGTGTGTTCAGTAGGGGGCCACCTAAGGCTTCATGTGGAATTAACCATTTATTGGTCTCACAATAACAAAAGAACTGTACTGGCTCTTACAGACACCAGAGCTGAATCCACACTTATCTATGGAGACTACTCAACATTTCAGGGAGAAATAAAAGCTATTGGTGGTTATAAGGGACAAAGTATCAAGGTCAGACCAACCAGTCTCTACCTAGTCTCTACCTACAGACTGGCATGCATAACAAGATTACCACCATGAGAGAATTAGAAAAGGCAGGAGTAATCAGGCCTGTTCAAAGTCCTTCAGTAATCTGGTTCATTCTATAAAGAGATCTATTAGGAGGCGCCTGGATGGCTCAGTCAGTTAAGTGTCTGACTATGGCTCAGGTCATGATTTCACAGCTTGTGGATTTGAGCCCCGTGTCAGGCTCTGTGCTGACAGCTCAGGGCCTGGAGCTGCTTCAGATTCGGTGTCTCCTACTCTCTCTGCCTCTCCCCCGCTCATGCTCTGTCTCTCTCTTTCAAAAATAAACAAACGTTAAAAAAAAATCTATTGAGACCTGGTGAATGACAACAGATTATAGGAAACCACAAATTTGCTCCATCCCTTGAAGTCGCCTAATATGGACTTATTGTTAGAAAAGACCATGCCACTAAGACTAGGTCATTTTGTACTGGGTCCATCCATGTAATGCCCATTTCAGCATTCCATTAGGACTTGAATCCCAAGTCCAGTTCACCTTTATGTGGAACAGAAGACCATGGACCTTCTAGGCACTGCCCCATGGTATCTCCATATTTCCCTAGTTTGTCACTGGATGGTAGCCAGCAATTCAGGAAAGTGTTGCCAGTGGACATGGTGCTTTATCATGATTTAGGTGATGTCATGTGAACTTGTGACTTCTCCTCCCTGTCTCCAGCAGCTGTATCATTACAGGTGTGCTTGGCCATGAAGAAGGGAGGTAAATACCAACAAGATCCAAAAGATTGGGTCAATAGGTAAAGATCCTGGGTATCGTCTGGGTGGGTGAGACAAAAGCGATGCCAGGGGTGGTTGCTGATAAAATATCAGCCATCCCAATCCCTAAAATGGTAAAAGATTTACAGGGTTACTGGAGTCGTTTTATTTACCATCTAGCATGGACAGCAAGACCTTTATAACCCTTGGTTAAGAGCGGTGCCTGGGTGGGGCACCTGGGTGGCTCACTCGGTTGGGCGGCCGACTTCGGCTCAGGTCATGATCTTACCGTCTGTGAGTTCGAGCCCCGCATCGGGCTCTGTGCTGATGGCTCATCAGAGCCTGGAGCCTGCTTCGGATTCTGCGTCTTCCTCTCTCTCTGCCCTTCCCCTGCTCATGCTCTGTCTCTATGTCTCTCAAAAATAAATAAACGTTAAAAAAAAATTAAAAAAAAAAGAGAGGTGCCTGGGTGGCTCAGTCGGTTAAGCGTCCCACTCTTGGTTTCAGCTCAGGTTATAATCTCACAGTTTGTGAGTTTGAGCCCCACATCGGGCCCTGAGCTATTGGTGTGGAGCCTGCTTGGGATTCTCTTTCTCTCTAAAAAAATGAACATTAAAAACAAACAAAAATAAATAAACCTTGGTTAAGAAAGGAAGCCAATGGGATTGGGGTGCTAACCAGAAAGAGTCTCTCTTAAAGGCAAAATGGTAGTAAATCAAGCATAGGCCCTGCGGGTATTAAAGCCAGATAGGAGTTGTGAGTTGGATGTAAGTTCATATCCAGGAGGGCTTGGCTGGGGCTTGTGGCAATGGCTAAATGGGAAATAAATTCTAGTTATTGGCATAAGTTCAATAAGAACAGCGTTCTTATAATAGGACACCACTGGGAACATGGGTTATATTACCGAGCCTTTGACTGGAATGTCCTACTTGAAGAGATCTGCATAGGCTCAGATATGACCAGATGACTTGAAGGAACTAGGGTGTGTGTGTGTGTGTGTGTGTGTGTGTGTGTGTGTGTTTATGGAGGCAAGGAAGCCCCTTGGGGAAAATATGACCCTGGTACCTTGTTTACAGGGTTCCCAGGAGCCTTTCCAGGTAAGGAAGGAAGGGCAGGTCCTGGCAGGCTCAGGGACCTCAGGATATTTCAGGGAGAGGAAGTAACCCAAATCTATAGGTAATGAAGGCGTGTCTGGTGGGAGGTGTTTGGCTAGACTCTTGGCCTTCAAAGGCTGTTAGAGGCTCGATCTGAAATTTCTTATGAGATTTAAAAGAATCGGAACCACCGGTCACTGTTCTCGCTGCCCGTATATAAATAGGCCAAGTATGTTAAAACTGGACTGACTTACTAACAACTGGAAACGAGGGTGATTTTAGAGAAAAAATTATTTCAGTAACCTACCTTTATAGTTAGATGCTGGGTCTGAGTAATTGTCCTTGTATGTTTTATTGTTTACCCATAAACCCAGACTGGATCACAAATTCTCCTGGTTTCCTTGCATATCTGGCTAACTTTTTACCTGATCGCTGCATACAATAGGCTTGACTTGGAAAGCTCACTGGCAGGACCACCCCCTGAAATGAGGCCACTGTTTTAACTGAAACGACCTAACCATGCTCGTAATGAAATGAGGAATAAGATGCTAAGACTATACATGAGAGCACCAAAATAACGGGCCTGCAAAGGACGGGGGCTCAGCTTTGTCCTAGGGAGTATCTGTAATGAGACATAAAGGCAGTTTCATTCCTCAAATCCTGACCTACGCCCCTTTTCAGCAAGAAGTAGCTAAAATGAACGTCAACCCTGTTTCTCAAGAATGATGAATGGTGAAAAAGCAGGGGTGGTATTGGTTAATCTCCTGTTGGCATTTCTATTGCTGCTGCACAGTAAGTATGCAGGTGCTCTCCCAATATTTGGTTCTAGGGTCATCATGGAAGGATGGCACGTAAAAGATTGCACGGCCATAAAGATGTCTCCGGGGTGGGGGAGTGTAGGAGTGCTGATAACACCGACCCCATCTTTGGCCCTCCATCTTGCTCCTGCCCATGACGTAATTTACCTTGGGTTACGTGTTCCAGGCTACATGGAGGTTCATGAATGCCCTAATCAGAATGGGAGAAGGCTTGTCCTGATCTTCCCTAAGGTGGTGCACAGAAGGCTTCGCTTTTGGTAACCGGTAGAGCTGACTGGCGCACAGGCACTATGCCCCTCTCTCCGTAAATGCTGGGGCTTACGGTCTGGACTGGGCAGAGAATGTTTGGGTACCACCTGGATTGTCCATCTGCCTGAACCCGACTGTCAGGTTACCCTGAATAAAAGTCCGTAAATGGTATGGAGTAGCTTGCTTTGTTTTTCAGTCTTAAGGTGACTTCTCAGGCTGGAGGATACTTCACTGGCCCACCTCTGCATTCTAAGACCATTGTTTGGTGATGCCTGCTTCCTATGAGCTCGATTTTATCCATCGGCCTATTTCTTTATCCCGGCCCTAAAACCGCATAGTCTTAATTACTGTGGCTTTATAATCTTGATACTTAGAAGGACAGTTTCTTCTATTTTGTAGGGGCTGAAGCCAGGCCACCGCAAGATGAACCACTTTGGCATGAAGGTTATTCTGAGCTGAAGGCAAATGAGACCTTCTAGGCTCAAGAGAAACTTTTGCAGACGAATCTAAATTGATAGGTTGTCCCTAGATAAGCGTAATTAGCAGAGATAAATTTTATCTCTGCATAGCAGGGCAACTGCTCTTAACACCCTGAGAATTAGATTCCTTTCCCCTGAGGCCCAGAGCCCTACCTCCTTCTCTTAGCTCAGGAGACCCTAACTGCGTGACTGTCTTTGGAATTTTCATGTCCGTGTAGATTCCCCATGTATGTACGGCCATTAACTTTGGCTTTCCCCTGTGAACCTATGTCATGTCAATTAGTCCAGCTAGAAGGACCTCTGAGGGGGGCACGAATTCTTGCTCCCTAACAGGCGGCATAGTCGGCAGGACACTTGAACTTGCTGGATGCCACTTGCCTGACACTGCTGCAGCTGAGAGGTCTTTGGGAAATAGGACCCACAGCCAGCAGAAGGTAAGGTTTCTTACCATGCTAGCCTCCCACAGTCTGTCTGCAGAGTCTGATGGAGCATGAGTGGCGAGAGTCCTTTTTCTCTTTCTACATTTAGATTAGCAGGAAGAAAATCTTTGTGGAGCTAGTTCCTTGTACTTAGCGATTCTTTGGTTAAATTTGGTAGAGTACTCTTTGGTGACCGATTCATTTCCTCCTAGAGATGGTCTTTTTTCCTGTCTGTCTCCAGTTATTTGTCATCTGTTGCTAAGGGGACATCTTGGTCACCAAAACCCACAGAATTGGTAGGCACGGATCAAGCACTTAAAAACTGTTAAGAGTGCTCAGCACCTCAAGAAGACCCGAGTGGGGGCGCCTGGGTGGCTCAGTCGGTTGAGCGGCCGACTTCGGCTCGGGTCATGATCTCACGATCTGTGGGTTTGAGCCCCGCGTCGGGCTCTGTGCTGATGGCTGAGTCTGGAGCCTGCTTCCGGTTCTGTGTCTCCCTCTCTCTCTCTGCCCTTCCCCTGCTCATGCACTGTCTCTCTGTCAAAAATAAATAAATGTTAAAAAAAAAAAAAAGAAAGATATTTCTTTAAAAAAAAAAAGACCCCAGTGACAAAGTTGGTCGCAGAAGGGGTTAGATTGACCCTAGGTGACCCATCAACATGAACAAAACACGAGAGCCATGGGGTACGTTGTGAAACAACACACGGTCCTCAACCCTGCGGCACATCCCTGCTGCGGCTCCGAGACCCAAGGCGTGAATAAAGCTGGTGGAACAAGATGAAAGAAAAAGATCTATGACCTGAGAGCTTGGCCTTTTGACCAGTGAGGATGTTCTCTTTGGTCTCCAGCACCGCACTTACTGGGGAGCACACTGGTACTCGTATAGATGGTGGATCGGAGTCTGTCTCCCTGGCTGGTTGTGCCAGCTCTCAGGGACGTTTACCATGAGAGGTTTCAGCCTACAGGAACCTTGGTCATCTCAGTCTTCTTGCTCATTAGTACTGGAAAAGTTCCATTGCAGAAGCATCTGCCTGTGTCCCAGGTTAGTGGGTCTGTGACTGGAGGGGTCCTACATTTTCACGGGAGACCAGAGACCTCATTTTTACTACATCATCCTTGTAGCCTGGACAACAAAGGTCTTTGCCTTCTTAGGCTAACGTCAGGAGTAAACTTTAGGATCACGGAGCTGCATCACTCACTCCTTGTCTGGATGCCTCTTGATTCTTGGGTTAAACCATTAAAAGGCTTATTGGTTTGGGTTGCTATTAATAGATCCTACTTGTGAATGATCAGATGATGAATCCTTTAAATTGGCTTTATTTTTTATTTTAGAGAGTGAGAGAGAACACACAAGAAAGGAGCGAGGGGGCGACGTGGAGAGAGAGAGAGAATCTTAAGTAGGCTCCATGTTCAGTATGAAGCCAGATACAGGGCTCGATCCCCCAACCCTGGGATCATGACCTGAGCTGAAATCAAGAGTCGATGCTCAACTGACTGAGCCACCCAGGCACCCCTAAACTGCCTATATTTAAAATAAAGAGGTCTCCATTGTCTTATTAGTGTAACAGCTAATAAGAGTCAGTCTTGGGGACTCCCTTGGCCAGATAAAAGAAGAGATTACACCTAAGACAGAAAGAAATGTCCTCATCCAATGTAAATTCCCCTTAAAGCCTGGCCTTATTTGCCTGTTTTAACTTCCCTTTTCCTACTAGATTAACGGAGATCACTCTGGCCTAATCTCTAGGTTCAAAGTACTAGGTTGCATGTGTGACTGCTGAAAGCCGGGAAATAAATTTAACAAAAGTGCTGGACCTTCCAGGGCTCTGTCATGAGGCTCTGTCCAGCCTGGGGCATTTGTGCACAACCTTCCTTACAGGCATACCCTACCCGCCCTACCCCACCCCCACACACGGCAAAAGAATTTGCATCCCTGGACAGCGGCAGAGCTTTCAAATTCTGTAAAGCCCTCTACTTTCAAAAGATCCTACTGAATTTAGAGAGTAACTATGTGATTATATTTACAACCTTCCCTTTGCAGAGGAAACAAACGACCACAATTCCTCCTAAGCCCCCCCTATAGATGATATGCAAAAGGCCAATATTCAGGGGCCAATAGAAGCCAAAATTAAGTTATGTACCCAGAAAAAAGGCTTTTGTTAAAATGCTTTATACAGACTTCATAAAGGCAAAGATCTTGTGGTTCCCATTTTAAATTTATTTCTGATAATAAAAGAGGCAAGTTTAGTTTAAAAGATGGGCCAATCCTTTGATAGTCAGGCTATAATCCAGTCACTGGGGAGTTAGGAACATTTGTCTCCATTTCACAAATCTCTACAAAACTGGAACTACAGCTCTAGAAACAAGTTAGAGCCTATCTATCCCTACCAACCTCCAAACCTCGAATATTCCTCTCAGAATGTTTATAAATGTGATAAAAGATCAGGATATTGGAACAAAATTGTACTTAAAATTGCAGAGTCGAGAGTGCTAACCATTACACTATGGCTTAAAAGTAAATTTCAAACGGGAACCCTCTTGCACTGTGGGTGGAATGCAAACTGGTGCAGCCGCTCTAGAAAACAGTGTGGAGGTTTCTTGAAAAAATTAAAAATAGAATTACCCTATGACCCAGCAATAGCACTGCTGGGAATCTACCCAAGAGACACAGGAGTGCTGATGCAGAGGGGCATGTGTAGCCCGAAGTTCATAGCAGCACTTTCGACAATAGCCAAATCATGGAAAGAGCCTAAGTGCCCATCAACTGACGAATGGATAAAGAAGATGTGGTTTGTATATACAATGGAATACTACCTGGCAATGAGAAAGAATGAAATCCTGCCATTTGCAGCAACATGGATGGAACTGGAAGGTATTATGCTAAGTGAAATACGTCAGAGAAAGACAGATATATGTTTCCACTCATATGCAGATCTTGAGAAACTTAACAGAAGACCATGGGGGAAGAGAAAGGGGGAAAATAAGTTACAGAGAGGGAGAGGCAAACCAAATACAGAGAGCAAACTGAGGGTTGATGGTGGGGGCAGTGGGGGAGAGGGAGTTAAGTGGGTGATGGCATTGAGGAGGGCACTTGTTGGGATGAGCGCTGGGTGTTGTATGGAAGCCAATTTAACAATAAATTATATTTTAAAAAAGGTAAATTTCAAATCACAATTACCCTGAAACTCTAGAAATTCTTTACCTTCTTTGTCCATTGAAATGATAAATCTTATGTCCTTGGAATGTAAACAGCCCACAGTATCCTGAGACTGAAGAAAAAGGGGGAAGTATTTAAAAATTGCACCTGTAATGTCCTCTTCATAAATATCAGTAGAAACAAAATTAAGATTTTGTTTGCATCTTGTATTTTTGTGTGTCCATGTGTGTTATGAGATTTTCTCAACCTCCAGATGGTATTGCTAAACTTCATAAACAAGCTTTATTTAATTGGTTTAAAGGCGAGCACTTGTAACTACTGGGCATTCTAAGACTCAGGATAGAAACTAACCCAAATGTTTCTCAATTTCATGTGATTTGGGAAAATATTTGGTATTAAAGCTAACAACTCCAGGAGTAGAATCCAGTGATTCATCTCTTACATATGACCCCTTACTCCTGCCAAGACTGCTGTATGTTAACTAACTTGAATTAAAAAAATTTTTTTAAAAAACAAGAGAATTAAATAGACGTAAATCAAAAGTTTTGTACGAATTTTTAAATAGGCTTTGGTAACCTTAGATTTTAAAGTTTTGCTAAGGTAAATGAGTAGACTTCATAGATCGAGGTCATTTCTAAATCAGAGGAACCATATTCAGTCCTTAATGTTGCATTATTTTATCTACTTCTCTTACTATAGAGAACCTAAAGCTATAGAGAATCTAAATTGGGTCTGTTATTAAACATCTGCTTTACTGAAAGATGAAAAAATATTTCTAAAGTTGTGAAATATGTTCATAAATGTGCCAATGTAAAGAGTTCTGGTGTAACTGTTCACAGTTGCTTACTATTTAGTTTCCATTAGAGATTAAGGTTTCTAAGCATTAAGAATGCTAAAAAATTGGGCGCCTGGGTGGCTTAGTAGGTTAAGCATCTGACTTCAGCTCAGGTCATGATCTCACCATTCGTAAGTTCAAGCCCCACATCAGGCTCTGTGCGGACAGCTCAGAGCCTGGACCCTGCTTTAGATTCTTTCTCTCTCTCTCTGCCCCTCCCTGGCTTGTACTCTTTCTCTCAAAAATTAATAAATAAACATTTTTAAAAAAGAATTCTAAAAATGTAATTAAGACTACTGCAAATAATAAGGGAAACAATTCTGGAAAGTAAAATGTTCTTTGCTTTTTGAGAGCAAGTCTGAAGAATAAAAATATATATTTGTTAGGAAGAGAAAATTTTGTCCTAAAGGGTGACTGGTTATTGAAAGAGGGGAAAATTTAGGACAAAATCTGAATATTAAAAATAAATTGAAATGGTTTACATAATAGCATGAATCTTTGGGAAGAAATTTTGTGTGTCATCAGTATTGGCTAAGATTAGAGTAAATGTAAGTAAATGAGGTTTTTTAAAAAATTTTTAATGCTTATTTATTTTTGAGAAAGAGAGACAGAGCATGAGCAGGCAGAGGGTCAGAGTGAGAGGGAGACACAGAGTCTGAAGCAGGCTCCAGGCTCTGAGCTGTCAGTACAGAGCCCGATGCAGGGTTTGAACTCACAGTGAGATTATGATCTGAGCCGAAGTCAGCCATTAACCCACTGAGCCACCCAAGCGCCTCGTAAATGAGTTTTAGTATTAAAAGTACACGGACACAAAGTTTTTCTTTTCTCTTTGTTAAAAAACAAAGTTTTCTTGAACTGTCTGCTCTTAAACCATAATAAACAAGTTCCTTTACCTTTTTATCTGCCTAAAAAACAATGATTCTGTTGGCCATAATAATTTGCTATATTTATCAGATCTTTGATTACTTAAGAAAACTGAGTCTTAAGAGTAAAGTAGCTAGGGGCCCCCTGGGTAGCAGCTCAGTTGGTTGAACGTCAGACTTTGGCTCAGGTCATGATCTCACAGTTCATCCGAGTCTGCGTCAGATTCTCAATCTCCCTCTCTCTCTGCCCCTCCCCTGCTAGCGCACTCTCCCTGTCTCTCAAAAATAAACATTTCTTCCTGTTTGAGTACTGGTAGTATGTGAGTGTCTAGGAATTTGTCCATTTCCTCTAGATTATCCTGTTTGTTGGCATGTAATTATTCATAGGGTTCTCTTATAATTGTTTTTATCTCTGGGCTGCTGGTTGTGATCTCTATGCTTTCGTTTGTGATTTTTATCTCTTTGGGTCTTCTCTCTTTTCTTTGTGAGAAGTCTACACATTCAATGCAATCCCTACCAAAATAACACCAGCTTTCTTCACAGAGCTGGAACAAACAGTCCTAAGATTTGTGCAGAACCAGAAAAGACCTCAGATAGCCAAAGTAATGCTGAAAAAGAAAACCAAAGCTGAAGGCATCACAATTCCAGATTTTAAGCTGTATTACAAAGCTGTAATCATCAAGTCAGTATGGTACTGGCACAAAAACGGACACAGATCAATGGAACAGAATAGGGAACCCAGAAATGGACCCACAAGTATATGGCCAACTAATTTTTGACAAAGCAGGAAAGAGAGTATCCAATGGAAAAAAGTTTCTTCAGCAAATAGGGCTGGGAAAACTGGACAGCAACATGCAAGAGAATGAAAGTGGACAACTTTCTTACACCATACACAAAAATAAACTCAAAATATGAGACAGTGAACCATCAAAATCCTAGAAGAGAAAACAGGCAACGACTTCTTTGACCTCAGCTGCAGCAACTTCTTCTAGACATGTCTCAGGAGACAAGGGAAACAAAAGTAAAAATGAACTACTGGGATCTTATCAAGATAAAAAGCTTCTGCACAGTGAAGTAAACAATCAACAAAACTAAAGGCAACTGACAGAATGGGAAAAGATATTTGCAAATGACATATTGGATAAAGGGTTAGTATCCAAAATCTATAAAGAATTTATCAACATCAACACCCCCAAAACAAATAATCCAATTAAAAATGGGCAGAGATATGAAGAGACATTTCTCCAAAGAAGACATCCAGATGGCTAACAAACACATGAAAGGACATCATTCATCATCAGGGAAATGCAAATCAAAACTACAATGAGGGGCACCTGGGTGGCTCAGTTGGTTAAGAGTCCGACTTTGGCTCAGGTCAGGATCTCACAGTCCATGAGTCTGAGCCCCGCATCTGTATCCTTTCTCTCTGTCTCTCCCCCTGCTCACACCATCTCTCTCTCAAAAATAAACATTCGAAAAATTTTTTAAAAACCACAATGAGATACCACCTCACACCTGTCAGAATGGCTAGAATTAACTCCAGAAACAACAGATGTTGGCAAGGATGAGGAGAAAGGAATCCTTTTGCATTGCTTGTGGGAATGCACACTGGTGTAGTCACTCTGGAAAACAGTATGGAGGTTCCTCAAAAAATTAAAAATAGAACTACCCTACGACCCAGCAGTTGCAGTAGTAGGTATTTATCCAAAGATACAAAAATGCTGATTCAAAGGGGCAGCACTATCAACAATAGTCAAATTATGGAAAGAGCCCAAATGTCCATCAACTGATGAATGGATAAAGAAGATGTGGCATATATATACAATATATACTATTTGGCGGTTAAAAAGAATGAAACCTTGCTATTTGCAACAACATGGATGGAACTAGAGTATCTTATGCTAAGCAAAATAAGTCAGGCAGAGAAATACCAATATCATATGATTTCATTCATATGTGGAATTTAAGAAACAAAACAGATAAACATAAGGGAACGAAAAATAAGATAAAATCAGAAAGGGAGGCAAACTATAAGAGATAAATACAACAAACCAGGGGTTGCTAGAGGGGAGGTGGGTATGGGAATGGGCTAAATGGGTGAAGGGCATTGGATGGCACTTGTTGGGATGAGCACTCTGTAAGTGATGAATCACTGGGTTCTACTGAAAACAATATGTTGTATGTTAACGAGTTTAAATTTTTAAAAAACTAATATTTTTATTTTTTTAATGTCTATTATTGAGAGAGAGAGAGAGAGAGAGAATGAGCAGGGAAGGGCAGAGAGAGAAGGAGGCACAGACTCTGAAGCAGGCTCTAGGCTCCGCACTGTCAGCACACAGACTGCGAGATGAGGACCGGAGCTGAAGTTGGACGGTTAACCAACTGAGCCACCCAAGTGCCCCTAATTTTTTTTTTTTTTTACGTTTTTTGGTTTGTGGTTTTTTTCCCTCCTTTGTTCATTTGTGTGTTAAATTCCACATATGAGTGATCATATGGTATTTGTCTTTCTCTGACTTACTTTGCTTATTTGCTTATTTTGGTTATTTCCTTATTTTGACCTGTTTGTTTATTTTGCTCTAGATACTCTCCAGATCCATCCATGTTGTGGTAAGAGGCAGAATTTCATTCTTTAAGCTGAATAATACTCCATTGCTTATATATTCCATATCTTCTTTATCCATTCAGTTATTGAGAGACACCAGGGCTGCTTCCATAATTGGGCAATTGCAAAGTTGCAATAAACATAAAGGTACATGTATCCCTTTGAAATAGTGTTTTTGTATTATTTGGGTAAATACCCAGTAGTGCAACGTACTGGATCGTAGGGTAGCTCTATTTTTAAGTTTCGGAGGTACCATCACACCGTTCTCCCCATTGGCTGCACCAATTTGCATTCCCACCAACAACGCACAAGAGTTGCTTTTTCTCCACATCCTTGCCAATACTTGTTTCTTATGTTTATTTTGCCATTCTGACAGGTGTGAGGAAATAGCTCATTGTACTTCTGATTTGCATTTCCCGGTTGATGAGCGATGTTGAGCATCTTTTCGTGTGTCTGTTGGCCAACCATAGGTCGTCTTTGAAGGAATGTCTGTTCGTGTCTTCTGCCCATTTTTAATTGGATTATTTGTTTTTTGGGTGTTGTATGAATTCCCTATATATTCTGGATACTAAGCCTTTATCAGATATGTCATTTGCAGATACCTTCTCCCATACAGTAGGTTGCCTTTGAGTTTTGTTCCCTTTGCTGTGCCAAAGCTTTTTACTTTGATGTAGTCCCAATAGTTTATTTTTGCTCTTGTTTCCTTTGCCTCTGGAAATATATCTAGGAAAGTGTTGCTACAACCAATATCAGAGAAATTACGGCCTGTGCTCTCTTCTAGGACTTTCATTGTTTTCAGGTCTCACATCGAGGTCCTTAATCTATTTAGTTTGTGTATGGTGTAAGAAAGTGGCCCAATTTTGTTCCTTTGCATGTTGCTGTCCAGTTTTCCCAACACCATTTGCTGCAGAGACTACCTTTTTCCCACTGCATATTCTTACCTCCTTGGACAAAGACTAATTGACTGTATAGTCATGAGTTTGTTTCTGGGCTTTCTATTCTGTTCTATATTTTTGTGCCAACACCACACTGTTTTGATTACTACAGCTTTGTAATATAGCTTGAAGTCTGGAACGGTGATATCTCCAGTTTTGTTTTAATTTTTCAACATGGCTTTGGCTATTCAGGTCTTTTCTGGTTCCATACAAATTGTAGGATTATTTGTTCCTGTTCTGTGAAAAATGGTGTTGGTATTTTGATAGCAATTGCGTCAAGTCTGTAGATCACTTTGACTAGTACAGACAGCTTAATATTTGTTCTCCCAATCCATGAGCATGGAATCTACTTCCATTTGTTCGTATTGTCTTCAATTTGTTTCATAAACATTTTATACCTTTCAGAGTACAAGTCTTGCACCTCTTTAATTTTATTCTAGTTATTTTATTGTTTTGGGAGCAATTGCAAATGGGATTGTTTTCTTATTTTTTGCTGCTTCATTACTAGTGTATAGGAATGCAACAGATTGCTCTATAAATTGATTTTTGTATCCAACTTTATTGAATTCATCTATCAATTCTAGTAGTTTTTTATGGAGTCTTAGGATTTTCTATATATAGTATCATGTGATTGACAAGTAGTGAAAGTTTTACTTCTTTCTTCCTTACCAACTTGAATGCCTTTGCGTTTTGTTGTCTCATTGCTATGGCTAGGACTTCCAGTACTGTGCTGAATGAAAGTGGTGATAGTGGACATCCCTGTCTTGTTCCTGACCTTAGAGGAAAAGCTATCAGTTTTCCTCATTGAGTATGATGTTTGTTATGGGTCTTTCATAGAAGGCCTTTATTTTGTTGAAGTATATTCCCTCTGGACCTACTTTGTTGAGGAATTTTTTCATGAATGAATGTTGTATTTTATCAAATGCTTTTTCTCCATCTACTAAAAGGATCATGTGGTCTTTATCCTTTCTCTTATTGATGTGACATATATTGATTGACTTGTGAATACTGAACCACTCTTGCATACCGGAAATAAATCCCACGTGACTGTGATTTTTTTTTTTTTTTTTTTGGTATTCTTGGATTCAGCTTGCTAGTATTTTGTTGAGGAATTTTGCATTTATGTTCATCAGAGATATTGGCCTGTAGCTGTCTTTGTGTGTGAGTTTTGGTGTAGGTGTGGTGCCTCTATCTGGTTTTGGTATCAGGGTGTTACTGGCCTGATAGAATGAATTTGGAAGTGTTCCTTTCTCCTTTTTGGAAAAGTTTGAGAAGAACAGGTGTTAACTCTTCTTTAATGTTTGGCTGAATTCGCCTGTGAAGCCATCTGGTCCTGGACTTTTGTTTGTTGGGAGTTGTTTTTTTGTTTTTATTTTTTGTTTTTTACAGATTCGATTTCTTTGCTGATAATCAGTCTGTTCAAATTTTCTATTTCTGATTCAGTTTTGGTAGGTTGTATTTTTCTAGGAATTTATCTATTTCTTCTAGATTGTCTAATTTTTTTGGCATAAATATTGTTTTATTTCTGTGGTGTTAATCCTGGTTTCATTAATTCGTTGTTATTGTTTTTGTTTCTATACCATTTATTTCTGCTTTAATTTTTATTATTCCTTTCCTTCTGCTGGTCTTGGGTTTTGTTTGTTCTTTTTCTAGCTCCTTTAGAAGTAAGGTCAGGTGGTTTGAGATTTTTCTTGCTTCTCAGGAAAAGAAAAGCTAGTAAAAACAAGATAAAAGGGGCCAGCCAGATGCCCAAGGCTAGATACTCCCCTTGTGTACTTTTAGCTTCTGTAATCTTGTCTCCTGTGTCTACCAACTACCCTGGGGCACCACTGATAAAGGCCCTCCCCTTTTTCTTTTGTCTCTCAACCCCCTACCACCCGAGCCATAAAAGGAAGCCTATGTCATGTTCTGGGGGTCAGCCTTTGGAGGTGACTCCGCTGGGTCAGCACTGGTGCACAATAAAGTCTCTTCTGATTCCCTGTGTGTGGCTTCTCTCTTCCTGGGCACCGAGTATTTGCTGTAACACCTGAGGTAGGCCTGTATTACTAAAAATGTCCTTCTTAGAACCACTTTTGCTGCATCCCAAAGATTTTGGACCATTATGTTTTCATTTTCATTTCTATGTAATTTTTTATTCTTTGATTTCTTGGTTGACCCATTCATTGTTTCATAGCATGTTATTTAACTTCCCTGTATTTGTGGTCTTTCCAGATTTTTTCTTGTGGTCAATTTCTAGTTTCATACTACCGTGGTTGGAAAAGTTGCGTGGTATGACTTCAATCTTCTTGAATTTGTTGAGACTTGTTTTGTGGCCTAACATGCACTCTAGTCTGGAGAATATTCCATGTGTTCTTGAGAAGAAAGTGTATGCCACTGTTTTAGTATGAAACCTTCTGAATATACCTGTTAAATCCATCTGATCCCGTGTATCATTCAAAGCCGCTGTTTCCTTGTTGTCTTTCCTGCTTGGATGATCTGTTCCCTTTCATTATCATGTTACTGTTGTATTAGTTCCTTTATGTTACTGTTTTATATATTTGGGTGCTTCCAGGTTTGGGTGAATAAATATTTACATACACGTATATATACATATATATGCATATACATATACACATATACACGTATGTATAAACGTGTATATATATATGCATATATACATATGCATTGTATATGTATATATGTATGTATATATGTATATACTTATGCATGTATATGTATGTATGTGTGTATATACGTGTATGTATGTATATGTGTGTATGCATGTATATGTGCATTTATGTGTGTATATATATATGCATGTATGTGTGTGTGTGTGTGTGTGTGTATGTATGTATACAGGGCCATTTTGTCATTTTGTGGTTTTTATACTTTTCCTATGATCGTTTCTTTTCTTGCTCTCCTCTCTCACGGTGTGCTGGCTGTCTTTAGTGATGTTCTTGGAAATCTTTTTCTTTATTCTGGCCTATCTATTACTGGTTTTTTGAATTTTAGTCACCATTAGACTTGTCTGTAACATCTTCTGCTTAAGTTTGGATCCATTCTTTCTACCCCCCAACCCCACATTTTAGGTATATGGAACCTAACTTTCCGTCATTTTGTGAGTCCCGACTGATTTTTATACATATACCTCTTTTTACTGCTTTTGTATTTCCTACTTTTTTTATTCTTATTTGTGGTCTTTCCTGTCCACTCCCCGAATCCCCTTTAACTTTTTTGTAGGGCTGGTTTAGAGGTCATGAACTCCTTTAATTTTTGTCTGAGTAACTCTTTATTTCTCCTTCCATTCTGAATGATAGTGTTATTGGGTAAAGGTTTTTTTTTTTTTCTTTCAACAATTTGAATATATCATACCACTCCCTTCTGGCCTGCTTCAACTATTCTGCTGAAAAGTAAGCTCACAGCTTTAGGGGGGGGGTTCCCCTTGTATGTAGCAGTCATCTTTTCTCTTGCTGCTTTTAACATTCTCTATCAGGGCACCTGGGTGGCTCAGTTGGTTAAGTGTCCAACTTTGGCTCAGGTCATGATCTCATTGTTCGTGAGTTCAAGCCCTGCGTTGGGATCTGTGCTGACAGCTCATCGCCTGGAGCCTGTTTCATATTCTGTGTCTCCTCCTCTCTCTGCCCCTCCCCTACTCATGCTCTCTCTCAAAAATAAACATTAAAAAACTTTTTTCAACTTCTCTCTTTATCACTACTTTTTGTCATTTTAATTACTATGTGTGTTGGGGTGGACCTCCTTAGGTTGATTTTATTGGGCAATCTCTGGGCCTCCTGGATCTGGATTTGTTTCCTTCCTGGTTTCAGCTATTATTTCAATTAAATTTTCTGACCCCTTTCCCTTTCCTCTCTCCTCCTTCTGGGATCCCTATAATGTGAATGTCATTACACTTGATGGTGTCACAGAATTCTCAAAGTCTGTTCTCAATTTGCATAATTTTCCCCCTCTCACCTGTTCACCTTTATTACTTTCTATTACTCTGTCCTCCAGTGCGCTAATTCATTCCTCTGCTTCCTCTACCCTATTTATTCCATCTACTGTTTTTAATTTAATTTATTGTGTTCTTCACCTCTGATTTTTTTTTTTTAATGTTTATTTTTGAGAGACACAGAGGGCAAGCAGGGGAGGAACAGAGAGAAAGGGAGACACAGAATCTAAAGCAGACTCCAGGCTCTGAGCTGTCAGCACAGAGCCCAACTCGGGGCTCGAACTCACAAACTGCAAGATCATGACCTGAGCAGAAGTCCGACATATTTAAGCGACATATTTAAGCGACCAGGTACCCTGGTCCTTTTTTTTTTCTTTTAAATCTCTTTTAAGAGTCTTACTGATATCCTTTATTCTCAAGTCCAGTGAGTATCTTTATGATCATTACTTTAAATTCTCTGTCAAGCTTATTACTTATGTCCATTTTGCCTCCTGCTGTGATTTGGGCCTGTCCTTTCATTTGGGACATATTCCTCTGTCTCCCTCATCTTGTCTCTCTGTGTCTGTTTCTCTGTTAGGAAAGTCTGCTACATTTCCTGTTCTTGAAATAATGGCTTTATGAAGAAGAGGTCCTGTAGTGCCCCGCAGTGCAGTGCCCGCCGTTTCTCAGAAGTCGGCATTTCAGAGTCTTGTCTATTTGTGTTTGCGCCCTGCTGTTATGTCCTGGCCACTTTTCCCTTCAGGCCACTAATTTGCAGAAGTGCTCTTGGCCTGTTGTGGGCTGTGCTTGGTCCCCAGGTGGGGTGTAGTGTGCAGTTTTAGCAAGGCGTGGGCTAGTCCTGCTTGTGAAATGAGACCTACTACCACAGCCAGGACCAGGGCCAGCCTGGGCAAATCTGCAAAGCGTGCATGTGCGTGGCATGCAGTTTTAACAAGGTATACCTCCAGCTTCTGCAGGGGCCTGCTGCCAGCACTGGGGCCCCACAAAAACGTGCAGGGAGTTGGCAAGGATTGCACCAGTGTCCTGGGGGAGGGGACCCACAGCACTGGGACTGAGGCAAATGTGACTGGAAAGGGCAGATCTGCCAGAGTGCAGGGTGCAGGCCTTGGTGGAAGCAACTTAGGTGTAACTGTTGACCCTGCGCTGGTTCCCACACGTGTCGGCATGTTTATGCTGGTGGCCAGGGGAGGGACACGGCACCTACCTGCTCCTTTGTTCCTGGTGAATTCTTTCCGCAATCTCTGCTCCTCTGGGACAGGCTCAAATATGAGTACACTCCCTTCCGAATGTCCTAGGCATTTTCAAACCTGCTGCTTCAATGCTGTATCTCCAACCGCTGTTTGTTGTATTGTCTTTTTACGGGTGGGGACTCAGCTTCCTATCGCCCTCTGGGCTCTTCCAGAACAGCCTGCTCATTTTTAAAACTCCAGGTCTTAAGTCATATTGGCTGTAAGAACTCATGAAATTCAGCCCCTCTGGTTTTCAAAAGCCAAATGTTATGGCAATTTGTCTTCCCCTGGCAGGCGCCCCCACACCAACAGTCTCTCTTCACTCGCTGCATCCATGAGTCCCTCCCTCCCTCCCATGGCTATCAGGTCCTTTCAGCTCCCTATCATGACTCTGCCCTTTGTTCCCGTCCTAAATATGGTGTCTCTGTATTTAGTTGTGGAGTTTGTTCTCCCAGTATGTCATTTTCTGTGTTATTTACACAAATGTGGGTGTTACGTAGTTGTATCCGTGGAACAAGGTGAGCTTTGGGTCCTCCTATCCTGCCATCATCCCAGCCATCTTTTTCTCCAGATTTAAGTGAACTGTTTCTCTTAAGCTGGCTTATAAGTAATAAGTAGTAAAACACACCTTAGAACAAATTGAAACACTCCTCTTTTCTCCCTAACTGAACTCTCAAAACTTAAGACTTTCAAGTAAGTATTCCTATTATTTTTATGGCAATATATTTATTTGCATAAGCTCAATGAGAGTACGTTCTCCTTATGACGGGACGTAGTTGGAAAGGCAGCTTTGACTGGAATGTCATTTAAGAGAGATATGCACAGATTTAGATATCACCAAGCAGCTTTTAAAAACTAAGATTTATGGAGCCAGTGGAGCTCCTTGGAAATATTAGCCTGGTACCTTTCATTACAGAGTTCCTAGCAATTTAACCAGGTGAATAAAAGTCCCCTCCTGTCAGGTGCAGAAACCTCAAAATATATGAAGGACCTCAAAGAGATGAATTCACCCAAATCCACTGGTATTGTAGGCAAATTCTGATGGGAAGTATTGGCTTGGCTTCTAGCCATGAGATGCTGTTAAAACTTCAGTCTAGAGATTCCTTATTGAAAGTTCCAGCAAAGCAGGGTTTAAAAAGTCTGTATGGTCGGCCACTATTCTTGCTACATTTATGTAAACACTCAGACCACGGTTGCTGCTGCTGTTGTTTTAGGATTTTATTTTTAAGTAATCTGAGCCCCACGTTGGGTATAGAAACACATGACCTTGAGATCAAGAGTTGTACACTCAGGCTGCCTGGGTGGCTCAGTTAAGTATCTGACTTGCGACCTCACACTAGTGAGGTGGACTGCTGCATCGGGCCCTGCACCAAGTATGGAGCCTGGTTGGGGTTCTCTATCTCCCTCTCTCTCTGCCCCTCAAATAAATAAACTAAAAAAAAAAAGGTCGTATGGTCTACTGACTGAGCCAGCCAGGTGACCCCCCTACACACTTTTTTTTAAACTAGACTTATTTTGCAAACAAACGAGTGTTAACTTAGCTATCTTCTGTGTGAAAAAAGGGGGGGCAGTTAGAGAAAATACTTCAATAACACATCTTTGTAGTTATTAGATTTTAATGCTACTCATTGTAACTTGAACTAGATCCTAATTTCTCCTAATATCCTCTAATGTCTGGCTACAACTCTCCAAGCTAACATTTTTATTTTTTTCCTATCTTTCTGACTTCAAATCATTTGAGAACCAAAACTGCTCTTTTTCCTAAAGCCCTGTGAACTAAGTATAAATGACTTGATGCAAACTTCAGAGAAATCATCATAGTACCTCGTATGTAGAAAATGGAAATGCCTATATTTAATACCTGATTACTTGAACCAGAATACATCTGCTTTACTGCCTCCTGAAGTGAGTTTGACTTATTGTCAGGACCAAGAGACTAATTCAAAAAATGAGCTGGTTAAGTGGTTTCAAGTTGTATCTTTTTTATTTTTAATCCGTTTATAATTAAGTAATACAATTAATTGTATTAAATCTGTACATTGCTATGGGTATCATGGACATTTAAACAATAATCTCCCCATTCATGACCATGGAATATATTTCGTTTGTATTCAATTTGTTACATGTTTTATAGTTTTCAGAGAACAGGTCTTTTACCTCTTTGGTTGAGTTTATTACCATGCATTCTATTTTTGGTGCAACAGTAAATACGATCATTTTCATAATTTTTCTTCTGCTTAATTATCAGTGTATGGAAATGTAACAGATTTCTTTACACTGATTTATGTATCCTGTGACCTGACCAAATTATCAGTTCTAGCAGTTTGTTGGTGAATGTTTTAGAATTTTCTATATATAGTATCATGTCTTCTGCAACTAGTGAAAGTAACTTCTCTGCTGATTCCTTTTATTTTCTTGTCTGACTGCTGTGGGTAGGACTTTCAGTACTATGTTGAATAAAAGTGGTAAGGATGGACATCCCTTTTTAGAGGGAAAACTTTCAGTTTGTCACCAGTGAGTAGGATGTTAGCTGTGGGTTCTTCCACAAATGGCCTTTATTATGTTGAGGTATATTCCCTCTAAACCTCTGAATTTTTTTTGTGGATGTTGTACTTTGTCAAATGCTTTTTCTACATATATTGAAACAATTACATGGTTTTTATCTTTTCTCTTGTTGATATATCACATTGGTTTCAATAATGGACCACATTCCATCTCTGGAAAAAACTCCACTTGATTGTGGTGAATTTTTAAAATGTGTTATTGGATTTGGTTTGCTAATAGTTGGTTGAGGGTTTTTGTATCTATGTTCATCAGAGATCTTGGCCTGTAGTTCTTTTCTTGTGGTGTCCTTTTCTGGTTTTGATATCAGAATAATGCTGGCCTTATAGATTGAATTTAGAAGTTATCTAAATCTCTTTTATTTTTTGGAATAGTTTAAAAAGAATAGGTATTAACTATTCTTTAAATGGTAGAATTCACTGGAGAAGCTTTCTGGTCCTGGACTTTTGGGAGCTTTTTGTTTACTGATTCAATCATTGTCAGAAACTGGTAAATTTTCTATTCCTGATTCATTTTTGAGAGGTTCTGTTTCTAGAAATGTACCTATTTCTTCTAGGTTGTCCAATTTGTCATATAATTTTTCATAATAATTAAAATCCTTTGTATTTCTGTGGTGTTGATCTTTCATTTCTGATTTGAGTGTTTTTTTCCCTAATGAAACTGTCTAAAGGTTTATCAATTTTGTTGATCTGGTCTATTGTATTTCTGCTCTAATCTTTATTTCCTTCTTTCCACTGGCCTTGGACTTTGTTCTTCAAGCTCCTTTTAGGTCTAAGGTTAGGTTGTGTTTGAGATTTTTCTTGCTTCTTGAGCGTAGGCCTGAATTGCTATAATCTTCCCTTTCTACTGCATCCCAAAGATTTTGGGACTGTTGTGTTTTCATTTTTGATTTCTTGGTTGACCCATTCAGTGTTTAGTAACATGTTATTTAACCTCCATATATTTGTGTTCTTTCCAGGTTTTCTCTTGTGATTGATTTCTGGTTTAATCCCATTGTGGCTGGAAGAGACGTACTGTATGACTTTAATCTTGAATTTGTGGAGACTTATGGCCTAATGTGTGAACTATTCTGGAGAATGTTCCATGTGCACTTGTAAAGAATGTGTATTCCACCGTTTTAGCATGGAATGTTCTGAATATATCCGTATCTGGTCCAATCATTAAGAGCTATGTTTCCTTGTTGATTTTCCTGCCTGGATGATCTGTCCATTAATGTAAGTAGGGCTATTGTATTACTATTAATTTCTTCCTTATGTCTGTTAATAGTTGCCTGATGTTTTTGGTGCTTCCATGTTTGGTGCATAAATATTTACTGTTGTTATATCTTCTTGTTGGATTGTTCCTCTTATTATATAGTGTCCTTCTTTGTCTCTTGTTACAGTCTTTGCTTTAAAGTCTATTTTGTCTAAGTATTGCTATCCCAGTTTTCTTTTTACTTCCATCTGCATCATAAATTCTTTTCCATCTTTTTCAGTCTGTGTCTTTAGATCTGAAAGGAGTCTCAGAGACAGCATACAGATGGGCCTTTTTTATCCATTCAGTCACCCTATGTCATTTGATTGGAGTAATTAGTCCATTTACACTCAAAGTAATCTTTGTTTGGGAAGACCTTTATCTCTCCTTCCATTCTGAATGACAGGCTGGCTGGATAAAGGATTCTTGCCTGCATATCCTTTCTGTTCATCACATTGAAGATTTCCTGCCATTCCTTTCTGGCTTGCCAAGTTTCTGTAGAGAAGTCTGCTACTACCCTAATGTGTCTGCCTTTGTATGTCAAGGCCCGTTTATCCCTAGCTGCTTTCAGAATTCTCTCTTTGTCTTTGTATTTCCCCAGCTTCACTATGATGTGTCGTGCTGAGGGTCTATTTGGGTTACGTCTAAGGGGGGTTCTCTGTGCCTCTTGGATTTCAATGTCCCTTTCCTTCTTCATGTTGGGGAAGTTCTGAGCGATGATTTGTTCAAGTACCCCTTCGACTCCTTTCTCTCGCTCTTCTTCCTCTGGAATTCCTATAATACGGATATTATTCCGTTTGATTGCATCACGAATTCTCCTTTCTTGTTCCTGAATCCGTTTCTCTCTCTTTTTCTCTGCTTCCTCTTTTACCGTTTTATCTTCCAATTCACTTTTTCTCTCTTCTTCTATCTTTCCAATTTGCACTGTGGCTGCCTCCGATTTGTTTTGCCCCTCATTTAAAGCATTTTTTGATTCCTCTAGATTGTTTTTTAGGACCCTGATCCCTGCCTGGAGGGCCCTCCTGCTTTCTTCTATGCTTTTTTCAAGCCCAGCGAGTATTTTTATGTATATCATTCTATATTCTTGTTCAGTTAAGTTGCTTATGTCTGCTTTCATCATTTCTTGTGCTGTCACTATTTCCTGTACATTCTTTTGAGGGAAGTTCTTCCTTTTGGTCATTTTGGCTAGGTGTGTATTGGTTTATTTCCTAGGTCTCCTCTGTCTCCCAGGATTTTCTGGATTTCACGTTCTCTTCCCCGTAGCCTCCAACTCCTCTTCCTGCAGATCTCTGGGATTTGCGAGTCGCGCGGTTTCAGTCCTTCTTAGTTTGAAAGACACGGGAGACCACCGGGTCCCCCTGCTCCTTGGCCACGTTGGCCCCTCCTTTCAAAGTAATCTTTAATATGTATGTCCTTATTGCTATTTTGTTACTTGCTTTATGGCTATTGTGCAATTCTTCTCTGTTCCTTTCTTCTCTTGCTCTTCGGTGGTGGTTTGATGCCTTTCTTTAGTGATCTGCAAAAAAACCAGGAAAGAATCCAAGCACCTCTATTACAGGTTTTTGAACTGTGGTTAACATCCCATGCAGATAGCAGTCTATGTTGGTTGATGGTTAAGTCTGAACCCCTTCTAAAAGCACCACATTTTTATTCCCTTACCCTCCCCCATGCTTTATGTACGTCATACTTTACATTCTTTGTGAATCCCTTTACTGACTTTTTAATAGATCTAATTGATTTTACTGTTTTTGTGCTTTAACCTCTGTACTGGTTTTATGAGAAATCTTTTCCTTTCCTAAGAAAAGGATTATGGCCTGCCTTTCTACTCAAAGAATTCCCTTTAGTGTTTCCTGTAGGCCTGATTTAGCAGTCATGAACTTCTTTAGCTTTTATTTGAGAAATTCTTTATCTCTCCTCCTATTCTGAATGATAGTCTTGCTGGTTACCGGTTTTTTCTTTCAGCACTTCGAATATATCTTGCCACTCCCTTCTGACCTGCAAAGTTTCTGCTGAAAAATCTGATAGCCTTATGGAGTTTCCTGGGTATGTGTCTGTGTGTTTAGGTAGGCTCCATGGCTCAATGAGGGGCTTGAACTAACAACCCTGAGATCAAGAGTTGGATGCTCCATCAACTGAGGTACCCCTATGCAGGTACCCCTATGTTTCCCTTGTAAGTAATTGTTTTTTCTCTTGCTGCTTTTTGCCATTTTAAGTGTCTTGATGTGGACCCTCCTTAGGTTGATATCCGGTGGCTCTCTGTGCCTCCTGGATCTAGATTTCTGAGTCATTCCCCAGATTAGAGGTTTTCAGATACTTTATTAAATTATTGCCCCGTTTTTTCTCTCTTCTCCTTCTGGGCTCCCTATAATGTGAATGTTACTACACTTGATGGTGTTGCTGAGTTCTCTCAGCCTAGTCTCATTTCTTTGTCTTTTTCCTGTTCAGCTTGCTCTCCATTACTGTCTTCTGCTTCCTCCAGTCTACTATTTATTCACTCTACTGTATTTTTAACTTCAAGATTCTTCATCTCTGGTGGTGGGTTTTTTTTTTTAATATTTTCTATCTTTGCTGGAGGGCTAATAGAGATCTTTCAATCTTCTAGTAAGTATCGTTAGGACAATTTGAATTCGGTTTTTGTCCTGTTGTTTCATTTGAGACATAATTCCTATCTCCTTATTTTGTCTAATTCTGCTTCTATGTCTCCTGATCTTAAAAGTAGTGGCTTTATGAAGAGACCTTGAAATGCCCTGTAGTACAATGTCTCCTCTTCACTAGAACCTGGTGCTTCAGAGGTGTCTCCTACCTGTGTTGCATGCGCCCTACTGCTGTGGTCAAGCCACGTGGGCCTTCAGTCCAGTTGGCTGCAATGGCCCTCTTCGCCTATGGTCACATGGTAATCCCTGTGCTGTTAAGGAGTCAGTTTGGGTTCAGTTGGGCCAGACTGGATCCTTGACTTCAGCCCCTTTGCTGGAGCTGTGGTTACACTGAACTATAGGGCTCTCCCTAAGTTGTCCCCAAGAGGCTTTCACTGGTGGGCAGGGTCAGCAATCAGGGCAGATGTCTACCCCAGTCTCCTGTTGGGGTGGCAGTGACCCTGACCTACTGGGTTCTCTGTGCTGCCCTCTGTGAGGTTTCTGTTGGTGGGGCCGTCAGGCAGAGTGGATGTCTGCCCACAGCCCCCTGCTGGGGCTGCCCTTGAACTGCTGTGTGTGGTTCTCTTCTCTCCCCAGGGCAAGTGTCACTTTGGAGGGGTCCTGGCCCCCTGCTGAAGCTGCTTGTGTGATGAGACCCTTGTGGGTCCACTTTGGAGGACCTCGTGTGGAGTGAAGCAGATGGGATGGGGCAGTCTACAGCAGAACGCAGGGGCAACATTCAAGAAGTTAAGCCACTCTGGTTTTTAAAGCCAAATGAGGACTTGTCTTCCCAGTGCAGGTACCCCTGTGGCTGGGGTGCCTGGTGTGGGGTCTGCTCCATGCTCATGGTATCCCTTCTGTTTGGGGTTAGAGTTACAGATTAGTTTGGTTCCTGCCTGCGTCTCCACCCTTCCTACCATTTTCAATGTGGCCTCTTTATGATTTTTCTGGGTTATACTGCTGTGGCTCTTCCCTAGGTGTATCTGCTACCAGCTCAAATTTTAATGTGTGAAACTTCAGAGGAGGTAACAGGCCCTAGGCAGGCTGTCCCAAGATGACCCACTTTGCCTTCAGCTCAGAATCACCTTTAGGCCAATCAAGACCCTGTGGGCTCAAGAGAAATCTTTGCTCCTCCCTTAACTACACAGGACTCTAAATTGGCAGTCTTCCCAGAACAAGGGTGATCAGCAGAGATGAATTTTATCTGAGTGAGCCATCTATCTGGCAGGGCAAACATCTAATCACCAAACTGCTCTTATCATCTTGTGAAGTGCAACCCTTCCTCTGAAATCCCAGACCCCCACCCTTTTCTCCTTACTTCAGGATGACCTATATACTTCTTGTTGCCGGTCTCTGGAATTTCCAGGTCTGGGAAGGTTCCCCATGTGTATGCTATTAATTTAGATTTTCTCCGATTTTCTTTTTTGGTCAACTTGATTCTTAGTCCACCCAGGACCTTCAAGCGGACAGGACTTCTTGCTCCCTGACAGTCTCTATCATAATGTCCTTTGGCACTTGCTGTTCCATATCAACTGTGGCACATCATTTTCTTTCCTCAAAACACTCAGGTTCAATATACCACAGGTGACACTGACACTCTTACTTCATTTGTAAGTTAACACTTACCTAATTTTCATTATTAGTAACGTCTAACTTGTTTCCCCTGTTAGATGAAAATAGTATAAATACAAGTTAAATGTTTTCTGCCCACCCCCGGTGAATCTGGGGACCACTCATTGGCAGCAGTAATTCTCATGCATGGATGGGAACAGTAGGACATCATCCCTCAATGGGGAACTATGTCCTTTCGTTTAAGGGTATTTAACTTGTATAAGTACTCACTTTTCTAATTCAGTTCCCATCATCAAAAATGATGCTTGAATGATTCATTCCAGAAAAGTCTCATGCATTTTCATCACTCTTATCATTTCAGAAGGAACATATGAATAACTTGTTTGCTAGCAAACACTGTAACCTACATGATAAACCACTCGTTCTAATTACGCTTTAAAAGGAACAGAAATGAAAACCATCGACGGAACTTCTGTTGCTGCTCAAGCATGGGAAACGAGAATTCCCCTTTCCACGTCTGCTTATACAAAGGGTCATGCGTCACCAGAAACTTGTCCTAGTTCTCGAATAGTAAATACAAAAAGAATCAAATTTTAGACTCACTGACAAGACCATATTTGCTTGTGGCTAACTTTCATATATCGAAATACACTAAAACCTACCAAATATTTCCCAGGATTGTCTTTGAGGTGAGTGTGTTTCTGAGTAGATGTCCTCTTGAAGTCTTCTGTGCTGAGCCCAAAGTGCTGAAAGTATAAAAATATAAACAGCTATGAATTCTGGGACATAACAAAATGGCATTATAGCCAGAATGCTGGGAACTGTCCTGCTCTACAGCCCAAGTTCATCTCTGCAACAGATCACAAACAGCCACAACTACAGATGGGCAGTCAAACCGTTCTAATGATGACAAATTATCATAGTGCATGACTTTCAAATTTGGGAGACGTTTGTCAAAATATGAATGTGCCCTTCGTTAAGAGTGTTTCCCACATGAGAGAATCATTTATCAAGCATATCATGGCAGCAAAAGGCTGAGAACTGAGCGTTGCTTTAGAGGGTAGACATTGTAGTTCTGTGTTTAATTGTCTACCAGCCAGACAACGGTATGACCCAGTACACCTTTTTAAGATTAAACACCCAAAAGTTTAGAGTCTTAAAAAGAGACAGTGTATATATAAGAAACTTTGTTCTAACTTGTGAAGTGACTTGTTGGAAAATAAAGGCTAAGGAGGTTGAATGTTTCAGAGCAAAATATTCTTCCATGTTTAACATAGCCAGAGGCCACCTTAATTCCTAATAACATTCCCAATTTTTTCTTAAAGAATTGTGAGGCATATGGCTATTTATTTCTACTTTAATACATAAACCTCCTTCCAGGCTGATATTTACACCTCCTAGTCAGAGGACTTACAGAATTAGGATATAAATTAAATTCATCATTCCCTCATTGCCATTTTTCCCAACAACTCATTCCACAATAAAATATTTCGCTATTAGAAGAGCTACATCAATGCTTTTTATAAATAGACCTCTTTAAACACATTTGACAATGTATTTTCAGTTTAAAAATCTAAGTTTAAGAAGACACGGTGGTATCAATGAAAATAACAGAGTAAGGACCTCTAACAATTCTTCATAAAAGCAATGAGGACACTGGCAAAAATGATCAATCAACTAGAACTCTGGAAACTAATCAAAGATTTAAGCAATTGAAAAACTTTTCCAGGAAAAAAAATGGCTGAATCTTGGCAAGAACAATGAGCCTTGTACATTTTAACCTGCCCTATTCCCATCCCACACCTATGGTGGCCATAAAAACCAGAGCCCACAATCATAGCTCAAACCAAGTAGCTTGGCAACCACTGGAAGTAGCAGAAAGGAGCTGGTGTTCAAAAAAACCAAACAACAACAAAAAACGCAATAGGATAACCAAAAAGCTCTGGGGGTAAAAGAAAAAAACTGAGGAGTAAGATATCTATAGGGAGCTTTGACTTATTCCCAGGAACCTAGAAGTTCATCAGATGCATAAGGTTGGGTACAAGGCCAGTGCTGTGCACGTGCTCAGGAATGAGCTAAGAAGGTCCTAAATTCTCACTTCTGGCTACATTCTGCTTGAGTAGAGCCTCAAGGTTCAAGGGAAAACAGTTGTAAACGCCTGGCTGAATGGTGAAGGCATGCCCAATGCCCACATGGAGCCCTTTTGCAAAGACTGGAAGACTTAACGGTTCTAGGCATCTAAGGAAACCTGTGTCCAATTATTGGCTCACCACTAAGATAATCAAGCAGAGATTACATATTTAGTTCATAAAAAAACCCTACACAAAGAACAACAAATCCTGAGAGTGAGGAGAATCTGCTTTCCAGAATAGCTATGTTATTTAAAATGCCCATTTTTCTGTAAATGTACTAAATGCTCTAATCAAGACATATGATTATGGAATGTATAAAAAAGCAAGACCCATCTATAATTTCAGACCTAAAGACACATGCAGATTGAGAGTGAAGGGATGGGGGCACCTGGGTAGCTCAGTTGGTTAAGCATCAGGTCATGATCTTGTGTTGCATGAGGTCAAGCCCCACATTGGGCTCTCTGCTATCAGCACAGAGCCCATCTCAGATCCTCTGTCTCCCTCTCTAAAAAGTATTTAGGCGCGCCTGTATGGCTCAGTCAGTTAAGCAGCCGAATCTTGGTGTCAGCTCAGGTTATGATCTCATGACTTCGTGGTTTTGAGCCCTGCATCAGCCTCTGCACTGGTAGTGTGGGGCCTGCCTGGGATTCTGTCTCTTCCTCTTTGCTCCTCTCCTGCATGCGCTCGCTCTCTCAAAAATAAACAAACAAAAAAATTCTCCAGAAGAGATCACAGGTTAGACCACAAAATAAGTCTCAACAAGTTTGAAAAGACTGAAGTCATACCATACCATGCATCTTTCCTGATCACAATGGTATAAAAACAGAAATCAACCACGAGAAAAAAATCTGGAAAGAGCACAAATACATGTATGTTAAATAACATGCTACTACACAATGAATGCGTCAACCAAGAAATCAAACAGTATATGGAGACAAATGGAAACACAATACTCCAAAATCTCTGGGACGCAGAAAAAGCTGTTCAACGAGGAATTTTATAGTAATGGAGACCTACCTCGAGAAGAAAAATCTCAAACAACCTAACCTTCCACCAAAAGAAGGTAGAACAAGAACAAAGCCCAAAACCAGTAGAAGGAAGGAAATAATAAAGATTAGAGGGCAATAAAGGATACAGAAACTAAAAATACAACAGATCAGTGAAACCAACAGCTGGTTCTTTGAAAAGATCAACAAAAAGGATAACCGTCTAGCCAGCCTCACCGAAAGAAAAAAGACCCAAACAAAATCACAAGTGAGAGAGAAGTAACAACAAAGAAATATAAGCAATTCTAAGAGATTATAAAATACTATATGCCAACTAATTGGACAACCTAGAAGAAACGCATAAATTCCTAGAAACATAGCCTACTAAAACAAACAGGAAGAAATAGAAAATTTGAACAGACCAATTACCAGCAATAAAATTGAATCAGTAATCAAAAAACTCCCAACAAAGAAGTCCAGGACCAGGTGGCTTCATAGGCAAATTCTACCAAATATTTAAAGAATTAACAGCTATTCTTCTCAAACTATTCCAAAAAATAGAAGAGGAAAAACCACTTCCAAATACGCTCTGAGACCAGTAATATCTTGATACCAAAACCAGATAGACACCACACCCACGCAGGCAACTATAGGCCAATATCGCTAATGAATATAGAAGCAGAAACCTTCAACAAAATACTAGCAAACTGAATCCAACAATACATTTAAAAGTCACCCACCATAATCAAGTGGAATATTTTTCCAGTATGCAAAGGTGGTTCAATATTCACAAGTCAATCAGCGTCATACATCACATCAATAAGAGAAAGGATAAAAGCCATATGATCCTTTTGGTAGCTGCAAAGTATTGACAAAATACAACATCTATTCACGATAAAAACCCTCAAAAAAGTACGTCTAGAGGGAACATATCTCAAGATAATAAGGGCCTTAGATGAAAAACCCCCATGCAACCATGGGGAAAAACTGAGAGCTTTTCCTCTAAGGTTAGGAACAAGACAGGAATGTGCCCTCACTACTTTTATTCAACATAGTACTGGAAGTCCTAGCCACTGCAATGAGACAACAAAAAAAGATAAAAGGCATCCAAATTGATAAGGAAGAAGTAAAACTTTCATATGATACTGTACATAAAAAACCTTAAAGACTCCACCAAAAAACTACTAGAACTGACAAGTGAATTCAATAAAGTTGTAGGATACAAAATCAATGTATAGAAATCTGTTGCATTCCTATACACTAATAATGAAGCAGTAGAAAGTGAAATTAAGAAAACAATCCCATTTGCAATTGCTCTAAAAACAGTAAAATACTTAGGACTAAACTTAAGTGGAAGACCTGTACTCTGAAAATTATAAAGATGAATGAAGTTGAGACAATACAACCAAATGGAAAGATAGTCCATGCTCATGGTTGGGAGAAAAAATATTGTTAAAATGTCCATACTACCCAAAGTAATCTACAGGCTTAATGCAATCTCTATCAAAATACCAAGAGCATTTTTCACAAAACTAGAACAAATAATCCTAAAATGTGTATGGAACCACAAAAGACCTTGAATAGACAAAGCAATCTTGAAAAGTTAAAACGAAACCGGAGGTATCACAATCCCAGACTTCAAATTATATTACAAAGCTGTAGTAATCAAAACAATATGGTACTGGCACAAAAACAGACACATAGATCAAGAGAACATAATAGAAAGCCCAGAAATAAATCGCAATTGTGATCAATTAATCTACAACAAAGGAGAGAAGAATATACAATGCAAAAAAGTCTCTTCAGCAAATGGTGTTGGGAAAACAGGACAGCGACATGCAAAGGAATGAAATTGGACCACTTTCTTACGCCATATCCAAAAATAAACTCAAAATGGATTAATGTGAAACCTGAAACTATAAAAATACTAGAAAAGAACATAAGCAGTAATTTCTCTGCCATCAGCTTTAGCAACAGTGTTCTAGATACGCCTGAAGCAAGATATAAAAACAAAAATAAACTATTGGGACTACATCAAAGTAAAAAGCTTCTGCATAGCAAAGGAAATGAAACTGAAAGGAAATCTATTGAAAGGGAGAAGATAGGGGCACCTGAGTGGCTCAGTGGGTTAAGCGGCCAACTTCGGCTCAGGTCATGATCTCATGGTCTGTGAGTTCAAGCCCCTCGTCGGGCTCTGTGCTGACGGCTCAGAGCCTGGAGCCTGCTTCAGATTCTGTATCTCCCTCTCTCTCTCTGTCTCTCAAAAATAAAATTAAAAAAAAAAACGTTAAAAAAAAAAGGGGAGAAGATAGCAAATAACATATCTGATAAAGTATCCAAAATATATAGGGAATTTATACAACACCCAAAAAACAAATAATCCAATTATAGTCAGAAAACATAAACAGACATTTATCCAAAGACCTACAGATAGCCAACAGACACATGAAAAGATGCTCAACATCACTCATCAGGGAATTTAAAATCAAAAGTACAATGAGATCAGGGCACCAGGCTGGCTCAGTCGGTTGAGCATCCAACTTCAGCTCAGCTTATGGTCTTCCAGTTGGTGAGTTCGAGCCCCACACTGGGCTCACTGCTGTCAGCACAGAGCCTGCTTTGGATCCTCTGTGCCCACCTCTGCCCCTCTCCCACTTGCAAGCGTGTGTGCGTGCACGCTCTCTCTCAAAAACATTAAAAAAAGTACGAGAGATCACCTCACACCTGTCAGAATGGCAATATAAACACAAGAAACAGTGTTGGTAAGGATGTGGAGAAAAAGGAACTCTTGTGCATTATTGGTTGGAATCAAACTGGTGCAGCCACTCTAGACAACAGTATGGAGTTTCCTCAAAAAGTGAAAAATAGAACTGCCCTACGATCCAGTAATCGCACTACTGCGTATTTACCCAAAGAATACAAAAACACTATTTCAAAGCGATACGTGCAGCCCTCTGTTTATTGTAGCATTATTTAGAATAGCTAAGTTATGGCAGCAGCCCAAGTGTCCACTGACAGCTGAAGGGATAAAGAAGATATGGTAGATATATAATGGGATATTATTCAGCCATAAAAAAGAATGAAATTTTGCCATTTGAAACAACACGAAGCTAGAGTATAATGCTAAGTGAAATAAGTCAGGAAAGAAAAATACCATATGATTTCATGCACATGTGGAATTTAAGAAACAAAAAAAGAGAGACAAACCAAGAAACAGACTTAACTATAGAGAAAAAACTGACCTTTACCAGAGGGTGGGGGGAATGGACGAACTCGGTGAGGGGATTAAACAGTACATTTATCACGAGGAGCATTGAGAAATGTACAGAATTGTTGCATGACTATATTGTACACCTGAAACTGATCTAACACTGTATGTTAACTATACTGAAATTAAAAGCTTAATAAAAAGAAATATTAAACAAAATAAATCCACTTCAATCAGGATTTGGTCTTCACCACTCCTTAATTTAAAGTGTTCTTAATGCAGTCATCCATGACTTCTAATATTGCCATTTCCAAAGTCCCTTCTCTGTTCTTGATTTACCCAAAATCTCAATAGCAATTGAAACAATTTTTAAAAATCAATTTTATTGAGGTATAATTTCCAATAAAATAGACACATATTAAGTGTGTAATCGGATACACATCTTGGTCCCAACCACTACCCCAATCTACTTTTAGAACATTTCCATCACCCCAAAAGGTCCCCTTACGCCCCTTCCAATCTAACCCCACGATCATCCTGACCCTAGACAACAATTGGTATGCTTTACTATATTTTAGATTTTTCTTAGAGTTTCATATTAAAGGAATGATATGTAGTCTTTTTTTGACTTATTTTGCTCAGCATGCTTTTGAGATTTATCTGTTATTGCCTGTATCAGTGGTTCATTCCTTTTTATTAGTGAGTGGTATAGAAATTGTATAGAAAGCTACAATTTGTTTATCCATCCACCTGCTGATAGACATTTGGAATGTTTCTGGCCGGAGGCTTTCCAAATAAAGCTGCTATGAACATTCATGTATCAGTCTTTGTGTGGACATATATTTTCATTTCACTTAGATAAATATTTAGAATGGAACTGCTGGATCATAAAACTAAATGCTTAAATTTATAAGAAATATCAACTTGTTTCCAAAGTGGTTGTACCATTTTATATTCTTACTAGCAAGGATGAGAGTTCCAGTTACTCCATACCTCACCAATGCTTGTCACTGTCGGTCTTTTTAATTTTAGTCTGTAGATGCTTTGTGATATCTTGTGGTTATAGCTTGCATTTCCCTGATGACTAATGATACGGGATATCTCATGTGCTCACTAACCATTCGCATATCTTTTTAATAAAGTGTTCAAATCTTTTGCTATTTTTTATGGGCTGTCTTATTGAGATACAAGTGTTCTCTACATTTCAGATAAATCCTGGGTCGCATATATGTATCATATGTTTTTTCCCCCTACTTTGTGGCTTGTCTTTTAATTTTTTTAATGTAGTTCAAGAAGTTTTAATTTTGATGAAGCTCATTTTATGAAATGTTTTCACTTATGACTCATGGTTTTGTGTACTCTATGTTTTCATCTAGAAGTTTTGTAGTTTAATGCTTACATTTTGGTCCATGATAAAAGTTTTTATATGTGGTGCGAGATCAAAGTTAAAGTCCTTCCTTTCTATATGGATTTCCGGTTATTCTAGCCCTCTGTTGAAAATGGTTTTTTTCTCTATCAATTACCTTATTTCTTTTGTCCAAATCAATCAACAGTATATACATGGGTCTATTTATGGACTCTATTCTGTTCTGTTGGTCTATAAATTTTGACATTTCCTTGCTTACTTTCTGCGATGCTATATTCTCCTGGTTTTCAGCCAGTTTTTTTGTTTTTTGTTGTTTTTTTTACATCCTTCTCCTGGTTTTCTGCTTTTACAAATGAGGTATCAAGGACTTCATCCTAGGTCTCCCTCTATTCTTCTATCTACACACCCTCCCTTCATCAAAGATTAGTGGGCGTTACTGACAGAATCCACCAAAAGCCTGCTAGAACTGATCCATGAATTCTGCAAAGTTGCAGGATCAAAATCAATGTACAGAAATCAGTTACATTTCTATACGCCAACAATGAAGCAACAGAAAGAGAAATAAAGAAGCTAATTCCATTCACAATTGCACCAAAAACCATAAAATACCTAGGAATAAACCTAACCAAAGATGTAAAAGATCTCTATGCTGAAAACTATAAAAAACTTATGAAGGAAACTGAGGAAGACGCAAAGAAATGGAAAAACATCCCATGCTCATGGATTGGAGGAATAAATATTGTTATAAGGTTTTTATAGGGATGTACAGAAAAGCAAAAGGAAGAAAAATGAAGCTTTCTGCAATCTTAACATTTGGGAACAGCTACTGTTAAACATGTGGTACATTTTTCTTTTAATCTTTTTTAAGTGCTCCTGTTAAAATGTAAATTTTATGTATTTCATACAGATCTTGTTTCCCAAATGAAACATAATGTGAATTTTTAACAGTGGCAAAATATCCTTCACAAACTCTACTAAAAAAATTTTTTTTAACAATTAGTCTGTATTAATTCTATAATGAGATGCTTTTAAAAGCATGCTAGAACACAAATGTCTTAATTTTAGAAGCGGTGCCAAGTTACTGTTAAGAGTAAGTAAGCTGAGCTTGGTGAGGGGGCTCTGCGGGGCTGAGGTTTAGGCAGCATGGGGAAGCCAGCAAGCTACCATTCGGAGCTCCAATCCTAAACTTCCTGTCTTGTCCTCTGTACGTTTCTACTTTGGGGCCCCCCCACACCTCAGGCAGGAGGATGGTGGCCAAAAAGAAGATGAAAAAGTCACTGGAGTCGATCAATTCTAGGCTCCAACTCGTTATGAAAGGTGGAAAGTACACGCGAAACTGGTCATCCTCACCACCAACTGCCCAGCCTTGAGGAGACCTGAACTAGAACACTCCGCCATATTGGCCAAAACTGGTGTCCATCACTAAACTGGCAATACCACTGAATTGGGCCCAGCGTGTGGGAAATACCACAGTGTTGGGCTAAGGCAGAGGGAAGGCTCCACACAATGGAAACCGGCCCAAGATGGCCGACATTCCCGCCAAAACCCTGAAGAAGGGACCCAAGATGGCCGACATTCCCACCGCAACCACAAAGGAGACAATGGAAACCAACCCAAGATGGCCGACATTCCCGCCACAACCACAAAGGAGGGACACGTCACTCTCAGAAATCTGATACCTAACAGGGACCTAAACCTCCACCCCAAACTCCCGACAGACCAATAGGACTTGGCAAGCAGACAGAATCTCCAAAAAAGGAAAAATTATGTAGCCAACTTCAGCATCACCCCCAAACCCCTTAAAAACCCCTAACCCCAATCTCGGGGGCGACTTCCCCGACTCCTCTCTTGCGAGTCGCAGAACCTCACCCGAGGGTGCTTGCAATAAAGTGTACTCTCAGACCTCACTTTGCCTTGGTGGTCTTACTTTTATCCATCAGCGACTCGTAACCTTACACACAGCGTGTGCACGCTGGCTGTCATTGATCCGGGTGATTCTGATAGCATCTGAAACATGCCAGAACAGAGAGTGGTGAAAAGTACATCACGCAAAATTTTTCTTTAAAAAAACTAGTCCAAGCTTGTTTAAAAAAAATAAAAAATTAAGCTTAGTGTCATCACCACCGCAGCAGAGTAGGAGACCCCACCCTGCATCCACCCATAAAGACCAACACTTAGCTATCCGCAAACAAAGCCGGCTCTGATAGAGTTCGGGGTCCACGTAAACTTCAGCAGGCAACACAGTGGAACAAAAAACCTGAGAATGACCGCACAAAGAGTGTGGTGCACAGCCCCAAGGGTTCCCTCACAGGCAAGGGAGAGCAGAGAGTGACCAGCTCCCCTAGTCTTTTGGGACACTGCACAAAGGACCCGCTTTGGTCTCATCCCTCAGAGACTGAAAGGGCTGAGACATACAGAAGTAGCCAGAAGCAAGAAAGAAGAGCAGAGCTACCAGCAGTAGCCACACAGCAGGAGTGACTGTGGTTCCCAGCGACTTGTTCCGCAGAGGACAGCAGTTGCTTTTGCCACTGAAGAAACCAACGACCAATGTAGCCACCGCGGATCCTTACAGATTTCACCACTGAGGGTTTCCCCAAAACATTTTCCCAATCACGGATGCCAGCTACCTGATGCTCTATCCCCAATCCCACTCCCTTCCAGAACTACCATCCATGCTGGCAGCCAGCCCTGGCCTCTGTGGCTGTGCGAGTACACGACGCCAGCCTAGGTGCTGACCCGTCACCACTGTGTGCACATTTGGAGCTGGCTCACCCCTCCAGCTGTGCACCTACATGCTGCTGGCCTGATTTCCACTGCCAGCCTCTGCCAGCCCAGGCTGGCACCCACAGAGAGATCCTGCAGTCGCTAGAGTGAACGCCAACAGCCAGGGCCCTTGCAGCTGCTGATGGGCCTGCATCCAGCCCTGTCTCCTGGCACTGGCCTGCACCGCTGGGCTCCCCTACAGCTAGCCCCTCTGACTATGCATGCGTATGCCCCCCGGCTACCTCTCATCATTGGCTTAGATACTGCTATGCTGTGCCTATAGGGTGACCCCGCAGCTGTGGAGTGCATGCTGGCAGCCAGAGACCCTGTCAGAGCTGTAGCTGCTAGTGTCCTTGCAGCTGCCTATGGCACCTTGCTGCTGGCCCTGGCCACCGCCACTATGTCTGATCCAACCCCTGCCACTACAAGGCATTTGTAGCTGGTCCCCACAACTGAGTATCTGCACATCACCAGCTCTGGCCACCACTGCTGCCTACCCTGGTCCCTAGCCACTGGACCTGAAGGCACCACTGAGGACTCCTACAGGCCTGTAGCCATGCAATCCCTCTGCGGTCCTTTTTTGGAACCACGTGGTTGCTGTCATGGACCCTAGCAGCCTGAGAAGATGAGACATCACAACCGCTGGACCTGGACAAGCCCCTACACGTGGTGCTCTGTACTGCCAGACCCAGGGTTCCAACGTGCTCCAGCTTGTCCCCACCCACAGGGGTAGAGGTCTTTTCTAACCAAAGACGGTCCATAAAGTCTGGAAGAGGTGATTGTGTCTTCAAATGTGCAGGTATCTATTTAAGGCTAGAGGGATGGCGAACAATCAGAGAAAAACATGCTGCCACCAAAGGAACATAATAAATTTTATAATTTGTGTATGTATTAAGTATCTATCAGTAGATATAAAGGGAGAAATAGCAATACAGTTAAGGTAGGGAACTCAATACCCCATTTTCAACAATGCACAGAGCATGCAAACAGAAAATTAATAAGGAAACACTGGACTTGAACTATATTTTAAACCAAATGGATCTAACAGAAATATACAAAACATCCCATCCAAGAGCAGCAGAATACAGATTCTTCTCAAGCGCACATGGAACGTTCTCCAGGGTAGATCATAGCTAGACCACAAAACAAGTCTTAGCAATTTAAACACTACTGACATCATACCAAGTAACTTTTCCAACCGCAGTGGTATGAAACTAGAAATCAATTTAAAAAAAAAAAAAAAGGAAAACGGTTGGCAAGAATGTGGAACACTCTGGTGCACTGCTGGTGGGAATGCAACAGGTGCAGCCACTCTGAAAAACACTGTAGAGGTTCCTTAAAAATTAAAAATAGAATTACTAGGGGCCAACATGGCGGATGAATAGGAAGACCCGCTGCTCTCCGCGACTTGTAATCTAAGAAACACTGAGACCGAGAAACTCTCAATCGCAGAGATCTGCAGGAAGAGGAGCTGGAGGCTATAGGAAAGAGAACGTGATTTCCAGAGAATCTGGGGACACTGAGTGAGTGCAATCTGGGAGAAAGAAAAAGAGCTGCGGAGGGGTGGACTGCGGGGAGTGGGCCCGGGGCCCTGGGCCCCTTCCTCCGAAAGACAAGGGGAAGAGAAAGAGCAGCGGGGAAAGTACCTCGAACGCAGGCGGAGAGGGAGCTTACCGTCCAGTCCCTATCCGCAAGGCTTTTTGGAGAGGGGGTCCGTTGCTCACGGCGGAGCTGGCGGAGCTTTCTTCACTCCAGAGCCAGCGTCGCTGTCCCAGCCCCTGACACGGAGAGGCGCCGCGCAATCGCTGGATCGGTGCTGAGTCAGGGACGCAATTTGGGTGGGGAAGGCTGGGCGTCCGGGGTGCTTGCGAAGACCCAGCGGGTCGTGCTGCCCCTGCAACCCTGACGAGTCGGGGACAGAAGAGGCTTCTGAGGCCCCAGGTCCGTGAAGAGAGGCTAGGGAGGGGTTGCACTGGTGCTGAGTCACAGACTCAATTTACATAAGGCGTGGCGGGCAGAGCGAGTTAAAGGAACTCAGATGAGCTTGGGCGACGGTCCGCCCAGTAACTTGAACCATGCTGGTAACCTGGATAGAGTTGAGGAAGTAAACTGAGGAGTGATCTGAGACTGTCGGGGCTGGGAGGGCGCCATTGTGGTCGCGCTTTCCCACAAAGCCAAACCCTAGGACTCCTCCCCACAGCGGTGGAGGCGGGACCCCCTACACCAGGCCACGCCCCTCCTCATATGGGAGACACCCTTCTGCAGGAGTGGTAGCCGTGGAGACACAAATACTGCAGCATTGCCTGGATTAATTCTAGGGAGAAACAGGAAATAAACCAATACACACCTAGCCAAAATGACCAAACGGAAGAACTCCCCTCAAAAGACTGTACAGGAAATAGTGACAGCACAAGAAATGATGAAAGCAGACATAAGCAACTTAACTGAACAAGAATATAGAATGATAAACATAAAAATACTCGCAGGGCTGAAAAAAGCATAGAAGAAAGCAGGGGGACCCTAGAGGCAGAGATCAAGGTCCTAAAAAACAATCTAGAGGAATTAAAAAATGCTTTAAATGAGGGGCAAAACAAATCGGAAGTGGCCACAGCGCAGACTGAAGAGGCAGAAAAAAGAATAGGGGAATTAGAAGATAAAATTACGGAAATGGAGGAAGCAGAGAAAAAGAGAAACTGATTCAGGAACAGGAAAGGAGAATTTGAGAGCTGAGCGAGCCAATCAAACGGAATAATATCCGTATTATAGGAATTCCAGAGGAAGAAGAGAGAGAGAAAGGAGTCGAAGGGGTACTTGAACAAATCATCGCTCAGAACTTCCCCAACATGAAGAAGGAAATGGGCATTGAAGTCCAAGAGGCACAGAGAACTCCCCTCAGACGTAACCCGAATAGACCCTCAGCACGACACATCATAGTGAAGCTGGGGAAATACAAAGACAAAGAGAGAATCCTGAAAGCAGCTAGGGATAAACGGGCCTTGTACAAAGGCAGACACATTAGGGTAGTAGCAGACTTATCTACAGAAACTTGGCAAGCCAGAAAGGAATGGGCCGGAAATTTTCAACGTGATGAACAGGAAGGACATGCAGCCAAGAATCCTTTACCTGGCCAGCCTGTCATTCAAAATGGATGGAGAGATAAAGGTCTTCCCAAACAAACAAAAACTGAAGGAATACATAACAAATAAACCAATCTTACAAGAGATCCTGAGGGGAACTCTAGGAAGGAAAGGTTGCAAGGAACACAGAGCACCAGAGACATCCTTATAAGCATGAAACCTACAGACAACACCTTGACTCTAAACCCATATTTTTCAATATTAACGCTGAATGTAAACGGACTAAACACTCAAAAGACACAGGGTATCAGAATGGATTAAAAAACAAGACCCATCTATCTGCTGTCTTCAATAGACCCATTTTAAACCTGAGGACACCTTCAGATTGAAAGTGAGGAGATGGAGAACTATCTACCATGCTACAGGAACTTAGAAGAAAGCTGGAGTAGCCACACTTATATCGGACAAACTGGACTTTAAAGTAAAAGATGTAATAAGAGATGAAGAAGGGCATTATACAATAATCACAGGAACTATCCAGCAGGAAGAGCTAACAATTATAAACATTTACGTGCCAAATTCTGGGGCACCCAAATTTGTAAAGCAACTAATTACAAATGTAAGCTACCTTATTGATAAAAATGTGCTAGTTGCCTTAACACCCCACTCACAGTGCTGGATAGATCCACTAAACAGAGAATCAGCATGGAAACAATGGACCTGAACGACACGTTGGAACAGATGGGCCTGACAGATATCTTCAGGGCCCTTCATCCAGAAGCAAAGGAATTTACATTCTTCTCAAATGCACATGGTACATTTTCCAAGATAGACCATATTTTGAGGCACAAGGAAGCACTGAATAAATGTAAAAAAACTGAGATCATACCATGCACAATTTCAGACCACAATGCTTTGAAACTTGAAATCAACCACAGGAAAAAGTCTGGGAAACCCCCACAGACATGGAGGCTAAAGAACAAGCTACTAAAAGACGAATGGGTCAACCAAGCCATCAGAGAAGAAATTAAAAAATACATGGAAACACATGAAAATGAAAATACGACAATCCAAACGGTTTGGGATGCGGCAAAGGCAGTCCTGAGAGGGAAATATATTATGATCCAGGCCCATCTCAAGAAACAAGAAAAATTCCTAACACAAATTCTAACAGCATGGCTAAAGGAACTAGAAACAGAACAGCTAAGACAGCCCAAACCCAGCAGAAAGAGAGAAATAACAAAGATTAGGGCACAAATTAATCATATGGAAATGGAAAAAGTAGTAGAACAGATCAATGAAACCAAATGCTGGTTCTTTGAAAAAATAAAATTGATAAACCTCTAGCCAGGCTCCTCAAAAAGAAAAGAGAACCCAAATCAATAAAATCACGAATGAAAATGAAGTGATTACAACCAATCCCTCAGAAATACAAGCAATCATCAGAGAATATTATGAAAATCTATATGCCGTCAAAGTGAACAACCTGGAAGAAATAGACAAATTCCTAAACAGCCACATGCTACCAAAACTCAAACGGGAAGAAATGGAAAACTTGAACAGACCCATAACTAGTGAAGAAATTGAATCAGTTATCAAAAATCTCCCAGCAAATAAAAGTCCAGGGCCAGATGGCATCCCTGCGGAATTTTACCAGACATTTAAAACAGAGTTAATACCTATCCTCCTCAAGCTGTTCCAAAAAATTGAGACGGAAGGAAAACTCCCGGACTCATTCTATGAAGCCAGCATCACTTTGATTCCCAAACCAGATAGAGACCCTGCAAAAAAAGAGAACTACAGGCCAATATCCTTGATGAACACGGATGCAAAAATTCTTAATTTATTAAGATATTAATTTATTAAGATATTAGCAAATAGAATCCAACAGCATATAAAAAGAGTTATCCACCACGATCAAGTAGGATTCATCCCTGGGTTGCAGGGATGGTTCAACATTCACAAATCAATCAATGTGATACATCACATTAACAAAAGAAAAGAAAAGAACCATATGATCCTGTCGATTGATGCAGAGAAAGCATTTAACAAAATACAGCATCCCTTCTTAATAAAAACTCTCGAGAAAGTCGGGATAGAAGAAACATACTTAAAAAAAAGCCATTTATGAAAAGACCACAGCTAATATCATCCTCAATGGGGAAAAACTGAGAGCCTTCCCCCTGAGATCAGGAACACGACAGGGATGTCCACCCTCACCACTGCTATTTAACATAGTGTTGGAGGTCCTAGCATCAGCAATCAGACAAGAAAGCAAAATAAAAGGCATCAGGATAGGCAAGGATGAAGTCAAACTTTCACTTTTTGCAGGCGACATGATACTCTACATGGAAAACCCAACAGAATCCACTGAAAGCCTACTAGAACTGATCCATGAATTGGGCAAAGTTGTAGGATACAAAATCAATGTACAGAAATCGGTTACATTCCTTTACACCAACAATGAAGCAATAGAAAGAGAAATAAAGAAGCGAATGCCATTCACAATTGCACCAAAAACCATAAAATACCTAGGAATAAACCTAACCAAAGATGTAAAAGACCTTTACGCTGAAAACTATAAAAAACTTATGAAGGATATTGAGGAAGACACAAGGAAATGGAAAAACATCCCATGCTCATGGACTGGAAGAATAAATATCATTAAAACGGCAAAACTACCCAAAGCAATCTACACATTCAATGCAATCCCAATCAAAATGGCACCAGCATTCTTCTCAAAGCTAGAGCAAACAATCCTAAAATTTGTATGGAACCACAAAAGACCTTGAATAGCCAAAATAATACTGAAGAATAAAACCAAGGCAGGAGGCATCACAATCCCAGACTTTAACCTCTACTACAAAGCGGTAGTCATCAAGACTGTATGGTATTGGCACAAAAACAGACACATAGACCAATGGAATAGAATAGAGAACCCAGAAATGGACCCACAAGCATATGGCCAACTAATCTTTGACAAAGCAGGAAAGAGTATCCAATGGAAAAAAGACAGCCTCTTTAACAAATGGTGCTGGGAAAACTGGACAGCAACATGCAGAAGAATGAAACTAGACCACTTCCTTACACCACTCACAAAAATAAACTCTAAATGGATGAAGGACCTGAATGTGAGACAGGAAACCATCAAAATCCTAGAGGAGAAAGCAGGAAAAAACCTCTTTGACCTGAGCCGCAGCAATTTCCTAAGTGACACATCTCCAAAGGTGAGGGAATTTAAAGCAAAAATGAACTATTGGGACCTCATCAAGATAAAAAGCTTCTGCACGGCAAAGGAAACAACCAACAAAACTAACAGATAACCGACGGAATGGGAAAGGATAATTGCAGATGACATATCGGATAAAGGACTAGTATCTAAAATCTATAAAGAACTTACCAAACTCCACACCCGAAAAGCAAATAATCCAGTGAAGAAATGGGCAGAAGATATGAATAGACACTTCTCCAAAGAGGACATCAAGATGGCCAACAGACACATGAAACGATGCTCAAAGTCACTCATCATCAGGGAAATTCAAATCAAAACCACACTGAGATACCACCTCATACCAGTCAGAGTGGCTAAAATGAATAAATCAGGAAACTATAGATGCTGGCGAGGATGTGGAGAAGCAGGCACCCTCCTACACTGTTGGTGGGAATGCAAACTAGTGCAGCCACTCTGGAAAACAGTGTGGAGGTTCCTCAAAAAAATGAAAATAGAGCTACCCTATGACCCAGCAATAGCACTGCTGGGAATCTACCCAAGAGACACAGGAATGCTGATGCATAGGGGCACGTGTACCCCAATGTTCATAGCAGCACTTTCGACAATAGCCAAATCACGGAAAGAGACCAAGTGCCCATCAACTGACGAATGGATAAAGAAGTTGTGGTACATATATACAATGGAATACTATGTGGCAATGTGAAAAAATGAAATCTGGCTATGTGGAGCAACATGGATAGAACTGGAGGGTATTATGTTAAGTGAAATAAGTCAGTCAGAAAAAGACAGATACCATATGTTTCCACGCATAGGTGGATTTTGAGAGACTTAGCAAAAACCATGGGGGAGGGGAAGAAGGGAAAGGAAAAAAAGACACAGAGAGGGAGGGAGATAAAACATAAGAGATTCTCAAAGACTAAGAACAAACCGAGAGTGAGGGGGGTGAGGGGGGTGAGGGAGGGGGGAGAAGGGATGACGGGCATTTAGAGGGCACATGTTGGAATGAACACTGGGTGCTATATGTAAACCAATTTGAAAATAAACTATTTAAAAAAAAAAGGAAAACTAGGAAATTCACAAACATGTGGAAATTAAACAACACACTTCTGAATAACCAATGGGTCAAAGAAGAAATCAAAAGGGAAATAAAAGGTATCTTCAAAAAGAGAAAAATGGAAGCAACAAAACAAAACTTATCGGGATGTGGCAAAAACAGGTCTAAGAGGAAAGCTTATATTGGTAAATGCCTAAAGTAAGAAAAAAGAGACATCTCAAATAAGCAACCTAACTTTATACCTCAAAGAACCAGAAAAAGGACAAACTAAGCCCAGAGTTCAAAATCAACAGAAAGAATGAAATAGCAAAGATCTGAGCAGAAATAAAGAATACAAAAATAGAAACGATCACCAAAATTAGGAGCTGGTGTTATGAGATGATAAACACAATCCGTAAGTCTCCAGCTAGACTTACCAAGGAAAAAGAGAAGACTCAAATAAATAATACCATAAATTAAAGAGGGGCCATTACAACTGATGCACAGAAAGATAAAGGATCATAAGAGACAATTATGAACAATTATGCCAACAAAGTGGACACCCTAAGAGAAATGAATAAATTAATTAATAAATTCCCAGAAACATACAACCTACCAAGACCGAATCAGAAGAAACAGAAAATCCAAACAGACCAATACTGAGCAAGGAGACTGAAACAGTAATCAGAAACCACCCAACAAAGAAAAGCCCATGGCCAGCTGCCTTCGTGGATGAATTCTATCAAACATTTAAAAAATAATTAGCATCAATCCCTATCAAACTCTTCCAAAAATCTGACGAGGTGGGAACACTTTCAAATTCATTTGAGAAGGCCGGCATTACCTTGATACCAAGACCAGACAAGGACACAACAAGGGAACTACAGGCCAATATCCCCCATGGATATAGATGCAAAATTCTCAACAAAATACTTGCAAACTGAATTCAACAGCACATTGAAAAGATTATGCATCATGTCAGGTGGGACTGATCCCTGGGACACAAGGATGGCTTACCATATGTAAATAAATAAACGAACACCACACGGACAGAATAGGATATAGAAATCATCAGGTTATCTTAAAAATGATGCACAGATGATGCAGATCATCTGTAGGAAAAACATTTGACAAAAATTCAACATGCATTCATGACAAAAATTCTCAATTAAGTGAATATAGAAGGAATGTACCTCAACATAATAAAGACCATATATGCAAGTCCACAGTTAATACCACACTCGACAGTGAAAGGCTGAAAGCTTTCCCTCTAAGATCAAGAACAAGTCAAGCCTCCTATTTAACACAGGACTGGAAGTCCTAACAGAGTAGTAAGGCAAGAAATAAAAGGCATCCAAATCAGAAAGAAGTAAATTGTCTGTTTGCTGATGACATGATCTTGTGCATAGAAAATCCTAAAAACTTCACCAAAAATAGGATCAGAACTAAGAAATTAGTTCAATAAAGTTGCAGGATACAAAATCAAAATACGAAAGTCAAATGCATTGCTATACACTAACAAACTATCTGAAAAATAAAGAAAACAATCCCATTTATAATACTATCAACAATAATAAAATACTCAGGAATAAATTGACCAAGGAAGTGAAAACTATGAAGACACCAATTCATGGACTGGACAGATTGATATTGTTAAAAGTGTTCATAATATCCAAAGCAAACTCCAAAGGTATTTTTTATGGAACTAGAAAAGGAATTTTTTAGAAATAGGAAAACAATCCTAAAATTTGAAATGTAATCCTAAAACTATAAAAATCCTAGAGGAAAACATAGAGAAAAATGTTGATACTGGGCTTGACAAGACTTTTTCAATATGACACCAAAAACAAGCAACAAAAATGAAATCGGTAAGTGGGACTACATCAAACTAAAAAGCTCTACATGAAGGCAACCTACTGAGTAGGAAAAGATATCTGCAAATGATATATTCAATAAAGGGTTAGTATCCAAAATATATAAAGAACTGATACACCTCAATACCCTCAAAATAAATAATCCAATTAAAAGATGGGCAGGATGGGCAGAAGACATGAGCAGGCATTTCTCCAAAGAAGACATACAGATATTCAACAGACACATGAGACGATGTTTCACATCACTCACCACCAGGGAAAAACAAATCAAAACTACAATGAGATATCACCTCATACCTGTAAGAATGGCTAAAAAAAAAAAAAACGAAAAAACATAAGAAACAACAAGTGTTAGCAAGGATGTGGAGAGAAAGGAACCCTCTTGCACTGTTGGAAATGCAAACTGGTGCCGCCACTGTGGAAGACATTATGGAAGTTCCTCCAAAAATTTAAAATAGAACTAGCCTATGATCCAGGAATCGTACTACTGGGTATTTACCCAAAACATACAAAAACATTAATTCAAAGGGATACATGTACCCTTATGTTTATTGTGGCACTATTTACAACAGCCAAACTATGGAAGCAGCCCAACTCTCTTAATCCATTCATTAATACATGAATGGATTAAGAAGATGCGTTTTGTGTGTGTGTGTGTGTGTGTGTGTGTGTGTGTGTACACACACACAGGAATATTATTCAGTCATAAAAAAACAATGAAATCTTGTCATTTGCAACAACATGGATGGAGCTAAGCGCAGTAAGTCAGAGAAAGATAAATACCATATGATTTCACTCATGTGTGGAATTTAAGAAACCAAATTAACAAGCAAAGAAAAAAAAGAGACTCCTAACTATAGAGAACCCCTCTTGGTTTTCTCAAACCAAGAAATAGACTCTTAACTATAGAGAACAAACTGATGGCTACCAGAGGGCGGTGGATGAGGGGATGGGGGTGAAAGAGTACACTTATGATGAATTAAAATTGTAAAAATATAAAGCCCTGCACAGCGAAAGAAGTAAGGAACAAAATGAACAGGCAACCTATGGAATGGGAGAAAATATTTGCAAACCACCTCTCTGACAAGGAATTAGTACCTAAAATATAAAAGGAGCTCATACAACTCAACAGGCAACACACACACACACACACACACACACACACACACACACACACACACAATCCAATTACAAAATGGGCAAAGGACCTGAATAGACATTTTTTCGACATAAGACATACAAATGGCCAGCAAGTACATGAAAAGGTGCTCAACATCACTCATCGCCAGGGAAGTGCGAATCAAAACCGCAGCGAGATACCACCTCACACCTGGTAGGATGGCTGTTTTCAAAAAGCCAAGAGGTAACAAGTGTCGGCAAGAATGGGAAGGAAAGGGAACGCCTGGTGCGTTGTTGATGGGAATGTAACTTGGTGCCAACCACTACGGAAAACAGTGTGGAGGTTACTAAAAAAATTAAAAATGGGAAAAAATTCAAAAATGGAACTATCATACGATCCAGCAGTTCCACCCCTGAGTGTATTTTCGAAGGAAATGAAATCGCTGTCTCGAAGAGGCATCCGCACTCTTGTGCTCACTGCAGCATCACTCACAACAGCCACGACACGAAAACCACTGAAGCGTCTGTCGATGGATTAATAAATAACACACACACACAACGGAACGTTTACTCAGCATTTAAGACGAAGGAAATCCTGCAACAACATGGATGGCCGTGGAGGCTAAGTGAATTCAGTCAGACAGAAAAGACAAATACTATATGAACTCTCTTAAGTGTAGAATTTTAAAAAGGTAAACCCACAGAAGCAAAGAGTAGAGCCGTGGGTGTCAGGGCCTGGAGATGGGGGATTGAGGAGATGGTGATCCAAGAGTACAAAGTTCAAGCTAGGAGCCGAATAAGTTCCCGGAATCAATGCACAGCATGCTGACCACGGTTAAGAACACTGTACTGTGCATTACACGTGGCTATCAGAGGAGATTTTGAATGTTCTCATATTAACACCAACGAATGGTGTTATGTGATGTAAAGGATGTGCTAACTAACCTTTTTGTGGTAAACATTTCATAAAAGATAGGTGTACCAAATCATCACAATGGTGTATCTTAAACTTACATATACCTTACATGTGATTATATCTCAGTAAAGCTGGGGGAGACAAGTATAGTTAAACTGTAAGTTTTATGTGTTCCCAAGTTTGAAGCTTATGGTTTTGTTTATTTCTACTTCTAAGCTCAGTGTTTGGTAGATCTTAGGCAAAATAGACGAAGAAATAAAACCTTATGGGACTCAAACAATCAGTTGGTGAGAAACAAAATGTCTGGATGGAAAATGATATTCCCTAAGGAACATTCCCTAAAGGACATACAAATTACAACACCCATGTCTGGTTCAAACTAATGCACACTGCTGCAAATACTTCTTACTTCGAATCACTTTAAAATATTTATTTCAACTTTCTTGGCTTTCGATAATGTGGGGTAAATGAATGAGAGCATATTTTGAAATGATCCGGTCATTTGGGACAAATATTCCACTTACATAAATACAAATTGCTGTTATTATGTTTCTGCCTCACACTAGAGTCCTGAGCCAACATTTTAAATTTTATATATAAATTTGCTCACAAACTGGTAAGCCAAAGAGATATAGCAAAGGCAGCGAGCCAGACGAATTTGCATCTGGATTCCCTGCAGGACTCTGGGTAAGTGTCGTCTCGCAGTTTCAGAGGCAAATTTATTTGTGTAGCACAGATGGTTGCCTCAAGAACAGTTTGTAACACAAATTGCTATTATAGTGTGTCATTCTCATTAACGTAGAGCCAGATCAGTTTTGCCCCAGTTACAAATAGATAAAAAGTCTATCCGTTTCAGGCTTTCAAATATACATACACATTGAAGTATAATGACTAATATTTTATATGCATATATATGTATGTAGATATATACTACATATCTACTTTAACGCAGGAAGTAAAACTGGGATGTGTGAACAATTATAACTCATGTGTCTGCCTCTCTCTCTTGAGGAAACACTTTTAGGAGCTGGCATTACATTGGCTCCTCAGTCACTGCTTGTGACAGCTGCTGCTTAATCCTCTCTTCTGTTCCCTGTTTATTTCACAGCTGATCGCTACTCAAATGAGCTTCTCCTGATGTAAAGCTGTTAATAGCCAAGAGGGTCTCGTGGAGTTGTGCTCAGGTGGATTCGGTGTGACGGAGGTCATGGCGAGCTTTTCAGAGGAAGTTTCTCTTGAACCGAGGCTAGGACGATGCAAGGGAATAAGCTAGGCAAACGAGAGGACGGCGTGGTATACTCAGTAATTCAGGCAAAGGATGAGAGGCAGTAAACTGAAAACCAGCTTAGTGTGCTCGCAGACACACGGGTTGTCCGACTTAGCCGGAGTGAAGAGATGAGCCTGGAGAAGTGACAAGGTCATGAAGGGACTGCATTGTGTAATGAGCAGGATTTTATAGATGTAGGCTTTATTTGCAGAATTTAGTGTGATTACAACCATTTCCCCTTACTTCATATTTCGATTATTTTTTTCTGCCTGATTCGAACCCACCCCAGTCTTTCTGGCATGGCTGATCCAGCGGTCGACTTCTGTCTCACCCAGTTAGCAAGCAGTGTTCTTGAGAGTGTTATGAAATGCCCTCTAAGCTTGTCTCACATTCTCCCAGTTCAGTTCCTAACAACTGCCTGATTTGCTCATTATTCTTATAAGTAGAGAGAGAAGAGTAAGAACAGAATCCCTCTCTTCTCTACCAGAGCATATCAGAAGCTACTAGCCTGAGCCTGGATTGGCTGCCCTCGGGTGCGACCCCAACCCCGCTGGCGACAGGAAAGGCAGCTGGGGTAAAAGTGCGGAGATCACACAGTACAGAAAGCGGCTGCCCAAGGCTATGCCCTCCGCAGGGACTGTGAGCAGGGCCTCTCCTCGCACTGGGCCGCAGGTGCGGCAGGCACGGCACCGGCATGGCATTAAGACCCTGCTCCATCACTTTGCTAGCCGTGCTGCCCCTGAGCGAGTGACTTAATTTCATACAGCACCAGACCTAGAAGCTTTACACTGAGAAGGAAAAGAACTTAATTTGCAGACCGACTGTGAGATTTTGATGTAACATATCTGCTTCATAGTAAGTGCTCAAAAAATGGTGGTACCATACCCAACTCTGCATTTTTAATTTTTCAGAAGCACGCAATGTTTAACCCAGTTTATAGATGCTGCTGCTCCCTCTATTGCTGAGCATTTAAAGTTTTTCCAGTTTTCAATTTTATAATTAATTTTGCATTAAACATCATCATGGATATAGTTTTATCTTTTGAATTATTTTAAAATAAATCCTTATGATATTCCTCATTAGAACAATGGATGTGGATATTATTTCTATGGGTTTAATGCGTATTGTCCAATAGGGGTCCAAAATGAATTGAGGAATAATTCTTACAAATGGTGAGCTAACCAGCTTTCTTGGAGACGTACCTAACTATTACCCTTACTTGTTTACTTTTTCTCTTATTTATAACATGTAAATGATAGTTTATTACCATTTAGATTTGTATTATGATTAACACTATTAGATTTTAAATGTTTTTAGCTGATATTCCTTCTCTGTGACTAACTGTTCATGTACGTTATTGATAAGGTTTATAAAGTATATGATGTGTGTATACATTTACTAAGTACAAATATATGTACATACATTAATCTCATTTATGACACTCATTATCTATTTGATGTGTAATTTCATATATTAATAGATTTCATGTATTAATAGATTTTCTACTTTGTCCTACTCTTTGCAGTGTCTGTTTTGGATGAGTTCTAAATTTAAAATGCATTCTAACATGTGGAAGAAACAGTCCCTGTTCCTTTACTTTTGTTGTTGTTGTTGTTTTAAAGATTATTTGCCATCATCAAGATGGTTGCTTAGAAAGACTAGTAAATGAGAGAAAATAGAAAATAAAAACCCTGACACGACTGGTAAAGAAAAAGACAGGAAAAAATTAAAAATAGTTGGAATAAAAAAGGGGACATACCAAACACATGCTGCAGGGATTTTAAAAATAAAAGAATATTATGAACCGCTTTCTGCCATTAAATGAGAAAATGTAGACAAAATACTTTCCTATAAATATAAATTGCATTTATTAAAACCAACTCGAAGAAAAATAGAAAATTTGAATGCATCTAAAAACACGAAAAAAACCGAATTAGGAGTGTACAATGTACAATCAATAGAATAGCTAGATACATGGATAAAAAGCCAACTGACTTATGTGTAGCTTCTGAATCATAGGATTAGTTTCTAGATTAAGTACCAGGACATACTGCATTCCTAACACTTGACCTAAAACTGACTTTATTACAATTTGAAAAAGCTCCCTGATGCCCCTTTCTCTAGTGCCCTCAAGCTACAGACTGAATATATCCTCCTAAAATTCATATGCTGACCCCTAATGTGATGATATTAAAAGGAAGGGCCTTTGGGAGGTGATTAGGAATTAGTGAACGGAATCAGTGCCCTTATAAAAGAAGCCCCAGAGAGGAGATTCCTGATCTCTTTCTCCCAGAGAGGAGGTGAAAAACAAAACAAAGAAACAAACAACACAAAAACAAAACCAGAAACGATGGCCATCCAAGAACCAGAAAGAGGGTGCTCGCTAGGTACTGAATCTGCCGGTACACTGATCTTGGACTTCCTAGCCTCCAGAATTGTCAGAAATCAGTATTTGTTGTTTTTACGCCACCCAGTTTACAGTATTTTTGTTACAGCATAATAACGTGCTATTATGCTGTAGGTGTTTTGTTAGAACACCTAAGCATGTGCTAATTTTGCTTAATGGTTAACCTAGAGTTCTTTCTCTCTCTCTCACAATAGAGAGTTTACCTGGATTACCATTTTCATTTGTTGAAGCCCTAATCCCAAATGCAATGATATTGGGAGGGAGGACCTTTGGGAAGTAATAAGGTCATGAGGGTGGAGCCCTCATCAGTGAGATTAGTGCTTTTAGAAAAAAAGCCATGAAGGAAATGCTCTCTCTCTGCCCCGTGAGCATGCAAGAAAAAGGTGGCCATTGTTAATCGGGAAGAGGCCTTCAGCAAGAACCTGACCTGCTGGTACCCTGATCCCTGCCTCCCAGCCTCCAGAACCAGGAGAAACAAATATCTGCTGTTGAAGCCACCCAGTGTGTGGTATTCGGTTAGAGCAGTCTCAGACTATGGTGTAGACTAAGACACTACACCATACTAGTAGGAGAACATACAATCCAATCCTTCGTATGAATATCCATGCTCTGAAATATATTTGCACTTCTATAATTAAAATATTCAAGTAATTCAATAGGAGAAGGGTACTCAAAATCTAGTCTTGATATTGTGTCATTTACTTACTGAGGGTTTTTCTTACTGTTCTACCGAAATATGCATTAGGATGCTTTCAACTGAAAGTAATAGAAAAACCAACGAGAGCAATTTGACTCAAACAATAAAAAGGCGACCAGCTGGCATTTACGTGAGGTCCAGAGATGGGGCAGGCTCCAGGGTTGGCTGGCTGAGCGAGTCACTGACGTCATCAAGAACACAGCTTCTTTCCCTCTCTTTGCTCGAGAACCATAGCGTCTGGATCAATCCATGCCTGGTTTCCCCTCCAGGTTGTAGGACGGCTACCAGTTACAATAAGGCTTACTCCTTTATTTACATCTAGCAGATGAGAGAAATTGGCTCTCCCTAACCCACCAAAAGGAAGTCTTTACCTTCAGTTTTTGGGGGCGAATTTACGTTTCCCCAAAAACAATGGTAGGGCTAGGTCCTTAAAACAATCACTGGCTTCCTAACCAGGGCCCATCAGCGGAGCTCATGTCAGTTCCTCAAGCTCAGAAGCTCAACGCTGCCTTACAATGGGAAGGGAGAGCGAAGGTTGAGGAATCAAGCACTCTCCATCCACTACGGAAGATTTGCTCAGAAAACACTCGTTTTCATTGGTGATACCTGATTGCACATTCGTTTTGGTTTGCTAAGATAAAAGGAATTACAGCGTTTCTTCCAGTTAGTGTCTGAAGTCGATCTTTGCAAAGGTTACGTGCCAGTGGAGATTGCTGTTACATTTCACGAGGTTTATAAAGTATCGAGACTCCAACATAAACAAAAAGGGTAAACTGATTTTTTTCAACCTAATTGGAAAAAAATGTCAGTTGTAAGATATATCATTTTAAGCTAAAAGTCATGGCTAAATATTAAGGGCAATGGAGCATGTCCAAAGACACAGAGGAGAGAGGCTTTCGATCCAAGCAAGACCATTCTCCTGACAACCTAAGTTTGTGTTACGCCACAGCCACAGCGCGTAAGCATATACATATTTATACACATATATCCAGTGCATAAGGTGTAAAATCTGTTGGAAAGCATCAATGTGCTTTACCTGTAGAAAGTTTATCAGTGTGTGGCATCCACACGTACAGAATACATAGCATTTCTTCTCTTTAAAATTTGTATGAGGAAGTAATAGATGCACATTGCAACAAAACTCCACAAGCTTCAATAAGTAGACAGTAAAAGAAAAACAAAGTCTCTTTCTCAATTTCCCCAAGAGTCCTCCCCCCACCACTCCAAAGGCCTAGGTTATGGGTGTCTTGTACGTCCTTCCCCAGATAGTCTAGATATATGAAAACACATATATATATCCTTTTTACAAATACAAATGGGGGCACCTGGGTGGCTCTGTTGGTTAAGCATCTGGCTCCTGGTTTCGGCTAAGATCATGATCTCATGCTTCCTGGAATTGAACCCCGCATGGGGACTCACTAACCTGCTCGTGAACAGCATGGAACCTGCTTGGGATTCTCCTCTCCTCTCTCTGCCCCTCCCGTGCTCATGTGCATGCGTGCACTCTCTCTCAAAATAAACAAACTTAAAAAAAATACAAATGGAAACATATGCTGCAAACAGTTCTGTACTCTGCATTTTCAACAATTTATTCACACATCTAGAGTGACCCAAATCTAGAACAGCCAAATGAATGAATATATCTCATGACCTGAGAGTCTAGGTGAGGGCAGCATTTGAGCTAAGCCCCTCCCCCCCCCCCCCCCGCCGCCAAAAAAAAGGGTAGGAAAGAGTTCTCCAATATTCAGGCAGGGAAGATGCAATAAAGAATAGAAGGTCTGGAGGAAAGTGGCCACACCATTGAAGTAAAGGAAAAAATCCGCCTGCGACAGGTGCAAGGGTTTGCCTTCCTCTCCCCCCGCCCAATGCTCATCTGTTTCGTGACACATCTGACTGAATTCACGCTTTTTGTATTTCTCTGATTTATTTCATTTAGCATAATACTCTCTAGCCCCATCCACCTCATTGCAAAGGGCAAAATTTCATTCGTTTTAATGGCTGAGTAATATCCCATTGTATGTATACACCACATCTTCATCCATTCATCAGTCAGTGGACATTTGGGCTGTTTCCATAATTTGGCTGTTGTTGATAGTGCTATTATTATTAAACATCAAAGTGCATATATCCCTTCGAATCAGTATTTCTGTATCCTTTGGGTAACTATCTAGTAGTGCAATCGTTGATCATAGAGTAGTTCTATTTTTAACTTTTTAAGGAAGCTCCATTCTGTTGTCCAGAGTGGGTGTGCCAGTTTCCCTTTCTCCACATCCTCCCCAACACCCACTGTTCCCTGTGTTGTTGATTTTAGCCCTTCTGACAGGTATTAATGAGGTGGTGTCTCACTGTGGTTTTGATCTGTATTTCCCTGACGGTGAGTGATGTTGAGCATCTTTTTCATGTGTCTGTTGGCCATCTGGATGTTGTCTTTGGAGAAAGATCTATTCATGTCTCTGCCCACTGTTTAACTGGATTATTAGTTGAATGGGCTATGTTCGAGCAAAAGCCTTACATCTTCATGTATCATTCCTTTATTCCCTGTCTGAGATTCTCTAATCCACCACTAGATGGACCTGTTTGATATTCTGTCTTTGGAGAAAAAAACCGCTTTATATTCAGTGAGGTCTTACTATCAAGGATTTAGATCACTGATCTTAAAACAAGATTTGAGGGGCACCTGGGTGGCTCTGTTGGTTGAGCGACCGACTTTGGCTCAGGTCATGATCTCATGGTCCATGGGTTTGAGCCCCACGTCGTGCTCTGTGCTGACAGTTCGGAGCCTGGAGCCCGCTTCAGATTCTGTGTCTCCTTCTCTCTCTCTGCCACTCCCCAATTCACACTCACTCTCTCTCTCAAAAATAAATAAAAACTTAAAAAAAAAAACTAAAAACAAGATTTGAGTTTAAAAAAAATAAATAACTCATTCATATAAAATAATGAATGAAACATATCCATATATTTAAATAATGTTAATGAAAAAAAATACTTGTGTTTTAAACTTCTTGGTTTAAGTAGTAAAACACAACCCAAAAAATCTGTTAAGTCAACTGTACTCCCTCTCTGATCTTCTCCCAATTCCTTCCCATACATACAAAATCAACATTCTGAATTATAAATTATTAGCTAATTTTTTAATGTTTATTTATTTTTGAGAGGGGGTAGCAGCGAGAGAGGGGGACAGAAGACCCAAGGCGGGCTCTGTGCTGACAGCAGAGAGCCTAATGTGGGGCTCAAACTCACAAACCGTGAGATCACAACCTAAACTGAAGTTGGGCGCTTAATCAACAGAGTCACCCAGCTGTCCCAATTATCAGTTACTTTTAAAAATTACCTGTCTCTCAAAAATAAATAAATGTTAAAAAAATTTTTGATTAGTTTTACAATACATGATCACTAAAAAATGTAATGTTTGAATTTTCTAGGTCTTGAAACTTCTGTAAAATAACTCCTATTATATGTATTTTCAAATGCTTTTCTCACTCTTCATTCTCCTTCTGAGATTCATCCCTGTTGGTATGTACAGGTCTAGCGCTTTTCCAAACTGCTCTATTATACGGTGCTGTAGGAGTAGACTCAAATTCGTGTATCTGTGTTAAGGATTTTAGACTTGCTTTTTCTGATTCAACATTGTGATTTTAAGATTCTCATTTTTATTACGCAGACAAAATTTAGACAGACTAAACACTGTTGATATGTAATCTGTATCTAGTAATTCCATATCAATCTTGGGAGTCTGATCCTTTAATTTATTATTATTATTTTCCTGTTGACTTTCATTTACTTGAGTTTGTTTCTTCATGGTCTTTAGTAATTAAGAAAAAATTATGAGTGCATGTTCCTTGGTGGAAATTCTTTAATTTTTTTTTAATGTTTATTTATTTTGGGGGGGGGGCAGAGAGAGAGGGAGACACAGAATCGGAAGCAGGTTCCAGGCTCTGAGCTGTCAGCACAGAGCCCGAAGCAGGGTTCAAACTCACAAACCGCGAGATCATAATGCGAACCAAAGTCGGACACTTAACCGACTGACCCACCCAGGCGCCCCGGAAATTCTCTTAAAATAGTGTTTTGTTTTCACCCCTGTGCTAATATATCCTTAGTTAACTGCAAGGAGCTCTCCATTGTTCTTACTGGAAATTATTTCACCCATTGATCTGTTTGGATAATAGTCTCTGTCTTCAGCAATGATGAGGCAAGTATTCCTTCTTTTGGGCAGGGAAATCCGTGGTTTATTGTCTTCTCCGAAGATGAGTATTTTAGAAAGCCTAGTGACAAAGCTATTGCCATCTTTCACACGAGCCACATCAAGAGCAGTTTGTCTCTCTCTCCGTTGGTATCCCGGGTTAGCACGTTCAGTCAACATACACAGGCTAGCAGAACTTGATGCAACGCCAGTTGATTTGGCCAAGCTCCAAATCGATCTAGAAGACGTCAATCTGGGTGGTACCTACAAAGTTGTTTCTCATTTTACAGAACTTATACTTGGCCTCCTCAGGCATAACTGATGAACAGCAATGTGACCCCTGGGTCACAGATTCGATGGAAATTCCCCACTCTTGTCCATGTTGAAGACACGCACAAAACCAGTAGGGTGCCCTGTGTCAGTACACAGCCTGCCATCAACCTTAGGGAATCACTGCACATAGATCTACTTTCTCTCCTCTCAGAGCACACTTGAGTCTGTTCGTTAGTAAAACAATGAGAGGGCCCAGTGGATGCACAAAAGACGAAAATGTCAGTTAGCATCCAATGCTTTGGAGCTGCCACAGGCGTCAGGACCACGAGTCATGACTGCTGTAGGTACATACAGAGCTGAAATCCATGTTTTATATCAATTATACAAGGAAGATTTGTTTTGCTCTTGCCAGGCATATAGGGACAATACCAACCTATGGTTACTTAAAAATGAAATCTGGCTTGGTGACATTCAGACCACACGGGTAGAGCGAATTTTGTCCCCAAAAGCATGAGTGTGAGCATGAATGTGGTTCAAAATTCTCAAGTAGAGTCTTTTTTTCTTTTCCTACTCATCCTATAGCCAGCCTAAGCAGTTAAGTTCCTCTATGAGTGGTTAGTTTCTACACCAACCCTTTTTAGAGTTCCAGCTTATACTAGGATCCTAGATTCTACCTCCTACCCTTCTTTAGATCTTGATTTTACCTCCTGTCTACTAGAGGCCATTAAAATCCAAGTTCCAGGTCTTCCAACTTTGACTCACAAAAGATTATTACTGCTATCCTAACAATACCAACAAATCAGATAAGCTACAAAATCCATTTTGAAACCTACCAGAGACCAGAGGATGGATAATAAACCTAATTAAACTAAAATCTAGAAAGTAAAGAGTCCTTTCCTTAAGAGTAAAAACCTGTAGCTGTTTAATCCTAGCAGAGAAGAAGATGAAAGAATGCACCATAGTAGGTGATAGGGAGAAGCCAGCCACATTTTAATGAATTCTTAATGAGTGCAAGTGAACTAGCAGGATGAACTAGAATCCCATGGAGCCCCAGCCACAGAGTACACGCTCACCTGTTATTTACCATGGGGCCTCACCAAGGGCACATGGATAATGTGCTACAGGCTGAGCAAGAGCAGAAGTGCTTAGAGAGATCCCACATAAGGTGCTCAGACCTTTCCTAAGTAAACTGAATGCTCAGTGAAATGTACAAGCAAGGCAGAAAGAGGAGAGAACTCTTTCTCAGTCACTTTTACGGAGTGCAAAGCAGCAACTGCCAAAGACTGAAAGCAGAAGAGGAGAGCAGAGAGAGCGCTCCTTGGGTACAAAAAGACAGGGATGGAACTAAAGAGCTAAGAGAAATTTCTAGTGACTCAAAACGCTAGAATACAGGCTGTGAAGCAGAGAGAAATCTCTCATGGTTCAAAAAAGCTGGTGTCTAGGCTGTCGATTAACAACGAAATTTCTGAGGTCTTACTGGTACTTACTTGGTGCCTCTGCAGGGCTAGGGATTCTGACAGAAGGGCTGAGCAATTTTCTAGGAGGAAAATATCATTTCCTTCAAGCTCTACTATTCTTTTATATGCTTTGTGCAATGTACAATTAAAACTATGACACACACAAAAAAAACAAGAAAATGAAACTTACAATCACAAGTGGAAAAAAGCAGACCAAGAGATGAATCAGACATTGGAATTATGAGACAACAACTCTAAAACAACCATGAAAATGTGTCAGGGGGCACCTGGGTGGCTCAGTCGGTTAAGCATCCGACTTCGGCTCAGGTCATGATCTCGCGCTTTAGGAGTTCAAGCCCCACGTTGGGCTTTGTGCTGACAGCTCAGAGCCGGGAACCCATTTCAGATTCTGGGTCTCCCTCTCTCTCTGCCCCTCCTCCCGTCATGCTCGGTCTCTCCCTCCTTCACAAATAAACATTAAAAAAGAAAATGTGTTAAAGGATCCACGGGAAAGCAGGACAACATTCTGAAACACATGGGGAATGTCAGCAGGGACTGAAACAATAAAAATGATCCAATGGAAGAGCTAGAAATGGAAACCCTACGATCCGACGGGAAGAATTCACTCGATGGGACCAGAAGCAGGCTGGACACAGAGGAGAAGCTGACCTATGACTTAAAGACAGTAGAAATTATATAAACCAAAATACAGAAATTAGAGAGAAAAATGCAATGAATGCCTGCCATCTATGAGACATACATGTAACTGGAGTGCCAGAGAAAAAGAGGAGAGAACAGGGCAGAAAAAACTATTAAAGAGACAGTGGGCTGAGAGCTTTCCAGAATTGCTGAAAGATCTCAATTAGCAAACTCCAAGTGTGTATGTATGTGCGCGCATGTACACACACACACACACACACACACACACAGTACCCAGCATATCTAGGCACATCAGACTCAAGCTGCTGAAAACCAAGATAAAATTTCAAAGCAGCCACATGTATTACATACAGGGAAACGGAAATACTGCTGACTTCTCACTGGAAACCAAGAGGGCCAGAAGACAACAGAAAGGCAACTTTTCAGTGCTTGAAGGGAAAAATAAAAAAAAGGTAACAAAGAATTCTATATACAGCAAAATACATCCTCCAAAAGCAAATGAAAAGTATCTTTTCAGACAGACAAACATGTAGAGATTTCATCCCCAGAAGAGCTGCGCTGCAATAAATACTAAAATAAATAAGCCTAAAATTTGTATGGGAATAACCAAAGTAATCGTGAAAACGAAAAACAAAGCTATGTATCACAACTTCAGATTTCAAGATATACTACAAAGCTGTAATAATCAAAACAGTATGGTACTGGCAAAAAACAGACACAGAGATCAATGGAACATATTAGAAAGCCTAGAAATAAACCCATGATTATATGGTTAATTAATCTTCGACCAAGGAAGCAATAATATGCAATGGAAAAAAGTCTCTTCCACAATGGTGCTGGGAAAACCGGACAGCTATGTGCAAAAGAATGACACTGGATCACTTTCTTAACCGTGCACAAAAATAAATTTAAAATGTATTAAAGACCTAAATGTGAGTTCTGAAACCATAAAAATCCTAGGAGTGAGTATAGTACAGGCAGTAATTTCTCTGACATCGGCCATAGCAACATTTTTCAGGCTATGTCTCCTGAGGCAAGGAAAACAAAAGCAAGAATAAACTATTGGGACTACATCACAATAAGAAAGCTTCTACACAGCAAAGGAAACAACCAACAAAGCTAAAGACAACCGGCTGAATAGGAGAAGATATTTGACAAGGACATATCTGATAAAGGGTGACTATCTAAAATATATACAGACCTGATACAATTCAACACCAAAAATCAAATGATTCAGTTAAAAGATGGGCAGAAGACAAGAACAAACATTTCGCCAAAGAAGGCATACAAAATGGCCAAAAGACACACGAAAAGATGCTGGGCATCATTAATCATCAGGAGAATGCAAATCAAAACTGCCGTGGGATATCACACTACACCTGTGGAATGGCTGGCTGCAATAAAAAGCACAGGAAACAAGAGTTGATGACGATCTAGAGAAAAAAGAACCCTCTTGAACTGCTGGTGGGAATGTAAACTAGTACAGCTACTGTGGAAAACAGGATGGAGGCCTCTTAAAAAATTAAAGGTAAAATTACCATATGATCCAGTAATTCCACTACCGGGTATCTGCCCGAAGAACACTAAAACGCCAATCCAGAAGGATATAAGCACCGCTATGCTTGCTGCAGTATTATTTACAACAGCCGAATGAGGGAAGTAGCCCGAGATAAAGATGTGAGGTATCTACGTACATAAACAGGATATTATTCAGCCATGAAAGTAAGGAAATCTTCCCTTTTGCAACAACATGGATGGAGTTAGAGAATATAATGCTAAGCAAGATAATTCAAAGAAAGACAAATGCCTTATGATTTCACTCATATGTGGAATTTAAGAAACAAATGAGCAAAACGGGGAAAAAGGAGACAGATCAAAAAACTGACTCTTAACTACAGAGAACCAAGAGACGGTTATTGGAGGGAAGGTGAGTGAGGGGATGGGTGAAACAGGTGAAAGGGATGAAGAATACACTTCTCTTTTTTTGTTTTTAAAGAAATGTTTATTTATTTATTTTGAGAGAGAGAGCGTGAGTGCACACACACAAACACATGAGCAGAGGAGCGGCAGAGAGAGAGGGAGACAGAATCCCAAGCAGGCTCCACACTGACAGCAGAGAGTCGATGTGGGGCTCCATCTCCCGAACAGTGAGATCATGACCTGAGCCGCAACCAAGAGTCAGACAGTCAGACGCTTAACCAACTGGGCCACCCAGGTGGCCCTACACTTCTCTTGTTGAGCACTGAGTAATATATGGAATTGTTGAATCATTATATTGTACACGTGAAACTAATATAACATTGTATATTAACTATACTAGAAATAAAATTTTAAAAATTAAAAGACTATGGACTATTTAAAGCAAAACAATAGCATTTTGTACTGTGTATAGCACATGTAGAAAAAAGTGCAATGTGTCTAAGAGGCAATAAATAATATTGTACAGTTCTTACATTACTTACAAAATAGTACAATACTATTTGAAAATAAACTATAATAAGTGAAAGATGTATAATGTAATCTTTAAAACGCCACTAAAAAATTCCCCAAGCAGGTATACAAAATAAAAGAAGGCAGAGAGTCCTGTGCCAGCTGCAGAGCAGTGAACGCATCAGGGAACGATGGGTGGGGGCTGGGTGCAGTGGGCATGGGGGTGCAGCGGCTGCAGGTACACAGCCGGTATACAGGGAGATCCGCTTTCCAGTTTACTAATATCCAATAGTTCGCTCATCATCACCATGCGAATTTTAGGGTGTCACAATTTGGCCGCTGAAATTCAACAAGATACTCACTTTCCTGACTCCCAGCCAGCGACCTCAGATCAATCACTGTGAACGGAAAGGTCTTTCCCTATCGAAGTTACACACTGGCTTGCTGTGGCCTCTATGCTAGCTCTGCGATTTCCCAACACATCACTCGCTCTTCTCTCTCGGGCGCTCTCTCGGGCTCTCACTATAGTCTGAAAGAAAGAGCTAGCACTCCAGCACCTTGTTATTTTCCTGTCACATGGCCGAGTGCTCCGGCCTGCTGGATACGGTCTAGAACAACCAACGCGTCTTAACCAACTTCCTTTCTGGGCACAGAACAAGCTCTGGTAGCTTCCCACTTCGGACGGAGGGGTCTTCCTTGAAGTCCTCTCATCTACTTAATCAGTTATAAATATATATATTTTAATGTATTTATTTTTGAGGGCGGAGGAAGGAGAGAGAGAGGGAGGGAGAGAGGGAGGGAGAGAGGAAGGGAGAGAGAGACAGAGAATCTAAGCAGGCTCCAGGCTCTGATCTGTCAGCACAGAGCCTGATGCGGGGCTCGAACTCACGAACTGTGAGATCATGACCTGAGCTGAAGTCCGACGCCTAACGAACTGAGTCATCCTGGCACCCTATATTTTCTTTTTAGAAAATCAGCATAAAATTCATATAAGAGTAACCATTTTAAAGTGTACGATTCGGTGACATTTGGTGCATTCACTGTTGTGCAACCATCACTTTTATCTAGTTCAAAAATATTCCCATCACCCCAAAAGGGAACTCCTATCCATGAAGTAGCCACTCTTCACTTTCTCCTCCTTCCGGCCCCTAGCAACAGCTCATCTGCTTTCTCTCTGTGGACTTATCTACTCTTTTATTTTATATAAAGTTTACTTATATCTTTTATATAAATTAAATCTATGTGACCTCTTGAGTCTGGCTTCTTTCACTTAGATTCAGTTCCATATTTTATGGTCATTTTCAACAGCCCGTCTCAAGTATTGATTTTGCATTAGCTATTACTTCTTGGCAGCAAGTTATGAGACACACTTGACTCCATCCCCAGATCAGTAGAACAAAGTCTCATTATGTGCACTCAGAGTTCCAGGAGGAACATTTTTCAGATATTCCCATTGTTTTATACAATGCGCTTTGTCTACAAAATGCTGATGTAATGTGCTATAGTGTTTTTTATGCCTCAGAAAACGTCAAGAGCTCCTTTAACTTTTGCTTGCAGACAGGCGCACACCCATACTCCTTCGTGTATACGAACTGTTGCAATGCGAGTGAGGTCTTTCCACAAGATGTTCTCAGCATCGCTTCAGCCTATTTCCGATGTGGTGGCTTGGGATTTCTAGATTTGCAATTTCCTATTTCACGCTTTTTAACATTCCTTGTCCATGGTGACCTAACCCAAGCCCACAAAACTAACCAAAGAAATGATTCATTGTTGGCCTCTCCCCAAGTGTGTTTTTCAGAACGTTCTTCAGACACCAAGGGGAAAAGCCAGAGTAGTTAACAATGTTGATAATGCTGGATAAAAGGATGGTTTCTTTATTGCAGATTTTCTCAGACTCTTTAATATAAGTATATGCACTGTAATTCCTTAAGAATGATTTAGAGTTTTGGGGCGCCTGGGTGGCTCTGTCAATTGAGCATCTAATTTCAGCTCAGGTCATGACCTCGGAGTTTTAGAGTTTGAATCCTGGGTCAGGCTCTCTGCTGTCAGCACAGAGCCTGCTTTGGATCCTCTGTTCCACCCCCCGCCCCTCCCCTGCTTGTGTGTACTCACTCTCTCTCTCTCTCTCAAAAATAAATATTTTTAAAAAAATAACAAGTTAGAGTTTTAATTTTCTCAAATGTATCTGGCTGTAAAATCCTTTACTGACCAACTGCATCATAGCACCAACATGCCACAGAATATTTGGGAAATATTTAGGCAGTGTGCTGGATTGTCTGCTGTCAGCTGAGGACCATTTCCTTCAACTTTTTATGTTGTCAGCTGAAGGTCTTTTTCAGCATGTTTTAGAAGCTTTCTTCTTATTGTTAATTCTAATATTCTCTAGCAGATGAATATGCTTTATTGATAGAGGAATCATCACTTTTCCTGCAAAATTTGGAAGCATATTCATTACATTCTCGAGAATCTCTTTCAGGGCTGGGGGGGCTACGTTTGGCCAATGTAAGGCACTTGTAGGTCACCTGAAGAATAGAAGAAATGAGGAAGCCATTCTTTCCACCAGAACTGGCACGTAGCCTGTGGACAGAGGGCAGATACAAGGTTTGCAGTAGCTTCTGGGAGCCCTTTGTGAATTTCCTGTGAGCCTTTGTGAATTACTTACCTACTGTAGGTAGCTAAAATGGTCTATGGCAGCTTCCTGTGATTCTACGGTCTATATCCTTCTGGAAGCTCACAGCCAATCTCTCTAACCTTTACTCCACCCAGATCTTCCTGTAATTTTTCAGGTATCTAAATACATGTATTAAATCCCTTCTTGTCAAATACGTTTTCTGATTTCCTGTCTGAATCCTAACATAACGAGTGTGATGTCGCTTGGTTCCAAGAAACAGATCCTCGAGAATTGATCATCTAGAACTGGTTTTGTTTCCTAATTATACATGGAATCGGGAATGATCTTACTAGTAGAAAGACACTAGTAACCCATGGAATTCAGTGAGAAGTAACTATTGAAAATCATTACTGGGGCACCTGGGTGGCTCAGTTGGTTAAGCGCCCAACTTCGGCTCAGTCCAACAGTCCGTGAGTTCGAGCCCCGTGTCAGGCTCAGACAGCTCAGCGCCTGGAGCCTGCTTCAGATTCTGTGTCTCCCTCTCTCTCTGCCCCTTCCCCACTCACACTCTGTCTCTCTCGAAAACAAATATTAAAAACATTTTTAAAAAATACACTAGATGGAATAAATAATAGACTAGAAGAGGCAGAAAAATGGGTCAACAACCTTGAGGACACAGCAATGGAAAGCAATCCAGCTGAATGGGAGAGAGAAACAAGAAGAACAAAAAAATGAAAACAGACTTAGGGAACTCAGTGACACAATCAAGCATAGTAACATTCGCAATACGCTGCAGATCCCAGAAAGAGAAGGGAGAGAAAATGGGGGTAGAAAATTTAGTTGAAGAAAAAAATAGCGGAAAAACGACCCAAACCTGGGAAAGGAAACAGAAATCCAAATCCAAGAGGCACAGAGAGCTCCCAAGAAAATCAGACCAAGGAGGTCTACAGCAATACACGTAGCAAAATGTAGTAATAAAGAGAGAATTTTTAAGCAACACAGAGAAAACATTTCCATACAAGAGAAACCCCATAGGGCCATCAGCTGATTTTTCAGCAGAAATATGCAAGCCAGAAGAAAGTGGCAAGATAAATTCAAAGTGCTGAATGAAAAACAAACAAACAAACAAACAAACAACTCCAACCAAGAGTACTCTATCTGGCAAGGCTACCATTCAGAATAGAAGGAGAGATAAAGCCTCCCCGACAAAAAGGTTGAAGGACTTCGTCACCACTAAACCAGCCTTACAAGCCATGTTAAAGGGACTTCTTGGAGTTGAAAGGAAAGACCATAAGTAAGAGTAAGGAAAACACGAGAGCAGTAAAATTTAAAAAATTAAAAATTAAAAATCAAAATATTGACAAAATAAAAGTATGTAAAGTATGACACCATATACTTAAAATGTCGGCGGGGGGAGGGGAGTAGGAGTAAAAATATAGTGCTTTTAGAATAGGTTCAAACTTAAGTGACAATCAATATAGACTGCTATATACAGAAAATGTTAAATACAAACCTAACGGTCAGCACAAATAAAAAACTGCTAATAGATATGCAAAACAATAAAGGAACCAAGTATAACATTAAAGAAAATCAACTAATTGTGAGACAAGAGCAAGAAAGGAACAGAGAACTACAAACACAACCATAAAACAAATAGCAACAGGGCAATAAATACATTCCTATCAATAATTACTTTGAATGTAAATGGCCCAAATGCTCCAATCAAAAACACAGGGTGACAGAGTGGATAAAGAAGTAAAACCCATTTATATTCTGCTTATAAGGACCTCATTTCAGACCTAAGGACACATGAAGATTGAAAAGTGAAGAGATGAAAAAGCATTTATCATACAAATGGAAGTGAAAGACAATAAAAAGAGATAAAGAAGGACACTGCATAATCAAAACAATCAACAAGATATAATTGTAAATATGCACCGAACATAGGAGTACCCGAATACATAAAGCATCTACAAACAAACATAAAGGAAATAATGGATAGTAATACAATAATCACAGAGGACCTTAACATCCCACTGACATCAATGGATAGACAGATCATCCAAACAGAAAATCAACAAGGAAATAGTGGCTTTCAATGATAAATAGGACAAGATGGATCTAACAGGTATATTCAGAATATTCCATCTGAGTAGAGTAAAATTCACTTTCTTTTTCAAGCACCTATGGAACGTTCTCCAGAACAGATTACAAAACAAGTCTCGACAAATCCAAAAAAATGAACTTATACTATCCATCTTCTCTGACCACAAGACTATTAAACTAGAAATCAACCACAAGAAAAAATCCGAAATAGCATAATTACAGGGAGGTTAAATAACATGTTACTGAACAACAAATGGTTCAACCAAGAAATCAAAGAAGAAATAAAAAAAGACTCTTGAGAGGAGTCAACATGGTGGACAAGTAGGGGGAGCCAACGTTCCCTTGTCCCTCAAACATAGCAGTGTTAAGGCCAAGAGTTTTGGAACTCCAGGAATCAAGGCTACAGAGTGACAGAAACATCTCCAGGGTCCACGAGTACGACTTGGCAGGCCATAGGTGCATGATTGCGAATTGGGAGAGATAAAACAGGCGGTATAGGCATGGGCGGGAGGGATCCCTTTCTGTGGAGAGACAAAAGGAAGAGAAAGAGAGGCTGTGGAAGTGTAGGATTGTATTTGGACAAGAGGAAAACCTCCCCAGACCACGGACTGGACCAAGGAATGGAAAAAAGCAGGAAGAACCAATTTCTAACTTGCAAATACCCGTAAGAGTGAGGATCCAGGATTTGGGTCTTCCTCTAGACTGGGGCCAGCTGCCCTGTGCACACACCTAGTGGGTCGGGGAGTCATCCCTGGGCTGGGTAGTGAGCTCAGAGGCACAGTCGGAGAGAGCAGTCCTCTCCCTTGAGTGCTTGGGAAGAAGGGATATACCTGCTCCAAGGACAAAAGACCTTATAGGCACCAGCCAGCCAGAGGTACTGTGTCGGCTGGGTGGAGTGGCACTACTCCAGAATCAGGGTGCATAGAGTGGGATCCTTTAAGACATTGGTGTTTGAATCCTAGCAGAGTGCTTGGGAGGTGTTGGAAACTGTGTAGCGGGACAAACTGGCCCACTTGTGCCCGTGCAGCACTGTGAGGATGGCCTGAACAGAGTGGTCTGGGACACCGGGTCCAGGGAGGAGAGACTGAGGTGTTGCCATTTGTCTCCCTATCACCAACAAGGCTGGGCTTCAAGGAACAAGACAGCAGGCCCACAGCAGAGGTGAGACCTGCCCACACTAAACCCCACCCCTCGATGCCTGGTAACTGCGTATCTACCAGAGCAAGATGGACACTGACCAAACCAGACAGCCCCTCCTCCAGACCAGCACAGCCACTGGTTCCAAGGCACCGCCATATATCAGGCCAATGGCTTTGCATTCTTGGATTTGATTCTTGGTCAATTTTTATTTTATATGTACATTTTGTTTTTCTTTCCTTTCCTCCTCTTATTTCTTCCCTTCTCTATCCTGGTTGTTGGTTTGTTTAAGCAGGCCTTTTTAATCTATTCTTTTCACACCTCTCCTATATCTCCTTTATTTTCCTCCTCCTCTCTCTCTCTCTCTCTCTCTCTCTGGATTAAACCATATAGTTTCTCTGATTCTCTGCCTGGTCAATTTTTTTTCTTTTTTTCCTTTTCTCTACCCCTGTCATTTCTCTCTTTGTATGGGATAAGGCTTCTTCCACCACCACCTCTTTAAAAATTTTTTCCAGGGTAACTTCAATGAACAAATCAAAGCACACCTGGAGGAAAGTCCAAACCATCACTTACAAGTAGGTAGATAGAGCAACGAGAGTCAGACCAACAGACAGCACACAACACACTCCAAAAACACCTCTTGAAGGGCCAGGCCCTGGACAGTGTATGATCCCTCTTTAATATAGTAGTGCTCGCAGGTGCAGGACACATAACAAGCTATTAAAACACATAAAAGACAGAAAACTAGACAAAATGACAAAACGGAATAATTTTTCCTCAAAGAAATACAGGAAGAAATGACAACTAGAGAATTGCTCAAAACAGGTATAAACAACACATCTGATCAAGAATTTAGAATAATGGTCACAAGATTAATGGCTGGGGTTGAAAAAAGCATAGAAGACAGCAGAGAATCTATTGCTACAGAGATTAAGGAACTAATAGCCATGACGAATTAAGAATGCTGTAAATGAGGTGCAAAATAAACGAGAAGCAGTGACAGCAAGAATGGAGGAAGCAGAGGGGAGAATAAGTAAAACAGAATATAAAATTATAGAAAATGATGAAGTTGAGAAAAAGAGAGGTAAGAAAATACAAGACCATGAGTGGAGAATTAGAGAACTAAGTGATTCAATGAGACATAATAATATCTGTATCATCAGAGAGCCAGAAGAGAGACAAAAAGGGGCAGAAGGTTTACTTGAACAAATTATCGCTGAGAATTTCCCTAATGTGGGGAAGGAAGCAGACATCCAAATCCAAGAGGCACAGAGAAATCCCTTCAGATTCAACGAATAGGCCTTCTCCACAGCATATCATAGTGAAACTAGCAAAATACAAAGATAGAGAGAATTCTGAAAGCAGCTAGGGACAAACGGGCCTTAACTTACAAGGGTAGACACATAAAGGTAGTAGCAGACCTGTCCACTGAAACCTGGCAGGCCAGACAGGAGTGGAAGGAAATATTCAATGTGCTAAATAGAAAAAATATGCAGCCAAGAATCCAGCAAGGCTGTCATTCAGAATAGAAAGAGAGATAAAAGCTTTCCCAGACAAACAAAAACTGAAGGAGTTCATGACCACTAAACCAGGCCTACAAGGGATCCTAAGGGGGACTCTGAGTGGAATGCTGCAAAGACTACAAAGGACCAGAAACATCACCATGAGCATGAAACCTACAGATAACACAGTAACACTAAATCCCTATCTTTCAATAGTAACTCTGATGTAAATAGACTAAATGCCCCAATCAAAAGACATAGGGTATCAGAATGGATAAAAAAAAAACAAGATCCATCTATATGCTGTCTACAAGAGACTCATTTTAGACCTGAGGACACCTTCAGGTTGAAAGTGAGGGGATGGAAAACCATCATGCTACTGGAAGTCAAAAGAAAGCTGGAGCACCCATACATACATCAGACAAACTAGATTTTAAACTAAAGGCTGTAGGGGCGCCTGGGTGGCTCAGTCGGTTAAGCTTCTGACTTCAGCTCAGGTCATGATCTCACAGTTTGTGGTTTCGAGCCCTGCATCAGGCTTGAAACTTCAGAGCCTGGAGCCTGCTTTGGATTCTGTGTCTCTCTCTGCCCCTCCCCGACTCATGCTCTCTCTTTCTCTCTCTCTCTCTCATCTCTCTCAAAAATAAACATTAAAAAAAATTTTAAACTAAAGAGATGAAGAAAGGCATTGTATCATAATTATGGGGTCTACCCATTAAGAAGATCTAACATAACAGTTGAAAATGTATATGGCCCCAACTTGAAAGCACACAAATAAATAAATAAATCAATTAATCACAAACATAAGCAATCTTGCAGGGGACTTTAATATTCCACTTTCAGCAATGGACAGATAATCTAAACGGAAAATCAATAAAGAAACAATGGCCTTGAATGATACATGGGACCGGATGGAAATGATAGATACATTCAGAACTTTTCATCCAAAAGCAGAATACACATTCTTCTCGAGTGTACATGGAACATTCTCCAAAATAGCACATACTAGGTCACAAAACAGCCACCAATAAATACAAAAGGACTGACATCAAAACATGCATACTTTCAGATCACAACGCTATGAAACTTGAAATCAACTACAAGGAAAAATTTGGAAAGCCTCCAAATGCATGGAGGTTAAAGAGCATTCTATTAAAGAATGAATGGGTTAACCAGACAATTAAAGAAGAATTTAAAAAAATATATATGGAAGCAAATGAAAATGAAAACATGACAGTCCAAACCCTTTGATCAACAAAGGCAGTCATAAGAGGAAAATACATTGGAATCCAGGCGTATCTCAAGAAACAAGAAAAATCTCAGATAAAAAACCTAACCATACGCCTAAAGAAACTGGAAGCAGAACAGCAAAGAAACCACAAAGCCAGCAGCAGAAGAAAAATAATAAATATTAGAGCAGAAATAAACAATTCAGAATAAAAAACAAAAACAGTAGAAAAGATCAATGAATCTAAGAACTGGTTTTTTTAAAAATAAATAAATAAATAAACAAAATTGATAAGCCCATAGTCAGACTTCTCAAAAAGAAAAGAGAGAGGACCCAAAGACAAAAATCACGAATGAAAGAAGAAGAGAGATCACAACCAACACCACCGAAATACAAACAATTATTAAAGAATACTATGAAAAATTATATGCCAACAAACTGGACAACCTGGAAGAAATGGACAAATTCCTAAACACCCACACATTACCAAAACTCAAATGGGAAGAAAGAGAAAATCTGAACAGACCCATAACCAGTGAAGAAATTGAATCAGTTTTCAAAAATCTCCCAACAAATAAGAGTCCTGGGCCAGGTGGCTTCCCAGAGGAATTCTACCAAACATTTTAAGCACAGTTAATACCTATGCTTCTCAAGCTGCTCCAAAAAATAGAAATGAAAGGAAAGCTTCCAGACTCATTCTATGAGGCTAGCATTACCTTGGTTCCCAAACCAAACAGAGACCCCAAAGAGAGTTACAGGCCAATATCCCTGATGAACATGGATGCAAAAGTTCAATAAGATACTTGCAAATCGAATTCAACAGCATATTAAAAGAATTATTCACCATGATCAAGTGAGATTCATTCCTGGGTACAGGGCTGGTTCAACATTCACAAATCAACCAATGTGATACATCACATGAATAGAAGAAAGGATAAGAACCATATGATCCTATCCACAGATGTGTGAAGAAATAGGTTCTACTTACATAAACAGGTTAGAAAAAACCTTAGAGTAGAAAGCCACCACCACGGGGCAAAAGCACCTGAGGTTAGCTAGTGAGATATTGTAACGGGATCATGAGTAACTTGATGAGTACTTGGAAAGTAAATTACTTTCCATCTGACACGAATATACTATTGTACTTTCATCACAAACTCTACCTGCTTTATACACACACAAGTTAATGATTACTATCTGATTGTTTTCTTCATGTTCACCACGTGTGTAAGATCTTAAGCAAATAAATATGGAGACAAAACCCCTGCTCGGGGCTCTTGTCTCCTTCCGGACATTAGCCTCTCTCGGACATTAGCCTTTCTCGTATTCCATTCTGCATCTGCTCTCTTGCTGGCCAAGAGGGAACTCCAGACTCATAGTCTGGGACATAGATGCAGAAAAAGCATTTAACAAAATATAGCATCCATTCTTAATAAAAACCCTCAAGAAAGTAGGGATAGAAGGAACACACCTTAACATCATAAAAACTGTATATGAAAAGCCTATGGCTAATATCCTTAATGGGGAAAAACTGAGAGCTTTCCCCCAGATCAGGAACACGACAGGGATGTCCACTCTCACCACTATTGTTTAACATAGTGTTGGAAGTCCTAGCCTCAGCAATCAGACAACAAAATGAAATAAAAGGCATCCAAATTGGCAAAGAAGTCAAACCTTCACTTCTCACAGATGACATGGTACTCTACATGGAAAACCCAAAAGACTCCACCAAAAAGCTGCTAGAACTGATACATGAATTCAGCAAAGTTGCAGGATACAAAATCACTGGACAGATATTGCGTTGCATTGCTATACACCAATAACGAAGCAACAAAGAGAAATCAAGAAATTGATCCCATTTACAACTGCACCAAGAACCATAAAATACCTAGGAATAAACCTAACCAAAGATGTAAAAGATCTGTATGCTCAAAACTATAGAAAACGTATTAAAGAAATTGAAGAAGACATGAAGAAATGTTAAAACAATCTGTGCTCATGGATTGGAAGAACAAATATTGCTAAAATGTCAATACCACCCAAAGCAATCTATATATTCAAAATATCTTTTTTTTTAATGTTTATTTATTTTTGAGAGACAGAGAGACAGGCAGACAGAGCATGAGCAGGGGAGGGGCACAGATAGAGAGGGAGACACAGAATCTGAAACAGGCTCCAGGCTCTGAGCTGTCAGCACAGAGCCCGACGCGGGGCTCGAACTCAGGAACGGTGAGATCATGACCTGAGCCGAAGTCGGACGCCTAACCAACTGAGCCACCCAGGCGCCCCCAATCTACATATTCAATGCAATCCCAATCAAAATTGCACCAGCATTCTTCTCAGAGCTAGAAGAAACAATCCTAAAATTTGAATGGAACCAGAAAAGACTCTGAATAGCCAAAGAAATATTGAAAAAGAAAACCAAAGTGGGAGGCATCACAATCCTGGATTTTAGCCTCTACTATAAAGCTGTAATCATCAAGATAGTATGGTGCTGGCACAAAAACAGACACTCTGATCAATGGAACAGAATAGAGAACCCAGAAATGGACCCACAAACGTATGGCCAACTCATCTTTGACAAAGCAAGAAAGAGTATCCAATGGAAAAAAGACAGCCTCTTTAGCAAATGGTTCTGGGAGAACTGGATAGCAACATGCAGAAGAATGAAACTGGACCAGTTTCTCACACCACTCACAAAAATAAACTCAAAATGGATGAAAGACCTAAATGTGAGACAGGAAATCATCGAAACCCTAAAGGAGAAAACAAGCAACAACATCTTTGACTTCAGCCACTTTGCACTGCGAAGGAAAGCAATCAACAAAACTAAAAGGCAACCAACAGGATGAGAGAAGATATTTGCAAACGACATATTGGATAAAGGGTTAGTATCCAAAATCTATAAAGAACTTACCAAACTCGACACCTCAAAACAAATAATCCCGTTAAGAAATGGACAGGAGACATGAATTAGACAATTTCCCAAAGAAGACATCCAGATGGTTAACAGACACATGAAAAGATTCTCAATAACACTCATCATCAGGGGAGTACAAATCAAAACCACACTGAGATACCACCTCACACTTGATAGGATGGCTACTATCAAAAAGACAAGAGATAACAAGTGTCAGAAAGAATGTGAAGAAAAGGGAATGCTTATTCATCAATAATAAAGCAACAGAAAGAGAAATCAAGGAATCGATCCTATTTACAATTGCACCGAAAACCATAAAATACCTAGGAATAAACCTAACCAGAGAGGTGAAAAATCTATACAATGAGAACTAGAGAAAGCTTATGAAATAGGGACGCCTGGGTGGCTCAGTTGGTTAAGCGTCTGACTTCAGCTCAGGTCATGATCTCATGGTTTGTGAGTTTGAGCCCCATGTCGGGCTCTGTGCTGGGAGCTCAGAGCCTGGAGCCTGATTCGGATTCTGTGTTTCATTCTCTCTCTGCCCCTCCCCCACTTGTGTTCTGTCTGTCTCTCAAAAACAAATAAAAATGTTAAAAAAAAAAAAAAAGCTTGTGAAAGAAATTGAAGAAGACACACCAAAAAAAAAAAAAAAAAAATGGAAAAATATTCCATTGCTCCTGAATTGGGAGAACAAATATTGTTAAAATGTCGACACTACCCAAAGCAAGATATGTATTCACAGCAATCCCTAACAAAATAACACTAGCCTTCTTCACAGAGCTAGAACAAATAATCCTAAAATTTGTATGGAACCAGAAAAGACCCCAAATAGCCAAAGCAATCTGAAAAAGAAAACCAAAGCCGGAGGCATCACAATTCCAGACTTCAAGCTGTATTACAAAGCTGTAATCATCAAGACAGTATGGTACTGGCACAAAAACAGATACTCAGATCAATGGAACAGAATAGAGAACCCAGAAATGGACCCACAAATATATAGCCAACTAATCTTTGACAAAGCAGGGAAGAATATCCAATGAAATAAAGACAGTCTCTTCAGCAACTAGTGCTGGGAAAACCGACAGCGACATGCAGAAGAATGAACCTGTACCACTTTCTTACATCATACATAAAAATAAACTCATAACGGATGAAAGACCTAAACATAAGACAGGAAGCAATCAAAATCCTAGAGGAGAAAGTAGGCGAAAACCTCTTTGACCTCAGCCACAGCAATTTCTTACTCAACATGTCTCTGGACACAAGGGAAACAAAAGCAAAAATGAATTATTGAGACTTCATCAAGATAAAAAGCTTCTGCATAGCGAAGGAAACAATCAGCAAAACAAAAAGGCAACCAACAAAATGGGAGAAGATATTTGCAAATGACATATTGGTTAAAGGTTAGTATGCAAAATCCATAAAGAACTTAACAAACTCAACACCCCAAAAACAAATAATCCAGTGAAGAAGACATGAATAGACACTTTTCCAAAGACATCCAGATGGCCAACAGACACATGAAAAGGTGCTCAACATCACTCATCATCAGGGAAATACAAATCAAAACCACACTGAGATACCACCTCACACCAATCAGAGTGGCTAAAATTAACAACTAAGGAAACAACAGATATTAGTGAGGGTGTGGACAAATGGGAACCCTCTTGCACTGCTGGTGGGAATGCAAACTGGTGTGGCCATTCTGGAAAACTGTGTGGAGGAGTCTCAAAAAACTAAAAATACAATTACCCTACAACCCAGCAATAGCACTACTAGAAATTTATCCAAAGAATACAGGAGTGCTGATTCACAGGGGCACATGTGCCCCAATGTTTACAGTAGTGCTTTCAGCAATAGCCAAATCATGGGAAGAGTCCAAATGTCCACCAACTGATGAATGGATAAAGAAAATGTAGTTTATACATACAATGGAATACTACTTGGCAATGAGAAAGAATGATATCTTCCCATTTGCAACAATGTGGATGGAACTGGAGGGCATTATGCTAATTGAAATACGTCAAACAGAGAAAGAAAGATACCATATGTTTTCACTCATATGTGGAACTTGAGAAACTTAACACAAGACCATGGGGGAAGGGAGGGGAAAAATAGTTTCAAACAGAGAAGGAGGCAAACCATAAGAGACTCTTAAACACAGAGAACAAACTAAGGGTTGATGGAGGGGGTGGGTGAAAAGGGTCAAATGGATGATGGGCATTGAGGAAGGCACTTGTTGGGAGGACCACTGAGTGTTGTATGTAAGCAATGAATAATGGAAATCCATTCCTGAAGCCAAGAGCAAACTGTAGACACTATATGTTAGCTAACTTGACAATAAATTATATTTAAAAAGTATTAATACATGGAGATAAATGAAAATGAAAACACAATAGATCAAAATCTTTGGGATGCAGCAAAAGCTATTCTAAGAGTAAAGTTTTAGCAATACAGGCCTACTTCAGGAAGCAAAAAAAAAAAAAAAACAAAAACCTCAAACAATCTAAACTTATACCTAATAGAGCTAGAAAAAGAAGAATAAACAAAATCCCAAACCAGTAGAAGGAAACATTAAGATTAGAGCAGAAATAAACAAAACAAACTAAAAAAATGTAGAATAAATCAATGAAGCCATAAGATGGTTCTTTGAAATGGTCAACAAAGTTGATAAACCTCTAGCCAGTCTCATCAAAAAAAGAAAAAGACCTAAATAAATAAAATCAGAAATAAAAGAGGAAAAATCACAACATCAACAGAAAATCAGAAATAAAAGAGGAAAAATCACAACATCAACAGAAATACAACGGAATATAAAAGTTACTGTGTTATGAAAAATTACATGCCAACAAATTGAACCGAAAAGAAATGAATTTCCAGAAACATATAACCTGCCAGACTGAATCAGTAAGAAAGAGAAAATTTGAACAGATCAATTACTAGCAATGAAACTAAATCAGTAATCAAAAAACTCCTAACAAACAAAAGTCCAGGACAAGATGGCTTCATAGGTGAATTCTACCAAACATTTAAAAAAAATTTTTTAACATTTATTCATTTTTGAGAGACAGAGAGAAACAGAGCGTGAGTGGGGAAGAGGCAGAGAGAGGGAGACACAGAATTCAAAGCAGGCTCCAGGCTCTGAGCTGTCAGCACAGAGCTCGACACGGGGCTTGAACTCAGGAACTGTGAGATCATGACCTGAGCCGAAGTTGGATGCTTAACAGACAGCCACTCAGGCGCCCCGAATTCTACAGAACTTTTAAAGAGTTAATATATATTTTTCTCAAAATACTCCAAAAAATAGAAAAGGAAGGAGACCTTTCAAATTCATTTTATGAGGCCAGTATTACCCTGATACCAAAACCAGATAAAGACACTACAAAAAAAAAGGGAACTATAGACCAATAAATATATCTGATGAACACAGATGCAAAATCCACAGCCAAATATTAAACTAAATCCTACATTAAAAAACGTCATTCACCACGATCAACTGGGATTTATTCCAGGGATGCAAGGATGGATCGATACTTACACATCAATCAACACGATCCACCACATCAACAAGAAAAAGGATAAAACCATATGATCCTTTCAGTAGATGGAGGATAATAATTTCTCAAAATACAACATCCATTCCCGACTAAAAAACCCTGAACAAAGTAGTTTAGAGGGAACATACCTCAACATCATAAACGCCATATAAGAAAAACTCACAGCTAACATCATACTCAATCGGGGAAAACTGAGAGCTTTCCCCCTAAGGTCAGGCACAAGACAAGGATGTCCACTTCTTACCACTTCTAGTCAACATAGTACCAGAAGTCCAAGTCACAGTCATTAGACAACAAAAAGCAAGAAAAGTCATCCAAATTTGTAAGGAAAAAGTAAAAATGTTACTCTTTACAGATGACATGATGCCATATATAGAAAATTCCAAAGACTCCACCAAAAAACTACTAACACTAATCAATGAATTCAGTAAGTTTGCAGGATACAAAATCAATACACAGAAATCTGTTGCATTTCTATACATTAATGATGAAGTAGAAGTTCATCACTCATAAGAAAACAATCCCATTCACAACTGCACCAAAAATAATAAAATAGCTAGAATTAAACTTAACCAAGGAGGTGAAAGACCTGTAGTGTGAAAACTATTAAACACTGATGAAAGAATTTAAACATGACACGAATAAATGGTAAGATATTACATGGTCATGGATTGGGAGAATATCGTTAAAATGTCCATACTACCCAAAGCCATCTATAGGTTTAATGCAATCCTTATCAAAATACCAACATCATTTTTCACAGAACTAGAATAAATAATCCTAAAATTTGTACAAGCACAAAAGAGCCCCAAATAGCAGCAATCTTGAAAAAGAACAAAACCGGAATTATCACAATCCCAGATTTCAAGATATAATCCAAAACTGTAGTAATCAAAACAGTATGGTATTGGCACAAAAACAGGCATATAAATTAAAAGAAAATAGTAGAGAACCCATAACTATATGGTAAATTAATCTCTGACAGAGAAGGCAAGAATACGCAATGGGAAAAACACGGTCTTTTCAACAAACATTGTTGGAAAAACTGGACAGCTACATGCTAAGAGTGAAACGACGATTTTCTTACACCAAACAAAAATAAAGTCGAGATGGATTAAGGACCTAAAACATAGGACCTGAAACCATAAAAAGCCTGGAAGAGAACATAGGCAGTAATTTCTCTCACATTGGCTGTAGCAACTTCTTTCTAGATATATCTTTTGAGGCAAGGGAAATAAAAGCAAAAATAAAGTACTGGGGCTACATCAAAATAAAAAGCTTCTGTGCAGCAAAGGAAACAATCAACAAAACAAAAAGACATCCTACTAATGGCAGAAGATATCTGCCAATGACATAGCTGACAAAGGGTCAGTATTCAAAATATACAAAGAACTGATACAACTCAACACCAAAAAAATGATCCAGCTAAAAAATGAGAAGATATGAACAGACAGTTCTCCAAAGAAGACATCCAGATGGCCAACAGACATGAGAAGATGCTCAACATCACTCATCATCAGGGAAAGTAATACAAATCAGAAACACAACGAGGTGTCACTTCACACCCGTCAGAATGGCTAACATCAAAAACCTAAGAAACGACAAGAATTGGCAAGGTTGTAGAAAAAAGGGAACCCTCATGCATTGTTGGTGGGAATGCAAAATGGTGCAGCCACTGTGGGAGACAGTAGGGAGGAGTTTCCTCAAAAAAATGAAAAACAGAATTACCATATGACCCAGTAATTCCACTGGTGGGTATTTACCCAAAGAATATGAATACACGAAATTAAAAAGATATAGGCATCCCTATGTTTATTGCATTATTTACTAGAGGCAAACTATGGAAGCAGCCCAAGTATCCACTGGTAGAGGAGTGGATAAAGAAGATGCGGTACACACACATACACACACGCACGCACGCGCACACACACACTGGAGTATTATTCAGCCATAAAAAAAGAATGAAATCTTCCCACTTGCAGCAACATGGATGGATAGAGAGGGTATAATGCTAAGTGGAGTAAGTCAGAGAAAGACAAATACCATATAATTTCACTCATATATGAAATTTAAACAAATTTAAAAAGAGACAAACCAAAAAAACAGGGTCTTAACTATAGAGAACAAACAGACGGTTACCAGAAGGAAGGTGCATGGAGGGATGGGTGAAATAGGAAAAGTGGATTAGAAGTACACTTACACTGATGCGCACTGAGTAATGTTTAGAATTGTTGTCTTTTACTTTTTTTAATTTTGTTAATGTTTGTTTATTTTTGAGAGAGACAGAGTGTGAGTGGAGGAGGGGCAGAGAGAGGGAGACACAGAATCCGAAGCAGGCTCCAGGCTCGGAGCTGTCAGCACAGAGCCTGATGCAGGGCTTGAACCACAGACCATGAGATTGTGACCTGCGCGGAAGCTGGACACTTAACTGACTGAGTCACCCAGGGCCCCTACATTTAGAACTGTTCAATCACTATACTGTACACCTGAAATCAATATAACATTGTATGTTAATTATACTGGTATTTTTTTTTTAAAGGTTAGCAGCCTTAAAAAAAAAAAGGGCTATAACTAAGGTATAGACAATGCCTAGGATGTGTCGTGAGGAACCGAGGAGGGAGTGGCCTAGAAGATAGCTGTTATGAGTTGGGTTAAATTCCACCAAAAGTAACGGTGGAGTCCTAGCTCCCAGTGTTTTCGGATGTAATCTTATTTGGAAATAGAATCGTTATAGAAATAATCAGTTAATGAAAATGAATGTAGTGTGAACTCTTAATGGGGGGGAAATGGAGTAGTGTGAACCTTTAATTCCTACTAACTGATGCCCTTACTAAGAAGGGAAATTTGGACTTACATACAGGGAGAATACCACATGACTGACAGAGGCAGAGGTTGAGGTGAGGTCACTGCGAGCCAAGGAACTGAGGGCCATTACCTCAAGTCAGGAAGAGGCAAGGAAGGACACTTTCATAAACTGAATTTTCAGAGAGAGCATGGCCCTGCTGGCACCTTGACTTTGGACCTTCAGCCTCCAGACCTGTCAGACAGTAAATTTGTGTTGTTTTAAGCCACTCAGATTGTGGTCTCTTGTCATGGTAGCCCTAGAAAAGTAATAGGCACAGTATGGATTCGTGTCCTGCGTTTTACAGAGGAGGAAGGAATCCCCAGAGTTACACACTTTATGTGTAACAATGCTGGCATTGGACGCAAGTCTTCAAAATTATTGTTCTTGTCACTAACCTAGGGACCAGGCTAAATTTGCTCTGGCATTCAAAGTCCACTGGTGATAAGTAAAGGAGTAAGTAGATAAAAAAATGTTTGAGAAAGTCCGGCTCTCTGTCACGGAACTAGCCATTTCCATGTTCTCTCCTTTACCCAAATTTTATAAAGCAAAAGAAATTTGGAAATCGTTTTCTCAGCAGATAAGGCAGATAAGGTAAATAAAATGCTAGCCTCTTGGAAAGACGGTTTTCTTCCTGTTTCTGATTAATTGGTGACCTAGGTATCCGGATAAACTTCTTCACTAAAAAACTGCAGCCCCTGTCTCTAAATAAACTCAAATGTTGGTGCTGCGCAAAGGGAGGAAAATCACGGACAAGAATTTAGAACCGAGGAGCGCCTGGCTGGCTCCGTCAGTGGAGCGTGGGACTCTTGATCAAGATTATAGGTTTCAGCCCCACGTTGGATGCACAGATTACTTAAAAATAAAATCGTAAAAAAAAAAAACAAAAACCTTTAGAACTGAAAACCAGCCCACAGGCCAAATTCTTACTGTCTTGATAGTATTAAGAACCTCAAAGTGAGAATTTCAGAGCAATCTTGGATTGGTGGACTCCTCAGAAACCTGGCAGATGCAAATGAAATCCTCCCATGGAGAAATTCATCCCAAGCTTCTAAGAATGCCAACAAATAGAATCCAATCATCAGTCCATCCTTTTAGGTCTCAACTACGTAGAGGCCACTTTTAGGCAAGCAGGCTTGAGCGATGGAAGGTAGAAAGGGCCCACGGCAACCACCTGGCTGGATACAGACAGGCCCATCAGGCGACTCACCTCAAAATACCCACAGGCCCTAAATGACCAACAGGCTGCTTACAACCAGGCATAGTTACCAAAAAAGGAGAATTCCATACCTCGCCATGTCTCTTCACCTTCCCACCTTAAAAACAGCCCCCTCCTACTACCTTGTTTCAGACAGCCTCTCCTGCTATCCTGCCCACCTCTCCCTTGCCATGTATTCAATTAACTTCCATAACCTTTGTTCTGCCTCAGGTGAATCCTTTCACCTGCTGTGCCACCTGCTTCCACCTGATCCTGGCCCCACATCTGGGGCCCCCATCTCCTTGAGACACCACACTTTGTAAGACAATTCTCAACTTGAGTGGGTTTTTTTATGTTTATTGATTTATTTTGGGAGAGAGAAAGAGAGAGCAGGAGAGGAGCGGAGAGAGAGAATCCCAAGCAGGCTCTGTGCCATCAGCACAGACCCCCCAACGCAGGGCTTGATCCCACAAACCATGAGATCATGACCGGAGCCAAAATCAAGAGTCAGATGCTCAAATGACTGAACCACCCAGGCGCCTCTCAACTCGAGCTTTATAGTGCCAAGTTCGCATTCCAGAACATGCTGGGTCTTGTATGCTGTTACCGACAGCATTTTCTTCCCCTTCTAGTCCTACCTATCCTGACACTGGCGACACCCCATGTCTCCTTCAAGTCTTAGCTCGACCTGTGAAGCTGCGTGGAGTTCCTGAGAAAAAGTCAGTACCCTCTCTGTGCACTCTTCTATTCCAGAACATTCGTTTGTTTATAACTCGAATCTCCTCAGTCACCGCCTACGGTTAGGAATGACACCACTCAACATTAACAGTTCAAATGTCATGAACTGACCACTCCTTCACCCACTGTCTCCAGCAAAGTCTCTTCCTTTATTATCTCTGGGAATTTACGGCTGTGCCTCATGGGTGCCTGTGGAAGCCGTCTATGGGAGTGCTAAAAAGAAACGGGCCCAAAATGGAGTGTCACTTTTGTGAAGCCCCACGAAGACTTCATACCTAACTGAACTGCAGTTTCCGGCTCCCCGGGAGTGGAATTTTATTTTATTTTATTTTTTTTAAAGTTTATTTATTTTTGAGACAGAGACAGAGCATGAGTGGGAGAGGGGCAGAGAGAGAGGGAGACACAGAATCCGAAGCATGCTCCAGGCTCTGAGCTGTCAGCACAGAGCCCGACGCAGGGCTCGAACTCACAGACCGCGAGATCATGACCTGAGCCGAAGTCGGCGCTCAACCAACTGAGCCACCCAGGCGCCCCTCCCCGGGAGTGGAATTTTAAACCAATCAGCCTGAGACTTCCCGGTGAGCATCAGTGAGGTCATCTGCTAGGAAATCAAGTGATGAAGCATAGTGTTGCCTGAGAAATGGGAAACAAATGAACGAGCCCAGTGACTGCCCCAGTCCTCTGATCTGAGGGAGTTTCCAGGCTGTGGGGCAGGAACAGAACAACGGTGGGGTCCAGTGGACTCCCTGGGCTGAGGAGACAGAGTGTAGAATGTGGAGAGAGCAAGGCAGCTCAAGTTCACGGGCAGAGTGCCAGAGAGGAGAGAGCTGCCCGGAGAGAGAATCCCAGAGACATGCAGAGAGTCATGGGTGAGTTCTGATCAGCACCTGCATTCAAGGAAACTGCCCAAGACGTGGGAGAAAACCCGTCCAAGAGGATCAGACGGAAAGGGCCCAACACTCACACAGGCCAATCTACCCACCCGCCAGCTCGGAAAAACTCCAGTTTTTCCTCTAATAGAAGTTGTGTGCTCTTGGCCAAGTGATTGAAATTGTCTGCACTTTCAGGGCACCTGGGGGGCTCAGTCAGGTCATGATCTCACGGTTCGTGGGCTCGAGCCCCACATCGGGCTCTGTGCTGACAGCTCAGAAACTGGAGCCTGCTTCGGATTCTGCCTGTCTCTCCCTGCCTCTCACCTGGTCGTGCTCTGTCTCTGTCTCTCAAAAATAAATAAAAGTTAAAAAAATTCTTTTTAATTCTCTGTGCTTTCTATTTCTTGGTCTGTAAATTGCTCAAAAATAAATGTATTTACCTCAAAGGGTTGGTGTCAGCATTTTAAGGAGATAATACAAATAAAGGACTAAAAATAGTGCCTGACACTTGTTAAAGTGTTAGTTTTTATTATTAACCAACATATTTGGGATTGGTTGGTTAATTGAAAAAGCTTATTGAAGCGTGGAATCAAAAAAGATAAATACACTGGAATACGTTGCTTGTTTCTCAATATCTGCTTTCTCTTCTCTCAGAGTAGTTAATGATAGCATCTAGAATACTGCCTATGATTCTCTGGCTCCCGGTACTCATGTCTTGTGAAATCCGCTCCCTTGAGTGTGGGCTGGGTCTATCACTTGCTCTTAACAAAAAGAGTGTGGCAAAAGGGACAGAACATCACTTTTGAGATTAAGTTACAAAAAGATTCTGGCTTCTGTCTTGCTCATTCCCTTGCTTTCTCCCCTTCCTGCTCTGGTCCGGCTTGCGTATTATGAGCTGCCCTCTGAGGAGGTCCAGAGGACAAGAAATCAGTTTCTCTGGCAAGAGCCAACCAAGACGTGATGGCTGCCAATGGCCTTGTGAGTGAGCTTGGAAGTGGACCTTCTGAGGCTGCTGACAGCCAGTGGAGTCGGCCCAGAAGCAATCCTCTCCAAACAGAGCCTCGGCCGACACCTTGACGAAGCTGCCTCCAGATTCCTGATCCACAGAAACTGTGAAGTAAAGGTTTCTTGCTTTAAGCCATCACATTTTGGGGTGAGTCGTTACAAAGCAACAGTTAACTGTTAACAGTCATAGAAACTCTGATTTTAGCTGACCAAACAGACTTTCAGCCTATCTCTACCAGGCTGTTTCCAGCTTCCCTAACAGTTAGATGCGGCCAGGTAACAGAGCTACGGCCAATGGACGGGAGAGATGATGTATGGACTTTTCAGACCAAGGCTTTTAGGATGTGGCTATGCACACATTCCCTTCCCCCTTCCTCTAGATAAGACGCAGAAGGTTATGAGAACGGCAGAACTACAAGAAGGAAAAACCTGGATCCCTGAATCACCACATAGAGGAGGACTACTCAATGACCAGGATCATCCATTAGAACTGTTTGGGAGTGATAAATTTCTCTTACGTCAGAGTCATTATAATTTGGGGGTTTGTTACCACAGAAACCATGGCAATTAACACTTTTATGTGAAAGAAAGAAAACTCTAGAGTAAATCACTATTATTTTCGGTGTCTGTCACATGAAGCCTAACCTGTATCTTTTTCAATATATATGCCTTAAGAACTATACCCAGATAAATACGTATTCCCTTGTCATTCTCCAAAGCCTTTCTGTTGAGTACGGCCTGCCTGACTGGAGTTCTGGGTACCCTTTCTTGCACAAACTATAAGCCTAGTGCTTTGCATTTGATTTTCAGTTTCATTTTGTTCAAAGTACAGACAAGATAAAGACCTGCAAATCATGGCACAAAAACAGACACTCAGATCAATGGAACAGAAAAGAGAACCCACAAATGGACTCACAAATGTATGGCCAACTCATCTTTGACAAAGCAGGAAAGAATACCCAATGGAATAAAGACAGTCTCTTCAGCAAGGGGTGCTGGGGAAACTGGACAGCGACACGCAGAACAATGAAACTAGACCACTTTCTTACTCCATACACAAAAATAAACTCAAAATGGATGAAACACCTAAACATAAGACAGGAAGCCATCAAAATCCTAAAGGAGAAAGTAAGCAAAAACCTCTTTGACCTCAGCCGCAGCAACTTCTTAACACATTTCTGAGGCAAGAAAAACAAAAGCAAAAATGAACTATTGAGACCTCATCGAAATAAAAATTTCTGCACAGTGAAGGAAACAATCGGCAAAACTAAAAGGCAACCGATGGAATAGAAGGTATTTGCAAATGACATCAGATAAAGGTTTAGTATCCAAAATCTATAAGGATCTTATCAAACTCAACACCCAAAAAATAATCCAGTGAAGAAATGGGCAAAAGACACGAATAGACACTTCTCCAAGGAAGGCATCCAGGTGGTCAACCAACACAGGAAAAAATGCTCAACATCACTCTTATCAGGGAAATGCAAATCAAAACCACATGAACAACTCAGGCAATGACAGATGTTGGCAAGGATGCGGAGAAAGAGGATCTCTTTGGCACCGTTGGTGGGAATGCAAACTGGTGTAGCCACTCTGGAAAACAGTACGGAGATGCCTCAAAAACTGAAAAATAGAGCTACCCTACGACCCAGCAATTGCACTACTAGGTATTTACCCAAGGGATACAGGTGTGTTGTTTCAAAGGAGCACATGCACTCCAATGTTTATAGCAGCACTATCGACAATAGCCAAAGTATGGAAGGAGCCCAAATGTCCACCGATGGATGAATGGATAAAGAAAATGTTATATATATACACAATGGAATATTACTTGGCAATCAAAAAGAATAAAATCTTGCCATTTGCAACTACATGGATGGAACTGGAGGTTATTATGCTATGCGAAATTAGTCAGAGAAAGACAAATATACGACTTCACTCGTATAAGGACTTTAAGATACAAAACAGAAGAACACAAGGGAAGGGAAGCAAAAAATAATATAAAAACAGGGAAAGGGACAAACATAGGAGACTCTTATTAAACATGAGAACAAACAGAGGGTTGCTAGAGAGGTTGTGGGAGGGGGGAGGGGCTAAATGGGTAAGGGGCATTAAGGAATCTACTCCTGAAATCATTGTTGCACTATATGCTAACTTGGATATAAATTTTTTTTAAAATTACTTCACAGTAAAAAAATAAATTAATAAAATAAAATCCTTAAAAAAATGAAAACAAAATCATATGTAGAACTATCATACGATCCAGCACCTTCACTTCTGGGTATTTATCGGATGACAATAAAAACACTAATTCCAAAAGAAAAAAAAAAAAGACTCTTGCAGATCAAATGGAATGCAGAATCCTACTAGACCTGGGGCTTTAAAAAGTCTTTCTAAAAAAAATAAATTTAATTAAAAAAGTAATAAATAAAATAAAAAGTTTCTGGGGGCTCATTGGTGGCTCGGTCAGTTGAGCGTCCGACTCTTGGTTTCGGCTCAGGTCATGACCTCACTGTTTGTGAGTTTGAGCCCCGTGTGGGGCTCTGCACCGACAGTGTGGAGCCTGCTTGGGATTCTCTCTCTCCTTCCCTCTCTGCTCTTCCCCTACTCATGGTCTCACTCGATCTCAAAATAAACGAATAAACTTAAAAAAAAAAGAAAAAGTCTTTCTAGTCTCTCATAACCACCATAACCACTCTGCCTACGCCCAACTCAACGGCTATTTTTTTTTCTTAGCACTCATCTTTATCTAGTCTTTCCGAAGCATTCTCGGTTTTCTTAGAAACAATTCTTTTTCTTTGCAGACTCAATTTCTATCAATTTGGGTAACTTAGTTACACAATTATGATTATGACGGAAATAGGTTGGTAACAAACACAACTGACTCTTGCTAAGCATTCCTCTCGACTGGTGGAAGCAGATACACAGGAGTGAAGCAAAGCGAAGGCTACTAGCCACGCAGTACTGTCCTCAGTACTTCTCAGGGATCAGCCGGCTTATTCTGGAAAGAGTATGAAAAACATCAGTTAAGCGGACAGTGGTTAGGAAGAGCTTCTACTACATGCAATGTGGACTTTCAGGGGAACAGAGACCACGGATTTCATCTACTTTTCAGAGAGGGATCTCTGTTCTCTAAAATATTACATACTCTACTAAAGGTTAAAACCGAATCCGCGGCACCAAGTTGAAGACTAAACATCTTCTCTTTCTATATCTATTTTTGGATACTTGTGCATCTACCTTTTCCTTGAATACTCCTTTTCCTCCAAAAACTAAATTCATACAGGGATGCCTGGGTGGCTCCGTTGGTTAAGCATCGGAATCCTGGTTTCAGCTCAGGTCACAAGCTCATGGTTTGTGAGTTTGAGCCCTGCCATCAGGCTCTTGTGCTGACAGTGCGGAGTTTGCTTGGGAATTCTGTCTCTCTCCCTCTCTCTGCCCCTCCCCTGCTCGCTCTGTCTCTCTCTCAAAAAAAAAAAAAAAAAATTTAGGGGCGCCTGGGTGGCTCAGTTGGTTAAGTGGCCAACTTCGGCTCAGGTCATGATCTCACGGTCTGTGAGTTCAAGCCCCGCATCAGGCTCTGTGCTGACGGCTCAGAGCCTGGAGCCTGCTTCAGATTCTGTACTCCCTCTCTCTCTGTCCCTCCCCTGCTCACGCTCTGTCTCTATGTCTCTCAAAAATAAATAAACTTTAAAAAAAATTTATTTTTTCAAAACTAAATTCATACAAATGGATGTTTGAGAGCTGGTAACTGTAACCATTCACCAACAACATCCAGACTCTAGGGGAGCATGGGTGGCTCAGCTGATTAAGCGTCCTACCTCTGATCTCGGCTCAAATCATGATCTCACAGTTCATGAGTTCAGGACCCGTGCTAGGCTCTGCAATGATAGTATGGAGCCTGCTTGGGATTCTCTCTCTCCCCTGTCTCTTTGCCCCTCCCCGGCTCACATGCGCTCAATCTCTCTCTAAATAAATAAACTTTAAAAAAAAAAATTTCAGACTTTAAATCTCAGTTCGGAATCTTCCAAGTCAATGAGGCCCCTAACTCTGTTGAGGCCCAACGTTCCCCACACAGAGAAACAGACTCTCACCACGCTGTCTAAAGGAATAGCCCTCATCAGTTTTGAGCCTGTCACCCTTTTGTTTTCTTCATAGCATGGATCACTGTTTGCTGTACTATCTAGTCCATAGTCAATGATAAAATTCTAGCTATTTAGGACATATTTGACATTTGTTTATAATTTCAGTATCAGGTTTCCCAATCTTTCACGAGGGGTCTGTCATTTTTTTTTTTTAAATGTGAAATTACTTAAGTGAATGAGGAAAATATACTTGTGGACTAATCAAACCACACAGGGAGCCCACAGCAGCCACAAATTTGGAAACTTTGTACGAGGTAGATGCCTTTTAAATCTGTATCAATACAAGCAAATCTCTCTAAAATGGAGAGGTCAATGGAGAGCTCCAACCCCCAGTGCATTCCGCTGGACTTTTAATTCATGTAAGCCTTCCCAAGCTCCCCTTTCCCGCTATAAACGGGTAATCCTTTCTGTGGATCTGCCTGTGATTTTTCCCATTGCTTGCTTGTCCCCAGCTGCAATTCTCAAATAAACCCATTTTTGTTCCCTCGCAAAGTAACTGGCTGTTTTATGTTTAAGGTCAACGAACTGCATTTTTATGCTCCCCAGAAATGAAACCAAAAAACTCTTAATCTCAAGAATTAAAAGATGAAAGGAGAGCAGTAACAAAGGAAACAAAGGAGAAGAAATGTGATTTAGAAAGAGGGAGGCGGGGCACCAGGTGGTTCGGTCCCTGAAGCATTTGCCTTAGGCTCAGGGCATGATCTCACAGGTGTGGGAGTTGGAGCCCCACATCCCCACTCTCTGTCATCAGCCCAGAGCCTGCTTTGGATCCTCTGTGCCCCTCTCTCCCCCGCCCCAGCCTCCCCCCACTCTTAAAAAGAAATAAATAAACTTAAGAAAAAAAAAAAAAACTAGGAGCCAATTGCACAAGTCATTATGTTGTATACCTGAAATAAATATACTGTTATCAAGTCATTATGTTGTACACCCGCAACTAATATACTGTAACTGCCTAATTAAAAAGAAAAAAAAATAGGAGACAAGCCACAGGTTATTTAAAACAATATTCATATAAAAGGTTTTTATGATCGGAGTTTAATAATTTCTCTCCTTACGTTGTAGCACTTCTGACGGTCCTATGAGGAAACAGAAATCATTTCCCGAACTTTGCCATCTCCTATTTTCCAGGGTGTTTTTTTTTTTGTTTTTTTCTATTTATCCCCCTGGAGGGAGCAAACTTGAAAGACCAGATTGTCCTCTGACTGGTCAAACTCATTAGAGCAATGGTCCTCTAACTTTAACAAACACTAGATTCACTTACGGTTTAGGAAAGCACAGATTCCTGCCTGCTCCCCCCCCTCCCCTCGAGAGATTCTGATCCAGTAACTCTGAAGCCACTCCCCCAAATTTGCATTTCCAAAGAACTCCCAAGTGTTGCTGATCCCGCTGGGAGGACTGGGGGAAGCACTACGCGGTGGCTCGCAGGAATTCTATTTGCAAGCGTGACCGCCGCAATTTACGTTTAGAAAAGCAAACTTCGCAAAAAAAAAAAACAACCAAACAAAGCCAACCAACCAACCAAAAACCCCGACTCACTCCCCGACAAAAGCAAACCTCTAGGACACCACACACATTCCCGTTTAGTCTGCACAGATTCGCTTTACCGGTTCTCCGATACGTTTCGTGTCATTTAAACACCTACCTAAACTGGCTCGGCCAAATTCCCGCCATTCAAGGCTACATAAAAGGGCAGGCTCCTGGCTAAGAAATATCAGCAGTTGTCTTAACGGATATTGAGCCCCCTTCCCCTGTGTGGAGCAATGCACCGCCCGCCCCGCCCCCTCCCCACCCCTCCACCCCCGACCTGACATTCACCTTGAAGGAAATACCTATTTCCCTCAAGGTAGAGCATCGTTTTTCGAGATGTTTGCGTTAATACAGTAAACCTGCTTCAGGCAGGACCCGAGCTACACACGTCAGTGACAGTTTTAAAAGCGAAAAACGAAACCCGAAACTCTACCCGCCGCCGCTACGGTACCTGAACCTGGGTCCCACCCTCTCTTCCACCGGGAGGCCGAAAGGGGCATGGCCGAGCGCGCGGCGCCCACGTGACCGCCGAGAGCCGCGCGCGGCCAAGTCGCGCGATCTGCCGTCATATCAGCTTATGCCGCCGGCCCCTGATTGGCTGGCGGCTCCAGCCGCTAGGAGCGTGGATCTGGCTACGCCCCTCCAGGCCCGGCCCGCTGGCTGGCCGCCGCTGGGCTCACTTTGGCACCCGACAGCCTACGACCCGGTGGAGGCAGGATCGGCGGCGGCGGCGGAACCTTCGGGAGGTAGGGGTGACAGGGAGGGCAAGGAGGAGGCGGTGGAATACCCTCGGAGCGGCATGGCGAGGAGAGAAAGGGAGGGGGGTGGAGAGAGAAATACGCAGGATGGGTCTCAGGTGGGAGGTTGGGAGCGCGCCAGACGCTTTCTTTCGTGACTGGCTGCAGGGTGTCAGGCTCCCGGCGGGTGCCGGGGCTCCAGCGGGGACCCATGGCGGGGATTGGCAGGCAGCCGGGCATCCTGGAAGCGTGCGCAGGCTGCGATGCGTCGAGTGCGGGGCGCAGGGGGCGTTCTCTGGCCCGGGCTGGTGGGGGCGGGGAGAGGGGCGGCCGGAGGCCTGTGGTGTGGGGGGCTCTAGCCGGGTCGGAGGAGGTTTCGGGGCGCCCAGGAGGCCCGCACGTGAAAGCAACAGACACAGCGAGGGACGTGAAGAAAACGAGATATGTGATGTTGGCTACTGGGGATCGCGCTTCCCGGGGAAGTCTGTCCAGTGAACGCTAATGCTTTACTTTGAGACAGATTTCCCTGTGTTTTGGAGGGATTTCCTTTTTTTTTTTTTAAAGGGGGCAAAGAAATTAGGCTATGACCTTCTGCCCATTGCAGTGCAAACCCCAGTTACCACAACGTAATTAGGAGGGAGGGACAACAGTCCACGGTTTGTAAAGACTAAAAGAGAAGGGAAATACTGTATCAAGTTAGCATCGAAAAAGGAGAAAATCATGTCTATTGGCATCCTTGTGTTCTAGCAGAGAAAATTTGGAGGTGGTGTAGATAAAGTTTCAAATGTCAGTACATAAAGTTTCCAAACTGGAAAGCTTGTGGTAGGCGGATATTTTTAACCAAAACTTTACAGCAGGTTACGTGTCTATATCACCGTCGGTGTGTGCGTGTGTGTTTAGGCTTCTAATGATAAGGATCTAAAAAATAATAAGTTAGAGTTAGGGTTAGGCATAATCCTTGATCACTTACAGAATGCTTTTCCATTCATTATGTAATGCAATTAGCATGGAATACTCAGAATTCCCCATCTGTATGGATACAGCTTGAGAGATAATATGAGGTAGAAGCTGGGAGAACAGACGCTGGAATATACATCCCAGTTACCTGTTACTCACCTTATTTCAACACTCCTGCCCTCTGTGTCCTTTTCTCTAAAGGGAGAATTACAGAATTACCTACCTCCTAGGATTGTGAGAATTAAGCAAAGCGATACATAAAAAAGTGTTTTTAAATAATAAATGTGGTGTGGGGGGCTCTAGCCGGGTCGGAGGAGGTTTCGGGGCGCCCAGGAGGCCCGCACGTGAAAGCAACAGACACAGCGAGGGACGTGAAGAAAACGAGATATGTGATGTTGGCTACTGGGGATCGCGCTTCCCAGGGAAGTCTGTCCAGTGGTTCTCAACAAATGTTAGCTGTTACAGTCTATACTTTTAAAATAAAGCAAATAATAATGGACTCAGTCATTCTAAGCCTAATTGTGTCTTATTAATAACTGTTTTATTTTTAAAAAGTTTCTTTGTTTCTGTAAATGTAAACTAATACCAGCTTTGTTTCAGTTGTGGGTAGTTAATTTAGAGTCTGTGTCGGGGGCGCCTGGGTGGCTCAGTCGGTTGAGCGGCCGACTTCGGCTCAGGTCATGATCTCTTCGTGAGTTCAAGCCCCGCGTCGGGCTCTGCGCTGACAGCTCAGAGCCTGGAGCCTGCTTCGGATTCTGTGTCTCCCTCTCTCTCTGCCCCTTCCCCATTCATGCTCTCTCTCTCTCTCTCTCAAAAATGAATAAATATTTAAAAAGAGAAAAAAAAAAGAAAATTTATTAGAGTCTGTGAAGACCCCGACTTAAGGAGGGGATATAAACCCCTTAAAATTATATGTAAAATTATGTGAATTTGCAGGCACTGAGAATTCAAAAATTAAGGAGTTGAACAGTTGAGACAGTGATGAAGACGCAGCGGAACTTGGTGCAAGTTGAAGAACTTGGACTTTGTGGGGCGCCTGGGTGTGGCTCAGTCAGTTGAGCATCCAACTCTTGTTTTGGGTTCCAGCCGTGTATCAGGTTCTACACTGGCATTGCGGGAGCCCGCTTGGGATTCTCCCTCTTAGCCCCTCCCCTACTTGTGCTTGCTCTTTCTCTCTCTCTAAACAATTAAACATTAAAAAAAAAAATTGAACTTGGACTTTGCAACCAGACTGCATGTGTTTGAGTTCCAGTTCCAGCATTTGTTACGTGATGATTCCAAGCAGCTAACTTGAATTTCCTGTGCCCAGCTTCTCGGTCGGTCCGTAAGATAATACTAGCGCCTAACTCATAGGGTTTCTTGAAAGGGTTAAATGAGCTACTATTTACGGTGCCTTGTATCCAGTAAATATTGATACTCGATATTATCAATTATTTTTCAAAGAACAACCAAATGACCTCTTTCTCCCTTAGGTTAAAGTAATTTTGACTCAGCTTTGGCTCCCATAACAGTAGTAATAATAGTTCCTCTTTCTTGACTAACTTCTCTGGGTCAGATGGTGCCAAAAGACCAGAAACTTAGTTTTTAAACCTTAAGAACAATTCTATAATGAAGCTATGTTACCTCGTTTTACAGATGTGGGTTTGAATACAAAGTTCAAATTTGAATTGCAATTTTGCGATTGTATTGTTACTGATTTCAAAAGGTTTTTTTTTTGGTTATAGGTCAGAAAGTATAGCAATATATTTAGGAATACTTAATTTCTGCATTCAACAAATAGAATTCATTGAAGCCAAAATTCTAAAACCACTTAAAACTGGTTTTATTTCACAGTTTCTAAGCTGCTCGAGATTGACTGAGGTACATTCCCTCCTCCCTCAGGCGCCGGTCTGTTGTTGCAGCAATTATGTACAGAGAATATACAAATGAACACAATTAGCATGGTCCTTAGATGAAAGCAAAACTGAAGTTAAGGACCGAGATCTTATGAAAGCTATTACTTACGTCTGATATTGAAGGTTGACTAAAGTAGACTCTTGGTTAATGTTGGAGTTGTTTATGGTTGCACTGTATTGTATTGACTTCGGTCTACGGGACACTGTGTGCAGATTAGCCCATAAACTCTTAACCAACCTTCCGTGGTGTCACAATATCCTTCTCAGTTGTTGGATTGTTTTCAAATGTTTATGTTTCCTGGCATTACTTAGTTTACTTTCTTTGCTACATGATTTCCCTTGGTAGTCTCTACTCCTCATGGCTTCAACTTCAACTAGTACAAGCTCACTTTCGAGCTTCAGATTCGTATTTGTTTGTAGTCTACTGCTTTATGTCTAAGAGTGAGCATAGAGTTAAGGCTTCTCAGTCTATGCTTACTAGATTTAAGACCCAAACCAAATCCATCATTCCGTAGGCACCAAATATAACAGCTCTCCCAATAACCCCTCTTTTGATTGTGATGACATCACCATCCATTTGGACCAACTAAAATCTCACAGTCACCCTAGACTTCTCCCTCTTTCATATTCCAGTATTTGATGGGTTGTCAACCCCTGTGGGTTTTATGTTTTTTAAGCAGGCTCCACGCCCAGTGCTGAGTCCAACATGGGGCCTGCGCTCATGACCCCGTGATCAAGTCGTGAGCCAAGATCAAGAGTCAGACGCTTGACCAACTGAGCCACCCGGGCGTCCCAAGCCCTGTGGGTTTTTTGCTCGCACACTCTCTGATGAATATGTGTGTTCTTAGAGCGGGGCTAGTCTGCCACAGGCACAACCACATTAGTCTCTCTCTCTCTCTCTCTGTCTGCTTCTCATCAATACTCATGTAACTAATGGAATGGTTTCTATGAAGTACAGGTCTAATTTATAACCTCTTGCCTGCCCAGAAACCTTTTAGCGTCTCCCCGTCGTGTACGAGGGAAAGTTCGATGCCCTAGCAGGACAGCACAGCCCTTCGCAGTCTGACACCACTTTCCTTTTATAAGGTTTACCCTCAAACGGTTTCTTCCCCTCCTTTTCACTTGTCACACTGTTTGGCGCCCCCCAGTGGCCCCCATCGAGGCACGAATGCAGCAGGACTTTTTCCGTGCCTTTGCAGGTGGGTATTTTTATTTGAAATGCTTATCTCTAACCTTTTCTTTCTGATGCTGTCCTTTAACGGGCGACTCAGATGTGCGCATACCTTTATTATAGCACTTGCATTACCGTAATTATTTCTGTAATTGCGCTGTCTTGCAGATGGATTTCGACTGTATCTTTTCAGTCTTTATGTGCTCATTATCTAGTGTAGAGCTTGATGCTTAATTGTTATTTGAATGAATTAACAGTGTACGGTGAAGGATATATGTCAATATCTGGCATTTGGCATTAGTTCATTAAAACTTTCTGTGCCCAAAGGGAGAAGAAAAAACACAAAAACGAAACGCTTGCAACGCTTATCACACAAAAGGAATCAAACACTCTAATAAATAAGGACTTCTAGAATTTGATTTTAAGAATTTGATTTCCCAGTGGGAAAATGGGCCAGGGATAAAACCATAATTTCACAGGAAAAAATATAGAAACTATTCTAAATATGTGGGACTCATGCTCAACCTCACTCATAATAAGAAAAAGATAAGTATATACCGAGATATCATTTCTTTGCTATCAGATTAGCGGACGTCTTAAAGTTTGATGATACTCTCTGTTAAGGTCACAGGGAAACAGACGCTGTGGCCTTGCGAAGTGGTGCAGTCCCCGTGCAGAGCAACTGGACAGCATCTACCAGAGTTACCAGTGCAGTTCATCTCTGTCCTAGCTTTTCTGCTTCTAGAAACTTAGACAATGCAGGGTTAATCGTTGTAACGTTGTTTCAAATGGCCTAAGATTAGAATCTATTCAAATCCTTGTACAGGAGTTAAACAGTGAAGTCACGCAAAGGAACATATGGCCGTAGTCCCTTAGCCATGCTTTCAAAGTCTGAAAAGCCCTGAAAAACCAGAAGGTTTTTTGTTTATTTGTTTGTTTGTTTTTTTAAGGTTGACACTCAAACTCATTTGAGGACACAGGATTACTCCAGCTAACCGCGGTGCCCATTCTGTGTTGGTGCTCCTGTCAGACACCCCCAGCCCTTGTGGTTGGCTGGGGCTGTTTTTGCTACTTTGGAAATTGCATATGGAAACGTTACAAGTAGTGAAATATAGCCCATATGAGTAACAGAATGAATAGAAGCATCTGTCCTTAGTATTAGCATGGAACACGGAGGTATGTGTTGTAGGGACAGAAGCATGGTGTGTCTGTGAGGCCTCCTGCCGAAGAAGACAGTGTGGGCACTACCACCAAACGTGACTCAAAGACCGAAAAACAGGTTGCCAAAGTTTTACACTGGTGGCGAGGAGCAAGAAAGAACTCATCAAAAACGGGGAACCACTTCCCAGGACCAAAAACGAAGATCCTAACCAGGTTCCAATGAAGTGGACGTGGCAACAGGAACATCGCTGAACGCCACCGATGGCTCTGTCCATCTTGAAACCAGCCGGAATATGTCCTGAAGAACTACTCCTGAAGACGAATGTCAGTATCAAGAAGGGAGGAATCGGAAATTTAGGAAGGAGGGTAATGAAAAATATCTGAAAATACGGTGAAAATTTCTCCGCCGATCATGAAACAGCTCAACATAACCCTGATGAGTCAGCTAAGGTAATATCCGATGAAACCCTGAGTGCCAAGTCCGTTGGCGATGGCCATGGGGTATTGTGGTAGCAGATCGTTAAATGGCTGCGCACAGGACCTGTGCCGCTTTGCGAGGCCGTAGCAGCGTAGGGTAGTGCCTGTTTCCCAACAACCTTACCAACACAGAGAATCACCGAACCTCGGGAGACTCGTTACTCTGACGGCAGAAATGGCATCTCAGGATATGTTTACATCTACAGCGTTGGAGCGAGCCTCGCGAAATACCTGGGCAAAAGTCCCCAGGCTGGCCCGCCGACCCAGACAAGTGACCCAGGCTCTCGGCAAGCGGACTGAAGGCAATTGAAAAATTTTAAATTATTCGCAGACCACTCTTCTGTGCATTCTCCTCCTCGAATTTCTGGTTAAACGTTTGCAGCGGCCAACCCCCAATCTAGACTGTCGATTGGTAGGGAGAAGTGGTGTGTTCTAGTTCTTCATGCCAAGAATAGGTCTCCCTCTGTTCTGTCAATGGGAGTGGCCTTTCCTTCTATCCCAAGAACAATAGTCCCTGACTTCCGTGGTTGAGCTGGCGGCGTAGATACCATCTAGCAATTAAAAAAAAATTTTTTTTTTTCTTACTGAGAAACGCAGAGAGACAGCGCATGAGCAGGGGAGGGGCAGAGAGAAGGGGAGACACCAAAACCGAAGGAGGCTCCAGGCTCAGAGCTGTCAGCACAGAGCCCAACGCGGGGCTCGAACTCACAAACTGCGAGATCGTGACCTGAGCTGAAGTCGGATGCCTAACCAACTGACCCACCCAGGCGCCCCCCCATCTAGCAAATTTATCTTAAGTCTCCACGCTGAAGGAAAACTCCCCGAAATCAGAGCCCTTTTAGGAGAGCCATGCCGCCGAAGCTTGTGGCTGAAGGAGTAAACACCTGAGTACTTACACGTCTATGCAGTCCACGTCTTCACTGCTTCTCATGTTGCAATAGGATCTGTTGGGAAAGAACACCAAGATGACCTTAGATCCGGACTGATGCCACTTAACCGGCTCGACGTTCCAGAAAGAACTTTCTGGGTCTCAGTTTCTCAGAGCTTCGCCGTCCCCATGTGTAGCATGAAGATTGGACTAGGAGATGATATTTAAGGTCCCTTCTGGCTCTAAAGATGGCATTTCAGGGATTCTGGTGGCAGCAAACTTTGTCCCGTACGAGCCTGTGAAAGCAGGAACTTCATATATACTTTTCTAAAAATGTTTCGCATTGAGACATATCGATGGGTAAATAATAAACATAAATAAACATGACACGGGTAAATAATTGTTGCACATGCTTATTATCCCTCCAGGGCCAAGATGGATCTTGTACTCAGTGCTGCTGATTATCATTTCTTCACGCCGTACATCTACCCGGCCTCGTGGCCCGAGGACGACATCTTCCGACAAACCATCAGTCTCCTGATTGTAACAAATCTCGGCGCTTATATCCTGTATTTCTTCTTTGCGACCCTGAGCTATTATTTTGTCTACGATCATTCATTAATGAAGCACCCACAGTTTTTAAAGGTAAGTGATTTTCTTACCTACTTTTTAACTGTTTTTACTGTAAAAATAATATGTGTCTGTGCCTGAGATTTTCAGATTAAACTGGCTATAACCATTAAGTAAAATTTTTGCAGCCAGCCTCAGATGGGTTAGATATTGTTGGTAGGGCTAATCCCCTCTCTCTTCTTAATTGAAACAAATAAATGAACCCAACTTTTTCTTCTTCTTCTTTTTTTTAGTTATAAGCCTGGTGTCTTGCTAGATACATAGAATTTGTTTGCTAACGGTGATGAATAAATACACACATTTGTGTAATTGCTTCAATGTTTGACTTTCACAAACCGAAGTATGTGTTTACTACATATGTATCTTTCACTAGATAGGAGATTGTAGATTTGTTTACAATCAATTTCCATTTCAGTTTTATATGTATCGGTTCCTCCAAGAGCTGGAAAAAGAAAAAAAAATCAAGAGAGGTTTGGGGATGGAAATTATTTATGAAAGAAAGGATCATTTTGGGAGTAGAAATCTAGAATGCCGATTTCGTGAGACAGATTAAGAATTTAAGGTACTTACTGCATGTGCTCTTTAACAAAGAAGTGTTTTTCCTCCACGTGCATTCCCGCATATTAAGACTTTAAGAGGAACCATTTGGCAGCAAGCTCCTTCACATAAAAGAGATTCGAAACATCCACGCCAAGACAATTTCATGCTGGTTTTGTTTCACGTAGATTTTGTGATTTGTAAGTATTGGAAATTTCACTTTCAGAATCAAGTCTCTAGAGAGATCGCGTTTACTGTCCAGTCCCTGCCGTGGATCAGTATTCCCACCGTCTCATTGTTCCTGCTGGAGTTGAGAGGGTACAGCAAATTATATGAGGACGTAGGAGAGTTTCCGTGGGGTAAGTAGACAATGCGAGCAGGCGGCATGGAGTGGTTTCTCTCCAGAACCAGATCTGCCTCGTTTTTTTCTTCTTTTAAAATAATGACAGATTGTTTGTGGCTTTTTTTCATTTAAAAAATTTTTTTTATTTTATTTAAACTTTTTTTTTAATGTTTGAGAGAGAGAGAGAGAGAGAGAGAGAGAGAGTGCGAGCAGGGAAGGGGCATAGAGAGAGAGGGAGACACAGAATCCCAAGCAGGCTCCAGGCTCTGAGCTGTCAGCACAGAGCCCGACGCAGGCAGGATGACTCACAAATCATGAGATCGTGACCTGAGCCCAAATCAAGAGCTGGTCGCTCAACTGGCTGAGCCACCCAGGCGCCCCTGTTTAGTTGTTTTTAGTGCTTTGTTTTTATGCATTCATGTCTTGGCACATATGTACATTTCCTAATCTATCAATTTTAAAGTCTCGGTTGTGGATGGAATTGTGCTTAGGGAAAGACGGATGTGATCAGAGGTGGAGCTTTGCATTCGTTTACTATTCTCTTCACTGAATTCAGACTCCCCCCACAACTCAAACAGTACGTGACAGTTACAGAAAGTCAGAAAATATAGATTTTTAAATCCACCGTCCTGCTACCTAGAAACGACCTCTTTTGACATGCATCCTTCCGCTTTTCTATGCATGTATACTTCATCATTTATGTTGCAAAAATGAAGCCCTACTACACATCCTGGTTTGGACTTTGATTTTTTTTTTTCTTAGTCGTATATATTCGGCCATCTTTTCATGTCCGTAAATATTGCCTTTATATAGTGCATTAGTTACAGTATCACTTTATGTAGATATCCACAGGCTTATTCAACTGAGTCCCCAAGTTTTAGACCTTTAGCTCATTCCTTTTGTAGCCAGTCCTGCAGAGACTAAACTAAATTTTTCTGAAATTCTGAAATTATTTAATGAGGATCCATTTCTAGTATCTAGTATTAGAAAGCAAGAATAGTAGTTAACATTGATTGAGTGTTAATATGTACCAGCTGCAGTTCTAAGCTTCTCACATGTGTCAATCCATTTTATTCTGCACCAGCTCTATGACACAGGCCCTCTTAGTACGTTCCTCTAATAGGGGAGTAAATTCATGCACAGAGAGTGTCAGTAACTTGCCCAGGTCATTCAGCAAATAAGTGACCTATCTGGAACCGGCCTCCAGGCTCACTGGCACCAGCATGCCCGCTGTCCAAGTAAGAGGTTAGGTATTTAAAAGAAGTAACCAGAATTATACAGTAGGGTGATGGATTGTCTAGGCCTTGAAATGTGGATAGGACTATGAGTAAACATCAAAGGAGAAAGAGCATTCTAGACACATGGAACAGAATGAGTAAAGGTACAGAGGTGAGACTTCCAAGATGTTGGGAGGACACCAAGTAAACCAGCTTGGTTAGTATGGGGCCCGATGAGGCAAGAAAGATCAGAAGGAGTTGGGTTATGGAGTAAATGCTAGGTTTTAAGGTATTTAGTGGGGAAGTAAAGTTCTAAGCAGGAAGATCGTAATGTTTGATGAGGATTAATATGAAGGAAAAAGAAACAGTGTTATTTGTGCCCAGAGGGTTAAATAATAAAGATGACTTAAGCGGATGTTTTCTCTGTCTCATACATGTCCTCATAGTTTACTGTTTTAGGCAGGGCACTTGAAGGTTTATGAGAGGCAAATGAAGACATGAGCAGATACCAGGGAGATGTGGGAGATTAATTTATGATGTATTGAATTAGCCAAGACAGTTCGTAGCATTGAGCCTAGGGTCACGTTTTGCCCACTTAGATGGACAAGTACAAAGTAGAACCCTGATCCCGGAAACCAGGTCTTGGTTCTGATCCGTCGTGTTGTCTCTTCTAGGCTGGCTTCGGCTCATTGTTAGCGTGCTGTCCTTCCTCTTCTTCACGGACATGCTGATCTACTGGGTTCACAGAGGCCTCCACCACAGACTCGTGTACAAGGTAGAGTGGCTTTGGGGAAAGAGCAAAAATATCTCCATCATATCAGCAGGGTACGGTCACAAATTCTGTTTTCTGTTTCCCAGAATCTCCTGGAACTTACTAAATACCCGAGTAGCCGTAGCATGACTAGAGATACCAGGTTCATTTTGTTTGTGTTCTTTACGGGCATAGCGGGGCTGTGTTAAAACTGTACTGTTTTCAGGTAAAGGAGGGCGTTTAATAAAGTGATTTTGCTGAATTTATAGAGATTTTTTTAGTTCGGTCATTCCCACAACAGGAGCATGAGAAGCTAAGTTGACAAGTGAAAGTGGTCATGAACTGTCTTCTTTTCTTCTGCAGCGCATACACAAACCTCATCATCTCTGGAAGATTCCCACTCCGTTTGCAAGTCATGCTTTTCACCCTGTGGATGGCTTCCTTCAGAGTCTACCTTACCATATATACCCTTTTATCTTTCCATTACACAAGGTGGTTTACTTAGGTTTGTACATCTTGGTCAATATCTGGACGATTTCCATTCATGACGGTGATTTCCGTGTTCCCCGGATCCTAAAGCCGTTTATTAACGGCTCAGCCCATCATACAGACCACCACATGTTCTTCGACTATAACTACGGACAGTATTTCACCTTGTGGGATAGAATCGGAGGCTCGTTCAAAAATCCTTCCTCCTTTGAAGGAAAGGGACCACTTAGTTACGTGAAGAAGATGGCAGAAGAAAAGCAGAACGGCCACGCAGAAAATGGTTGTACAAATGAAAAATTATTCAGTGGAGAGCTTACAAAGACGGAGTAGTAGATTGTTGCCCTATTACTGTATACAGTGAAATATCTTTAGTAAAGAAAAATAATCTACATACATACAACGAAGAGACCTAGCAAGTGAATGGTATTTGAAAGTCCTCATGGTGGGTCCTGTTGATCATGATGGTAGACCAAGGAAAGATGCCGTGAACACCAAGATTTTTGACTTCATGCTTATAATTCTAGGTGCTGGTCTGAAGGACAAGTTATGTCTTTCTAGCCAGCGTATCTATAATTTGTCTAGCCTCAGCAGTTTTTAAGGAATAAATTATCGAGGGGACTAGGTTATGTCCTTTTGCCTTAATCCACCCATACAGATTAAGAAAAAAATGCTGTGCTTGATAATACCAAGACTAAGCATCATAACAAAGAATACTAATAGAAACACGGTTCCTTATTTCTGGAATGGTTAAGTCTTCAACGTTGGTGTGATAATGACTACCTATAGTATTTTGTTCAAGTGGAAACATCAGTGTAAACAAAAACCTCTGATACACCATATTAGCAGCCAAGTAAATGACCTAATTAATAGCAGGTATAATAAGATTATCATCTTCCTACGTGTAGGAAGCTTATTCTCTGCGGACATTGTCAAATATTACATTTTTTCTGATGAAAACATAAATTAGAGTTTTAAAAAATATTGATACCACCATGATTTAATCCAAACCCGGGATTATTTCAGATTTCGATGGTTATTGTTTTAAACCATTGTTTAAGAAGTATAAAATTATGTGAACCTGAATATATTTAGAAAGGGAAATTTGATGCCCAAGTAATATATTTGACACCACTGCTTTTGTAATTAACTGGATGCACTGCACTTTTAATACGTTTCAAAGTTACAATCCTGTAATTTCCTGTGAAAGGAAGTAGTTGCCAAATATTTAGGCCTATCACTGAAGATTAGCTTTGAAATCTTATTTTCTCTCCTCTCCCTTCACTTTTCCCCACATTCTGTGCAAAAAGATTTAACAAATAGTTTCATAAAGAAATGTTGTGTGTTGTGACAAATATGTTGGAAAGACATGGTTTGGAAAGGCATTCTAGAAGCTATTTATGTAAAATCAATAAAAGTTGATTATTACTATTATTAAACTGTATCAGTGAAATATTGTAACAGCACAAAGTATCCTTTGTGCATTTGATGTCCATTTGGAGCCACAGAAGTGATGTGGACTGTCAGAACAAAACTTTTTAAGTGTTCCCGAATGCTCCAGGCCGAGGGCGAAAGACAGGGATATCACATTCTTTTTATACTTCACATCTTTATTAGGTTGGAGTGTTTTTGCAAGAGACCAGTCATAAAACTTAATGCTTGGTATCCTGAAGCAAGTATTTTTTTCTGAGTCACCGTGAACAGTGTCCTACTACTTAAACATACTAGCACGCGAGCTGGTGTTTTGTAACTGACAAATGCAGACAAGTGACTTTCGCTAACCCCCCTGGCTCCAGTGCTCCACTTTGTCCCCCCGAAAACTAGGAGATTAGAAGTAAACTTTGTTTCCATGATAATGACAGCTAATATTCAAGTTTTCTATTTCTTCCTATTTCAGTTTTGCTAGTTGATATGTTTTAGGAGTTTATCCTTTTCTTCCAGGTTGTCCCATTTGTTGGCATATCGTTTTTCATAACACTCTCTTATAATAGATTGTGTGTGTGGTGTTGGTTGGTACTTCTCTCCTCTCACTTGTGATTTTATTTATTTGGGTCCTTCCTCTTTTCTTTTGGGTAAGTCTGGCTAGAGGTTTATCGATTTTTTAAATTTTTTTCTAAGAATGTGCTCCTGGTTTCATTGATCTGTTCTATTTTCTTAATTTCTATTTAAACTTATTTTAGTTTATTATTTATTTCTGCTCTGTTCTTTATTATTTCCTTCCTTCTGCTGGTGTTAGGCTTTGTTTGTTTTTCTAGTTCCTTTAGATGTAAGGTTAGGTTGTTTATTTGAGATTTTTCTTGCTTCTTAGGGTAGGCCTGTATTGCTACATACTTCCCTCTTAGGACCGCTTTTGCCGCATCCCAAAGGTTTTAGACTCTTTTGAATGGCAGCTAATATTTATCGAACTTTTACTTTTTTTTTTAATTTTTTTAATGTTTACTTATTCTTGAGTGAGAGAGAGACAGAACATGAGCAGCAGAGGGGCAGAGAGAGAGAGAGGGGGGGACACAGAATCCGAAGCAGGCTCCAGGCTCCGAGCAGTCAGCACAGAGCCCGATGCGGGGCTCGAACTCTCCAACTGTGAGATCATGACCTGAGCCAAAGTCGGACGCTCAACCGACTGAGCCACCCAGGTGCCCCTCGAACTTTTACTCTTGATCAGGCACTATTACAACTCCTTGACATGAGGAAATTGGGTTACAGTTACGCGACTTCTCCAAGGTTATTTCTCTCTCATGTAAAGCCCAGTGTGGATGTTTCCGGTCAGTGGACAGCTATCCACAGTCAGAAATTCTAAGACCCAGGCTCCTTCCATCTTGGAGCTCCCTGTCTCTAGTTTACAGAGTCTTACCTGTTGAGGGAGCCCATAGGGGAAGAGGGAAAAGTACCCATGGAAAATTTTTGTGGGTCAGGCCTGAAAGTCATGCATATCCCTTGCCATGTTCCTTTGGACAAAACTTAGTTGTATGACCAATCGCACTGAAAGAGATTCTGGAAAATGTGCCCAGTCATGCCCGGAGGACAGGGCAGCTGCTTTCTGGAACAGCTCGCCAGTTTGCCACACTCACATAATTTATTCATCTTTTTGGGGGGTCCCAGTAAAGCCATTGACACGATGAATGAGCCCCCAGAGTATTTCAGGTTATCCATCCACTGGATGTCTTTGTCCCTTAATTCCATAATTCGAATTGTGAGTGTTAGTTTCCTCTAGATTCTTACTCCTTTGTCGTTAACAGAAAATAAAGGACAGAATTTATAGGGAGAGGAAAGCTTCCTAAAGATGTCAGTAATAATCAAACTAGTCTGTACCGTCCCATCTTTTTTCTTTCTTCTTCTTTTTTTTCCACTTTTGTTCTTAAATTCTAATCTTACTAAGCAGTATTACGTTAAGTAGTCCCGCAGTTCTTTTCTATACTACTACTGCATTGTCCAAGTCTCCTTTGGAGGAATTCAGACAATATTAATGGAAGTGAGGATCTAGATTCCTTCTCACAGGAACATCAGGTGAAAGGCTTTTCCCCTTGACTTTGTAGCTTATTCTGGTGAAAGAACAGAAAGGGACAGTCCACTTTTTCCACTTTTATGGTAGACATTGGGAAATGGATGGAGGTGGTACAAGAACACATTCAAAAACCCAGAGACTTTGATTGGGTTCTGTCCTGCTCTTGGCTGTCTCTGTTTCTTTGTCCCTCTGGCTCTTTGTGCTGTGAATTTCCTACGTCTCCTTTCTCTCCCATGTTTCTCTTCCCATCTTAAAGAAGTCAGGGACAGATCTGGTTGAGAATTAGGAGTTCAGGTTTTGATACGTGGAGTATGCAGTGCTAGCAGATTATGTAAATAGAGATGATGTCTGGGAGGAAGATGGAAAGTAGGAAGACAAATCAGAACAAAGATTCGAGATTAGAGAAGGAAAGTTTGAGGCCACGAGATTGCCGCGTGCAAAAAGATATCCAAAGAAACAAACCGACTTAAGGGGTTAAGAACTTCCTTTTCTTGTCTTCCCGACTTCTTCAAAGTCAAAAACTTGGGCAGTCTTCTATCAGCAGCTACTGCTTTCTGTCCTCTGTCATTGTTAAGTGCACCCAATTTATTCTAGACCCCAGAATCCTTCAAAGTAGAGACTATGTGAAAAGACATGGTTGAGGTTCGGGGTGCCTGGGTGGCTCAGTCAGTTAAGCATCTGACTTCGGCTCAGGTCATGATCTCACGGTCCGTGAGCTTGAACCCCATGTCCGCCTTTGTGCCAACAGCCCTCAACCCCCACACCCCAAAAACACCCACATGGTTGAGGTTTGATAAATACTCCGCCGAATGAGTTAATGAAACATTAATTCAGGAAGCATTTAATGAGCCCCTACCAGGTGTCATACCTCTGCACCAGATGCTGCAAATTTTATTCTGTAGATTCTTAAGCACTGTCTTTTTAGCCAGTAAATCACTTCTTATTCATTAGCTGACTTTTCCTGAGAGCCTGGGAGGAGTCAAAGGGAAAGTAAAGAGTATTCAGGTGGGTCCTAATCCAGAATGGACTGTCCTTTTTTTTTCTCACTCGAAGTCACACCTCCGCTGGGAATGAACCAACAAAGCTTGCCCGTACCCTGGATTCTGACCATATAGGAATCAGTAGTATGAGTACCGATCAGAGAGTCGAATGCACCTGTATGGAGTTACTACATAACAGTGCTCTGGATACAAAAAGAAAAAAAAAGGGGCGCCTGGGTGGCTCAGTCGGTTAAGCGGCCGACTTCGGCTCAGGTCATGATCTCACGGTCTGTGAGTTTGAGCCCCGCGCCGGACTCTGTGCTGATGGCTCAGGGCCTGGAGCCTGCTTCGGATTCCGTGTCTCCCTCTCTCTCTGCCCTTCCCCTGCTCACACTCTGTCTCTATGTCTCTCAAAAATAAATAAAAACGTTAAAAAAAAATTCAAAAAGAAAAAAAAAATCTTCAGAATTATTGGTTAATTACACCAAGAAATGCCGAACCTGGGAGGACAGCCTACAACTTCAGCTGGAGTGTAATTCATCTCAGAGGAATTGCCCACGCTAATTGCTTTGGAGTTGAAACCATTTTGAGTCCTGGCTCTGCCACTTGCAGATTGCATGACCTTGGTTTCTCTATCTGTTAACTGACGAAAATACTGCCTACCCAATAAGATTAAATGGGTTAGAAACACTCAATTAAATGTCAACAGAGGCTATTATTCGTGTAAATTATGGGCCTTTGCTTTGCAAAATGTTCAGCGATTATTATCATTACACCTAGGATAGCCCCTCAATGGAAATCAATTACTGGGAGAAAAAAAATGCCCCGGGGTAATTTCACCTTAACATGGGAGGGCAAAAGACACTGGGAGACCTAGAAATAGGAAGCACAGAGGAAAACCCTAAGAAAAACCAAAATTGACACATATATCTACTGTAAATTTTCTTTGTAAGAATTGTAAGATATCTAAATTATTTGTTGCTAAGTAATTTTATTTTTAAAATGGATTGCTGGGGCGCCTGGGTGACTCAGTGGGTTAAGTATCCAAATCTTGGTTTCGGCTCAGGTCGTGATCTCACGGTTCGTGGGATTGAGCCCTGCATCAGGCTCTGAGCTGACAGTGCAGAACTTGCTTGGGATTCTATGTCTGTCTCTGCCTTTCCCACCCCCCAGTAAGTAAATAAACTTAAAAAAAATTTTTGGACTATAGACTTTCATCCACTTCTTGTATCATTTTGTTATCTATTTTAAAATTATAATTTTACACACTAAGCCATTTCCTTAGATGAAAACATGGCCTCCTGACATGTTCTACCAAACAAACAAATGGGAAGCCTGGAAACTTAGTGCACATTCTGATATTTAAGAGGAATTGCTGTGGTGACTTTTGTCCACTGCTTCATTAGGATTTTTTTTTCTTTCAATTAACTCAATGGAGGTATAATTTCAATACAGTAAAATGTACTCACTGTATGGTTCGATGAACTTTTACGAATGTGTATGCCATCTAAGTAGCACCCCAATTAAGATATAGAATATTTCAGGGCACCCAGGGTGGCGTAGTCAGTTAAGCGTCCAACTCTTGATCTCAGCTCAAGCCATGATCTCATGGGTTCGTGAGTTCGAGCCCGGCATCAGGCTGTGTGCTGATAGTGGGGAACCTGTCTCTCCTCTCTGCCCCTCCCCGGCTTGTTCTCTCTCTCTCTTCTCTCTCTCTCTTTCAAATAAACTTTTAAAAAATTAAATAAAAAAAAAAAAGATACAGAACATTTTCTTTACCAGAAAAAAATGTTATCTTCCTTCGCAATCTCTCCACAGCCCTAGGTAACCACTGACCCACCTTCTGTTACTGGAGATTAACTTTGCTTGTTCTAGAATTTCTTATATATTGAATCAGATCGTATGTTCTTTTGTGTTTCGTTTTTTTAGTTTACATGTTTTGAAATTCAGGCTATTGTGTATGTCTGTAATTTGTTCCTTTGTGTTGCTGTTCAATTGAAGTATATTACAATTTGTTTATGTGTGTATCTAGTGATGGATATTTGGGTTATTTCTAGGTGAAGTTATTATGAATAAAGCTGCTACAAACAAATGTACAAGTCGTCGGATCTATGTTTCCATTTCTTTCTGGTAAATACCTGTTAGTATAATTCCTCTGTACCAGGGTAGATATATGTTTAATTTTACAAGAGACCATCAAACTCTTCTCCAAAGTGATTGTACCATTTTACATCCTGACTACAAATGATGAGAATTCCATTTCCTCCATCCTCACTAACACTCAGTATTGTCAGTCCCTATTTTTAGCCCTGCAAGTGGGTATGGAGTAGTGTCTTTGGCTGTTTGACACTTCTTTTCTGAAGTCTCTTCAAGTCGTTTGGCTACATTTTAGATGAAGCTGTTTTTCTTTCTATTATTGATTGATAAGAATTCTTATATATTGGAGTGAAATAAGTCAGGCAGAGAAAGACAGACGCCATATGTTTCCGCGCATCGGTGGATTTTGAGAGACTTAGAAGACCATGGGGGAGGGGAAGAGGTATAAAAAAAGTCATAGAGAGGAAGGGAAGGAGGCAAAACATAAAAGACTCTTAAATACTGAGAACAAACTGAGGGTTGATGGGGGGTGTAGGAGAGGGGAGAGTGGGTGTTAATTGTGTTTTTCAATCAAACACAGGAAAGTTATTTAATTTCGATTAAGACCAATTTATCAATTTACATTTTGATAATTATTGCATTCTATGTCCCATCTAAGAAGTCTTTGCTTATCTCAAAGCAAGGTCGGACTTCTTTTTGTGGGAAAAATTTTGATAATGCATTCAAATTCTTAACAGATATAAGGCTTTTCATATTTTTATTTCTCCATTTGTCAGTTTTGATGCACTGGTTTTCAAGAAATTTGTTTATTTCAAGTTTTCAATTTTTTTTTGCCATAAAGTTGTAATATTCCCCTATTATACTTTTTTTTTAATGTTTATTTATTTTTGAGGGGGGGAGGGTCAGAGAGAGGGAGACAGAGGGTCTGATGGAGGCTGCACAAGGAAGAACCCTATTTGGGGCTTGAACTCGTGAACCATGAGATCATGGCCTACGCCACTTAGGAGCCCCCTCTCCCTATAACGCTTTCAATGCTTACAGGATCTGTAGTGATGTTTCCTTTTTTTTTTTTTTTTTTCCTTTTTAAAATTCCTGACACTGATCATTTGTTTTCTTCCTTTTCTTGATCAGTATAGCTGAGAGAATATACATTTAACTGATCTTTTACAAAAAAACAACGTTCGGCTCTGTTGATTTTTCTCCATTGCTTGCCTTCAATTTCGTTCACTTCTGCCTTTTTTTCCCTTCTATTTATTTTGGGTTGACATCGATCTCCCTGTCTCTCTCTCTCTCCCTTTCTCTTTCTTTCTCTCTCTAACTTCTCAAGGTAGCAGGTCAGATCATTGATGTAGTTTTGTTTCCCTTTATAAATACAAACATTTCAAGCCACACAATCCCCTGTAAGGCCTGCTGTGACTGCATGCCACACGCTGTGATACGCTGTATCTTTGTTATTCTTCGGTTCCAAGTATTTTCTATATTCAGAGCGATTTCTTTAAAAAAATTTTTTTTAACGTTTATTTATTTTTGAGAGAGAGAGACAGAGTGTGAGCAGGGGAGAGGCAGAGAGAGAGAAGGAGACACAGAATCCAAAGCAGCTCCAGGTTCCGAGCCGTCAACACAGAGCCCAACTCGGGGCTCGAACCCACAAGGGTGAGATCATGACCTGAGCTGAAGTCGGACACCCAACCAACTGAGCCACCCAGGCGCCCCTCAGAGCGATTTCTTTCGTGACCAGTGGTATGCTGGCCTTGTACGGTGTCGGCTCAGCCGAGCCGGAACTGTGCTTCCCAGAATGACTTTCCGACGTCGTTGCGGGTTAGCTTGGCTACCCAAGTCGTTTTGTGTCAGATTTAGAAGGTGGAAAGGGAGCAGCACCATCTCACTTTTCACGCTTGGCAAGACGAAGCCGTCTGTGAAGCGCCGTTGCCCGTTCAGCCATGTTGTAGCTTCCCTGCTGGCTCGCCCTGTGGGCCCGAGGCTGCGTCTGAGCTCCCGTCTGCCCCGCTTCAGCTTCTCCCAGTTCTGGGCCTGAGGTGTGTTCAAGCCTCTGCCGCCCTCCACCTCAAAGCGGTGGCGAGGGGTTGGCAAAGGCCCCAGGCCGCCGTCATGAGTTCCATCGTGAGTTCCCGCACAGCCTCCCAATGCTAGTCTGTCCCTGTGGCCCCCTCATGTCCACCTCACATTTGTCTTTCCTTCCTGACTTCCTCCTGGGCCGACTTCAGATCCCAACGCCAGACAGACACAATCAATCACCTCCTACGAACAGTCACCAGCTTTACCTGTGGTCAAATCCCTCGCTTCTCCGATGGAAACCTGATAAAGAATCTGCTTCTGAAAGTGGTTCCAGAGGTCACAATCTTAAGGATCAGACCTCTGTTGGGGTGCCTGGGTGGCTCAGTCGGTTAAGCGTCCAACTTCAGCTCAGGTCACGATCTCACAGTTCACGGGTTCAAGCCCTGAGTCAGACACAGCTCGGAGCCTAGAGCCCATTTCGGATTCTGTGTCTCCCTCTCTCTCTACCCCTCCCCCACTCACACTCTGCCTCTCTCTCTCAAAAATAAATAACACTTTAAAAAAATTAAAAGATCCCTTGCTCATGCTCTGTCTCTATGTCTCTCAAAAATAAAATTAAAATGTTAAAAAAAATTAAAAAAAAATAAAATAATTAAAAGAAAAAAGCATCAGATCTGTGCAGACTTTTCAAATCACTGCGTGGATCCCTGAAGCTAATGGAACATGGTGTGTCAACTATATTTCATTTAAAAAATTTAAAGACTCAGTCTCTGAATTTGGTCCTGTGTTCTCTGCAAGTGGTTCTCTGATTCAATAGCTTGAAAGTCATTAATGACTCTGCTTCCAAAATTAAAGGGGATATTGGAAGTCCGGGATAATGCAGTGGCAAAACAGTGACTTAAATAATAGAGGAACTTAGACAAAGGCGATGATAAGTTCATGAGTTTTAATTCCCAGTTCAGGGTCCAATTAATTAAGGAACCCAAATGCCCTAATTGAGAATGGCCCTCAATGAGAATATGATTACCCCAAAATAAACTCTTATCTCTGTAGTTGTAGAGCCGAATTTCTGGGGGCCACGTCAGAGTTTAATTGTGCTGGTAGCAAATTAAATTCCTACTCTTACCGACTTTTCTATGTTAAAGGTACGGCATTGATGGGGATGGGGTAGGACTCTGAAAATGAGATAAAGGTAGTAAGAGGGTTCTGCACCCCAACTCCAATGCGTGTGTGTGTGTGTGTGTGCTGGAGGGGGGATTCACACCACCAGGGAATTCTCCGACCCCACCTGGGTGCATTACACTTCAACTCAATCTCGACTCCATCTACTCAGAGAGAGCGTCAGATTTCACAAGATAAGGCCTCAGTCCCACAAGACTGGCCACTTCAGATGCCACGTGTTACCTGTACTTCTGATGCACTGTGACAGAGGTTTTCACAACCTCCCATTCGAGTTTGAATAATGGGCTGGAGTGGCTCGCAGAACTCAGGAAACCTGTTTACTCACTAGATTACTGGCTTATTACAGAGGAAATTAAAAGATCCGAATTCAGCAGCCAGATGGAGATTTACACAGGGCGGGGTCCTGAACAAAGGAGTCTGTCCTTGTGGCATCCAGGGCTTGGCCTGCTGCCATGCAGAAAGGTTCGGGTTCCCAAACCTATAAGCTCTCCAAACCCTCCCCTTTTGTTTTTTTCTGGAGGCCTCATTACAGAGGCGTGATCGGTGAAGTCATTGGCCATTGTGATTAATTCAACCTCCAGTCCCTCCCCCCTCCCAGGAAATAAGAGTGGAACTGAAAATCTATCCCTCTAATCACATGGTTGGCTCTCCTGGCAATCAGCCCCCATCCTTGGGTGTGGTCCAAAAGTTAGCCCATTAACATAACAAATGACACTTTTATTACTCTCCTCACTTAAGACATTCCAAGAGTGTTAGGAGGTGTGTGTGCCAGAAACGGGATGAAGACCAAATATGTATGTTTTATTGTAAATCACATCACAGGTATATAGGCAGATTTGATGCCGCTAGGGACCTTGAGCCCATAAATTCTACCGAACCTCCTCTGCCAGGAGAAGAGAAAATTGTGTAGTAGGCAAAGTATTGTGGCAGCACTATTTAGCAGAAAGATATATGGCATAAAAGTAATATGAGTTCAGATATTGGTTCTGAGCTTATGCATTTTCTTCTATAATTAAGGGATTAAAACATTTCCAGTATTTTAAATAGCTACCATTATTGAATAATATGTTTTTTAATGTTTATTTATTTTTGAGAGAAACAGAGCATGAGCAGGGGAGGGACAGGGAGAGAGGAGACACAGAATCCGAAACAGGCTCCAAGCTCCGAGCTGTCCGCACAGAGCCCGACGCGGGGCTCGAACTCGCGAACCACGAGACCATGACCTGAGCTGAAATCGGACGCTTCACCGACTGAGCCACCCAGGCGCCCTGAAAAATATCTCGTGTAATACCTTGTGCAGAGCCCGTTACATGCATTATCTTATTTAGTCCTTCCCCCAAACCTACGAGTCACATTCTATACTTTACAGATGAAGAAATTTGAGACTGGGAGGGTGAATGCGTGCAAGATCACAGAGCAAACTGATGGCGAGGTCAGGATTTGAACTCAGGATTTAAACGTAGTTCTGTTTAAATTCACAGCCTTTGGTTATGCGCTAGGATATCACTGCTGTGATGTAAAGAGAAACGGACGCAAGATCAAAGTGCCTCGTGGTTAGCACTCGGTCATTGCTACTGTTCATTCTAAATCTGCTAACCGAAGCCCTCTTACCAGTCCTTTTACTTCCCTCCACTCTTCCTCCTAGCAGTCTCTTTCTCTAGGTTAAAGCTCCATGATCAATTCATTTGCAAGGGTGAATGATTAACGTCGTCGTAAGCCTGCTTCTAGAAGCTTTTATGCAATCACAAAACGTCAGGCCTGTGGAGGACACTAAGGATCACGAGTTCAACCCTTAATTTGCAGAAGGAACAAGTCCAAAGAGTTACGTGGAATTATTCAACGTCACATGGTGAGCTCACAGGCGGGATGGCAACTCCGTTGAGAAGATTAAGAGAAAGACAGTGAAAGCAGGTGTTCAAATTCCCCCGAAAGCAGCTCTACTGATATCACGCAGGGCAGCTCCCCCTGGAAAGTTTTTTGTGGTGCTGGAGTTGTAGAAAAAGTAGTCTCTCTTGATGAGTGTGAAATCACTTACTGGGTAGTTATGGGTAATCCTTACAAATCCTATTCTTCAAAGTACCATCCCGTAGGAAATTAAGGAATTTGTTTATCAGACTTCTGGATTAAGAGCTGGCGTGGGAAGTTCCCACTCCCTTTAGGATGCCAAGCTTCCGGCTACTTGAGTACTCGTTAGGAATTCCGTGGGGCGCCTGGGTGGCTCGGTCGGTTAAGCGGCCGACTTCAGCTCAGGTCATGATCTCACGGTCTGTGAGTTCGAGCCCCGCATCGGGCTCTGTGCTGGCGGCTCGGAGCCTGGAGCCTGCTTCAGATTCTGTATCTCCCTCTCTCTGCGCCCTTCCCCTGCTTATACTCTGTCTCTATGTCTCTCAAAAATAAATAAACGTTTAGAAAAAAGAAAAAAGAAATTCCGTGCCTACTGACGAGAAGGGTTTATGTTAGACTCGATCTTAGGATTTACTTAGCACCCAGAATGAGGGCTCAAAGTGATAGGGACGTGTTTCCTGGCTTCCTCTTCCTGTCTTCCTCCTTTCGTTCAGCAATTCAGACCGGAAGCCACTAGGTGGTGTCAAACAAGGAAGACCCGCTGTCAGGGACAGTCTGGAGCAGGAGCTGGACCTCTTGCGGGCTGAGGAAAGCTTTGTGCTTATGCAATGTTCGGTATATGCATTACCTTTCAGAATGAATAAAAGCTTTCAAATACATTTAATTGGTGTTAAAAAAAAATGAAGAAGGGTGCCTGGGTGGCTCAGTCAGTTAAGTGTCCAACTTTAGCTCAGGTCATGATTTCACAGTTCATGAGTTCAGGCCCCGCGTCGGGCTCTGTGCTGGCAGCTCAGAGCCTGGAGCCTGCTTCGGATTCTGTGTCTCCCTCTCTCTCTCTGCCCCTCCCCTGCTCGTGCTCTATCTCTCAAAAACAAATAAACGTTAAAAAAAAAATTTTTTTTTAAATGGACTCCCAGGGTGCTGCTTTGTAAGGGAGTGACATTTGAGCAGAGACCCGCCCCCGCCCGAATGACGAGAGAGAAAGTCACGTGGGCATCTATGAGAGGGGTATTCAGGGCAGGTCTTTGGTGTGTTCGAGGAAGAAAAATGAGGCTGCTGTGACCTGGGCCTACCTTCCCGGAAAGTTATGGAACTGCGAGGAAGTTTAGAAGTTACAGACAGAGGTAAGGAACGTGAGGGGGCCAGAAGAGGGACGAGGTGCGCTCAGGTTGCCTGGAAGTCTAGAAGAGTGAGTACCAGGACCTGTGAGTCGAAGGACAGAGGATTTGAAGGACAGCGTTTGATGACGGTGCTGCAGTGTGGCACCGGTAGTCAGACACTCGGGGCTTAACTTGCGGCAGCGAACTTACCTCTCCAGGTCTTTGTTGCCCCCTTCGTCAAAGGAAGAGCCAAATTTCCTCTCTCTTCCTTTCCTTGTGCAACTGTCTTACACGTTAGATATGAAATATACACATGGATACTGATAACTGGACAAAACACGGGCATTACAATTATGATCTCTTTGAAAGGCTGAAGAAAAAGTTCATGTAATTGGACGGGGTGGGGGAGATATTCTTTGTTACAGACTGACCTTCCGTTCTTTCCAGTGGGGTTGTTTTTTTCTCCCCAATTTTGTTGATTTCGTTTTGTTTTTCCTGGCTGAGGCCGAGTCGTTTCCAGGATCAGACGGTAGGTGGCGCAGTTACACTTTTCCCCACGTGCTAGCGCTCAAAGCAAGAGCATCCACACTTCTTGTCTAGACAGAGGACGTGCACCGAATCACAAAATCTGCAGACCGGAGGGCTCTGGAAAGGTCATGTGCTCCCTCCCTTGTCTTTAGAAACTCTCGCCTCAGCCAGCCTGAAGGTGATGCATCCTGCCTGCTAGGTTCCTTCGGGCTGGGTTTAAATCTCCCCCGTTCCAGGCCTGGCCGTTTATTTTAGGCTCAACAACAAAAGAGCTGACCGAATAAAATCCGGTGTGTGCATGTGCCACCTCCCTTCCCCGTGGGGCAGCCTAGCGCTCGGTGCGGCAGGCTAGCAGACTGATTTTCCTCATTCTGATGGTTTAGTGACTACCATCCGAGGGTTCTCGCAAAGCATCGTGGTTGTCTTAAGTTATTCCCCAGTGTTTTGGGTCCTGATAGAGACAGAGAAAACACCACGCAAGTGTATTTACAAAATGGCGGGACTTAAAATCAGCAGGGCAAGATTTAGACCTCCCTCCCCCGCACCCCCCCCCCCGCCCCGGCCCTAGGGAGATGCTTATTCCAATAATGTGTGTCTCGCCCCGAAGGAGGTGTATGAAAAGATTTGTTTTTCAGTTGTATGCAACTAATATGCGCCTGAAATTTTTTCTATGAAGTTCTCTCCTGTCTGCATGTTTTATCCTGTTTTTCCATTAGAAAGCCTAGCATTAGGGCGCCTGGGTGGCTCAGCTGGTTAAACATTTGACTCCATTTCGGCTCAGGTCATGATCTCATGGTGCATGGGTGCCAGCCCCTCACTGGGCTCTGTGCGGACAACACAGAGCCTGCTTGGGACTCTCTCTTCCACTCTCTCTAATCTCCCCCATCCTTAAAATAAAGAAATAAACCAAAAAAAAAAAAAAAAAAAAGGAAAAGAAAAAGAAAGAAAAGTAAAGAAATCACAGTGTTTCCCCCTTCTTTGGAAAAACCTAAGAGTTAATAAAGCCACATTTAGGGGTATAGTAATTTTTAACTGTTCTAAGGACAACGTTTTCATGGTCAGCCATTAATCATACTACTCAAAGCAGGTTGCAGAGTATATGTGCCCATTAGCCAGCAAGTCTAAAGGGAATAAAAGCCATGAATTATGTAAATCAGATGTTAGACACCTTTTCAATTAAACTCGCGCCCAGTTTTCTAAAGCAGGAGAGGAGCACAGCAGTCTTTTTGCGTTGCAACCTTTTCCTCCAAAATTTTATAAGAGAGCCTAGTTGTTTTCGAACGAACACATTGCTTTGGAATTAGCGGTTGATTAGCAATGGGGAAAAGGCACAGGGGCCACCTTCTGGAAGAAATGGGAAAATTCTCAGATACGAATGTTCAGATACTGTTACTATGATTTAGGTAAATTTGTTCATTCAGCTAGTAGTTATGAGAATCTAGCGTATATTTGGCATTAGATAGGAGGTAGGAGAGAGCCACAGTTAAACAGGAATAGCGACAAATTAAAAATGGCGAATATTTTCATAGGAAATACACAAAAGTGCTAGGGGGTCACAAGGCAGTAGGACCTAACTTAGGCTTTGGGGAGGGGGGAAGGAGGGAGGAAATGTCTCCAAAAAGGATGCACCATTGCTCACAGATCTGAAGGTGACAGGTGGAAGGGCCGGTAGAAGAAGGTTCCAGGTAGAAAGAACCGGATGGAAAGGAAGTTGAGAGTTGGAAGAGCATGGGCCATTAAAGACTTGGGTGGAGGTCTAGTACAGTGAGATCATGGAATCCTGGAAAGACACTGAGGCTGGAATGCAAGGCGAAGATGTTTGGCGACAGGAAGACACCGAAGAGTGTATTCAGGGAAGTGACGGCTTGAGATCTGTGTGTAAGAACTATTGCGCTGCCTGCTGTGTGAATGGATGGGCGGTAGGGGGATATAGATTTGGAAGTTAGCACCATATAGATGTTAACGAGAGCCCTGGGAGAGGTGACCCAGGGTGTATGTGTTGAGTGAACAAAGGGCCAAGGACAGAAACCTGAATACTATTGGAAGGTCAAGCAGAAGAGAAACCAATAAAGACACTTGGAAGGAGCCCACCCAGTGAGGTTAACCAGGAGAATGTTTTGCGGCAACGAAGGCGAGAGACTGCTTCAAAATGGAAGGAACTGTCAGTGGTAACAAATGTGGCCAAGTAGCCAAGCAAACTCAGGACCGAGGAGCATCTGGTATATTTAACACGGGGAGGTCTCGGAGGACCTTGGCACGAGCCATCTCAGTAGGGTGGAAGGAGCAGAGTTAGCCTGTGGTGTGGTGTGCAGTGACTGCTTAGTGAGGACATGGAGATGGATGACTCTTCAAGAAGTCCAGCAGCAAATGTGGAGCAAAGGCGGAGCCAGGGGTGGGGGACTGGGCATTCGGTCAAGGTGGGGGATGTTTTATAAATACGAGAAATCTGGAGGATATTTAAGTACTGAAGGAAGTGACAGGTTGAGGGGAGGGTGTTGAACAAAGTCAGGGCGGAGATCACTGGAGGCTGGAGAGGCTGAGATTCAGGATACAGGAAGAGCAGTTGCCTCGGATGGAAGGAAGAATGTGCTTCTGCTGTCAAGGGAGGGCCGAAGGAGAGACTGGGTGTGAACATTGGCACGTTTGTGAGTTTAGTGGCGAGTACTTGAGATTGTTCTTGTCTGGTGACTCTCATTTTCTCTGTGAGGGAAAAAGGGACTAAGGGGTACCTTTTTTCAACAGAATAGAGAACCTAGAAATGGACCCACAAACGTATGGCCAACTCATCTTTGACAAAGCAGTAAAGAATATCCAATGGAATAAAGACAGTCTCTTCAGCAAGGGGTGCTGGGAAAACTGGACAGCGACATGCAGAACAATGAACCTGGACCACTTTCCTACCCCACACAGAAAAATAAACTCAAAATGGTTGAAAGACCTAAACATAAGACAGGAAGCCATCAAGATCCTCGAAGAGAAAGCAGGCAAAAACCTCTTTGACCTCGGTCGCAGCAACTTCTTACTCAACACATCTCTAGAGGCAAGGGAAACCAAAGTGAAAATGAACTATTGGGACCTCATCAAGATAAAAAGTTTCTGCACACCGAAGGAAACAATCAGCAAAACTAAAAGGCAACTGATAGAATGGGAGAAGATATTTGCAAATGACATATCAGATAAAGGATTAGTATCCAAAAATCTATGAAGAACTTAGTCAAACTCAACCTCCAAAAAATAAATAATCCAGTGAAGAAATGGAAAGAAGTCATGAATAGACGCTTTTCCAAAGAAGACATCCAGATGGCCAACGGACACATGAAAAGATGCTCAACATCACTCATCGTCAGGGAAATACAAATCAAAACCACAACGAGATACCACCTCACATCTGTCAGGATGCTAAAATTAACAACTCAGGCAACAACAGATGTTGGCAAGGATGTGAAGAGAAAGGATTTCTTTTGCACTGCTGGTGGGAATGCAAACCGGTGCAGCCACTCTGGAAAACGGTATGGTGGTTCCTCAAAAAGTTAAAAATAGAACTACCCTCCCACCCAGCAAGTGCACTACTACGTATTTATCCAAGGGATACAGGGTGTGCTGTTTCGAAAGGGCACATGCACCCCAATGTTTATAGTAGCGTTATCGACAATAGCCAAAGTATGGAAAGAGCCCAAATGTCCACCGATGGATGAATGGATAAAGAAGATGTGGTATATATACAATGGAGTATTACTTTGCAATCAAAAAGAATGAAATCTTGCCATTTGCAACTACGTGGATGGAACTAGAGAGTATTATGGTAAGCAAAATTAGTCAGAGAAAGACAAATATCATAGGACCTCACTCATATGTGGAATTTAAGATGAACATAAGGGAAGGAAAACAAAAATAATACAAAAACAAGGAGGGGAGACAAAAGGTAAGAGACTCTTAAATACAGAGAACAAACTGAGGGTTGCTGGAGGGGTTGTGGGGGGGAGATGGGCTAAATGGGTAAAGGGCATTAAGGAGGACACTTGTTGGGATGAGCACTGGGTGTTATATGTAGGAGATGAATCACTGGATTCTACTCCTGAAATCATTATTGCACTATATGCTAACTAACTTGGATGTAAATTAAAAAATAAATAAAATTTTAAAAATAAATAAATAAAATAAAATCCTTGTTGAAGCATAAGTTTTTAAAAAGCTTCCATAAACTTGACACAGAGAGAAAATTCTTAAAATGTTGTATTTTAAAAAATAGATTTAGATAGGGGCACCTGGGTGACTCAGTTGGTTAAGCGTCAGACTTCAGCTCGGGTCATGATCTCGTGGTTCGTGATTCTGAGCCCCACATTGGGCTCTGTGCTGACAGCTCAGAGACTAGAGCCTGCTTTGGATTCTGTGTCTCCCTCTTTCTGCCCCTCTCCCGCTTGCACTCTGTCTCTCTCTCTCTCCCTCTCTCTCAAAAATAAATAAACATTAAAATAAAAAATAAAAAAAAACAGATTTAGATAAATGTAATTCATGATCAAGACAATATAAAGGTAAGAGACTCATGAAAATTCTCTTCTTAAACAGTTGATGGTGGGCCCCCTAAAGATATTAATTCAAACTAAAGGTGTATATCTTCCTCTAACAAACATTTTATGAATAAATCTAATGGTTAGCTGAATTAAAACAATTTACCTTACACATCCGGATTTAATGTTTTTTTTTCCTCTGAGCAGTTGGATGAATACATAATCACTAATTGCAGTAGGGTTGTATTAAACTTTATGGAACTGGATGATAATTAACACGGTCACCTGAACTTGATTAGATACTTGTATTGAATGCTGGCAATAAGCAAGTTCTTTCTTTGATACCCCCTTAAGTGCATACTAAATATCACAGCATGGTCCAATAAGGATATACACAGAGTCAACGACGTTTGAAGGAATTAGACAGAATAAATGAATCACACTTTTATTCATATAGAGCCCTTCCTGCAGGGGACGGGGAGGGAGAGCCCAGGGAGGTAGCAGAAACTGGTTGTTTCCTTGTCTTAAGATCATGCAGAGTCCAGTGTTCCAACCCATAAAGAGTTAATCCTCCTAGCTGAGGCTGAGATCTTTCCCACGGTATCATTTTTTGAGAGGAGGAAGCACTGGTCCTCTAGAAAGGACCTATAAAACATTGGGAGGACTCCTCAGTAGCAGGAACCCAGGTCCCTTTGTTAGAACTCGAGCTACAATTTTTCCTGTTTTCAACCCAGGTCCTTAGGCAGGAACATTCTCCAAGTAATCATTATGATAGTCCTTCAGATCTTGGCTCTTTGGAAGTCTTCTCGGCACCAAGTCCCTCATATTAATTGTTCTCTCTAGCAAGCTTGGAAGATTAACCTGGAACCCACAGTTAACCCACAAGGGCACAGAAGCTCCTTCACCTCCCTCTAAATACGAACTCTAATGACTTCGGCTTTGGTGGCACAGTCTTGGAAGCCATACTCACGTGGGTCCTACTCCAATGAAAATGCCAGCCCCTACTGACATCAGCCCCGTGTCCCTCTGTCACATTGGAGCAAGTCATTCACAACAGCAAAGAGGAAAGAAGACTTACTCGTCATTGCCCTGCTTCCCCAAGAATCTCACAGCCGCTGTTGGCTATACTAGGACGTGTGACATCCTGACCGCCCTTCTCATCCTTCCTGGCTCTATTTCCGGCCATGACCAAACAGCTATACAGCTAATGGTGTTGAAGGGGCCAAAAGTGACCACCACAGAAGCCACAGTCCTTACGCTTCCTTTCTCCATCCGTCTTTCTCCTCTCATTAAAATCTAAAGAACTACATTCACCTTCTGAAAGGCTTTCCAATCAGCCTAGTATTTCATTTTCTTGTCCTTCATACATTTACTTATTTGGAAATGTCAGACTTGCCTTTGCTTGATGCATTTTGGGGATGTTTTGTATATGCTGTGATGATATATTCCAAGGACGGGTAATGTAGACAGCTCTCTTTTTCTTCAACTTACGTCCTAGGCTGCTCGTTGCTGGTTCTGTGTGGTGCGGGCTCAGATAACTCTGTGTAAAACTCGGCTGTTCATTTGTTAGAGGCCTAAGCAGATGAGTTTTGGCATCGGACGGATCTGGCTTTGGATCTTGCCCCTTGCCACTTGCTGAGTTCGGAGACGGGGAAAACTTACTGCATTTCTACTGGCCTCATTTTCCTCATGAGTAAGTGAGAACTGGTATGCCAAGGACCTGGTAGCATTATTCCAGTACCTGGCCCACAGTGGATTCTCAATCCAGCTGCTAGTAAGAGTCTGAGATGCAATCTTTATCTTTCACAGATGTATAAGGAAAGAAAGGGACCACGACTGTTTGTGCTCACGTTGGCTCTGTATATACAAAGGACCCAAAGTGAGGGTATCTTAATTTCTTTTCAATGGTAAGAAAGCACTGTCTCAATGACTCAAAAGGAGATGAGCCTTAAATCAAACTGTATTTAGTAAGACCTTTTTTATTGAATTATAACTGACATTGAATACAATATTATATTAGTAGTGATTTGATGTTTTTATACTTTACATGATGACCACCATGATAAGTCTAGTTATTACCATATTAATGCCTATATTCCTTAATATTACATTTCATCCCTGAGACTTGTTTTATAACTGGAGTTTTTTCTATCTCTTAATCCCCTTCACCTATTTTAGTCATCCCTCTACTTGCTTCCCCTCTGACAACCACCGGTTTGTTCTTTATCTGTGAGTGCATTTCTGTTCTGTTCATTTGTTTCTTTTTGTATTTTGTCTTTGTTTTTTTCTTTTTTAGATTCCACATATAAATGAAATCATACAGTATGTGTCTTTCTCTGGTCTGACTTATCTCACCTAGCATAATACACTCTAGGTCCACCCATATTGTCACAAATGGCAAGAGTTCTCTTTTTAGTGGCTGAGTAATATTCCAGTGTGTGTGTGTGTGTGTGTGTGTGTGTGTGTGTGTGTGTATACATATATATCATATCTTTATCCATTCATCTATCAATGGACAATTAGGTTGCTTCCATATCTTGGCTATTATAAACAATGCTGCCATGAAGATATATAAGGGTGTATATATCTCTTTAAATTAGTGTTTTCATTTTCTTTGGATAAATACCCAGAAGTGGAATTGCTGGATCACGTGGTAGTTCTATTTTTAACGTTTTGAGGAACCTCCATACTGTTTCCCACTGTGGCTGCACCAGTTTGCGTTCGCATCAACAGTTGCAACGTGAAGTTTCCCTTTTTTCCCACGTCGTCCCCAACACTTGTCATTTCTTGTCTTTTTGGTACGAGCCATTCTGACACACATAAGGTGATATCTCATTGTGGTTTTGATTTGCCGGTTCCTGATGATGAGCGACGTTGAACATGTTTTAACATGTGCCTGTTGGCCATCTGGATGTCTTCTTAGGAAAAATGTCTATTCAGACTCTCTGCCCATTTTTCAATTAGGTCGTTTGGGCTTTTTTTGTTATTATGTTGTACGAGTTCTTTGTGTGTTAGACATCAACCCCTTATTGGATATGTTGCTTGCAAGTATCTTCACCCATTCACTAGGTTGCCTTTCTGTTTTTGTTGATTGTTTCTTCACTGTGCAAAACCTTTTTAGTTTGATGCAATCCTATGTCTTTATTCATACGTCTGTTGCAAATGTATATATATTGACTGATGTCCTTGAGTAATACATTTTGACCATGTTATTCTGGGTCTTAAATAACCCAAGGTCAAATGCCACCCATCTTCAGCTAAATAAGTTGCATGAATTTCCTACCTAGATCTAAGAACAGAGCCGAGAAAGGACTCATGCTCTGGTATATTTTCTAGAAGTCTGTGATAAATTAAAAGGAAATATCGAACTTCTATTTCTCTCAGTTAACCAATATTTATTGGGTTTCCACTGGATGACAGCCTCTGTGCTGGACGCTAAGGCCATAATGAGGAATGAAGCAGGCATGGACCCCGTCCATCTGCCCTCACGGACCTTACAGTCGAGTAGGGAGGTCCCACTGACAAGGAAACAAACAAATGAGGTAAGCTGATGTGTGCCGTGGAGTGCCAAGCTGGAGTCGTAGTGGGGGCATCCGCTTTAGATGGCATAGTCAGTAAAGGGCTCTTCAGGGATGATTTGTAATCCTGAATTTAGTGGATAAGAAGCCAACAACCAAGAGAATGGGAGGAGAGCTCGTCTTGCGTAGTAAAGAGGAAACTACAGGAGGGAGGGGCTGAGTTGAGAAGGTCCTGGGTGTGGCTGCAGGAGCTGGGTCGGGAGCCTGGGTGGTGAGCGGGAGTGGCACTTTCTAATAAATGTCATTCTATTCCTCCCGTTGTCTCCCTGAGTGTTCCAGAAACCCATTCAAACCTGCTCTCCAAAAGCCGCTACCTTCATATTTCACAGTCTCAAAGTTGATACGTTATTAAAGCAAATTGGGAGTTTCAATAGAGCATAACAATGCATAGGAGGACATTTCGGGCTCGGGAACCTGAATTGGTAACTGGAATTGCGTTATTATTTTCAAACGGCCCATCTCCGCCTTTTAGTGTAGAAAACGATTCTACCTGAGCTCTCTCTCTGTCAGGAACCATCTGGATGCAGAGCAGCCACGGGCACCTTTAATATGTAGCCGACTTTCTCTTTGGTGATGAATTACTGTAATACAGTCATAGTCTCCAAAATTTTCTCTTGCTCAGTCTTCTTTAGTGTTTTGGAAAATAATCATTGTAATATATATTTTTTATGATTCAAAACACTGCGGGCGCAATGAAAATGTTTTCGGAACACTTCGACAGCACGGTTAAGGCCACTGTTAGGCTCAAATCAAGCTTCTTATTTGATTAGGTCAGGGTGACCTCCTGCTGTGGCTTTTTGGCACGTTAAAATCCTGCACCGCTCCCTCCGGGTCACTTGCACTTCTGGGGAGGTGTGTACTCACGACCCGCAGAAATTGAGCGACACTGCCCCCAAAGATCCCCCTTGTCACCTCCCTTCCATGCAGTGCATGACTGTGCCGGGCGGGGCGGTGGGGGGAAGTCTGCTGCTTCACGCTGGAGAAATGAACAGTGCCCAGTCTCGTTTCCGTGGTCAGGACCTGCTCCCATGCTCAGGGTAATGGGCCGGCTTCTCTTACAGACTGTTCCTTTAACCCGTTTCTCTCCGAGCCCGTTCACCCCTTCTCTTTAGCAGAATAAACATCATCTCACATTGACCTTAGAAGCACCTCGCTGACTTTAACAGATCCTTTGAGGGGGAGAACTCAATCACTTTTCTTCATGGGGCTTTAAAACACGATCACGGTGATGATAACGAAAATTCCAAGCTCTCTCACCATTTCCTATTAAGTGAATTAGTATCTGTAAAGTTCTTCTCGATGCCTGACGCATATTAAATGTTAGCTACTGTTAGAATCATCGTGATCACCTATTAAGCACATACTAAGTTTCAGGGCACTGTGCTGAATCCTTTCTATACACAATCTCAGTTAATCATTCCGAGAACTCCATAGGGTAGCAGATAATTGACACCCATTTTACAGATTAGGAGATGTAGATTGTAAGAAGCCGCGTGCCCCAAGTGCCCACCGCTGTACATTTTGGAGCTGGGAGTCAAATGCAGTCTCCCCAGCCTGCCTCGTTTGTCCTCTAAATCAACTGTATTTATGTTCAAATGGGAACGATTTAGGGATAGTCCTTTGCAAATGTGTGGGGGATCCACTAAGCTAGAAGATTCTCTCGTACTTGAAAATTCTCTAATGAAGTCTTAGATGCATTTTTTTTAACATTTATTTATTTTTGAGAGACATAGAGACAGAGCATGAGTGGGGGAAGGGCAGAGAGAGAGGGAGGTACAGAATCCGAAGCAGGCTCCAGGCTCTGAGCCGTCAGCACAGAGCCCGACACGGGGCTCGAACTCACAGACCTGTGAGATCATGACCTGAGCCGAAGTCGGACGCTTAGCCGACTGAGCCACCCAGGCGCCCCTTAGATGCTTTCTTAAACGTGAAATGCCTTTGGGCGGGCTCCGGGAGAGAAATAGAAGAAAGGAGGAAGAGACGCAGTATTTACTGAGCACACACACCTATCATTTATATGCACACGGAAGCTTATAAAGTCGTTAGGACTTTCTCTCTCCATTGGAGTTTCACTTGCACAAGAGCAACCGGTTCATCAGTGTTTAATTCAAAATTCAAGCTCACGTCAGTCTGGCCTCAGAGCCCAGCCTCCCACCTAGGGCTCCAGCCTGTACGTTTGTCCTCTTCTTCCTTAGCTCTGTGCATTGCAAGTGCTTCGATAATAATTTCGTAGTTCCACTAAGGTCCTAAAACGTCTTATCCAAGGAGATCAGGGAAATGGCTTCCTTAGAGCGTAGTCAGAGGAAAGGCTAGACGGTTGCCTTCGGGGGATGGTTTCTCAATACAGAACTGCCCACAGGTGTGAAGATGGATGAGCTGACCTCTTAAGTCCCTTCCAGGCCCGGAGCGCCAGGATTTATTTGCCAATGAAAATGTCAGGCTTTTTCTTCCATAAAATGATGTATGACGGTCCGAGTGCATTCTCCACTCCCACCCCCACCTCCTTTTATCTGATTAAAAAGCAAGGATTAAATCAGCAGAAGCTGTGGGAAGGAAGAATTTCTCCAGGAATGATGAGGTTTTCCTGAGACAAAGCAAGGGGACAGGTGGAGGGAGGCCAAGGGAAACCTAGTGGTCTGGCAGGGGACCACCAACCCGGGCGGAGTGGGTGGATGGGACAAAGGACAGGTGTGGCTGAGCTATGACACCTGTCACTCTGCGTGAATCAACAGGCCCGAAGTATAAACCGGTCTCTCCTTCTGAAAAGAAGTAATTACGCAGCCCGAATGAACGGATAGGAAACAATTGGAGAACCATCCATTTTTAACCAGGAGATAGGAGGTCAGACTTGAATCCGAAATCATTCATTCAACTCGATGTTCATCGAGCACCCACTCTGTGCCAGACACCGTTCTGGGCGTGACGGATACGGAAGTGAGCCAGACGATTCTAAATCGTGCCCTCCTGGGGGAGGCAGAAAATAAACAGGGTAAGAAAGTGAAACGTGTAGTATTCCAGTCAGCGTTGAGTGCTGAGTAGAGACATAGGCTAAGTAGAGACATAGGCTAAGTAGAGACATAGGCGGGAGACGGATGCCGCTGTCAGGGGCAAGGGTCGGAAGTTGTGATGTCTGATGGGGGGGCAGGGGGGTGCCTCACTGCAGAGGACATGCCTGAGTCAGTCGAAAGAGCTGAGGGAGCAAAGGAGAGAGAGATTATGAAATCTGGAGGAGGAGAATTCCAGGCAAGGCAAGGGCAATGCAAGGTCCCGAGGTAGGACTGGCCTTGATGCCTTCAAAAATAGTGAGGACAGCGGCGTGGCTGAGGAGAAGGTGGCGTCATAGCGTTTGCAAGGGCTAGATCATCTAGAGCATTCCAAAGGATTTGGGCTTTTACCAGCATGAGCTACCAGCCACTGGGGCTCTTGAGTCACTGAGGGACTTCAACTGAACCTCATTGTAATTGGATGACTCCGGTGTGGTGTGGGGAGCAGGCTGTCCCCTGGGAAGGATAGAGCAGAGAGGCCAGCTGGGAGGCGGTTGCAACAGTCCAGGCCAGCGACGGACCAGTAGCAGTAGTACAGGTGGGGAGAAGTGTCAGTCTCCGGATGTATGTAAATACTAGAGCTTTATTTATTTATTTATTTATTTATTTATTTATTTTATTTATTTTTTTTTAAAGTTTTTTTTAATGTTTATTTATTTTTGGAGGGAGAGAGAGAGACAGAGCGTGAGTAGGGGAGGGGCAGAGAGAAAGCGAAACACAGAATCCGGAGCAGGATCCAGGCTCTGAGCTGTCAGCGAAGAGCCTGATGTGGGGCTCGAACTCATGAACTATGAGGTCATGACCCGAGTCGAAGTCGGACACTTAGTCCACTGAGCCACCCAGGCACCCCAATACTAGAACTTTAAATGCAAAAAGGAAGCCGAGTCTTGGGGGCAGGAAGGAAAGCTTTCCTGACGATCTCTACCCCTCAGTACTCTGCCACAACTCTTCTTCCCAGCAAAAGAACAGTGGGGCTGTGTTAAGGCTGATCGTGTGTTGGTCTGACTTATGGACTTAGTTGGTTTCCACGGAGAGTCTTGCCATATTGGCAGGTGATGGACCCATATCTGTACCAAGCACTGTGCTAGGGACGTTGTATGGAGACGTAAAGAGACATCGGGCAGACTTCCTGCTTAGTCTAGTGGGAGAGACAGGTGTATTGGTCACAAGTTCATTGCGATCGAGTAAGGGAAGAGCCCAGGGTACTATTAGGAGCACCTGATAGTGTCTTGAGTCAGTTTCTGGAAAGAAAGACATTGGGGGGGGAGGGGAGCTGTGAAACACATAGGAATTAGCTGGGAGACAATCATAGGGCGAATCTTGCAGGCAGAAGAACGGCAGGTTCAGAAACAGAGTTTGAACTAGCACGGGGTGTACACGGACCAAGGTAGGGTCACGAGTGGAGAAGAAAAGATTCATCCTCACTCTTAGAAAAATCAACCCAAGGTATATGCTGTTATTCCCGACTCAAATCATCAATGCTTTTAAATATCAGATTGTATGTGTATGAAGCCTGGAGACTAAAAATGGAGTTTGAATCCTGCTACTTGCCCGGCCTTGGGTAAGTCACTCCTTCTGTGAGTCTCGCTTTGTCTCTGCAGGACAGGAACGTACTAACATATGCGTCGCGGTGCTGCTATGAAAACCAAATGAAATATGTCTTCAAAAACACTTCCCTAAATGTAAAGAGCTCTTCAAATATTAGTTACTAGTTTGGAAGCTTGTAACTGAACGAACCCACCACCTTCTGACGACCTCCTCTGTTTATGGTCTTTTCACGCCCTCCCTTGCCACCGCCAGAATTTCATAGACTACTGAGTTTCTCACTCTTGCCATTTTCACCCCGTCTGTGGGGAAATTCCCGTCTTCTCCAACCAGGGCGACTCCAGTGTAGCTCACTGGTGCCTCGGTTAGAGTCTCCTCTCCCATTCGGCCTGGTGTTCATGACAAACCTCCACACTTTTCTCAAGTCCCAAGGCCATGTCAGCACATATTAGCATGAACTTCTACTGCTGTCCTTTCCTCCAGTCTTTACCAAAAACTACTTCAACAACGAAACAATGCCTATCTCTTTCGTAAACACCCTTCCTTCTTCTTCAGGGTCTCTGGGAAGAAGGTATCTCTTCTGTTCAAGATACCCGCCACCCCTCCTTCCCCATCCCCTACCTCTACTCGCTACCCCCGGGACCTTGCTCTGTCCATAATCCCCTTTCTTCTATAAATTCACTTTCTTGCCCTCTGCCCTACCTCAAGATTCACTTTCAGAGGAGAAAGTCTCTCTTGACGTCCCCTTGGCTTCTCAGCCAAGCATCTTGAAAATAGCCCCTGTAAATGGGGTCTTCACTTCTCACTGCACCTGGCCTCTGATCATACCATTCAACTCACTGCTTCCAAAGTCATCACCTCCAAATTGCCACTGGACACCCTCAGTCTTGGTCCAACTGGGCCTTTCTGCTGCCTTTGACGATATTTCTCCTTCAGTTCTTCCTGAAATTCTCCACTTCTGTGACATCTCTCGCGATTCTCCCCCCGCATGTCTGATCATGCCTTTCTGTCCTATTTCATGGGGTCTTCCTCCTCTGCCAACTTCTTAAATATTTGCATTTCCCAAAGGGCTCCCTTCTGGCCCGCGTTCTCTTTTCCTACACTATCCCACACAGTCATGATCACAACGCCCCCTTCCCTGGAGGGGGGGCTAATGGCTCCCAAATTACATCACTGCAGGACCTGAGACCCCCTTCCCGACCATAGGCTTCAAGACATATCACCTGGAGATCCCAAACATAAAAACCAACATGGCCCAAACTACACGCATCACTGCATCACTTTCCCCCACCCAGATTGTTTTCCTGTTTCCTCTCTTGGTAACTGACATTATAATTTTTTGTAATGTTTATTTATTTTTGAGAGAGAGGGAGAGGCAGAGTGTGAACGCAGGAAGGGCAGAGAGAGAGACACACACAGAAGCTGAAGCAGGCGCCAGGCTCTGAGCTGTCAGCACAGAGCCCAACGCGGGGCTCAGACTCACAAACTGTGGGATCATGACCTGAGCCGAAGTCGGACCTTTAACCGACTGAGCCACCCAGGCGCTCTGGTAACTGACCTTATAATCCACTCAGTTACTGAAGTCGGAAAATGGGGACTCATCCCAGACTATTCTACTTCATTCCACCACAAGTGGCCAATCCTCAAAGGTCACCTGCGTGGTCTCCTACCATCTGCTGGATCAGGCTCTCCTCTATGCTGTGTCCTCTGAAGCAGTTCAGGTCTCACCTTCCTCAATACGCCCAGCTGCAGTCACTTACAGGTTGGTCTCCCTGCCTTTGATTTTGTTTCTGTAACCCCCCCCCCCAACATCCGTGTTCTACACTGTCGCCCGGGAGAACAACTGGAGAGTGCGGTGCTGAGTGGGGCACTACCCACCTTAAAACCAATCAGAGGGATCCGGCCCACGGCCTTTGAGACAAAGGACCTGCCTCTTCCAAATCTGTTGAAACGCATCTCCTGCCCTTCACACTTCACACCTTCGTTCCCATTAGGTACATTCTAGAAGGCCCGTTTAGCACTTCTCTTCTTTGCTGGAGCTCTGAATCAGTTAAGTAATAAGACAAGGAGACTGCATACGAAGACCAACATAACCGCTTTGTTACAGATAACGTCCACCTTGGAGAAAGTGGCTCTTATTTGCATTGGAGGGGGATTCCTCCTTGCAGACCCCAGAAGGAGACAAACATGAGCTCCCTGTAAATAGCTCACTTCCAAGGGTGCCTGGGAGGCTCAGTCGGTTCGGTGTCCGACCTCAGCTCAGGTCATGAACTTGCAGTTCATGAGTTTGAGCCCTGTGTTGGGCTCTGTGCTGACAGCTCAGAGCCTGGATCCTGCTTCGGATTCGATGTTTCCCTCTCTCTCTGCCCCTGCCCCACTTGCACTCTGTGACCAGCTCCTCTGGAGGGCAGGGGAGGAGGCATGAGTGACGGGAGCCGAGGACACGGGGCTGTTTGTCAGAATCAGGTCTCCCATCAGAAATGGAGGAGATTGGGGGCGCCTGGGTGGCTCAGTTGCTCGGTCGGTTAAGCCGTTAAGCGTCCGACTTCGGCTCAGGTCATGATCTCCTGGTTGGTGGGTTCGAGTCCCACATCAGGCTCTGTGCTGACAGCTCAGAGCCTGGACCCTGCTTTGGCTTCTGTGTCTCCTTCTCTCTCTGCCCCTCCTCGGCTCATGTTCTGTCTGTCTGTCTCTCTCTCTCAAAAATAAATAAACATTAAAAAAAAAGAGAGAGAAAGAAATGGAGGAGATTGACTATCTTCCCCCAGCTTTACCACAGCTGTTGGTTGTCCTTGGCATGGACCCCTTGCCGAGGAACCCATCGCTAACCCCAATCCATCTCTCTGTATCTCAAAAATAAATAAACACCAAAGAAAAAAAAAAACAAAATAGCTCACTCCAATTAGGAAGACAAGAGACCTGAATCAGGCACATTGCAATTATTCCTCTCAGATTTACTAATCAGAAGCCACTCTGATGAGCAAAGGGAGAGAGAGAGGGCAGGAACTGAGAGCGGAGCTTCCTCCTCGCGGAGATCAGCCACGGGAATGGAGAAGGCGCGTCTCCTTCGGGTCGCCCTGCACCATGCGCCCTTTCTCATGCTGCGTTGACTCCCTAGCGTGTCATCCCCACATTTTCCACCCGCCTGACTTCTATTCATCCTCCAAGACTCAAGTCAGATTGGACCGCCTTCCGAAACTCTCCATGAACTGCCAGGCTGTGCCCTTCTTCCGGGTTCCTATGTCTCTCCCAGGGCGTTCATCCTAGTGCCGCTGATGTCTGTTAATTGGCATGTCTCCCTTAAGGGCAATACCATGCCGTTCGACCTTGTGGGCCCAGCGCCCGGCTGGTACATAGTAGGTACTTAACGAAAGCTTGATGGACTCGGCTGAAATCATCTAAACAAGTCTCTTCATTTGATAAACGACCTTTAAAATCTCCATTTTGTTGGGGCGCCTGGGTAGCTCAGTAGGTTGAGTGTCTGACTTCAGCTCAGGTCATGATCTCATAGCTCCTGGGTTCATGACAGTGTGGAGCCTGCTTGGGATTCTCTCTCTCTTCCTCTCTCTCTCTCTTCCTCCCCAACATGTGCCCTCCCCACCCCCCAGATCAAGAGAAATAACTAAAAACTCAAAAATTTTTAAAAATTATTTTGTAAAGCCTCGTGCTGAAATACTTGGCTGCGTACGGTACTGGGCTGAGCCCATTTCAGAAAAAAACCAAGGGCGGTGGGGGGCGCAAAGCGCACACACGAGGAGGTCCCCTGGTTCTGGGGAGCTCCCCTCTCTCCGCGGTCAGTGGGAGGCAGCGGCAGCGCTGGTGGTCAGCACTTTCTCTGGGGCTTCCCCTCACCCCTGCCCCAGAGGTACCCATCCACACAGGGGCGCCCCAGACCAGGCGTTTACGGTTCCTCCGCCAGCCACAGGACAGCCCGAAAAACGTTCCCCTCCCCGTCTTTCAGACGGGTGCCTGGAGCAGTGACCAGCTCCTCTGGAGGGCAGGGGAGGAGGCATGAGTGAGGGGAGCTGAGGCCAAGTGGCTGTTTGTCAGAATCAGGCCTCTTATCAGAAATGAAGGAGATTAGGGGCGCCTGGGTGGCTCAGCTTGTTAAGCGTCGGATTTCGGCTCATGTCATGATCTCTTGGTTCGTGAGTTCGAGCACCGCGTCGGGCTCTGTGCTGACAGCTTGGAGCCTGCTTTGGATTCTGTGTCTCCCCCTCTCTCTCTGCTCCTCCCCTGCTTGTGTGTGCAAATGCTCTCTCTCTCTCTGGCTCTCAAAGATGAATAAATAAACATTTAAAAAAAAAAGCTCTGTTTTATATATTGAGGGTATTGGTAGCAAAACAGGAAGCCTTGGAGTCAGGCAGGTTTGGTTTCTGATTCTAGATCTACCGTTTATTAACCGTGCGACTTTCCTCAAATGACTTGTCTTTTGCTAAATCCCAGCTTCCTCATCTACAAATTGACGATAATATTACCTTTCTCACCAGTTTGGTATGACAATTAAATAAGATAAAATAAATAAATCTCCTAGCTCACTAGTGCTTGGCAAACACACTGCATCAGCAAGGACCATCGTTTCATTGCTGTTCTTATTAGCAAACTATATTCACTTGAAGAATGTTTAGGTGAATAAATTCAGCAATCAATAAAGGTATAATTCCCACCTTCAAGGAACTTCGAGTCCTGAGAAGGAGCTGCAAATGGGGATTCTGTGTTTCCGGGAGTCTACAGAGGACTGTGTATTTCAAGATTTACTGGGCAGGGTTCTTCAGAGAAACAGAATACACACACACACACACACACACACACACACACACACACACACAATGAGATTTATTACGAGGAATTGGCCCCCATAATTATAGAAGCTGAAAAGTCTCACGATCCACTGTCCACAAGGTAGAGACCGATGGAGACACGGAGAGGCTCGAATGCAGATTGCTAAGCGAAAGGGGCCAATCCGAAAAGACTCCACCCCCTATGATTCTTGGTTTATTACATTCTGGAAAAGACAAAACTATGGAGGCAGGAAGATCAGTGGTTGCCAGGGATTAGACGGGAGGGCGGATGAACAGGCTGAGCACAGAGGATTGTGAAGACAGTGACGCGATTACGTTACTACGATGGTGAATACACGTCAGCACGCATTCGTCCAAATCCAGAGAATGGGCAACAGCAAGAGTGAACCGTCATGTAAATTACAGAGTTTGGGTAAGAACGATGTCGTCCATGTAGGTTTAGGGGTCGTGACAAATGTCGAGAACGGGGAAGCCTATGCGTGTGTAGGGGCAGGGGGAGGATGGGAACTTCCTGTACGCTCAGCCCAATTTTGCCATGAACATAAAATTGCTCTAAAAAATAAAGTTTTTAGTTTTTTAAAAACGTAAGAGGATAACCTGTTTGCTCTGGAGTTCCACCCTCACTCTGCCACAAGCGGAAATGGGGATATACTTACGGCCCTCTTTCGATCGCACAGTGACAGCATCTCATTGGGTGGCGGGTGAAGAACTTTCCGGAAACTGGCTTCCCGAAGGAGGTCCTGGGACGGAGCCCCCTGCTCACCTGCCCGCCTGCACCACTCATGCCAGGGGGTGTCTACAAGAAAGTAAGGGGCTACCCTTTTGTCATAGCAGCTTACCCTTTACCTAACACATAGAATAAGTGAATGGACAGACGAAGAAATGAATGCACAGATCTTTTGTGGAGTACACAGGATCAAATAGTCCCAGCATTTAAGCAGCGTTTGATGAGTTTAATTCACAAATGCCTGGAAATTAAGGCAAAAGGAGGAACACGCGTCCTAAACCACATCTGATGAAAAGATTACCCATTTTCCTCTGTGTTTGATCCCAGAACGTTCTGAGATTCTGTATTTCCAGACACGACGGATTTATCGCCATAGGATCCTACAGTTACTGGGGGTGAGGCGGGGGGAGGAAGGTAGGAGGTAGGAGATTTTCAAGCAGTAAAAGAAATATTGGACAGATGATAAGCCCTTCAGAGATAGAGGCTATAGTTTCTCCCTTCTCTGGATGCCCCTTCCTGCCCTCTCCTATCTCCCCCTCCCCGCCCCCACCTCCCCTCCTGTGCTTCTGCTTGGTACTCCTCTCTCTGTATAAACTGCAACTCTGCCGATCCTCCCTGGGGACTGGGCTCTGACTGCTGTTCCCTGGAGAGGAGAGATGGTAACGAGGCCAGCGCTTTGGGGAATAAGAACCGAAGCCTGCAAATCTGGGAGGAAATTGTGTTATCATTGAATTATAACTTCTCGGTAGAGGAAGTCACTTGATCTTTTCCGCCAACTCTGGGAAAAGCGACACAGCCACTTAATGCTGACCTTAGATCACCTCTTTGTTCAGTAAGATCAGTCCTCACCTTCCCAGAGAGATGGGGCTGGCTTGGGGCGACACTAAAATGGCTAAGCCTCTAAGATTGTTTAGGAACTTTGTGAGTTTCTCTGTAGCCTCTTCACTCTGGTTCTTCAAGTAAAAAAAATAAAAATCACAACTCTGGGAAGAAAAGAGGCCACAGAAATAAGAAGTCTCCAGCCGATGAGAAGGGCTCTGTCAATAAGGGAACATTTGCCAAATTACTGGAATACCAGGCTCCAAAGCATTTGAGATCTGGTAATCATTTTAATAAAAAAAATGTCTCCAGCCCATGCGCCTTAGAAAGTTTTTTGCAAAATGCAGACCAGTTCGAAAGAGGAAAACTTCCCCCCCTCCCGGTGACAATCACTATTAATATTTCAAAGTTTAGTCTTTTCCTCCCCCCCCTCCCCCGCAATGGTCTCCGGGTCTCTCACCATCCCTCTCTACCTCTTTCTCTGTCTTGCTCCCTCCCTCGTGCCAAGCTGGGAGTGTAAAGTACCGACTGTTCTGTCACTGGCTTAATGGTTGAATCATATATAAGAAATCCTTCTTCCGTTTTTAAACCCGCATAGCCACAAGAGGCCGATTCAGCTCTGGGCTCTTAGCGGAGGGCAGGTTTACGTATAGGGTGGTTCTTGCATTCACAAAGGCCCGCTGGGTGGCCATTCGGTACCAGGCTCTGTGCTGGGCTTTAAATAGATGAAAGATACTCGGGCGGGCCTCGGGGAGCTTGTAGTCCAGCCGGGAGGATGGATGATAGACAAGTAATTACCAGGGGGGCGAACATTACACAAAAAGAAACATGAGGGTTCTTGGGGATACGTAACAAGGGCCGGGCTAGGGCGGGAAAGCGATACCTCAGAACTGTTTCCCTGAAGAGGATCTCACTGGTACTGTCTCCAAGCCAATTCACCTTCTTGCTAAGTCCCTCCACTGGTGGGTGAGAAGCACGCGGGGCCGGTCAGGCTGTATGTAGGCATGTATTTATGTATTACTATTATTATGTTTAAGTTTATTTATTTTGAGAGAGAGAGAGAGAGAGAGAGAGAGAGAGAGAAAGCACTAGTGGGTGAAGGGTAGAGAGAGAAAGAAGAGAGAATCCCAAACAGGCTCTGCACTGTCAGCACAGAGCCCAATGCGGGGCTCAAACTCGCAAACTGTGAGATCAGGCCCTGAGCAGAAGTCAGGCGCTCAACCAACTGAGCCACCCAGGTGCCCCCAGGCTGTTTTGAAACACAGCCCTGCTCACCAAAGTCATGCAATCATCCAAGTTCAGTGTCGAAGGAAATGGACCCTCTCCCACACTGCCGTTAGAATTTAAACAGGTACACTCCTTCCAGGAAAACACCTTGGCAATATATGTCCCGAATAAAACGTTAAGAAGTTACCTAAGCTTTGACCCAGTAATTCTTCACCAGGAGTCTAGCCTAAGAAATCGATGAGAAGTTTAGACACACTTTTATTGTATTATATTGTATTTTTATTTTTATTTGAGTATAGTTGATAAAGTTACATTCATTTCAGGCATACAACACAGTGACAAACACAACTCTATAAACAAAAATTCTTGATACTATTGTTTATGATTGTGGGGGAAAAGGAGCAACCTAAATATTCATCAAAATCAGAAAGACAAATAAATTATAGTCTACTCATCTCGTGGAATACTGCGTCATGAATAATCATAGCAACCATCTGTTAAACATTAACTATGTCGCAGAACCTGTTGAAAGCTTTTGAAATATTACCTTGAAAAAAATACCTAATTATATGGAAAATGCTTATCATGTAAAGTCGAGAGGAAAAATGGGAATCAAGATTTTATTTATAGTCTAATTTGTGGGCACCTGGGTGGCTCAGTCGGTTAAGCGTCCAACTTCAGCTCAGGTACTGATCTTGTGGTTCACGAGTTCAAGCCCCACGTCGGGCTCTGTGCTGACAGCTCAGAGCGTGGAGCCTGTTTCAGATTCTGTGTCTCCCTCTCTCCCTTCCCCTCTCCTGCTTGCGCTTTGTCTCTCTCTGTCTCAAAAATAAATGAACATAAAAAAAAAAAAAGAATCATTTACAGTCTAATTTGTATTGGGTCATATGTTTATATGCAAATACAACGGAAACGACGGGATGCTAATGATGGTAAGATCACAAGTGACTGATAATCTCTTCTCTTACTTTTTTAAAAATTTTATCTATTTATTACTATTTTGAGAGAGAGGGAGAGGGCAGCATAAGTGAGGGAGGGAAAGAGAGAGAGGAGAGAGAGAGAGAATCCCAAGCAGTATCCATGCCATCAGCACACGGAGCCCAACTCCCGGCTCGATCTCACAAACTGGAAGCTCATGACTCGAGCTGAAACCAAGAGTCAGACGTTTAACCGACTGAGCCACCCAGGTGCCCCTCTTCTCTTACTTTTTTGTATTTCTGTATTTCTAAATTTTCTGTGATGAAGTACCTGAAACACATCGATGTACTTTAAGACATTATCTTAAAAACACAATTTGGATGCTATTACTGACTCCTTTTCATGAAATAATTATAAATGTTGGGAAAAAAAAAAAACCAGAGTACATCAGATGGATGTCGATAAAATTGCCAGCGGTAGGGACACGTGAGTGGCTCAGTCATCGAGCGTCCAACTTCGGCTCAGGTCGTGACCTCACGGTTTGTGAGTTTCACCCCCACATCGGGCTCGTCGCTGACAGCATAGAGCCTGCTTCGGATCCCCTGTCCCCTTCTCGCTGCCCTCCCCCCTTGCGTGCTCTCTCTCTCAAAAAGGGAGTAAACATTAAAAAAGAAAAGGAAAGAGAAACGAAGTTTCCAGTGGCCCTACTTCCCAACAAAGGTGGAACTCGCAGGGTGGCATCGGCTCCGCTCCTCCCCTGGCCAGACGCTGCCTGGGTTGCCCTAGACACGTTGGAATTCCTCCGGAGAGAACATGGGCTTGAATCCTGATCCTATCACCTAATGGGTAGACCCAAGACAACAGCTCGCTTCGCCTCTCCAATTCTCACTTTCTCCCTCTGTCAAATGGGAGCAGTAACGGGGACCTCACAGGGCTGCTGCGAGGCTCGATTAAGACCACGAACGGGAGGGGCGCCTGGCGGGCTCAGTCAGTTAAGCATCCGACTTCGGCTCAGGTCATGATCTCGCGGTCTGCGAGTTCCAGCCCCGAGTCGGGCTCTGTGCTGACAGCTCAGAGCCTGGAGCCTGCTTCGGATTCTGTGTCTCCCTCTCTCTCTGCCCTTCCCCTGCTCACACTCTGTCTCTCTGTCTCTCAAAAACAAATAAACGTTAAAAAAAATTAAAAATTAAAAAAAAAAAAAGACCACGAACGGGAAACGGTCTCTGCAAAATGCCGGCACCTGCTGACTTAGTGCTGGCTCTGCGCCGGCAGCTCGGGGGCTGCTCGCTGACGGTCCCCCCAGCTGTCATCGGGTTTGCTCCTGACACACCCGTAGGGTTTGCCCAGTCTTCTGCCTGCGGGACGGATTGGGGTTAGCGATGGGTTCCTCGGCAAGGGGTCCATGCCAAGGACAACAAACAGCTGTGGTAAAGCTGGGGGAAGATAGTCAATCTCCTCCATTTCTTTCTCTCTCTTTTTTTAATGTTTATTTATTTTTGAGAGAGAGAGACAGACAGACAGACAGACAGAACATGAGCTGAGGAGGGACAGAGAGAGAAGGAGACACAGAATCGGAAGCAGGGCTCCAGGCTCTGAGCTGTCAGCACAGAGCCTGATGTGGGACTTGAACCTACCAACCAGGAGATCATGACCTGAGCCGAAGTCGGACGCTTAACAGCTTAACCGACCGACCAGCTGAGCCACCCAGGCACCCCCCCATCTCCTCCATTTCTGATGGGAGGCCTGATTCTGACAAACAGCCCCGTGGCCTCGGCTCCCCTCACTCATGCCTCCTCCCCTGCCCTCCAGAGGAGCTGGTCCCTGCTCCAGGCACCCGTCCAAAAGACAGGGAGGGGAACGTTTTTCGGGCTGTCCTGTGGCTGGCGGAGGAACCGTAAACGCCCGGTCTGGGGCGCCCCTGCGTGGATGGGTACCTCTGGGGCAGGGGTGAGGGGAAGCCCCAGAGAAAGTGCTGACCACCAGCGCTGCCGCTGCCTCCCACTGACCGCGGAGAGAGGGGAGCTCCCCAGAACCAGGGGATCTCCTCGTGTGTGCGCTTTGCGCCCCCCACCACCCTTGGTTTTTTTCTGAAATGGGCTCAGCCCAGTACCGTACGCAGCTAGGTATTTGAACAAGCAAGGCTTTATAAAGTAATTTTAACTTTTATTTTGAAATCTTTTTATTAATATTTTAGTTATTTCTCTTGAGAGAGAGAGAGAACACAAGCGGGTGAGGGACAGAGAGAGAATCCCAGGCAGACTCGGCATGGTCAGTGCAGAGCCCAATGGGGAGCTCACACCCATGAGCCGTGAGATCTGACCTGCGCAGAAATCAAGAGTTGGAGGCTTACCAGACTGAGCACCCCCCTCCCCAGCACCCCTCACTTTTATTTTAAAAGCAATCCCTGAGAAGTGATAGGTCTGCAACTTGGAGAGAGACTAAAAACTGTAACTTTCCAGCACTCATGGCTAAAGGAGTAAAGCTATTTCCCCAGGGCTGGCCTTAAATAAAATCTCCTTTGAAATTTTATAACATATACTGGGTGCCTACTTTGTGTTAGGTTGCTTCCTCGGGGGGGTTAACTGGGTTGAGCATAAGGGACAGACACTCACGCATCAGTCATCAGTGTGTGTCCTGATGGAGTTACGGATTACTCTCAAGCTTGTGGTCCACTGTGGCGCCTGATTCTTCTCACCTACACGCCCCGCTCGCTACCCGCGTTTGTGCAATTGATTTAACCCGCCTCCATTTACCCCAACCAAACATCAAAGCAGTGGTTTCCGACTTATCATCTCTCCAATATAATAGACCATTTGAACCACAGAGAAAAATCCAAATGCCGGCTCTTCCAGATTTATGGGCATGTGGGGGTGTTGTCCCTAAAAATAATGAGACCTCATGTCCGCGGGGGCTCTGCAGTCAAAGCAATAATTTCAAAGCTGGATATCAGCAGAAAAACTAATGAGACCATTTAAAATGTGTGTTAATACGGTATGCGTATAAAATTAACAACCCTTTGATCGCTGAGCCACAAACACCCACCCGAGGTCGATCTGGAAGTCACGAAGAGGATTGTCGCTCCGGGGCAGGGCGCCAGACGTGAGCGGGAAGGCACTGGAGCCTAGGGATGACCCAGCTGCATCTTAAAATTAATACTGTGTTAAATTAGCTCCCATGTTAATGCAATTTTGTAACAGCTGCCTGGACGGTGGGAGCAAGAGCCGTTGGGGACACGCAGGGACCTGCCTCGGGCCCATTCCCCTCTCTTTGGTTAATCAGTACCAAAGAATAAAGGCACACTCACTGCCTTACTGGGAACGTATCTACCACTCTGTGAGCGCTCACTAAGCACCAAGTGCTGGGCTCACTCCTTTACACGCATTATCTTGCTTATTCTTTCCAACGTCATTGCGAGGTGGGCCCCTGCCAGTGTCCCGTCTAACAAATACGGAGACGATGCTCTGACGTGGCTTGCCCCGTCTCACCGGCAGGTGGGTGAGCTGGGGATTTTTTGCCGGGGTTCGTCTGTCTTTAAGATGCTCTTTTAGGGGCGCCTGGGTGGCTCAGTTGGTTGGGCGGCCGACTTCGGCTCAGGTCATGATCTCACGGTCTGTGAGTTCGAGCCCCGCGTCGGGCTCTGTGCTGACAGTTCAGAGCCTGGAACCTGCTTCAGATTCTGTGTCCCCCTCTCTCTCTTCCCTTCCCCTGCTCATACTCTGTCTCTGTGTCTCTCAAAAATAAATAAAAAACGTTTAAAAATTAAAAAAAAAAGATGCTCTTTTAACGTGTAGTGTGGATTTCCTTCTTACAAACATCAGTGGTGTGCTTCCTTCACACAGGCCGAGGGGCTTTCTCTACTGTATTGCAACCGAAGTCTAGAAATATTTCCAGCCTACAGATTGATACCTGTTCTTTTTCTTTTAAGTTTATTTTATTTTTATTTTGAGAGAGAGAGAGTGAGAGAGAGCGCACGCACACGAGGGCACAAGTGGGGGAAGGGCAGAAAGAGGAGAGACGGAATCCCAAGCAGCCTCTGCACCCTCAACGCAGAGCCCAATGCGGAGCTCGAACTCATGCCCCATGGCATTGTGATCTGAGCCGAGATCAAGAGTCAGAGGCTTAATGAACTTGGCTGCCCAGGCACAGCAAAGACATGGCGAGTTGAGAGGAGTTCAGAGACGGGCCCCCCGGCGGGCTGGGGTAGAGGCATCTGCCTTTGCTCTCTTAGGTCTGCCCCTAATCCTGCCCCATCACCAGAACACGGGGAGGAAGAGCGGAGAAGGCTCTTGGAACGCAGCCCCGGGCTCGGAAAGTCTGGCAGAAATGGATCCTCCCCGCAGGGCATCTGGGCATCTGTTCACCGCCCGGCACTTTCTGAACTAGCCCGGTCAGAGAAGAGACATCTGTGACCTCATCCAAATGGCCGGGGATCATGGGGAATGAGAAGCCGCCCACGCTGGCCACGCGGACCACCTCCCCTCCCCCCCGCCGGCCACAGATGTATTTTAACCTGCCGTCCCTTGCTCTCCCATTGCAGCAACCCCTGAGGGGACAGCAGGGACGGCCTTGCTGAGGTGCGTTTCCCGGGACACCTCGGGGCAAAGTCCTGTCGCACATAACATGTCCCGTGGAACGAGTCACGCTGAAGCCAGCCTCTGCCAGCAGAGCCTTGAATGCCTTTCAGAAGCTACCAGAAAGACAGCCAACAAACCCATCCTTCCTTTTGAGAAGGGAAGAAAGAGAGGCAGGCAGTTGACAAGGAAGGAAGGCTCCTGGGGAGAGGCGGAACCCAGCTTCCAGTCACAGGGTGGCAGGGAGAGAGAATGGATTAGGAAAGAAATAGTCAGTGACGTAGGCTTCTTTCTATTTTCACAACCGAGATCCCCTGGCTGACCTTTCGGGCCAGCCGGGACATTACACCACACACTGAGCATGCAAAGAGGGCCCACGCCGTCTCTCTCTGCTGCTCTCTCTCCTGCTTGCCCCAGGATGTCACTTAGTCCCTGGGGCCACCCCAGTTTCACCAGAAAACCCCAAACACACAGCCTCCCTGGCGCGCCAAGATGGCGTCGGGAAGAAGGCTTCAACAGCAGGATGGCTCTGGGGCCCACACGCTGACATCTGCTCCGGAGGCACGAGTCCTGGCTGCCAAGCTTCGGGCGGGCTCCCTCACATAGACGACAGGGGAATGCGAGCGCACAGCAGTGGGGAAGTCGCCCCCCGTGCCAGACCTCAAGAGCTCAGGCCGCTCTCCTCGTTCTCTTAAAAACCTATGAAGGGCAAACGGCCCTACAGACCACCAGACAAATGTCTGCTTGCCTTTTGGGCTGGACTTCTTTTTTAGCTCATGACACATTTCCATAATCCCCCAAATCCAACGCACTCAACACCCTCCACAGTCTAGCCTAAACATGGTCGTGAAATCTGCCTCTGGCTACCAGGACCGCGCTAACGTGGGCAATTCGCCCTTCTCTGACCCCCTATCGACTCGCCATGTCTTTCTGGAGCCATTCACTTTACCAGGCAAGGCCCCCCTTCTCACCTCCTCTTAGCCGATAAAACCCTACTTATCTTTCAAGGGCCAGCTCAATTGTCGTCTCTATCACGATGCCCTCCTTCATCGTTCCAGCTACAAGTGATCTATGAGATATGAACAGGACACCTCATGTGGCCCTTCCGACATTCTGGCATGTATCATGGACACCGGTGAGCTTCTCTCCCGTTACCATATTGCAAGTTCTTAGTGGTCAGCCAGTGTTTCTTGTGTCGCTCTGTCTTCCTTGCATCAGTTAGTCCGACGTGATGCAGACATCCTTTCTCGTCGTCCTCTCAGATTCCAGTCCCCACCTGTGAAATATGGCATCTCTCTGTCCCTTCTAAACAGTGAGCTTTCTGGCTTTCTTCCTGGAAGGGTGGCGTCTGTAGATTCTGGCGCTCGGAGAAGATCACCCGGGAGGCATCGCACGGGCAGGGGGAGTTGGGAAGAGTCAGGTCCGTGGTGTCGCAGTGTGTTCATGTAGATTTTCGTACAAATTGTGCCCCTTGGGGGAATCGTGTGATACGGCTGTGCGGGAGAAGCAGAAGCTGAAGGCTAGTGAAGAGTCTTTTTTTCAACAATCCAGGCAAAAATCTAATCTAACTCAGCTAAACAGAGGTGGAGAACGTGGGGAGGAGACCCCAGGAACACTGCGAAGGGAAGAGCCGTAGGGTTCCTTTGTTTCTTTGCACTTACGTCATGTCCATCTCTCTTCTCATAACACAGCCCGGATTGATCTCGCCTTGAGGAACCACCTCTACCATTTGCAGGCCAGACGGCCCAAGTGGGACATGAACCCCCAACTTGGCCAATGAGAAAGCATATACTCCCCCAGTGCTTTCAGAAACGAGACTTTTTTTTTCCTGCTGGGATGGACCACCGAAAAGCCTCCCTGAGGATAAAACCAAATAGAAAAAACAAAGCAAAAAAACCCCAAACACAAAAAACCAAAACGCAGGAACAAACCAAACCAAAACCAAAAGACCCCAGAGTCCTGTTAACATCTTTGAGGCTTTAGATCCTACTGTACTTGAAATCAGCAAACCTCCCAGTCATCTGAACTAGTCCATTTTCTTTTGGCTTAAATCAATTGAGCTGTAGTCCCATAACTTTCAACGGAGGGTCCTAACTAACGTTAGGATTGGCCAGATATCGGACGTAAGGAACCTCAAAGAGTCAAAACGCCCTGGTGTTCGGGGTGTGGGAGGAAGGTGGACCACCATCGCTTGTGGTAAATACAAAGATAAAGAAGTAATGAAAACACTGATATTTAGAAAGCAATACACTGTAAGAGCTGAAACTCATGCAAAAAAAAAAAAAATCCAGCAAAGACTGTTATTTTCAGAGCAAAAAAAGAAGGTAGGGAAAATGGCACAGTTTTAACAACCGGTTAAAATTAGTTCAACCGGCAGAATTAATTCGGTTGCTATTACACTTCTGCCTTCTCCATCAAGTGGGATCTTCGAACTGAAGAGTATAAATACCATGAAAGATAAATGGAAGTGAAGATGTGTGACAATCTGGTAAAAAAAAAAAAAGAATTTATTTGGGGCACCTGAGTGGCTCAGTAGGTTGAGCATCCAACTCCAGATTTCAGCTCAGGTCATGATCCCAGGGTCATGGGATCAAGCCCTGCATCAGGCTAAGCGCTGACCGTGGAGCCTGCTTGGAATTCTCCCTCTCTCCCACTGAGCCCCTGCTCTCTCTCTTTCTATCAAAAAAAAAAAAAAAGGGGGGGGGAAAGAAAGGAATTTACTCATCGAAAATCGTTTCCATCTCCAGACCTATCTGGAGTACATCTTCGTCTCTTGGAGAAACTGACAGGTGTGGCCTCAGCATCATTCAAGAGATTGGTGGAAAATAGGAGATATGAAGGACAAAGTCCCAACGTTCCACAAGGGCAAAGGGATGGCTTTTGAAAACTTCACAGGGAAAATCTAGACACCGATCTCCAACAAAATTCCAGACTTGATTATTAAACACATGGACGTGAATGCTTAATGAACATAGTCGCCACCAGAAGCAAGTGGGGTTTCACACAGAAAGGAGGCATTTAAATCAACACTGTTTCCAAAGTCCTTACAATGCCCACTGCCAGCTTACCTCTCCTTCCTGGTCCCTCACCATTCAACCCCTCTTACCTTTTCCACCCTCGCCTCCTCCACCCCAACCCCCCATTGCACACGAATACACATCTGCTCAAGTCGCCCACACTGACTCTGTCCCTGGGGTGCTCCAAATTCTTTCCTACTGGAGAGACTTTATTCTCACGATTCCTGCTCTCTCGTGCCTCAATTTAGCATAGCAGAGTCCTTCCCATGCATTCGATCACATTTCAATGTGACCTTCTTAAAGACGGACCTTATTAGAAGAACCCCATCCAGTCACCCTGGATCCCATCATCTTATTTTATATTCTTCATCCAAAATGATCTTATTTGCGGGGCGCCTGGGGGGCTCAGTCAGTTAAGTGTCTGACTTCGGCTCGGGTCATGATCTCACGGTTCGTGAGTTTGAGCCCCACGTCGACTCTGGGCTGACGGCTCAGAGCCTGGAGCCTGCTTCAGATTCTGTGTCTCCCTCTCTCTCTGTTCCTCTCCCACTCATGCTCTGTCTCTCTCTCTCTCTCAAAATAAATAAAAATATTAAAAAAATTAAAATGATCTTATTGGTTTACTTCTTTATTATCTCTCTCCACTCCCTGCATCTGTGCTGAAACACAGTAGCCACCAGCCACAGTGGCTATTGAGTGCTTGAATGCGGCAGTCCTACCTGAGACGTGCTACGGGTAAAAACACACACTGGGGTTTGAAGACTTGGCATAGAAAGGGATAGAAAATTCCTCTTAATAAAATATTTGGCATATATGGAGCTAAATACAACATCCTATTAGGATTGATTTCACCTGTGTCCTTGTACTCTTTGTAATGTGACTACTCAAAAAATAAATTACATGTTCCCATTGGATAACAATACCCTAGAAAATAAAACCTAACAAAGACCTAATCTGCCCTTTTTACCGTAAACATATATCCATATTTAGAACCATAGCTAATATACAATAGGCGCTCAAAAAAAAAAAGGCATGAATTCATGCCTTTTTTAAAAAAAGGCACGGTCACTAGATTGGTAGATATTGAAAATGCTGTATCTTTTCTTCCATCGAGGCACTTGACAAGAGCTGTCATTTGTAGATAATAAATTCAAAGTCAGTTGAAGAGCCATTTCCCAAGGAAATTGATTTGAGGTCCCTGGGATAAACTACTTGGAGAAAGAAAAAGGGAAAGTGAGTTGATATGGTGGGATCGCGCTGAAACCAGATCACCGTCTATCGTCCATGCTGTATCATTTTATAGACCATGAAGGGGGGAAAAACTGTACTAAATAAGTCACCATAGTTGGTTTCCTCTGTGAGGATAAATTCTCATCCTTGGGTCGAGAAAATTGTCTTCTGCCGAGCTCCCCCATCCGTTCACCAAATCTGCCGAGGGACATTAGCTAGCTTAAGAGACGAAGGATGTCAGGCCCCCTGGGACATTTCTACTGCCTCGAGTCAAGCTCAAGGGTGCCAAACGCCCCATGGAAGATGTCATAATCTGAATTGCTCCCCCTACCTGAAAAAGAGAGGTTAAAGTCCCAATCCACAATGCCTCGGCATGTGACCGTATTTGGAAACAGGGTGGTCACCGATGTAACTGGTTAAGATGGAGTCATATTGGAGTCGGTGGGGGGGGCCCACTCCAATAGAATTGGCGTTGTTATTGGAAGAAGGAAAGTGGATACAAACGCGTGCCTTTCATAGAGTGTGAAGACCCCCCCCGGGGAGAAGGCAGATGTAGGTGAGGTGCAGCCACGAGCCAAGGAGCACTTAGGGTGACCAGAATCTGGAAGAGGCGGGACGGCTCCTCCTTGAGAGGCTTCAGCGGGAGTCCGGCCCTGCCCACACTTCGATTTGGGGCTTCTAGCCTCAGAACTGTGAAACCGTATGTCTCTTGTTGCTGTAAACCACCCAGTTTGTGGCACTTTGCTCCGGCAGCTCCAGGAAACGAATCTGGATGCCATACTACGCTCCTGGCTGTCCCTCCGGGCACCTGAAGGAAGAAGGGAAACTACGGTGCTGCTCTGCCATGAACCTTTGCCTCAGACTTGAGACCTTAGGACCCTGTCGCTGGGTTATTTATCCCCAGAGCCACCTGGCCCTCACTCCTGCTCACTCCCCTTTCCCGCGGCTGCCTGGTTGTGAGACCCTGGCGGTCCACACGGCGTATCTATCCGACTTGGGACGAAAGCAAAGAACTTCAGTCTTCGTGGCTCACGTTTTAGGGACAGAAAGAAGAGCGAGTGCTTTTGTGGACAAACCTTGTTCTCCTAGTGTCTTCGCGGTTGGAGGCTAGATGAAGAGAAAAAAAAGTAGCAAGATAGTGTGCCGTCAATCATATTCCAAGATCATACATGCTTGCTACCAGACGTACACTCGCTGTGAAGCTGTTCCTCTACCAGCGGTGCTGACCCATACATCCCTCCCCACCTTGTGAATCAGGTCAGAAGATAAACTGTTGCAAAAATTAATGCACCGACAGGGGAAACGAGGCTATCGCCATGGCTTCGACTAATAGACCATACCGTGTCCTGGGCGCCTGGGTGGCTCGGCCAGTTAAGCATCTGATTCTTGATCTTGGCTCAGGTCATGATGTCATGTCACGATCTCTTGGTTCCTGAGTTCAAGCCCTGCGTCGGGCTCTGCGCCTGCTTGGGATTCTGTCTCTCCTTCTCTCTGTCCCTCACCTGCTGTGCTCTCTCTCTCTGTCAAATAAACTTACAAACAAACAAACAAAAAAGATAGACTATGTCCTAACTCCTAAAACTCTGAAAAGTTAGAATTCTCTGTTACAAGTTTAGAAACCATCTCAAGGGGAGCCTGGGTGGTTCAGTCGGTTAAGCGGCCGACTTCGGCTCAGGTCACGATCTCACGGTCTGTGAGATCGAGCCCCGCGTCGGGCTCTGTGCTGCCAGCTCAGAGCCTGGAGCCTGCTTCAGATTCTGTGTCTCCCTCTCTCTCTGCCCTTCCCCTGCTCACACTCTGTCTCTATGTCTCTCAAAAATAAATAAAAATGTTAAAAAAAAAAAAAGGAGAATTAAAAAAAAAAAAAAAAGAAACCATCTCAAGCTGGTTTAAGACAAAAATACTTTTGGGGCTCCTAGGTTACTCAGAGGGTTAAGCATCTGATTTCAGCTCAGGTCGTGATCTCGTAGTCCGTGAGTTCGAGCCCCGCGTCGGGCTCTGGGCTGACAGCTCAGAGCCTGGATCCTGCTTCGGATTCTGGGTCTCCCTTCTCTCTCCGCCCCTCCCCTGCTCGCATGCTGTCTCTTTCTCTCTCCCAAAAAGAAGCAAACATTAAAAAAAATTTTTAAGAGAAAAACACTTATTACTTAAATAAAAACAAACTAAAAGCTGGGTGCGTCCAGAGCCAAGAGCCAGAGCCAGAGGCAGAGGCCTGGAAGCTGAGACGGGAAAGCCGTTGTGTTCACTTTCTACCTTCGTCTCTGCTCTTCTCTCTGCAACTAATTGATCTGCGTGTTTTTTTGTTTTTGTTTTTGTTTGTTTTTTTTCTGTCTGAAGAGCAGCTCTCTTGGTGCATCAGTCCCCTTGGTGGAAATCGCTCCCAAGCCTACATGGTGCAGGTCCAGCCACTAACCTTCTCTCAGTCCCAATTCCTAGTTCCTGGAAGGGATTCGGGCTCAGCTTCAGTCGAGAGCCCACTTCCACACAGTCAGAGGTGGGAGGGGTGGGGCGAGGCAAGGAGCGAGCACCGACTCCAAGCTGGAACGCGCTGCCCAGAGCCAGGCCCGTGGCTCTCAATGTCAGTATCAGGGAGAATGGGCCAGTTGGACAAACAACCCTAAAGGTGACTTCCATGAGGCTTTAAGAAGCTTCTCTAACAAGTCACATGGACACGATGGTAATGTCAAGAGAAGACTGGAAATAGACCAGATAATCCGCCCCTTCTTTATTCTCAATAGGACACAGAGATGGGATTAGGGGACGAATCCCCGTGATTGACGCTGCACTAAAGCTGGCCGCAATTTCTCTCAGTATAATTTCTCTGGCAGGCGACTCCTCGGTCCTTTAAGCAAATAAGCTCTGTTAGCACCACTAAACCAGGGTGCAAAGAGAGTAAAGTCCATCTAGGCCACGGAGAGTGGGCTCCATATCCAGAGCTGAGGTAGGAGTCGGTTAAAGACAGGACGTGGTTCTTTTAGAGGATACCTTAAGAGGGGGGGTTCATGGCCAAATTCCTTCTCCCCACTTCCTTCTAGCAGGGACACAAGTTACTATATAGAATGGTCTGGGTTCAAATCCTTTTCCTACATTACCATTAGCCTTGGGCAAAGACAAATACTGTATGGCATCATTTATATGTGGAACCTTAAAAAAAAAAAAAAGAGCCTACAGAAAAAGAGAAGAATGGCCGATGTCAGAGGCTGGGGGATTTCCCAAGGAGATATTGGTTAAAGGGTACAAACTTTTAGTTAGAAGGTGAATAAGGTCTGTAAACCTAACCTGTACACGGTGACTATAGGTAGTAGCGCTCTGTTGTATACTTGAAACTCACAAAGAGACTAGATCTTTTTAAAAAATTTGTTTAATGCTTATTTAATTTTTGAGAGAGATTGAGAGGCAGGGTGCAAGTGGGGGAGGGACAGAGAGAGAGGGAGACGCAGAATCTGAAGCAAGCTCCAGGCTCTGAGCTGTCGGCATAGAGCCCGACGCGGGGCCTGAACTCACACACCATGAGCTCGTGACCTGAGACAAAGTCGGACGCTTAACTGACTGAGCCGCCCAGGTGCCCCCTGAAGAGAGTAGATCTTGTCCCCCTGCCCCTGCTAAAAAAAAAAAAAGATAACTATGGGAGGTGATGGATGTGTTCATTAATTTGATCGTGGCCATCATTTCACAATGTATATCAAATCATGTCGTTGTGTACTTTAAATATGTACAATTTTATTTGTCAGTCATACCTCAAATTAAAAAATAAAAATTAAAAAAAAGCTTCAAGCAGGTTACTTAACCTTTCTAGACCATAGGTACGGTTGTAATAGTACCTTCCGCACAGAGCTGTAAGAAGTAAATGATATGACCTATGACAAGTGCTTGGCATGGGATCTGACTATTCCTCGGCAGTTGTGTCAGAGCCATATCTGACATACTACCGTTTACTAAGAAAAGAGCCTAGCACCCTTTTCTTGTGTGACTTTATTTTCCACAGTGGAGAAGATAAGCCTAATACAAATTGTGAAATCGCTGGTGCAGTTTTGTTCTAAACAGAAGATCCCCACCCCCACCCCCAGCATTAGAGTTGGGGGAAAACCACCCGCTTGTAAGCTAGCCTCCCCATAAAACTGTAAACACCACGCAACGGGTGACTTTGGCCCCTCTACGGCTGAGCTGGGTGTACGGGATTAGGGAAGAAGTTTAGGATGCTTGGGGGGAAAAAAATCCAGAGGAAAACAAAATATTATTAGCCCTCTAGTAAATCAATCACAGATGGCCTTCAGAAATTAACCCAGAGGCAGAATGCTCATTTTCAGAGAGCACCTGTCTTCTTGAAATGATCTGGAAAAAACCCAAGAACATCGCCCATGTAAGTGATCTGATATTCACCACTTCAGCTGGAAATGCGGGAAAAAAAAAAATCTTTGTTCTTTGTTCTTTCGGCTTTTGTTGCTCCCAATGTTACCCCGTCAACAGTAGATAGAGGAAGAACACATAATGTTTCTACCAGCTATGGATAAGGGGACTCACCTCCCACCCTGCGAAAGGAGCTGACCCGCTCAGAACTGAACTTCTCTGCAAGCAGGTGCAGAAGGAAGCCTGTCTCTCTGGGTCCGGGACGCCATAGAGGGCACTGAAGTGCCCTCCCTCCCCCACCTCCCGTGACTAGTGGGCCCTTTTCACTGAAGACTTGTTTATTGTGTAATTAACGAAAGGTAATGGCCCTTGCAGGTAATTTACCAGGGATCCCAAATTTACACTCACGCCACTGATCAAGATGAACTTTCCCTCCCCTCGTCTTGATCACCCGGCTCTCGAAAACATTAAAAAAAATTTTTTTTTAATGTTTATCCATTTTTGAGAGACGGATGCAAGTGGGGGAGGGGCCGAGAGAGAGGGAGACATAGAATCTGAAGCAGGCTCCAGGCTTCGAACCATCAGCACAGAGCCCGACTCGGGGCTCAAACCCACGAACTGTGAGATCGTAACCTGAGCCGAAGTCGGACGCTTCACGGACTGAGCCACCCAGGCGCCCCTCTAAAACATTTTTAAAGCTCATAGGGCCTCCAAGAGTATCCTGGGTTATTAATCTCAGCATCAGCGCCCTTTTCTCTCAACTAAGATTCCTACTAAAAACACAAAAACAGAAGGGGAGCCACTAAATTTTCCCTTTAAGCCTATTACCTACTTTCTCTTGGGGGGAAAAATAGCTCAGCCAAAGGTTCCTGGCTGGTTGACCCGAACCCTGAGCTTTGTGTCCGCTCAAAACTTCCAGCACATTGTTAAAAATCATAGCTAATGCTTCATGGAAATAAATATTTCAAAACCACTTGCTTTCTGGCCTGCCAGATGGCTGCATTTCACACTTCCAACTGTGTCAGACGCCAAAAAACTTAGCAACTCAAATTTCTGTGGTGGGGTTTGTGATCCTGGAATAGGGGTTGGGTGCGGCATGGGGAATACAGTGCAGGAAGGGTTTTTCTAACTTAAAACAAAACACTGGGGTGCCTGGGTGGCTCAGTCGGTTGAGCTTCCGACTTCGGCTCAGGTCATGATCTCACGGTCTATGAGTTCGAGCCCCGTGTCGGGCTCTGTGTTGACGGCTCAGAGCCTGGAGCCTGCTTCGGATTCTATGTCTCCCTCTCTCTCTGCCCCTCCCCCACTCATGCTCTGACTGTCTCAAAAAAATAAACATAAAAAAAAAAACAAAAAAATTTTTTTTTTTAAGGGACCAAGTTCCACTTACTTCACTCCAGTGGCCTAGCCCCGCCACGGCAATACCGTTCATGGGTCATTCCAGGGAGCCAACACAGCCAGCAAAAGTACTTCTCATATTCGTATCTACCTCCAGCCCCTCCACCTTCGCCTCAAGTCCCGTGTCAGAGTCGGTCCCCTTGTCTCTCTTGGCTCCCTGCGTAGATAGACTCAGGGAACACCGGTCTTCCAGATAGGTCCACACACTGAGAATTCCTTGCATGTTGGACACAGATACACGCACAGGAGCCCAAGGAAGACTGAGGGCCAGGGAGTCTTTTGAATCTTGATAGATTCAAGGTGTCTCGGTCTGTTCAGGCTGTTATACTAGAATATCATGGACGAAGTGGCTTATAAGCAACAGAAATTCATTTCTCGCCGTTCTGGAGGCTGGAAGTCCAAGGTCGAGGCAGATTCAGTGAGGGCGCACTTCCTGGTTCACAGACGGCCATCTTGTCACTGGGTCCTCAAATGGCAGAGGGCCTGAGAGAGCGCTCTGGGGCCTCTTTTATAAGGGCACTAATCTCATTCGTGACCTGTCCCCATGACAGAATCACCTACAGAGGGCACGCTTCCTAACACTTTCGCATTGGGGGTTAGGCTTTCAACATATGAATAAACATTCAGTCCATTGTGGTGGTCTTGATTTCTCTTAGTGCCATTCTGTTTTTCAGGCCTTCTGCTACAAAGATACCAGGGTAGTACACCTTGTGTTTGTTACTACTAGTAGTATTGTTATTATCATATAACTAATATATTTGTTAAAGAAAAATGAGAAAATAAGAATAAACGAAAGAAGCCAAAATTCAAAACATATATATATACACACACACATATACGAACAGAATCTTACAATACAGAGAAAAGCACTACTAACATATAAAACAATTTTTTAAAATATTTATTTATTGTTGAGAGACGGGGAGGGGGGCAGCGTGCAAGCGGGGGAGGGGCAGAGAGAGAGGGAGACACAGAATCCCAAGCAGGCTCCAGGCTCTGAGCTGTCAGCACAGAGCTCGATGGAGCTCGAACTCACGAACTGCGAGACCATGACCTGATCCGAAGTCGGATACTTAACCCACTGAGTTCACCCACGCTGAAGATTTTAACGTACATTCTTTTATAATTTGTCTGTATGTAACTACATCCTGTATGTAAGTACTCATCTATTGACATCAGGTACACCGTATACTGTTTTGAAACCTTTCTCATTTAACAGTATGTTGAGAACATCTTTCCAAAGCCATAGGAACCCTTCTGCACCCGGGCGCATACGGCCTTGGGATCGCTTGCAGATAGAAGGTGCTCCTTCCTCTAAAGACGCCCACAGATTTCAAGAAGTTCAGGGTCGGGGGTGAGTTTACCCCCCTAAGGAGGGCAGGGGGATGACCTTTTTCTCTGACGCCTGTAGAGGCTCCCAGTCTCAGCTGGGGTCTGCTCTAGGTGGAAGGAGGGGCCGGAGGACCCCACTCGGGGTGGTGCGAGAAGGCGCTGGGGTCAGGCGCCCGGTGTCCGCGGGAAGACAGAGGATTGCCACGCCGCCGAGGTAGGACAAGCTATGGGAGTGGCTCCGAAAGCACAGGTGCTTGCTCTCCCCAAGCCTCAGAGGAGGCCCGATGTTCAGCAGAAAGACATAAATCAGTGGCCTCTGGCTGCTGCCTCCCTCCCTCATTAGCATGAGAAATGTCGTGTCCTTGACACCTCCCCCCACCCCCCATCCCCGCCTTGCTCTCGGCCCATGAAGACAGCTGAGAGAGTTTTAGCAGCCGGGAACCTCCTGTAGCCTTGCCAACCGGCCTTTCCCCAGCCCCGAGGGCACCGACACCATCCTCGTGTCCTCCTGCCAACAAGCCTGGCAGGAAAGCTGCTCCCAGAAGCCAGCCCCTCCCAACAGCCTCCTGTGAGGTGACTCCTGACTGGCCAGGGGCCCTGGTAGTCCCGGTGCACCAAGTCCCCTAGAGCTCTGGCGGCCAGCAGAAACTGTGAACAATTGTTCTTTACAAATTGTTTCTTTAAGAAGGTATTGAACCTAGGGGCGCCCGGTGCGGAGGTGGGGGGGGGCTCAGTTGGTTGAGCCTCCGACTTTGGCTCAGGTCACCATCTCCCTGGGGTCGGGCTCCCTGCCGTCAGCACAGAGCCCGCTTCAGAGCCTCTGTCCCCTCGCTCTCTGCCCCTCCCCCGCTCATGCTCTCTCTGTCTCAAAAATAAATAAAAACTAAAATTAGGAAAAAGAAGAAGCACGGACGCTTGAGTGGTTAAGCATCTTACTCTTGACTTTGACTCAGATCATGATCTCGTGGTTCGTGAGTTCTAGCCCCACATCGGGCTCTGTGCTGACAACTCGCAGAGCCTGCTTGGGATTCTCTCCCTCTCCTCTCTCTGTCCCCATCCCCCTCAAAATAAATAAATAAACTTAAAAAAAAAGCTATTGAACCCATCCTTTTCTCCACAAGTTCGGTTCTTCATTAGCTTTTACCTAAATCGGGTTATGGCTGACGTACTTTTCGTCCCACATGCCCTCAGTTTCATCTTCTTTTGATAATTGCGCCAACTTTCCTTTCAGGGAAGTATCGTTCTCCCAATCCACGGGGGCGGGTATGTCACTGAGGCCTGGACAATCAGAGCGCTGGATGTACCTGTCCACAGGGGAAAATACGTTCCATGCGGAGCCAATTGAAGTGCTTCTGTGAAAGTCGAAGTAAGGATTCTGGGAGAAATGGGGTCCCTTTCACTTGTGCATCAAGATAGAGTCTTGAGATTTCCAGCAACTGTCATTCCCACCATGTGGACATAATCTGTCTATAGTGTGACAGAACGTAACACACAAAGAAAAGAGAGAATGAGCAGGGTCGAGCGACGGAGAGAGACCCGAGGGCCTCGTTTGCCCTCCTGGATACGGCTGTCCCTGAAGCCTTTAGAACCTACTACATGGCTTCCTCTTTCTTTATCTATATACTCAGCTGAAGCTAGCTGAAACTGGGTTTTCATGAATGTTAACTGGCGAAATTGACGAATACATCTCTAGGTGACGTCCCTACTTCTAATCTCGCACCTGCTTCCTTCAACCTGTTCTCCTTGGTGCTACCGGAGGAAACTCTACACAATATGTTACGATTTAGAAAACATTTGTAAACTACAAACATGATGATGTCATTTCCTTATCTAGGAAATATCGGCGACTCAGCATGTTCCGCGGGATAATTCCAAACTCCCTGTCACAGGCACGTTAGTCTCCTAAAGTCTGACCGCGGACTCTTCTTCAGTTCTCACCTCCGATCACTGCCTCTCACGCCCTCTTCATGCCCCCAAACCCTATCGTCGCTTCACATCCGTCGCTTCGTACTCTATCGTCGCTCTTCATACTCTAGCTTTACAAACATACTTGTCATTTCCTTTCCGTGTCTTGCTCTTTCTTTGCTCATCTTTCCCCCTGTCCCTACTTCTTGCCTGCTAGGGAATTCATACCGACCCTTCGCAACTCAGCTCAAGAGATGCTGACTTCTTCCGGTAGAACTGGCCAATTTCTCTTTTGTGTCCTACGCTGTCCCGTTGTCCCGTACAAACCTTCATTACCGTTTATGTCGCTCTGTCTTCGCACTTTCTTATTTAACACGGCAGTCTCAGTTACCGGACCCAAGCTTATTGAGGTCAAGGCTGTCAAGGCTTATGTCTTATCTGACTTGGGGCTCCTGGCACTTAGCTCTGTGCCTGGCATACAGTAGGCATACTGGGAATGCTTAATAAATGATTGAACGAATGAAAGAATAATGAGTGTACCCTAAGGAAGGCATGGCTCCAGGAGGCTATGTCGACAATCCCATTTAAACACATCTGGGACAAGTCCGCCCAACCATTTACACACTTATCTTTTCCTTTCGTATCTCCGTTTCCAACTTGACATTGTGCTGTCCCAACCCAGAGGGCACTAGAAGGGATAACCGACAAAGCAAAATCAAAGTTTATCTCTCACATACTCAAAACATTTTAGAAAAAAGCCACTTATTTGGCTTTTCATCATTCAACATCATTCTCAGGGGGGCAAAGATGGCAGAGACAGTCGGTGTCCCCTGATTCTTGGTTCCATGAGGCCCAGGGCCATGCATGGCTCCTTCATGGCGATGTGCCCAGGCACTTAAAAGAGTACTGCATGGGGGTGCCCAGGTGGCTCAGTTGGTTAGGCGTCCAACTCTTGGTTTTGGCTCAGGTCATGATCTCATGGTTCATGAGTTCATGAGTTCAAGCCCTGCGTTGAAACACTTCTGTTACTGCATTAAAAAAAACAAAAAACAAAAAACTAAGTTTATGGAAGTGCTCGGGTGGCTCAGTCAGTTAAGCACCCGACTTCGGCTCAGGTCATGATCTCACAGTTTGTGGGCTCAAGCTCCGTGTCAGGCTCTGGGCTGACAGCTCAGAGCCTGGAGCCTGCTTCAGATTCTGTGTCTCCCTCTCTCCCCCTGCCCCTCCCCTGCTCACATTCTGTCTCTCTCTCAAAAATAAATAAATGTTAAAAAAATTAAAAAAGAAACTAACTTTACAAGGTGACTTGTAAGTTGAAGAATAATAACGAAGTTAAACTCCATGAGAAGACTGCCGTTCCTCTTCTCTGTCACTGACAGTGCTTGTGACATGGGTGACAGACAGCCCAGGGGGTTGTGCTGGGGAGATTGTCGAGCCAGAGCTACAAGGATTTTGAAGGGGCCTGGAAAATGAGGGCTCCCAGTAGAGACCCCCTGAGGAACTCTCAGTGAATGGGGCTATTCTGATTAAAATAACCTTTTATAAGGAGGGGGGAAGATAAGAAAATGTCTTTGCAACTCTCCGATGTTGATGGTTGAGTATGGGCTATTGTGCTTACTCCCTTTCACACGGAGCAAGTTCATTTCCTCCTCATCCACAAAATGGCCGCTATAGTACCTTCTTCATGGGGTCGTTGGGAGATTAAAGAGATGATTCATGGAAAGCACTGAGCACTGTGCCTAACAAGTACTGAATTTTCGGTGTCACTATTTTCTTTATTTGCAATCCCAGGTGGGTATTTGTGTCGAGTGGGCTCAGCACGTTAGCAGAGGCTATGGCCAAAACCAAGAAACAACTACTCTTTTTTCAATAAACCCTTTTGAGCACCTTCCTTCCGGGCACTGTTGCTAGGAACTTGAACCTACAAGGAGGCAGAAAGGTTGGTCACACTCCATCACACCCTTGCATAGGATAGGCATCTGAGCCAAAGAACAGCTCTGTATAAGTAGCAGCAAGCCGCCGGCTCTCGGGGAGCTGAGGTCAGTTTTGCAGGGCACATGCGAGGTGAAGTATAACCACAGGAAGGCACGTGGAAGGAGAGCTAACTATCTTGCATCTGCAAGATGGATTTTTGTGTCAGATGCTACGGGTGTCTGGGTTTTACATGCTACTGACCTTGTGACCAAGATGGCTCTCATCCACTAAGAGAGGGTAACAAGCCTTCTGAACACTCAGACCTTTAGTAAAACTTCCTCTGAAAACACGCAAGAGACATCTCGACTGCCTTCCTCTGGGAGTGCCATGGGTCAGGTCCGTGGAGAGGGAACCATCCAGAGCTATCATTGTGTGCCTGGCAATGACACAGGCAAATGAGCCTGAGCCATGAAAGACACATGGTCGGACCCAAGGTAGGTGGCTGCTAAGATGAAGGGCAGTTCCCAAGCAAGGAACAAAATATGGTTTGGGATTCAAGCGCAACTGATAAACCTCTTTCTTCTGGCTTCACAGTCTTCCTTAACAGAGGGTTTTGTGTGCCTCATCGGGGTTTCCGTACCAGGTTGACCATGAGAATCATCTAGAGAACTTTCGAAAATACGGATTTCTGTGCCCCGCCCCCAGAGACACTGGTTAAATAGCCCTGTGCATGTGTATTATTAAAAAGCTCCTTGGGTAATTCTAGCTAATTCGCAGCTAGGTTGAATCACGCTGGTAGGTAATGATAACAACAAGCACATGATCAGGAAGGAAGCCGAGGCTCACAGGCAAGGGCAGAGCCAAGGCCACGAACTTAGGGCTTCCATGGCTCCAACTCTTCATTCCCAGGAACAAGGAAGCTAGCGATTACCTCTTGACACTCACCGTGAACTCCCTTTCACAGAGACGTAGAGGAAATTCTAAAATCTGATGCCAGCTGGCATTCTAGAATTCTCTGAGACTATGAGTATAGCATATTAGAATATTAAAGATGGGACCACTCAACAATAAAACCAAAAGATTCACAATCTGCAGCTAGAAAAGTCACGGAGTGGTACTCTACCCTTAAGACAAGGAAATACATATTTTTCCTTTACATCACTGCCTCATTTTGATTTAGGAGGGACTCTAAGCATCACTGACCAGGACCCCAGCTACCATATTCTGACATCCAGTGGCAAAGAGGACATGTCTCCCAGGGGCCGTTCCCAGGTAATGACTGTGTGGGGTGGGGGTAATAGGGCAGACCCTTCTTGGGAGACGCTGACCATCCATGACAGCAGTGTTGGCTCAGAGACTCCCGGACTGCCTTGCCAAACCCTCCCTAGACTGCATGGAAGTCTAGGATGCCTCCCCCAACCTTCCTACCTCTGCTCACACTTGATTCGTGATCAGAGAACTCTCCTTCTTAGCGTCCTCTCTCCTTTCTCTCATACGGACATCATTTCCTTTAACAAAGTCCTCACACATTTAATCCGCTTTACCTCCCTACCCCACTTCTTGGAGGACCCAGACTAACAGGGCTACTTTGGAATAGCTGTAGTTCTGAGGCTTCACTGGTCCCCCAGAAACCTCCGGGGGCTTTCAGATCTGTGGCCTTTGGGGTTCGAGGCCTTGGACTTTCAGGGACCTTCAGGCTTATGGCACCAAGCAAACATTCAGAAGAAAAACACAGAGTATTTAGGAATAAATCTCCGTAGATGACTCAAAAGACAGAGATACAAGGGAGCCTCTGATTTTATTTCTTCTTACTACAAGGTAGAAATTCTACTTATTTTACAGATAATGAAACGGAGGCTCAGAGAAGTCAAGTAACCTGCTCAAGATCACTCAACTAATAAATGTCAAAGCCGAGGAAATTTCCAACCTCAAAGGTCACCTTCTGTCTACTCTGCTGCAGGAATTGTTCAGAGCAGCATGACAGGATGCTTAAGAGCACAGTTTGGAACCGGACTGCCTCGCTTCCTCATCTCTAAAGGAAGGAAAATGTACCTGCCTCGGAAGATGACATGAATTAGTGTCGGTAAGTGTTAATTAAACATCTGCCGGTAGGGTCGGTGGCAGTGACGGCATCCGTACCGGGCTGGGTTTCCTTTGTGTGCGTCCATCAGGAAGCTGGGAATGGCAGATGGGGTCTGGGAGGGCTGTGATTTTGTCTGCGAGTGGGTAAATAATAAGTCATTCATGCGACTGAAGTATGGGACACCTGGGGGGAAAGGTACTGAGGGGAAGGGCTGACCAGGACCGTCTCTCCCCAAGGGTGAGTAGGACACAGGGGCAGATTGCCACACCGAGTGAGTCCATTGGCTACTGAAGCCAGAGACTGTCCAAAAATAAGGGGATCCCCCAGCATGGGGAGGGCAGGAGTGGCAGGACGCGAGCTACTTCTTCCAGAGTCGCAGGGGCAGCCCGAGGGACCGAACACTGCCTGGCTCTAGATTTTCTCAGATCCCCCAAAAGCCAAGAAGAACCTTACAGGAAAACTGATTTTTCAGAAGCTAGTTATTAAGCATGTGGTTTACTTAATGACTTAAAAAAACATGACTTGTCTTAAAATACTAGTTTTTTGTTTGTTTGTTTGTTTGTTTTTTCAATGTTTATTTATTTTTGAGAGACATAGAGGCACAGCATGAACAGGGGAAGGTCAGAGAGAGAAGGAGACACAGAATCGAAAGCAGGCTCCAGGCTCTGAGCCATCAGCACAGAGCCGGACGCGGGGCTCGAACTCACAGACCGTGAGATCATGACCTGAGCTGAAGTCGGACGCTCAACCGACTGAGCCACCCAGGCGCCCCATGTTTTTTTGTTTTTTTAAAGAGAGAACAATTAGATAATGAATTGCATCTAGGTCTTGTGGGAAACAGGACCTAAAAAAAACAACAACAACAACCCGATGATCTACAGAGTTTTTTCTGGCAAGTAAGGAAGAGAGAGCAAGCTCCAATGTCCGCCCGCTCCTGCCCTGTCCTAAGAATTTTGCATCAACAAACTTTGTAGTGCACAACGATCTGAAGGATTGGTGTATCAGGATACTCACAGGGCCTTACAGATGCTGCTGCCTTATTCTCATGTAGAAGAGCATTGCCGTGACTCAGGCAAGTTCGGGACACGAGCTGGGAACCAGCGTGCTGGGAAAGGGAAAGGCACCAGACAAGGCCAAGGCGGGAGCCCTGGCACCACGGAGTTCAGTGGGCCATTTACTGAGCACATCCTATGTGCTATTTCCTGGGCTGGCCCCTGAGAGTATAAAGACAGGGGCTTCACAGAGCTCATGGGCTGGTGGGGAGGGAGAGGCAGGCAGATATTGACGCCAAAATGTGACACATGTGTTTAAAAAAAAAAAAAAGTAACACAGCGGGGTACCTGGGTGGCTCAGTTGGTTAAGCATCTGATTCTTGATTTTGGCTCAGGTCACGATCTCATGGTTGTAAGTTCGAGCCCCATGTCAAGCTCTGCTGTGATGGCCTGGAGCCTGCTTGGGATTCTCTCTCTCTCTCTCTCTCTCTCTCTCTCTCTTTTAAGTTTTAAATAAACTTAAAAGAAAAAAGTAACACATCATGCATGCTCCACATTCTTGCCCTGCTGAAGCTCTTCCAGAATCTTCAGTGGCGACCCTCCAACCTTACTTCCGGTCATCATACATAGTCTTCCTTAGGCTGGGAATCCTTTTTCTCCCCATGTCTTGCTTAAACACACTCCCTCAGAGACTCTGTCTTATCCACAATTCTCGCTCCCCAGCTGTCCTCTCTAGGAGCTTATACAGTCGATCCTCGAACAATGCAGGTTTGAACTGTGCGGGTCCACTTATATGTAGATTTTTTTTTCAGTAAGTACAGTAGCATAAATGTATTTTCTCTTCCTCACGATTTTTTTAACAACATTTTCTTTCCCCTAGCTGGCTTCATTGTAAGAATACACTATGGAATACATGCAACATACAAAATACGTATGAATCGACTCTTTATGCTTTCGGTACAGCTCCCAGTCAACAGTAGGCTATTGGTAGTTAAGTTCTTGGGGGTGGGGGCATGTCAAAAGTTATATGCAGATTTTCCACTGCATGGGAGTTGGTACCCCAACTCCTGCATTGTTCAAGGATCAACTGTACTCTTAAGTTTCATGGAAGTGGGACGGTTTCATTGACCACCATATACCCAAAGCCTAGCCAACTGTTGCTTCAGCACCTCAGGCATAGAAAGAGCTCAGTGAGTATGTGCGAATGAATGAAAGAACAAACGAATGAACGCACTGAATGTAGGATTGTCTCCTATGAGTCTACAGCCTCGTCTGTAATATTTAGAGAACCTTGGCAAACCTGGGTGATCGAATCCGGTGGATAGAGGACAGCAGCATAAAGGTCCGGGAAGCACAGAGTTAAAGCCGAAAGAGCAGTGACATTCGGTCTACAAAGGATTATTCTATTGGGACAGCAGCAGCACAGGGGACAGAGCCCAACTCATTGGGGCGAGGACTGGTGGAGACAAGGTACGCCATCGGGGCCCCAGCCTGGTCTGTGAAGGATCAAGATGGCCCACGATAGCCCAATGATACAGACCATGACGACCGCATGCCGTGGCTGGAAGCACAGGAAACTATCTGGCTAGCTCCTTGTTCTAAAATACCCCTAAACACGGCGCTTAGCCTGCGGTAGGTACTCACTGGAGTTAGCTCCCTCCTTCCATCCTGAGGAATGGGATGGACTGTAACTGCCTGGAGGGGGACAGGTCTGGGAAAAGAAAGGACCAAAGACAGCAGGAGGCCTTGTCACCATCCGGAGCTTTTCTGCAAAGATGCTCGCTCTTGCCCCTCAGGCCCAACCTCATCCTAACGTAGGGTTGTAATGACCCCCCCCAACCCCGCTCACCTCATTGGACAAGGTAATTGAACCTCAACTCCCACACTTGCCAGACAGGACTAGCCATGCCTTTGTTGGAGAACGGCTGTGGCACAAGGCTCGTCATCCAGCAGGTGCCCTGCCGATGGCAGTCCCCAGGTTGTATCTGGCTGGTTAAGGAAGCAGGCTTGTCTTTGGGATCCTCACTCCTTTCATCCTGGGCGCTTCCTCCACCTCCTGGTGTCCGCGCTCCCTTTGTCTGCCTCCCAGATGGCCTCTTTTTTATGTTGCCAAAAGCCCCCCCTCTCGCTCCCACAGGGCCCCTGTCCCCAAATCACCTCTTGCCTCTCTTCCTCTTAAGTATTCTGGATACTTGTTGAATTTGATCTCAGGTGCTAGGTCTCTGTGATCTCACATCAAGGCCCAAGTGCTCTTGAAAAGAAGATCCTTGATCACACAGCTGTCTGTTTCCGGGGGTTCCCGAGCTGCTGATCTCTGGCGGCAAAACACATGAGCGAGCCCGCGAGCTCGGGCAGAGGCGCTTTCATGACCCCCTTTTAATTGGACTGAGAAGATTGCACTAAGGTTCTCAAACCTGTCTGTGCGGCCAGAAAACCCAGAGAGCTCCTAAGAAAATACAGATTCTTACTCAGAATCTCCAGGGAGGATGACGAAACCAGGTGGTGATTTCATTTGCTCTTTTCTTGTTGTTTATTCATTTATTTGGAGAGAGAGAGAGACAATGCAGGAAGGGCTGAGAGAGAGGAAGAGATCCCCAAGCAGGCTCCACACTGTCACCACGGAGCCCAACGCGGGGCTCAGACTCACCAACCACAAGATCGTGACCTGAGCCGAAACTGAGAGTCAGACGTCTAATCGATAGAGCCACCCAGGGGCCCCTGACTTCATTTGCTCTTAAAGTTGAGTAGATACAGGGCCACTCTGAGTAGGGGTGCCCTCCTTCCTTACCAAGTATGGGGGCTGTGAAGGCACAGCGAGGGTGCCCCATGACCCGGAGAAGCGGCTGCCAGCACCAGCCTGGTGTCCTGGCTGATGTCTTTCCCTCCCACCTCTTCCTTGGTCTCCAAGGCCCCTGCCCTGTTGTTGAAGGAAACCACCAGCTCCCCCCCACCCCCCATCCCGCTATCACCATAGTATCTGCTGCAAAACCCCCGCCCCACCCAAAATAAATGCAGGCAGCTTCTACTGAATGCAACACCAGCTATTACATATTTATCATTTCCCTGAATCATCCCAACCATATGAGACAGTTACCATTATTATCGCCCTTCTACAGACAAGGAAACCAAAACTGAAATTAAGTATATGCCTGTGGGCATGAAGCTAGGGTATGGCAGAACTTGAACCTAGGGAAGTCCAAGTTCAGAACTGTAATTCCTACCTCCTGTGCTTTGTTGTCTTTATTTTTTTAAAGTTTATTTATTTATTTTTAGAGAGAGAGAGTGCACGAGTGGGCAGAAGGGGCAGAGAGAGAGAGAAAGAGAGAGAGAATCCAAGCAGGCTCTGAGCTGTCAACACAGAGCCTGTCTTGGGGCTCGAACCCACAAACCGTGAGATCGTGACCTGAGCCAAAAATCAAAAGTCAGACTGCTAAACCAACAGAGCCACCCAGGTGCCCCACTTTGTGCCTTTATATTCTCGGTCACTAGGCTTCACAGTGTGTCTCCTTTGTACCGCAGACAACCGATTCAGTGTCTTTAGGAAATTTAACGCATTCTGCCCCATGATAGCTGGAGATGGATAGGCACCTGGTGATCGGCAGCTTGGAGACCCTCGCTCTAGCGCAGAATCACAGCCTCCCTTTCTCTGTAGGGAGGCTTCAGGTCACTGAGTCACAGGTGCTGTCTTCCTGGGCTCTTGAAAGAAGGCCACTGACGTGGCTCCCTCAGGCTACCAGCCAGCCAAGGAGCCACCTGCCTTCACGGTATAATGCCTAGGGCCCTAATCCTCTAACACAGCAGTCAAATCAAATCATAAAAACCATACACGGTAGTAGACACTCTGTACTTCCTTGGTCCAGCTGTAGAAAGACCTCGAAGAGGGTACGGACTATCAACTATACTTCTCGCGTGGCGCTTCTCAACCCCGGATGCACTTTCCAAGCGCCTGGGAAGCTTTTAAATGTCAATGCCTGTGCGCTATCACCCAAACTTTCTGATTTAACTGGAATGAGATGCCCCCCAAACTCCCTAGGGATTCTATCAGGCAGCCAGGATGTTGTTGTTCTGGCTCTTAGAATGTCTTAAACTTCAGGAGTGGTTTTTCGTCTCCCCTTAAGAAACTGAGATAGCCCTGCCCCAGGGAGGGGAGGCCGGTGCTCATTTTGAATTTTTTTGGTAACGTTTATTTGATGTTTATTTATTTTTGAGAAAGAGAGACAGAGCACGAGTCGGGGAGGGGCAGAGAGCGAGGGAGATACAATCCGAAGCAGGCTCCAGGCTCCCAGCTGTCCGCACAGAGCCCGACACGACACGGGGCTCGAACCAACGAACTGTGAGATCATGAGCTGAGCCGAAGTTGGACGCGCAACCACCTGAGCCGCCCAGATGGCCCAGCCCTTGCTCCTTCTGAATGGATGTTGTTTCTCTTTCCCTTCCCCATGTAATTCATTGGTCCTCCTGGAAAGACTTCGATCACCCCCAATGAAGAGACCTGTCTCGAAAATCTTTAGCAGGTCTCTCTCTCTCTGTGTCTCTCTCTCTCTCTCATACCTCATCGCTCTGCCTCACAACACTTGGAGTCTAACAATCCTTCCTCACATCCAAATGCCTCCTACTGCAATCAAACTACGGTTTTCTTATTTGCCCTTGTAACAAAGGACAGCTTGCTCACTTGCGCCAAGCTCTTGAGGACTGATTGGTGAGGAGGCTGGCAATAGAGGGTAAATGCGGAATTGTCTGACCTTGATTTTCCATCAACCCTCAGGTACAATTCGTCTCTTCCTCCAGGACCCCAATGAGCTAAAAAGAAGGGCATTCCGGTTGAGGGGCCTCGGTTTAATTCCCGGGATGAATAATGATGACTTGGGGTTTCTTGGTTATTTTTAGTCTTCCCATTTCTTCGAGTATAAAAGCAGACAAAATTGTGCTGAGGGGCACCTGCGTGGCTCAGTCGGTTGAGTGTCTGACTCTTGATCTCAGCTCAGGGCTTGATCTCGGGGTCGTGAGTTCAAGCCCCACGCTGGGCTCCATGCTGGGGGCTGGAGCCTACGTTGAAAAAAAGTGTGCTGAGGAAAGGCCCCATCTAACAAACAGCTCATTCTTCTTTGCTCTCGTTTCTACCGCTCCTCCCCCAGAACCTGAGTGCCCTTGGACCAATAGTCGCACCTGAGTTCGTGAAGCAAAAGGAAGGAAAGATAAAGCCAGTGTGTGAACTGGCTCTTTTCTGTAACCTACAGAAACTAGGACAACAGCAGCACGAGGCTGCTGCATTTAATGTCCGTGGACTGGTTCCAAGCGACAAGTTTATGGGTTGATAAACTGCACGGAGGTAGTCACCCGAGAATCTTAGGGGACTTACCTCAAGGGTCATGTTCCCGTTTGTTTGTGGCTGGGCAGACTGTGGTCACTGCTTCATAGCCACCCCCGGCGCTTGGAGGAAAAAGAGTATCCTACCTGCTCGGCGACTAATTGGTTGAAAATGAGTCTGCAATCTGTTGAGCGGAATGTCTCCCTTCCTCCCCCCCACCCCCACAACCCCCTCTTGCCCTCCTACCATGCTGTTAGAGTTATGAATGTCTCTTTCCAGTTTCCCCACTGGGATAGCAAGGCTCTCAATGTTGTCTTCGGCAAATTACCAAAATAGAATTTATGATTCATGGACCCAAATTATATTCCCACTGAAGATATCTGCAGAAATGTTGTTCGACAATGGCTTGCTGAGTTTACAGAAAACATCCATCCCTCCCTGGAGTTCGCCCTCCCCGACAAGGCTAACCGAGGTGCAAATTAAATCCTATCAGCCGGAAGTCCTTGACGAAGAACAGCCTGGTCTTGGCAACTCGATGAGTATTTTCAGAGAGCTTTGAGAGAGCAAGGTGGTCAGGCTTTTTCTACGGGTTCCTGCAGCTAAATCCCAAGGCGTATATGAAAGTCCTCTCTGTACGGACCGTGGCCTCTCTTCTTAAACTACAACTCTGACCTTAAGACCTCGCGCTTGCCCTGTGCTCTGAGCGCCTGAAGGCATCGCAGACATTTTTCTCAGCAGGTGCACTTAACGCATGCCTCTTGCTTCGATGGTCCTCGCTCATGATCTTAAAGAGGAAGCGACGTAACCCAAAAAGTTAAGAAACCAAACTTACGTTACTTTCCTTACTACATGAACTTTCTTCCCCGGTGACTTTTGCTTTTGTGAACTCATCTCAGAATGAAATAAAGGTTAAGACCTCAGTTTGTCAGTTCACAGTCTGTTAGGCAGGGCTAGACAGAGTCCCTGCAAAGCAAAAGAGAAGGATGGAAGACGGAACGGGCCCCCTCCACCCGTCCGTCTCGCCCAGCGAATGCTGCTCGAAACGCCAGAAGGAATGCACAGGGCTGCTATTTGAGGACCCTAAAAAAGAAGCGATAGCAGGTGGATTGGGAAAGCCCAGAATTCGAAGTGCCACAGACCCCGCATTGACTGCTCTACCCCCACTCCCCCCGTCCCCCACTTTCTCCCCTTGATGTTTCCTGGCTTGGACTCCAGGCAGCCCCCAAATTGGAAGCAAGTACCAGTTATGGATGGAGAGAATTCCAGGAGAAGCCCTCCACTTCTGGCTCTACTAGCAGAAAGGGGATTCTGGATGCCTAGTGGAAGTGGAGAAAAGACAGGTTCTGGAGGCAATGGCAGCAACGGCGCCCACGGATACCTCAGACTCTCTTCCCTCTGAGTTCCTTGGTCTCTTCTCTCCTTTCCCCCTCTTCCTCATCTCCCCACATCCCTTTTGTATCCAACTCAGTAAGACAAAACGCTGGTCATTAATCAAAATCTTTACACCAGTAACTGCTCAGGCCTGTGTTTGGAGCCCCAGATCAGGAAGTTCTGTGTCAACTCTCAGGACAGAGAATATATATATAAGACTAAAGATGGTTCCGGTTGCGTTGGGCTTAAGCATGGATTGATACTTAGAGAAAGGAACTTCAGAAAGGGGGGTTTGTTCCCTCTGAAGTATTTACCGAAAATTCCTTAATCCATGAAAGCATTTTCATGTGAATCCTTTATTCGTGTATTCCTTCACGGCAGTGGCATACTTTCAAAGCATGAAGGATGATTACAAGTCGCTGGGGGCAAATATTCTAATATAGGTTCAGGGCATCGAAAAATATAAGAACATTGCTGTGCCCCTCCATCATGCAAGAGGCATCTTTCTATATCTAGATATCACTTCATTTCAGGATGGTAACTGACGTATTATCATGAATTTACCACGCACTTACTGAGAACCAACTATGTGCAAAGCGCTGTTCAGACTTTGAGAAACAGATTTTGACTTTTAAAAGAGGATTTATTTGCATAGCTGCATCCTGAAATAGCAAAGCGTTACTGTCTGCTTCTCTCGAATCCTGGTTGGAGGTTGGACATTAAACGCATAATGCATTGACATTAAATTTACAGGTTTACAGATTTACAGAAAAATCTGTCTTCCCTCCATAAAGGGGCAAGTTAGGTCAAGCAGAGAGTAGCCACCCCTGACGGTGCACCCCCCCAGAATCAACGACTCCCTTTGCGGTCAGACATAGACCCCACCTGAGACCCCTTGAATGACCACATATGTGCATGTGACCGTGGCCACCAACGCTGAGGACACTGAGGGGGTGAGGAGGCCTAGTTTCCCCTAAGGAAAGCAGAGCTTCCCAGATTGATCCTGGATTTCAAGACCAGGGGCACCCGAATCTACCTCCCTCCCCCTTTCCGGACACCACCCGATGGCCTCAGCGTACACAACTCCCTTGAGAAAGCAGCTGCTTCGGGTGCCTGGGTGGTTCAGTCAGTTAAGCATCCGACTTCAGCTCAGGTCATGATCTCATGGTTTGTGGGTTTGAGCCCCATGTTGGGTTCTGTGCTGACAGCTCGGAGCCTGGAGCCTGCTACGGATTCTGTCTCCCTCTCTCTCTCTGCCCGTCCCCTGCTCGCACTCTCTCTCTCTAAATCAATCGATCAGCTGCTCTTCCTTGGGTGTGACCACCTCGTGGCAGCAATTCCTACCTGCCTGGGACCGCGGTCCTGCCTTGTATCCGCTATCCCTCTTCAGACTAGCTTCCTTGCCAGCCTGACCCATCCCGGGGCCTCCTCTAGGGAGCCATGATGGCCTGTGTATATCCACATAAGACAGAAAGGGAGAACTGCACTTGTCCTCGGCTCGGCACTGCCGTTACCCCATGTTTCTCCGCAGACGGCCACTGCAGAGTCACCTTCAGGGACCCTGTCGGAACCCGGACTGACCAGGATCCAGGAGGGGCTAGAGCTTCACCTCTGAAGCCTTCAAAGCCAGAGAGAATGTGAAGTCTTTTCCATGCCCGAGCGTCAGGCTGAGAGGGTGCCAGAACATGTGGTGTGTCCCACACGGCGAGTCTGTAAGGCCTGAGCTTCCTGGTTTCTAAATGCGGTCATGTCGATCTGCACCGTTGCCTTGGTAGAGTTCCCAGTCCTGACAAGGCTTCTGAGTTACCCAGGAGCTTGTTAGAGATTCCAGACAGGCTGGTTCCTTGGGTCCCTGAGGTGCGGCCCAACAAAATGGGTTTTTTGTTTTTCTTTTTTTTAACAACACTCAGGGGTGATTCTGAGGCCGCATGAGCCGGCATTTGGAAACGACTGGTGTCCATCATCGCCCCTGGACACATTAAGATACGAACTGATTTGGCCTCCCTGACTCTCCGATGGTGACTGTGGCATTTAGACTTCCCCGAAGGGTCCCGGGATCCCTAAGTGTCTGGTTTGCCGTGGCCGTGGTCCCGAAGTTTTGTCAGAACTCCGGTTCTGCACATCTCTAACTTGCGTCCAGGACAGAAAGTGCTGAGGGACGCAAAGCAGAACGAAGTAATGTGGGAAAGCTCTCAAGCACAGAGAGATGCTTGAGCAACCTGGCGCTCCCCTAAACACTTCTCAACGGCCCTTTAAAAATGCAACATTGCCGACTGTATTTTTAATTGTATCCTGCTCTCTCCCTGGCTCCCCACTCTCCCCAGCGGAGGTCACTGAGGACACAAAGTTCCCAAAATGCTGGGCACAGGCCAAGTGCAATGTCTTCATGGAATGTTCTGTTTGTTTTCCATGTGGCAAGGTTACAAACTGAGACAAAGACTCCAATCAGAAGGTAATAGAGCAGCCATTGTCACCAATCCATTCACAGAGCCAGATTCTGGACTCCATCGCTGTGCCCGCTCAAGTCCTCCAGGGCTGAGGTCACACAATAGCAGAAGACAGGAATCCAATGAGGTGGCTGTCTGTAGGGGACTGGGGACAGGAGTTCCGAGAGGGCCGCACAATGGAAAATTATGCAGCCCTAACAAAAGAATGAGAAAGTGTTATTGCCCTGATGTGGAAAGCTCTTTGCAAGTGTAATGTTCATTGAAATAAATAAAAGCAAAATGCAGAAGCGAAGAGTGATGTATGGATGTATTTGTTTATATCTGATTATATGTGTATTTCTGGGAGGACATGCTTAAAAAATAACACTGTTTGCCTTTGGGGCGATCCTAAGTGTGGCAGATGGGGAGGGGAGTGTGTGAGGGAGGATTTGCATGTACTCTTTTTTTAAATTAGAGTATAATTAAGATACAATGTTACATTAGCTTCAGGTGTACAATCTGTGCTTCACCAATTCTGTGCATTTCTCGGTGTACTCTTTCTTAATGTTTCTTTATTTTGGAGTGAGAGAGCGTGAGTGCACGTGAGCAGGGGAGGGGCAGGGACAGAGGGGGATAGAGGCTCCGAAGCAGTCGCCAGTGGTGAGTCCCAGTGTGGCGCTTGAACTCCCGAGCCGTGAGATCATAACCTGAGCCCAAGTAGGGGGCTCAACGGACTGAGCCACCCAGGTGCCCCAGGAGAGGTGTACTCTTAATCCCCCAATCATCCTGCCTGCCTCCCCTCTGGCAGCCACCAGTTTGTTCTTGGTATTTAAGAGTCTGGTTTGGGGGCGCCTGGGTGGCTCAGTCGGTTAAGCAGCCGACTTCGGCTCAGGTCACGATCGCACGGTCTGCGAGTTCAAGCCCTGCGTTGGGCTCTGTGCTAGCGGCTCAGAGCCTGGAGCCTGCTTCAGATTCTGTGTCTCCCTCTCTCTCTGCCCTTCCCTTGTTCACGCTCTGTCTCTATGTCTCTCAAAAATAAAATAAAAATGCTAGAAAAAAAGAGTCTTGTTTTTTGTTTGTCCTTTTTTTTAAAAAAAAAAATTTGTTCCTTCGTTTGGTTCCTTCCACAGATGAGGGAAGACAACTCTTAAGTACCCACACTGATTGCCGAACAGGTAATCCGAATGAAGCTACGTGTAAAAGTATTTATATTGAGTTTTAGTTCGATTTTACTTTATTACATATATAGTTTTTTGCCACAAATTCGTCTCTCTAATCATGTTTTGCTCACCCTAATTTTAGACCAAGTCTGAGTTATATGAACACACACCAGCTGGACAGTGGGAGGAACCAGCTAAGAAGCCAGTCTGGGAAAGAACATTTGCCTTGGGTGACTGATGCGCAAATAATGAAGAATGGCTATGGTTTGCAGGCCAGTCGTCTCCCGAAGGTTGACAGCGTTAAGGTCATGACCCACTAGTAGTGTGCCCTGGAATTTGCATACTCTTACTAACAGTCAAAGAGTCTGAGTCAATCTAAAATTCTGGCAGTTGCTTGCACAAATGGCCCCGGTTATTCTGCCCCAAGCACTCATGCACTTACTCTTTGACTTGTAACTCTTCCTTCAAGCAATAGAACCTATTTCCTCACTTCTTGACCCTGGACTGGCCTGTGGACTAGTTCGCGTCAATAAAACGAAGCAAAAGTAGTATTGCGCCATACCCCAGCCTAGGCATCAGGAGGCCTTGCATGCTTTGCTCCCTCTCTCAGAGCACCGCCTTGGACGTGAGCCCAAACCTGGGCTGGCTGCCGGGGTGACGGCCCAGAGCTGGGGTTCCAGGTATGCAGGAAGGCCCAGGCAAGATCAACAAAGCCAATCTGCCAACTGAGGGCAGACACGTGGGAATCAACCTGGGATCCAGACTGTCCAGCTCAACGCTCATGAGTTGGATACGAGCTCATTGTTTCAAGCCACTGAGTTTTCTGGTTGTTTCTTACATAGCCTTATCGGGGCAGCAGGTGACTGGTAGAGAACTCCTTTGCTGTCCTGGCTTTGCTTCCTTTCCATCTCTAGTAGGTTCCTGTTACTTTTATGATTGGAAAAGATAGAATAAAATAGGCAGACAGGGAAAGGCTGGAAGCTGAGCTCCCTGGGCGGGGGGAAAAACACATATTTTGGAACGATGCTGGGAGCATCGGACCACAGCAAACCCCCTGGGGCTTAAGGTTCCTCTTAAGAAGGTAACAGACCCCACCACCTCCCCTTCAGGTTTCCCTCAGGAATTTGACGCTCAAGCCACCTGACTAAAAAAAGTAAACCATCAAACTTACGTTATATGAGGGACAGCAGGACCCGTCTGACTCCTAGGACACCGTGGAATGGAGCCATTTAGGAATTCACAACCCAGCATCTAGAGCTATCCCGCCAGGAAGGGTAGAGCCTGAGAAAGAACGAGGGGGAAGGGAGGGAAGGCTGACCGGAACCTTATAAAACAAGGACCCTTGCCTATAGTCCGCAGGTATTCACCTTCGGACGCCCCCTCTCTGTAGAGAGAGCTTTCCTACTATTCTTATCTTCTAATTTTCTACTCCCATAAACTTTGTCTGCTGCTCATTTTGTGTCCACCTCCTCATTCTTCGAAGAGGCAAGACCACACACCCCGGGTGTTGATGTGACAATTCCTGGGACGTGTTCTCATGACCCACTCCTAAGTCTCCAGGAAGGCTCGGCTCGTGGAAGAGCAGCCACCACGTGTCAGATCTGTAAGGCACAGTCCCTGGCCTCAAGGCACTGACAGTCGGGTTGATGAGGTTTCGGGGTGATAGCGGGGTTCCTGGGGTCTGGAGCCGACAACCAAGAAAGAACTTTTGAGACATCTTTGGTGCAAACAGGTGATTTTATTAAAGCACGGGACAGGACCCGTGGGCACAAAGAGCTTCCCTGGGACCATGAAGAGACACGGGTTATATTCTCAGGAGTTGGAGGAGGTAGAGTCCAAGGGGAGCTTCTGAGGAGATGTTCATATGCTAAAGAAGACTCCCCTGATCCTGGCGGCCTAGCTACTGTCAAGCCAAGGGGGTTTTTCCCTCTGGCGAAGCATTAGCATAAAGACAGAAGGGAGTTCCCGGGGAAATGTTTTACTCTGGCTGCCTCGCTGATTTGCCAATGGCCTGCAGGCTATGATGAATTTGATCTGCGATTTGCCAATGGGCTGCATGCAGGTTATAATGAATTTGATCTGCCACGTCCTTCTGCCTTTGTCCCCCACGTCGAGGTGGGGAAGCCGACAGACAGGAATGAAGTATGTACCGATTATCACGATCGTGTAGGAGGGGTACACTAGCCCGGCCCAGAGGTTCAGCAAATGACCTCCGAGCTGTTTTAAAGGCTAAATAAAAGGCGACTGAAAGAATGGACAGGCATTTCCAGGCAAAGGGCACGGCGCAGGGCGAGGTGAGGGGGCAGGCGCTCTTCGCCCATTTCGAATCCCTTCTGGTTTCTAACCTCCGCATCTCCCCTCACCCCTGCTTCTTTTTCTTCAGTTTCCCCCCCCCCAATTACAGTTTATTCTAAAGCCTTGTTACTCAAAGCGGGACCAGCAGAACGGCAGCAGTGACATGGCCTGGGGGCTATTTAGAAATGCAGATTCTGGGGTCCCAGCCAAACGTGCATCAGAGTCTTCATTTTAACAACATCCTTGGTGGTTCATATGCATATTAAAGTTCGAGAAGTGCTTCCTTCTCGGTAACACGAGCATTAGGGGGAAAGCTACCAACTTGCCCTATAACTTCATCAGCCATAGAACCTTTTACGGGTAAGTTTTGCAGAAGGGAAATTCACCAGCAGAAGGTATATTCCTGGTACCAACTACACTTTTAGACGGCCTTCTAATACGGCTATGTTTCTTGGAGACGTGTTTTATCTCCCTAATTAAATGGTAACCAAGATGCACCACTCTCGAGGGCCTCGGCGGAAAGGAAATGCCAAGATGACGGACAGACAGGATGTGCCCTGTGTGAGTCTGACATCAAGTCAGAAGAGAAGTTCACTGTGAACTGTAACTCACACCCTCAAGCCTTGCGGAGGGGTAGCCCTGGACACACCTCTTGATATCACTGAGCCTCAGTTTTCTCGTCTACAAAATGGGGGTAACGCTTCAGTTGCAAGTTCACCGCAGGCATCAGAGACCATGGGTGCTGAGCGCGGACCTGGCACAGAGTCGGTATTCGACAAACAGGTGGCATGAACGAGAGATAAACAAACACGCTGACAAGGCAGGAAAGGGAGAGGTTACATTTAATTGAGGGAATCAGAACAGGCCTTGCAAAAGAGCTAGCACAGGTAAGCATTAGACAGGCTGGTAGAGTTTTCGGAGGTGAAAGAAATGTAATAAGTGAACACATTCTCCTAGAGATTACCTAAGGAGACCTAGAAGGAGGCATCTGACTCCCCCCCGCCATTTGTGAATCTATTGATAGGAATAGTCATTTAAAAGGTAAAACAACCAGAGCGCTTTTAAAAATATTTATACATTTTATGCATTAACAAGTTGCCGTTACTGCAAAGATTTAAATCATGGGAAATAAGCGTGCGCAGAAAATCCGGGCCATATGGTTACTCCGCACGGGCTGTGCTCTCGGATTCAGCCGTTGTGTTGGCTGCCTGCTGCCCAGACAGAGCGGGGTGAAGTCAGGACACAGCCCTGCTTCAGCGTGAATGCCTCTGCCTCCTCGCGCTAGCACGCTCCCGCCGCCACTTAATGCACAGAGCACTTGCCAGGTCGGGAATGCCTGGCTATGACAGCACCATTTGCAAAGTAAAGAGTCTATTTATGAAGATAATGGCAATACCCAGGCCAAGCCCACCGTGGGAGAAGCTGGGCTCTAATTAGCAAGAGCAGTGCATTTTAATGAGGAAGCCTCTGGTAGGCAGTTGGCTCCTGCCTTGACTGCCAATGAATCCGGGGCAGCATGAGTGTTGGCAGAGAGAACACGGAGCAGGTGAGGGGAACAAAACAGAGCAAGGCGCTCATCCCTTGGAAACTTTGATCCCCACAGTTGTTTGATTGCCCCATGATCCTGGGCGTCGTCCCCTAGGCTACTTCTCTGAGAGCAAAGAGCTCATAGAAGAAGCTGTGGGGCCTGGGTGAACTAAGGCAAGCAGATGCCTCGTTTTGAGCAGCCCTGGGACTGCAGTGGGGAGCAGAGGCCTGAGAGGGATGGAGGCCTGGAAACGTGGGCCCTGGATATCTCCTGGAAGGCAATGAAGCCATGCCAAGCGGCCCATGGAGAAACCTAAATTCTTTGGCTTCTTCAGATTGGGCAAGAAAGCGCCAACGGTCCTGGCCTCCATAAACCCCATGGAGGTGATCTAATACCAGCAAAAGTCATTTAAGGCAGAACATTCTGTTGCCGAATGCTCATGGCGTGCTGCTGGTGGGCGCCATTAAGAAAGTAGAAACCCTCCAGCAACTGAGTTGTGTCTGGATTCTGCCTCTCCACTGAAAGCGCAAAGGACTCTTCATAGATGCGGACAGGTGAGCTGAGATGCACGAAGGACCCAGGGGATGCTTCAAACAACATCAGGGGCTGAGCCCCTGCAACTTGCACCGAGGATGAGTGACCCGGTTGGTCCCTCACCGGCTATCTTCGAGGCATCAGGGACCAGGAGAGAAGGGCTACAGACTGAATGATTTTCAGAAACAGAAAGGCCTCCTAACAGCACAGTCTCGTCTGGTGGATTTGACGATGAGCCCCAGCAAGATAAACAACAGGATTGTCAAAAGAATGTTCGTGGGCAGCTCGAAGAGAAAGAGGTGATCTCTGGGAATCGGCGTAAGACCACTATAAAAAAAAGTCACGGTAGAGACTGCTAACTCTTCCCCAATATCTTTTCTTCGCTTTCTCCATAGGAAGGGATATTTCGGCAGAGCAAATGGATACCGTATTTGTTTCCTATTGCTGCTATAACAAATTACCAAGACTTTAGCGACCTAAATCAATACAAATTTAGTATTTTATAGTTCTGGAGGCCAGGAGTCTAAAATGCATGAGCAGGACTGCATTTCTCTAGGGGCTCTGAAAAACCTAACTGTTTTCATGCCTTTTCTAGCTTCTAGAAGCTACCTGCTTTCTTTGGCTTACGGCCTCTTCCTTCATCTTCAAAGCCACCAGCGCATTTTCAAATGTCTCTCTTTCTCTCTGAACTTGGCTTTCATTCTCTGCCTTCTAACTCTCCTGTCTCCCCTTTACTGGGACCCTGGTTATTACGCCGGACTCGCGTAGGTAATGAAAGCTAGTCTCACCTTTCAAGAGCCTTCGCTTAATCACATCTGCAAAGTCCCTTTGCTACATCAGGTAACATGCAGGTTCTAGAGATTAGGACATGAGAATCTTGGTGGGTGGTTGAGGCTGGGGGGAGGGGAGAGGGTAGGGATTATTCAGCCTACTTGAGCTACCTAGGATAAGAATTAATTTTCCAGCCCTGTGACCAAATTCCGGCAATGTGTTTTTCTAGTAGACCTTGGAATGATACTCAACAAAGTGTTTTGGAACTTGAGCAGCATTTAACAAGGTCTCCTTTGATACCCATGTGCTCAAGAAGGAGAATATGGGTTAAAGCCAATTAGGTGGGTTTATAACTGCTTGAGTAACCATAAGGGTACAGATTAATGGGTTGGTATTAATCTCCAGGAAGAGCTTTTAATAACATGACCTTGTTACAGTCCTTACTCTGGACAGTCCAGGCTATCGCTGAGATGTTTACGGATATAGGACAGTATGTCAGGGATCACAACACTCTGGGGAAGGGACTTATGAGCAGGTGCTATGAGGAAGAACTGAAGAAGCAGCAATAAGACACGAGCGGGGTCTTCAGATATCTATTTGTTAGGTTATTATAGGGTACGATGCTAAGTGGCATGGGATAGAAAAGACGAGAAGGACACATTTCCTTGCCCTCTTCTGATGGGGGAGATGAAGCATTTATATAAATGTCTGCAAGGTAACGCAGCGAAGCCTCAGCTTGCCAGGTGGCCGATTAAGAGCCTACAGTATGGGGATTCTTTTACCTGTTTCTGTTTTGTTTATGTTTCGTCAGCGGTAGCAGAAAGTCCTTCTGTCCATCCCTCGTACATGATGACTCATCAGAAAGTGCTGGAAATACTATTTTACTCTGGCAACAAATCAACTTGTGTCTCCAGGAATTGGGTCCTTCCGAACCCCACAGTGAAGGCAAAGAAGTTTTGGGTGTTGCTAAGGACTGGGCAGACTTTCTAGTCCTTCTATCAATCGTCAAACTCTTCAGGGAACCCCTGAGTCCTTTTATGGTTAAAAAATAAGTAAATAAAAGTGAGTGAGAAGAATAAGGGCTTTGGAGAATGAGGAGAAAAAAAGGGAATGAGGAGGAGATATGGAAAGGGGCCCTGAGTATGGAGGGCATCTGTTCCTGAGACTGGACCCCTTCGGACATGGTCCCCGAAGTGCGAGGGGCCGTGGACCCCAAGAGGAAGTGTGGTGGCAGGTGATGCACAAGTGTCCTAAGTGGGTACAGGACGCAGCCTGGGTCTTCATCAAGGCAGGAGGGGATACTGATCTTGACTGTGCTTCAAGTCCTCGCCTCCCAATTCCCTGCCCAGAGGCCTCTAGGACCACGAAGGCTAGAGAGTCGCCATAATTGCTCTCTGGGGCTGACTGGGGGCGAGTTAGTGCACTCTGAGCTGGGGATGCCAGCGTCCCCAGTGACGAGAGCCCAGGAATAACCTGGAGTCCCCGAAGCAGGGGCCCTTTGAGCAGCTTAGACAGACCACCGCCTCTGGCTAAGCTGGAACACCCTTCATGTCCCTTCACGGGCGGACTCTGGATGTCTGGTTTCTTTCTCTTTCCTCGCACAGTTCTTAAGAAGGGTCAGGGACAATTTCAACTGTATAAGACAGTCGAGCGACAATGTCATTGTCCCTAGACCTTCCTGCCCTCGAGAACCAGTCCGAGATCCTTTCCCTGCCCGGGGACCCCTTGCCTCCTTCCGGTCTCCTGATATTGTTTCTCTATCCCATGGTAAGCGTGGGTGGCCGCCTGTATGAAAGACAGGTAACTAAACAATGCTGCACACTGATTTGGTTTAAGATAAATGCCTATTAGAGACCATCGAAAAGGGCTTCACAGGCAGAAAGCGTGCTGACCCCTTCCAGGTCCGCGGCTCACGGAGGGTGTGCGTTTGCCTGATGATAGAACCCTCGGGATGGGTGATGAAATGGGGCAGGATCTCCTCCTGGCAACTACGACTCAGAGACCCCCGCCAGAAATCTGGGCCGAGTCTGCAAGCTGCCTAGGGACAAGAGCTCACCAGCAGAGTTAGGAAAACGATCACTTCTGTGGGGGAAAAAAAAAAAAGAAAATTTTTTTTTCAAGGAACCTTGATGACATTTTCCCAATCTACAAGTTTTAGGCTGACTCCCTGCTGGTGTTCCACAAACACAACTGTAATAGCCCCCGTTAATCGGATGCGTGCTGTGTTTCAGAAGCTTTGCATAGAGCACGTTAGCTGGACAGTATCATGCTCTCAGAGAAGGAAAAACTGAAGCTCAGAGCCCTCACGAGAGGTGTGCGGGGTCCTCTGGGTAAAGGGGTGAAGCTGGGACTTGAACCCAGATTTGTCTGGTCCCAAAGCATAAGCTCTTTGCATGACGCTTCCCCAGGAACATGGTAATGACGGCAAAGAGAAAGTGGCCTGAACAGGAATTACGTGTTCCACGTCACTCAGTGCATCGCTGTCCATACAGTCATTTTTTTACCCCCTTCTGCCACACCAGGCTGTAATGGCTGAGAGAGGTTTCATCGCAGGGAGTTGGCCCTGGCTTGTTTGCATGCGCGCAGAGAGAGCTACAAAGATCCCAAGAGACCTTTTTCCTTTGCTCATCTGTACTTCTTGTGAAACCCTACCCTTCCCACACAGCTGCAGCTGCTTTGAATGAATGGGAGTTCATGGTGGCGGGGGGAGAGATTGTCTATTGCTCTGGGGAATTGCCGTCCTCCCCAGGGGCTGGAGGCCATGTGCAGATTAATCTACCCAGGTAGATGGAGCATGTGTACACTTGACAAAGGTCAGCAAAGGAAGAGTCCCAGGTCTTACATAAATGCCCATGTTCTCTTTCTCAAAAGAGTGAATTAGGTTCACTAGTTACTCCACTGTCTTTTTTTCTTTTTTTAATATTTATTTATTTGGGGGAGGGGGAAGGGGCAGAGAGAGAGAGGGAGACACAGAATCTGAAGCAGACACAGAATCTGAGCCATCAGCACAGAGCCCGATGCGGGGCTTGAACTCACAAACCGCGAGATCATGCCCTGAGCTGAAGTCGGCCGCTTAACTGAGCCACCCAGGCGCCCCATGTATCCACTGTCTTGCACACACTAGAGAAGTCAAACATCTGCTAAATAATGAATGCTACTTAGCATGTAACGTTTGCGGCAAAACAAAGACGGGATCCAGTCTCTCTTACAACTGGAACCAAAATCCAAAGTACCAAAATAAGGAGTTGGAAAATTGGGTCTTTGGAAAGACTGGCTCCTTTTAGCAGCATTACAACACCAATATAATTCTGACTTTTCTCCCTGCCTCAGTTTACTTAAATGACAGATGAAGAGCGTAGATTAGATGATCACCAAGGTTCCTAGCACTTGGGTTTTATAACATAAAGTATTAGGGGCACCCGGGTTAAGCATCTGGCTCTCAATTTCGGCTCAGGTCTTGATCTTACCATTCGTGAGTTCAAGCCCCACATGGGGCTCTGCGCTGTCAGCACCGAGCCTGCTTGGGTTATTCTCTCTCCCCCTCTCTCCCTGCTTCTCCCCAGCTCGCTTACTCTCTCTCAAAAAGAAATGAACTTAAAAAAAAAAAGAAATATTATAATGTAAAATATTATTTTTAGGAGAAATAAATGAAACTGAATTTTTCATCAAGAAAAGTTTTTTCCCCCTCGAGCTAAGACAAGTTAGGGAATTGGATCTGAACTACTTCTCATTTAAATTTCTTATTTTTTTGGAAGTCAACTGGCAGAGATGACGATTTCAAAAACTAGGAAAAAAACTCAGTCATGTCACAAAATTAGAGCCTTCTTCAGAGTGACACGTTAAGAGTACTGAACAAATTGTATTAACTTTGTCACTTCATAACAACAGGACACCAAAGGGGTGAGGAAATTTATCTCCCTGACACGAGTGATGACTCCACATCAAAGGCAGTGTTCTATTATGTAGGAAATGGCGTCTTTCCCCTTCCTGTTTTAAATGTTAGATAATGATACATAAAAAGTAATTAATAGATTCTTAGTCTGCGGCTTATGGAGCAGCTCGAATTAAACCGTTTCTTTTTTTAATTAATGTTTATTTTTAACGGTAATAAGTGCACGTAGTAAAAAGAAAAAAAAGTCAAAAGGTACTGAATGGAAAGAAGAAAAGTCTCTTGCCCCTTGCCTGCGTGCCTCCTGTCCACAGCCCCGCTCTCCAGATGTCTCTTCTTTCAAATTACAAGCTATTTCTTCTAGATTTATTTCTGCGTTTCTAAATAATTTCCTTAGACTATTCATTTTATCTTGGTTCGCAAATTTTAGTTAATATCTATTCCTCTGCTTTAGAAGTCGAGGAATTCATGCTGCCTACACTCCTCTCTTTTCATCTCTTGCATTATTTTTCACCTCAACCTTTATTCATTTGTGTTCAGGGCTTACATTATTATAGCTACATAAATAGCATTCATTACTATTCATTAGTGTAGTAGACTCATAGAATACTACTAGGAATGAAGAGTAGTATACTATTATTGTTTCCTTTGTTGCACAACTTTTTGTGTTTTTTCTAGAGTTAATAATTGTTTTATTTTTTTATTTTGAGAGAGAGAGCGCACAAGCCTGTGCTCCAATATTCTACTAGTATACTACTTACAATCTGAGGGGCAGAGAGAGGGGGAGAGAAAGGATCCTGAGCAGGTTTTGCATTGTCAGTATGGAGCCCAACGTGGGGCCCCAACTCACAAATGGTGAGATCATGACCTGAGCCAAAATCAAGAGTCTGAAGCTTAACTGACAGAGCCACCCAGGCACCACCCCTCTTTTGGTTACTTAATTTGCTTAGAATTTTTTTAAACTTCTGCTGAAAGTGATAGGTAACAATAGCTTAGGAGCTAAAATCCTAGGACCTCAGGCTAAAAGTAATAAGATGAAAAGTAATAAGGATAAATAGACAGGGTAGAACATTAAAGTTCATAAAATCAATTGCACAGCTGTAAGATGGGGACCTAACTTGACCTAAGTCTGAGATAGAGAGTTGTGTTCTTTCACTAGTAGATTCAGTTGTTAAAACACAATCTAAGGTTAGATTCATTGAAATACACTTTCCAGAACAGGAAAGGTGATAGTCCTATTTCCTTCATGTTGCATGATGAGTTCCACCAGAGAGTGCACAGAATACATCGGACAAGGTCATGAGAATCCGAATAACATGCCATATGAGAAATAAAGAGGAAATTGAAATCGTTAGCTTGGAAATGACTTAAGAGGAAATTATAGTTGTCTTCAAATACGTGCAAGGTTTTTGTGTAGAAAATGAGATTGATATGCAGCTTGACTCCGGGGTCAGAGAGACGTCGGACCAACAGATGAGTTGGTCAGGGAGGCAGGTTTAGCTCAACTATGATAGAACCTTCTAACAACTAGATCCACTGACAGTAGTGTGGACATTTCCCTTGTCCCTCCAGCATCCCTTCTCCCATTGTTTCTTTGGTAATAGCAGTTTAAACTGGGCCCTTGGCTGTCCAACGGAAGATCGAATTTTCCACTCTTCCTTGCTCTGGCCCTGAAATTAGGTTCAGACCGTTGGGATATAAACAGGTATGATGCATGCCACCACTTGCTTGTGCCTCTTTTATTTTATTTTATTTATTTTATTTTAAAGTTTATTTATTTTGAGGAGACAGAGACAGTGCGAGTGGAGGAGCGGCAGAGAGAGAGGGAGACAGAGAACCCCAAGCAGGCTCTGCAGTCAGCACGGAGCCTGACTCGGGGCTCCAACTCACGAAACCATGAGATCATGACCAGAGCCAAAACCAAGAGTTGACGCTTAACTGCCTGAGCCACCCAGGTGCCCTGTTCATGCCTTTAAATGGAAAGGAATGTGCCCTCTTCCTCTGTCCCCCTTCTTATGGTCTGGAATGTGGTCATGATGGGTCTTCTTTGATCTTGTGGACAAACATGCAGAGCAAAAAAGATGGAAGGAACTGAAGTTCCCAATATTGATACTCAACCCTGCTTTCTTAGCCTTGGACTCTTTGAATATATTTTTTTTTAATGTTTATTTATTTTTGAGAGAAAGAGAGCATGAGCAGGGGAGGGGCAGAGAGAGAGGAAACAGAATCCGAAGCAGGCTCCAGGCTCTGAGCTGTCAGCACAGAGCCTGACGTGGAGCTCGAACCCACAAACCATGAGATCATGACCTGAGCTGAAGTTGGACACTTAGCTGACTGAGCCACCCAGGTGGCCCTCAACCTTGGACTATCTGAACTGTTCACTAAGAGAGAAATTTTCTATCTGTAGAACTTCTACCTGGTTAAGCCACATATTTAGATTTTTGTTATACTAGTTGTACTCTATATATTAAATAATACAGATACTTAAAATTTTTTTAAACATTTATTCATTTTTGAGAGACAGATAGAGACAGAGTATGAATGGGAAAGAGGCAAAGAGAGAGGGAGACACAGAATCTGAACCCGGTTCCAGATCTGAGCTGTCAGTGCAGAGCCTGATGGCGGGGTTTGAACCCATGAACCATGAGATCATGACCTGAGCCGAAGTCAGACATATAACCGACTGAGCCACCCAGGTGCTCCTAGAGATACTTTTTTTTTAATGATCCCTTTGGGGAAAAATTATTTTTATTTTTACATCTACAGATATACATATGCATCAAGACATGTCTGGGGGGATGGTTGTAACAAGAGAAATGCTTTTTAAACAGTGGTCTTTAGAGGGTCATCATGGAGTCCTTCTTTTCTCCCACTGTGTTTTCCAACATGGAGCAATGAACTCAGTTCTTCACCTGGAGTTAGCATCAGATGCCACAGGTCATGAGCTCAGTCCTATAAGACTGTCCCCCCTCCAGATGGCAATTACAAGTCCTGGTTGTCACCTGTGCTTCTGGCTATAGGTCAGAGATTCTCACGCCCCCTTAGGATTTGCTAGAGAAGCTCACAGAACTCGAAGAGAAACATTTGCCTACATTTGCCAGTTTATTATAAAAGTTATCATAAAGGACAAAGATGAACAACCAGATGAGAGAGCTGTGTGAGACAAGGTATGGAGAAAAGGCCGTGGAGTTTCTGTGCTCTCTCGGAGCACGCCACCCGTCCAGAAGCTCTGTGTGTTCACCAACACAGAAGCTCTCTGAACCCTGTCCTTTTGGGATTTTTATGGGCACGTCATTACATAAGCATGACTCATGAAATCATTGGCCATTGGTGATTGAACTCATAATCTCGGGCATGATTGAAAGGGGTTTGTTATACATAACAAGACACTCTTGTCATCGTTACGGCTATGGAGCTATTTCAGGAACCAAGGACAAAAGACCAAACACTGTAACAAAAGATTCTTCCATTACTCTTATTGCTTAGGAAATTCCAAGGTTTTGGGGGGTTATGTGTTAGCAGTGGGGACAAAGACCAAATATATATTTCTTATTATAAATCCCAATATCATGCTTATACTCAGTTACTATCTTAATATCTCTATAATCTAGCCACTCTTTCCATCCCTACTGCTACTACCTTGAAACAAGCTGCCATCTTTTTTGCCCCAATTGCTGGAGAAGCTTGCCAACCAGTACCCTCACCCTCAGTCCCCGGGACATCCTCTATCCCTCTCCTATCGTATGTGAAATAATAGTTCTTGAACCCAAGTCTTATTATGTCTTTCTCTTAAAGATAATGGGAAGTGATGGAAAGATTTTAAGATAAGAATAAAGTCTTAAGATGGTGTGATAGACAAAATAATGCTCTCCACTCCCAAGAAGCCCATATCCTAATCCTTTGAACCTGCGAATGTCACCTCACATGGCAAAAGGTACCTTGCAAACATTGACTAAAGTAAGGATCTTGAGATTTAATCATAAGCGTCCTTGCAAGAAAAAGACAGGAGTGGGGAGACTCAGAAAAGGAGACAAACAGAATTTTGAGTGACGGGGTTTGAATGTGGAGGAGGGTGTCACAGCTCCTGGAATACAGACAGCCCCTCAAAGCTGGAAAAGGCAAGGAAATTTATTCTCCCCTAGTGCCTCTAGAAGGAATGCGGCCAACACCTTGATTTTGTCCTCAAAAGTCTCATTTTAGACTTTAGATCTTCGGGACTGTAAGATAGTACATTCGCGTTATTTTCAGCCGTGCATTTCGTGGTGATTTGTTCTAGCAGCCATAGAAGGCCAAGACAGATGGCTTTCATCACATGGCCCTTGCTTATTTCTCTTGTTCCATCTCTCACCAAGTCCCTGCTTTCTCTGAACCCTGTCCTAGTGGCATTTTATGGGCGCTTCGTTCCATAGACATGATTGAGGAAATCATTGATCCTTTTACTTTCAACCTATTCGTGTCTTAAGTATCTGTCCTATAGATGCACACAGATGCATATTGTTTTATTGCAGTCAGAAAATCTTCACTTCCGTGGGTTGTTGAATCTATTCGTGTTTAGTGTTATTATCGATACGGTTGGATTCGCATCTGCTATTTTACATTTTGTCTTCTATCCGTCTCATATCTGTTTTGTTCCTCCGTTCTTCTCTTACGTTCAGTGAATATATTTCAACATTTTGGTCTCTGTAAATTTCTTATTGCATTGCTTTGAGTTATTTTCTTGGTGGTTGCTCCAGGGCTTACCATATGCATCCTAACTTATCAGAACTAACTTTATTAACTGAATTCCAGTGAAAAAACTTACTCTTGTATCACTATGCCTTCCTCCTCCTTTTTGGTTATTATCGTTATGCATATTGCATCGATCTGTTACAAACCCAACAATACATTGCTATAATTATCACTTTATATAATTTTTTGTCTATTTAAAAAGCTGATAAGAGAGGTCAGTTCTATATTCATACAGTTTGTAATATTAGCCTTATCTTCTATTTCTGGTCTTCTTCATTCTTTTCTGTGGATCAGAATACCAAGTGGTGTCATTTTACTACCACAATACAGCTTTGCCCCCATCTACCTCCTTTGTGCTGTTATTGTCAAATATATTGTATTTCTATATGCTATCGGCCCAAACAGTTGGATAGATACCAGTTTGTACAATTGCCTTTTAAATCAGTTAAGAGAAGAAAGAACACAGAGGCATTGATATTGTCTTTGAAAATTACATAATTATCTCCGCTGATGCTCTGTGTTTTTATTGCGTGGATTTGAATTACTGCTTGGGGTCACTTGCATTCATGCGGAAGACGTTCCTTGATTATTTCTTGAATCCGGAAGGAAGGAAACCTGGAAAAAGGTGGTTTCTTTCTTGCCATAGAGAACAGCAAAGAGAAAAACAGAGAATTGGGTGAAATCGAACAGGCAAATGACTGGCCAGCTACTCCACGGCACTTGTATATTTGCTTTACCAGAAATTTGAATAGGTCTGCTTTACTGAGTCACTGAATTTCTCCTACTTGCCAGAGAGCTGTGTGATGGTCACATGAGAAAGCACAAGTAAAATGTTTATCCTCCCACACAAAGGCTCAGTCAATGGCAAGTTCTAAACAACATAGTGATATTAGATTGTGGTTTTGACCATGATAGGGTACAGATATCAAACTCATTTTTATACCATAAACTATGATAAATCTGAACAAAATATATGAAGCAACACTTTTCAAGCTTTAGACAAGATATATAGGACGGATGTGATCCTTTAAAGAATAAATACATTAGGTGGACTCCATATTCACTACAGCTTTCTGCATGGGATTTATTCCCAAACTGTAGCATTAGAGGAAGAAAGGAAACATGGAGGAAATAGAGACTGAAGGTGCAGGTGGGGGGTCACCAAGAGAAAAAAAAAAGTGAACAAAAATGAACAGAGCCTTGGTGTTTCATTATAAACAACATCAAGTGATCTAAACATTTAAACAAAAAATAATATCCATTTTGCACACTTTCCAATTCACTTTATGGGGCCAGAATTACTCTGATATCAAAATAAGAGAAAGACGTTACAGTGAAAGGAAATGACAAAGAAGTAACTTTCACAGACGTAAGAGAAAAAACATTGAATGAAATATTAGCACACTGAATTCAGCAATATATAAGACATGGCTTAGTAGGCTGTAAGCAGGAATGCAAAGTTGGTTCAATAGCAGAAATCAATCAATGTAGTTTACCACATTAGAAGAATAAAGGAGAGGGGTGCCTGGTGGCTCAGTCAGTTAAGCGCCAACTTCAGCTCAGATCATGATATCCTGGTTCATGAGTTCGAGCCCCATGTCAGGCTCTGTGCTGTCAGCTGGGAGCCTGGAACCTGCCTCAGATTCTTTGTCTCCCTCTCTCTCTCTGCCCCTCGCAAGAATTTGACAAAATCCAACTAAACTTTCAGCAAACTAGACAAAGATGGGAACATACTCAATCTGATAAAGAGCATCTATAAAAACCCGCAGCTAATGTCCTACTTAATGGTAAACAGCTAAAGGCTTTCCCCAAAGACTGGAAACTAGCAAGGTTGTCTGTTCTTACAATTCTATTAGTATTAGTCAGTGAAAAAGGCATGGAAAAGAAATTTTAAAAAGAAACAGAAGACTTATTGGGGTGTCTGGGTGGCTCAGTCCGTTGGTTAAGCATCTGGCTCTGGCTCAGGTCATGGTCTTCTGGTTGGTTTGTTTGAGCCCCGGGTTGAGCTCTGGCTGACAGCTCAGAGCCCGGAGGTTGCTTTCGATTCTGTGTCTCCCTCTCTCTCTGTCCCCCTCCTGCTCACACTCTGTCTCTCTCTCTCTCTCTCTCTCTCTCTCAAAATAAATAAGCATTTAAAAAATTTTTAAATAGAAAGAGAAGACTTACAGATTATAAAGAAAGGTGTAAAAGTGCTTTATGCGAAGACAACATGATAATGTCCTTGGAAAATGATTCTAAAAATCTACCCCAAAACTTCAAATTTAATAGAAACAAGGAAATTTAGTGAGGTCAGATGATACAATATCAACATTAAAAAAAATCCAACTGAATATCTATACACTAGCAACAAGCAACTGGAAATAGCTTTTCAAAGTATCGGAACAGTATTAAGAAAGATCCTTGAGGGTCAGTTTAATGAACGGCATGCAAGATCTCAGCATCAAGAACTACTGAGGATTGAAAGGCCTGAATTGGGGTGCCTGGGTGGCTCAGTCCGTTGAGCATCAGACTCTTGGTTTTGGCTCAGGTCACAATCTCACCAGTTTCGTGAGTCTGAGCCCGGAGTCAGGCCCTGCGCAGACCGTGGGGAGCCTGCTTAGAATTCTCCCTTCCTCCCTGCCCTTCCCCTGCTTGTGCTCTGTCTCTCTCAAAATAAATAAACTCTTTCCAAATAAATAAAAATAAAATCTTGATAGGCCTAAATAATGGAGAGAGAGACCATGATGGCAGAGAACTCACCATATTGGGGAGATGGCATTGTGACACATTATTGGTGGCTCCTTTTTCTAAATACTGTTTAAACTAGTCCATAAGAAGATGACAATAACACTTATTAGTGCCAGGTGTGACTAACAAATTCCTAAAAGGGCAGCTCTTCGCTCTCTGCTGGGAAGCTCCTTCTGGTTCATGGGATGAATGACAAACTCCTCTGGTGTTCACTGGCCCTCCGCTACTCACTCCAAGATTCCTTTGTGTATTCGCCTCCCACGTTCTCCCACACATACATCCTAGACTCCAGCCGCACTGGATCCTCCGACCAACTAAAGAATTTTTTTTTTTCGTCTTACAGATACATTTATTCATGCCATGAAGGAGCCAGCACTTGCACAAGCAGACGGTAATGGTCTATGTTCCCATCCAACGTAGCTTGCTTATATTCACAGTCAGACTGACGTCCTACCTGGTGTGCGCTCCCGAGTAAAGCTAGTTAACGTTGACCGCGAGCTTCTCAGGATTCCAAGCCTTTAATGCTAAATTCACTTCTTTTACCGGCGCTCCTGCTTTTATAAACAATGAAACCCATCATCCCCAGCTTCCCCCAAATCTCCTTGGGTAACTTGGGTTTAGTAGGGCTTCATCAGAAGCCAGATAGTTTATTGATCTATTTTTAAATGTTTGTTTATTTTTGAGAGGGGGGAGGGGAAATGAGAGAGAGAGAGAGAGAGAGAGAGAACCCCAAGCTGGCTCTGTACCGTTAGTGCAGAGCCCAACATGGGGCTCGATCTCATGAACTGTGAGATCATGACTTGAGCCGGAACCAACAGTCAGAGGCTCAACCAACAGAGCCACTCAGCCGCCCCAGGGATCTAGACATTTTAAATAAAGTCTTGAAGCATCTCCGCCCAGGACTAACAGCTCAGGCGGCTCCAAAGCCCCACAGCCCACGGCTTGCAGCGAAAGTCACCCAGTGACTAGCCTAAGATTTTGACCTTCATGTCTTGCCTCGCGATATTCCCTTCCTATAGACGACTCTTCACCCCACGCTACCAGCCATCCTTAGCTGTGGACTGGTTCCCAGAACTCAAAATACTTAGCACCAGTGTGGGGCAGTTAAAGTATTACAGTATGATAAGTAGTTGCTGACTGAACAAGAGAAGAAAAACGGTTCACTGACACCAATCCCAGAAAAGAGAATAAATGGATGCATTCGATTCTGAATGAAGACAAACAGAGATAAAACGTGTGTTTAAACAATGCAGGCAACTCCCCTCGATTGGCAGGCTTCTTCGGAAGCTGATTGTCATAATAAACCAAACCCACAATCATTCCAATTTTAGGGAATTCAGAGAAATTTGTGGGATATTTATTTGTTTCTTCTATTGTTTCCTTATAGAATTGTAAAGATTTTTAGTATATAGACGATCAGTGAAGCTTCAAATTGGTGGGGTTTTTTTTTTTTAATTCTAGTATCCTCTATCACAGCCAAGGAGAGTTTTGAAACTATACCAAGAGCCTCAAAACTATTGTTTTCTATGTGTCCATGTGATACAGGGTGTTATCATATGTTCAGGGCTGGCTTCAAGTACCCATATGCCATAGAGTCACATAGGGTCCCACACTTAGAAGGGCCGTGCACTTGGTTTAATGCTGTCTCAAAAATCTTGTCAATTTTGAACAAGGAGTCCGGCATTTTCGTTCTGCAAAGGGCCCCACAAATTATGTTACCTCCACGTATCCTCCCATTCTCCACCACTCCCTTCCCTCCGGGCACTGCTCCAGCTGTAAGGCAATCCCAGAGGCTAGAGAGGGCTGGGAAGCACGTGGAATACCGAGTCAGGAACCAAGAATGAGCCCCAGGAAAAACACAGCACGCACCCCGGGTGCTTTCCGTTGGCGGCTACCGCTGAACCGCTCCTCTGACCAGCGCAAAGCCAGGACGTGGCCAGAATGGGCGCCCCGAACACGCAGGACTTAAAACAGAGCACTCCAGCTCCGAAGCCCACCAACGAGCTGCCCGAGACACCTGCCAGGATCGACCAATCAGGATGAGGTCTTCCAGCCAATCAGGAAGAAGCATTTTTTTTCTTTCCCTCATTAGCATATTGAGAAAGGGAACTTCAGCGGGAACTTTATATAAGCAGAGCCTCCCCATTGTCCCCTGTGGCCAGACTAGGGACTTTTCGGTAGTGCCGTGTCTCCCCTCACCTCCATCCGTAACCACTGTGCCTTTGATTTTTGGGTCTGGCCTTGTTTCAGGTTCAAGAATCCAACTCCAATAATAATACTGGAGGTTGCATTTTCTCCAGTCTCCAACCTTTGGGATTTCCTCTCAGGCCTCCCCCTGTAATCTCTAGTAGCAAAGTCCGGGGGCTTCTAAGCTTGTCCAAGTTTTCCATTTTGCATAAGAAAACTAGGATCCAGAGAGACAAGATCCTCCAGTCACTGCTTGAGTAATTTGAATGAAGTTAGGGCAGGATACAGGGTAGGGGGCGGTTCCAACTCAGACGGAGCCTTGGTCTTATTGCAGGCAGAGCTCAATGTCCCCAACCTCTCTCCCCTATTAGTCCGTCTCCGCTTCAACACCACAGACTCTGGAAAATTAAGAGTCTGAGGCAAGCTCCTTCATCCAGGAGCCCTTAAATGATAACCTTTAAGTGTCTCAAATCTTACTTTTTAAAGGAGGCTTGTTTGTTTTGGAAAAACTTTGGTTATTAGAAAGTATTTTCTCTCAGGGCATCTCGGTGGCTCAGTTGGTTAAGTATCCCACTCTTGATTTCAGCTCAGGTCATGATCTCACAGTTCATTAGTTCAAGCCCCTCTTCGGGCTCCTCATTGGCGTGCAGAGCCTGCACGGGATTTTCGCTTTCTGCCTCTCCTCTGGTCATGTTTCTTAGTCTCGAAATAAATAAAAACAAGGAAGGAAGGAAGGAAGAAAGGAAGAAAGAAAGAAAGAAAGATACTTTCTCTTCATAAAGAACAGAAATCAGCTCTGCTGATTCCAAACATGGAAATTAGTTTCCCTACAGAATGACAAACAACTCTTCGTCTTTCTTCCCGTAACGGCTTTTCAAATACAGTAAAACCTTGGATTGCGAGCAACTTGTTCTGCGAGTGTTCTGCGAGATGAGCAAACATTTCTAATAAATTTTAGCTTGCTAAATGAACGAGGTCTTGCAATATGAGTCGGACGTGACGCCGAATGTCACATGATCACAACTGAGCCAATGGTTCTTCCTTCTCTCTCTCTCTCTCTTTTTCTGTGGGATTGTGGGTGATGATCACTCATGCTCAGATGCTCGGTCTCAGGCTGCGGTACTTGGCAGAAATCAGTGCTTTTTCAGACTGTTAGAAGGTGCCCACAACTAGCACTAGTGTATCTTTTGTCACTTCAAAGCACCTACGGACAGTCCTTTGCTTTTCCATAGAAGAGTAAGCTTAGGAATGCTTTCATTCTAGGTCCGGCTGCCTGCAGATAGAGACCCTTTCCTCTGCTGTCTTATTGCCGGTTACATTAAATATGTATTAAATATGGCAAGAGTTTATTTATATTATACTGTAGTCAACATCCATGCCAGTGTCTACAATGGCCCCCGTGCAGAAAAATGTGGAAAAGAAAGGCGGTAAGAAGGAGATGATTACGGTGGAAGTTAAGAAGGAAACCATCGAGAAGAACGAACGAGGTATTGGAGCAGCTGAAATTGCAAGATTTTATAAAAAGTCTATGTCTACAGCTCATCTGCTGAGGAGGAGAAGAAAAAGGCAGAGGAATCCCTCACTTCAAATGAGATGAGGGAGGTGTATAAAACGTGGGAAACGGTGCAAAATTTCATAGGAAAGCACCCCCCGACTAAGGCTGGAGCGGTGCAAGCGACGAGTCTGTTTAACGACAATGCGATGCCACGTTTCCACGAAATCCTCCAAAGGAGGCAAAAGCAAGTGTCATTGGGTAGGTTCCTTGTTAAGTTTGCCTGAAAAGAAAAAGATTCCACTCAGCCAATAGAGAGCGATGATTCGTTAGTGATCGTGAGAGTCTTCTACCCAATAACCCTCCTCTTTATCTTCCTCACGCCAGCCGTGAAGGTTTTCAAAGGTAAGTACAGGTTAATTTATTTATTTTGCTTTATATTTTGTGTTCTATTATTTCGCATCGTATTACAGTATTGTGATCATGCTTATGTGAATATTTTTGGGTTGTGGAATGAATCGCCTGAGTTTCCATTATTTCTTACGGGGAAATTCGCTTTGCTATATAAGTGGTTTGGATTATAAGCATGTTTCTGGAATGACTTATGCTCACAAACTAAGGTTTTACTGTATTTGCAAATAGCTTTGCTTCCAGCAAACCTTTCCCAGCGGCCGTTTGGATTTTCTTCTCGGCGGACACCCAGTCGCCTGCAGTGCTCCGCAGTGAGCAGTTTCTAAGCACCTTCCTTTCTTCACCTCTGCCGTCTCGTTACCCTTCGAGCCATTAAAAAGTGGGATTCTACTCCTGAAGCCAGGACTACAGTGTATGTTAACTAACTGGAAAATTAAAAAAAAAAAAATACAACAAACCTAGGGCCCACTAATCCTTCCTTGCCTCATAAAAACAACCACCACCACAAAAAACAAAACAACAGCAAAAACAAAACAAAACAAAAAATGTCCTTAGGTTATAAAAAGGAAATAGGGCAAAACATGTGTTTTGTTTTAATTTGCTGATTAAAAAGCATGCGATAAAGTTCTAGGACCAAATAGACTGACTTAGATTGTAGGACAAAAATAGGTATCTAAGTCAAGGCTTTTGGTTGCAAGTGAGAACACCCAGCTGGGAGAAGCTCAAGCAAATATGAGACCATGTCAATCAAAGAGCAAAAAGGCCTCGTCTCCTTAAGTTCCAGTGGGAGAAGTTTCAAGACAGGGCTCTGATCGGTCAAATTGGGTCACCGTCTATCTCTGGGTCAAAGTCAGACGAGGAAAGCTCTACTCGGCTCACATGGCTGGAGGCGTGGGGCAGAGTGTTAGCAGGAGGAAGGTGAATTTTCCTCCCAGAAGGGCAAGTTGCTGGGCAAACAGAAAGAGATGTGCCCTACAGGGGCTGAGCCAAAAACTCAAATAGAGGAAAAGTAGAGACAATGACAACATTATAAGAATAGCGTTGATAAGATACGGGTTTTTTTTTTTTTTTATGATAAGCAAGTAATGAAATCAAATGTTGAGCACATAGAATTTTTATTGGATACCTACCAAAATGAAGTCTAGTATTTTCTGGGGGAAAAGAATTCCAGTCCCTTAAGGACATTCTATGTTAGGTTCTAAAACCCGTGCTGAGTTCATAGGTGTCAGAAGGGGCTTTGAACAGTAAAACGGAAAAAACTGATGACCACTTCGAAGTGGAAAAATGCCGGCTGCTGAGGTGGTCGCACCTGGCTGAAAGACCCTGTCATTCTCCCGTCCTTGGCTGTGCTCCCTGGGAAGAGGCGTGAGCTGTGGGCAGACAGACTGCATTTCTCTGGGAAAACCCAGAGAGGGCCTCTTCATTTGTCCAATTAAAGATGGGCTCTCATTAAGCGCCACCCCAGAGCCCACAGACCAAAGGCATCTACGCATTAGTGGCTCCCCAGAGCTAGTAAGGCAGCTAAAGTGTCAGCAAGCAGGACCGCGGAGTGGTTCTGCTTTCCTTGTGGTTGGAATCTGTTGCGTTAACAGCCCAAATCTGACCGCACAGGCCTGGAACAGCGTGCGAGAGAGCCAGCGAGAGGAAGTTAGCCAATGCTGGATCCAAGCCAGTCAACCTTCTAAGAAAAGGGTCTTGGCAGGGGAGACCCTTGCCAAGAGAAAGCTCGTCTCCTGCGATTGTGTCTCATGGAGACGTAATGCGTTGACTAACCAAATGCTCCCACTGGCCCAGCCAAAATGCCTCCTGCTTCTCCAAGCCCACGGAGCAATTGCTCTTGCCCCCTTGAGCTGAAGGAAGATCGGTATGGCTGCCCAGTAGACCATCGTGACCTGGGGCTTTTCAGATAGCTTGTCGTGTTCTCTCGGAGGGCTTTGGTTGTGTCCACAGAATGGAAAAACAGTTAAAAATAAAAGCTTTGGACACTTTGCTTTCCAAAGGGAACTGCTGAGGGCATTTTTAAATCAATCAGCAAATATTTATTAAGCAGCTACCGTCTGCAAAGTAGCGTGCTAACTAACCTGTCGTAAACTCACGGGAGTGGTAGGAGTAAGCCATACGCGTGAGGTTAACCATTTTATAACCAATATGCCTGAGTTTATATATCAAATGAATATGATCTTCTTCAGAACAATTGCTTCTTAGTCTGGTCGTGTTATCTGTAGAAAGAATTTTCAAAAAATCTTATCTTGGGGCATCACCTTTAGATTCCATGGTACAGTCTTTTGAATAGTTTTAATGTTGCAAAGCTATTGAGGGTAGAGGCCAGCTAAAACTGAGAGATATATTTTCTGATAAGAAAGAAATGACATCCACACAAAGACTAATATGTGAATGGTCACCAGACAGCTTTATTCATAGCAGCAAAGAACTAGAAACGACTCGAGTATCCATCACCGATGAACGGACAAACAACTATGGTATATCCACATGGTGAAAAATTACTCCACCACAAAAAAGAATGAAGTCCTGACACATTCATCACAGGAACCTTAAAAACATCATGCTATGGGTGCCTGGGTGGCGCAGTCGGTTAGCACCCGACTTCGGCTCAGGTCATGATCTCACCATTCATGAGTTCGAGCCCCGCGTCGGGCTCTGTGCTGACGGCTCAGAGCCTGGAGCCTGCTTCAGATTCTGTGTCTCCCTTTCTCTCTGCCCCTCCCCACTCACACTCTCTCTCAAAAATAAATAAACATTAAAAAATTTAAAAAACAAAGCCAAACAACATCGTGCTAAGTGAAATAAGCCAGTCACAAAAGATCACACACTGTATGACCCCATTTATAGGGAATATTTAGAAAAGGCAGATCTATAGAGACAGAAAGTAACTTAGAGGTCGCCAGGGCGAAGGGTGAAAATGAGCGATGGAGATGTCCTAAAATTTGGATGGTGGGGACTTTTGCACACCTCTGTGACTTTACTCAAAATCCCTGAAAATGTACACTTAAGAGGGATGAATTTTATTGTATGTAAAGTATACCTTCATCCTTCTTTAAAAAACAATTCCTTAACACATGCCTTAAAAACATTCTTAAAAAAAAAAAAAAACCTGTAAAAATGAAGTGTGAGGATTGTAAAGTATCTGTACTGATGTGGGGGTGACTTGGGACCCAGATCCAGCGTAAATGCAGTACGCGGAGGGAGCCAGAAAACTCCCCCGTTGCCAAGTTCCGAAATCAGTCGAGCGATTGCATCGCCTCGAGAATGAGTGCATATCACCTCCCAGGCTCAGGAGGGTGACGCCAGTTCTCATTTGCATACAGACTCGAGGGCACTGCTCCCGCGGAGCGACTGCCTTCCCCCAGGCTGGCGATCCCCCGTGGAGATAAGATATGTATAAAAGCACCATCATCTATCAATAAGCAAAGAAAAATAAGTTCGCTAATGTCAAGCTAGTAAAAACCCTTTTTATTTTCTCTTTGCAAAGTGTGAGTTGATGGCTGAGTAAGAAATGGGCTTTTTTTTTTTTTCCCATGGCTAATTTGCAAAATCCCTACATACGGGAATAAGAAAAAGCAGTTCCGAGGAGGAGAGACAGTCTCCAAATGTGAGAACGTATTGTTCTCTCCCCAGGTTCCCTCCCTGAAATGTTACTGTTAGTAACCGGGCAAGCTTCCTCTCGAGTCCTTTGGCCCTGCGTCCCAGAGAAATAGCATCATGCGGAAATACTGCATTTTCAAAGTCGCAAATATATAGACGTAAGTTCAAGCTACAGGTCAGATGAATGACTGCATGTTCGATGTCGGCTGACACGGAGTTGAAATCCCTCTCTCTTTGGCCCCAGTCCCCATTTCCCCGTCGAGCTGGAGTTGGCAGCCTGAGGTTTTTCTCTAGTGGCGGCACCCATGACATCTCTCTCTGCTGACCTCTGTTTCTTGTCTTGAGATTTCTTTCCTGGAGGTCAGAATGATTTTCCTCTCGCGCTCTGCAGGAGAAACCCACCCAGGGTGGCTATGACACCGAGGTCTGTGCCAGGGTGCGGAAGAAGTCGGATTAAGGATTTTGCAGGTGCGGTTTTGTATGATTTCGAGAAGTTCAGCACAGTGGGGAACTGGCCTTGTTAATGACTCAGATAAATGCTAATTGACCTATAAAATGCAGGATGAAGTTGTTAAGGGCTGCTCCCACTGGCTTTATGGAAAGACGGAGGGGCTCGGGCGGTGGCTACAGCTCTCCTTAGAGATAAGCTATGTGTCACAAAACCAGGTGGCCTTTCCCGGTCATGGAGGGGCTTCTTAAGGGGTATCTGAAGAATAAGAAGAGACTCAGTTAAAGTACATCGTGGTGAACCAAGCTCCTTAACACCGTCTAGCCAGTTGAAACCTAATATGGAAACAAAAACACCAAGCTATCGGTCACTAAGAGGGAAGTCCAGGGTCAAAGCATTTGGAGGACCAAGCCTAAGACTTGGGGGGCAGTCCCTGAAAGTGCTCACTGTTACTGGCCAATTCTAGTGTATTTCAGCAGGTCTGGTAGGAGGGGGTGCTCAGCGCTTAGTTGCTAAAAGTTTAGCTAGGAAGCGACCGTAAATACATCATTACGACACATGGGTACATTCCATGGTATTATGTTAAACTGTTTCATGGTTGTGTCAGCTTTGTAATATAAATATTCAAAGGACACCGACTCTATCCACTTGAACTCAATCACGAGTACTTAGCACAGGCTCTACAAGGATGCTTGAACAACATTATCGGATTTTGCGGACTTTTTTACAGGTCGGCAAGCTCAGCTGAAGAGGTAGAAAAACACAACCTCTCATCCCAGTAAAATAAATTATGCGAGCCAAGAGTGCCTCCCAGATTTGTCATATAAATTAGCAGTAAAAAAATATATGTATGTATCTCCCAGACAAACTAAGCCTCGAATCTAATCCTCATGTCGGTCACCTTCTTCTAATTATCACTAAAGCATGACTTAGCTGATACCACGGCTCAAGAGGGAGCATTAAAGTGCAGGCATTAGCCATGATGACATCTCCGAGGCGCTAAATAGAGTGGAAATGTATCTCTAAGACTGAGCAGTGGTCTGAAGATATTCTAGATTTGTGTTAAGGACTACCCAGAGCAAAGAGAAGCAAAGTGTGCCCAAAGGCAGAGAAGAGAGAGGGAGCCTGAGTTCTGTGAGGGGCGGTGTCAAGGCTCAGTGAACTTCAAGAAAGGCAAACGGTTCTAACTAAGAGCCAACCCATATCCATTTTTAAAAAATTTTTTTAATGTTTATTTATTTTTCAAAGAGAGAGAGACAGCATGAGCAGGGAGAACAGAGAGATAGATAGATAGATAGAGAGAGAGAGAGAGAGAGAGAGAGAGAATCTGAAGCAGGCTCCAGGCTCTGAGCTATCCACACGGAGCCTGACACGGGGCTCGAACTTGTGAACCTTGAGATAACGACCTGAGCCAAAGTCAGATGCTTAACCGACTGAGCCACTCGGGCGCCCCCCATATCCATTTTTCAAGGCTCAGAAAGCCTGAAAAACGTGGATCAGCCTGCATGAGCAAAGACATCATATGTTAGTCACAACAAAGAGGAAAGTAGATAAAGAACAAAAGGAAGGAGATTTTCAAGTCCAAGAAAGAAGAGAGAGAGAGGAGAGGAAATTGTTTCGGGTAGATGATATGCGATTCGGTCTTAATTTATAAAGGTGACTGAGTGACAAGACGGAGAGGTTAACGCCACCGAAAGACGTTTGTTACTTATGACTCCCGAGAGAAGGGGATCACGCCATGCCACACAGGGCCACGCGGAGAAGCACCAGGGTTGGTCAGGAGACGGAAGCAGGAGTGTGGGGGAAAATAGAGGCCACAGTCTTTATTGGGATTTCTGCGGTAAGGATACGATAGGACAGGTAAATAGCTGAGGACTGACTCATTTGAATGATTCCAGTGAGCCTTGGGGCATAGGGACTGTCGCTGGTTGTCTAGTACCTGGCCCTGAGTTGACTTAGGGAAAGGGAAATATTGGTTTGGTGTGTGAATCAGGTAAGGAGGTGGTTGGGAATAGGGCCTCGGGATTGGTTGGGGGTTTTGTAATATGGTTTTTAGGTGTCTACCGAAGCTGGATCACAGGGAAGATGCAAATGATTTTGGCTATTAGTTTGGCCCTATAGTTGATGGAGGCCAACTAGACAAACGTAGAATCTAAGAAGACGCAGAACAAGGCAATCTTCTGCATCCTTATATATTCGTGGTACCTAATCCATGGCCGCAAATGTGGTAGAAGATCAATAAAGACTGGTTGGTTGGTTGGTTGATTGGTTGGACGGATGGTTGTATGAGACTTTTTGGCCGACGAGACACCTTGAGAGAGAAAAATGGCACCTTCCTTTTCTCCCCAAAGGACACCCTTCTGTAGCAGAATTTGCCAACTGCAAGGTTGTATCTCACATTGCTGGGATGAAGTGGCTTGGGTAAGAGATACGTCGGTATCTTTCTGGGGTAGGCGATTTTTGCTAGTAGCGACATATGCATTCCTGTCTTTATATTCCCGATCTGCTTTTTTATCCTTCACCATACACTCGCCAGGGATAAAACGTTCCCTCATTTACTAAGAACAAGGCATGCAAAGAAGAATCTTCGGTGGGTCCTCAGTAAGCTTAGAACAGCTCCAGTGGCTCCTGGTCTTACTCAGTCAAACCCAGCTTTCCCACGCTTATCCCGTAAGGCATTTAAGAACTGGCCCTCTCCCTCTCTGATCTCTACTCCCACCAGATTACCCCTCCGTTACTGTGCCCCCCACGTAAGCCAAATGCAGCTCCCGGAACACAACAAGCAGGGCCTTGGCACTTACTCTTGCTTTACCTGAAAGGCCACAAGACATCCACGTAGCTTTCTTGCTCACCTCCTTCAGCTTTCCAATTACATGTCACCTTATTAGAGGAGGCTTCGACTACCAGCTATAAAATACCAAACCATTCCCCTTTCGCACACACACTTCGTTTTTTTATCTTTTCTGATGCTTCCTGTTGTACACAGCGCTTATCACCACCTATACTACTTGGTATATTATATACTTATTTTTGGATACATACCCCTTCTCCCCCCAGTAGGCTGTAAATTCCATGGCAGCAAGAATTTTGGCAACGAAAACCTAGAAGAGGGTCTGGCACAGGGTAGGTGTCCAATATATATCTGGCGAATAAATGAATGAATGGCCCAAATAAAAGCGTACATTCCCTCTGGTTCTCTCTCTTGGATTTTTTTTTTTCCCCGTCTTCCTTCCTTTCCCAGACTTCCCACTGGAGAAGAGAAACGGGTCACCGAATGACACATAAATTTGTTCTGTGAGAAAAATCTCCCCCACCCTCACTATTTCTCCTCCTGTTAGCCCTCACCTGGGGAAACGGCACCACCATCCTGAAACTGGGAGCCATGGGTCCACTCTTCTCCCGGTCCCCCCACACGGGGTGCATCAGCAAGTCCTACAGTGTCAACCTGCAGAACACAGGCTGTTCAGACTAAGCCACTGTCCTCTTTCACTTAACCTCCCAACCTGGCTCTCCAAGTCCTGACCCACCTCCATGCCCACCCGCACGCCCACCCCCACCCAGTTTGCCCACAGTAACCAGAGAAGGCTTTCAAAAATTATCTAAGATCAGAACGTCTCCTCGAATTTTCTATGGTAGGCCTCCCAATTCTGTGTGCTCTGGCCCCGCTCACCTTGTCAACTCATCCTTTGTCACCCCTCTCCCCCTTTGCTCGCTTCGCTCCCACGCTGCTGGGTTCATGCAACCTTGGAAGAGCGCAAGTTGATTCTTTCCCGAACCTTCCCACTTGCTTCTTCCCACTCTTCTTTGAATGCCTGGTCCACAAAGACCATTCTTTAATTTTTTTTTTTAACATTTATTTATTGTTGAGAAACAGAAACAGAGTATGAGCAGGGGAGGGGCGGAGAGAGAGAGGGAGACACAGAATCCGAAGCAGGCTCCAGGCCCTGAGCCGTCACCACAGAGCTCAAGCCCATGAGCCACGAGATCGTGACCTGAGCTGAAGTTGATCACTTCACTGACTGAGCCACCCAGGCGCCCCGACAAAGACCATTCTTTAGATGTCAGGCCAAATGTCACCTTCCTAGAGAGGCATTCCACAGACCTGGTAGGTCTCCTCATGCTGTTTTCTATGACACCGTCTTGTTACTTCCAGTACTTTACAATGACTCATTATTTAATTTAATAGTCCATGGGACCATCCTTGCAGCCGGGCCCTGGGAATAGCTCTCTGGATAAGGGTAACATTTTAGAGACTGTATCAGGCCAGAGACCTTGCACCTTTTTCTCCCTTGGTGCCCTTTCTTTACGTCTCCATCCAGCAATGCGTGTTCCTTTACTGTCTTCCTGAAATCAAATTCTGCCCTTCTGAAAGTAGCCAGTGTCAATGACGTATGTGTTAGCATGAGTGGACAAACTCTGGCAAATTGCTAGTGTCTGCCTAGAGTCCTGCGTTGAGAATTCTGAGGTGTCCCACAGACTAAGTGAGACCTTCTACCTTGACCAGTTCACGGTGTTAAGCCCAGGGAAAGGAAGAAGCAGAGACGGGATATGTGGCCGTGAATTTATCACATATGTAAGTTTATTGTTACTTGCTCCAAGATCATTTGCAATTTTTATTCTTTCTTGCTTGCTTGCTTTCTTGAGAGAGAGAGGGTACAAATGAGTGAGGGGCAGAGAGAGAGAGGAAGAGAGAGAATCCCCTAAGGGGCAGAGAGAGAGAGAGAATCGGGGCTCACACAAAGTGGGGCTTGTGCTCACTCGAAACAGGGCTTGAGCTCACAAATCATGAGATCATGACTTGAGCCAAAGTCAGATGCTTAATCGACTGAGCCACCCAGGTGCCCCTTTATTCTTATTTTTAATTTGCCAGAAAGGATTCGGCCTTCTAGAAAAGCATTTCAAGTATCAACAACAAGTGAGGCATAGACTATAGTCTATAGTCTATTTCATAGACTCGGAGACATAGACTATAGTCTATAGTCTATTTCATAGACTCAGTACCTTCTTCAATCATATCACGAAGGAAACAAATACTTCTTAAAGGACCCTCCAGCATCCTTAAACGTTTTTGAATACAAAACTTATTTAATTATCACAGAAACCCTCGAGAATTCATTATCACTTTTTCATGTAACAAAATTAAGCTTTTACACATTGATCTCCCCTCCCCCGCCCTCCAATACAGCTAGCAGATAACCGAGCTGGAATCTCCCCTGGGCTCTGGCATTTTGCAGAGCCCAGGATCTTTCGCTACACTTGTACACAAGTTCCTCCATTGTGTTTCCTTAGAGCAGTCCTTGGATAAGGGGAATGGGAAAGGATGGTTATACAGACACAGAAGAGAAAGCCCTGCCCATGAACTGTCACGCACTTGGAGAAGTAGAACCTATCTATACTCACAACCCAAGACTCTTGAAACTTCAAATCCATATGCGAACAAGAGAAGGTGAACCTAAGTGGAACTCTGCCTACAGTGAATACTTATATGATGAAAAAATATGTAATGAGATCTGGCAGTGGTGAATCAAGGAAGACTTCCTGGAGGGAATAATTTGCATGAGGGTCTGAAAGAGTATTGATAAAGGAGGGCAGGGATTCTGGGAATAGGAAAATGAGAATCTCATGTCTAAGATCGTTGGTCGTAGCTTTGCAGGCGGACCCTACTCAAGAAGGTGTTTGAGTGGGAGAAGCTGTGCAAAGAAATCACCATGTATTTCTCTGGAAAACTCTATTATGTTCTGTTTAAATGGCTGAAAGGTCAGGGTGCCTACAAAAGTTATTTTTAAAAACCGATCGTTAAATTGAAACTATCTAGTGAAAGAATTATAAAAGCCAGCTGTCAGAAAAGCCCCCTCGCTAAAAAATAAGAAGGAGACATCATGGCGGTGTCACAGAGGAGTGACGAATAGACGCTGGGGAGGACTTCTCCCGGTGTCTTTTTGAGTCTACCCCAAAGGAAAGAAAAAGCAGATTGGGGAACTGAGAGAGTATGAAAAGATAAACATGACTGCTGTTCGTGACCTATTTTGTGCCAAGACCTTTTCTTTTTCTGTCTCACAGGTGTGCCTCTAGCCACTCTATGTGGAGGGAGGAGGATGAATTGGGGAGGTAGTGCAACGGAATGACCCTTTCATTGTTTTATATCTAGATCGTCACCGCTAGGTAGATTATCGCCAGCCACCTTGGTCCGCCAGGAAGTACAAAGAGCTCTGAGAGTGATCGGGCGGGTGGGATGACCTCCGACCTGCCCTCAAGGTCATCAAACCCACAGTGCTTCTCTTCCCAAAATGAATCTAGACTGAGCTCCGTGGGTGTTCAAACAGCTTTGCCTCGGAGAGTTTAGAAAAATGTTCTGGCCACATGGAGTTGGAGACTGTTGCGGATAGCTGTTCTCCAAGCCTTCCTTCTGAGAAAGGCTTTTTCCACACCATGGGACACATCCCTCTAACTAAACAATCCTGGATACAGACAGGTGGGCATGTGACCTCCCCACGGTCCTCTTCAGAAACAGATAGGGACTGAATGGTATGGTAGGGAGAGAAGGTTCTCTCTTTACTCTTTACCTCTAAGGATGACATAAACCAGGAATAATTAGTGATCACCTTGTTGTCACCTGGAGAAAAATCTGTCTGGAGCCAACAGAACTAAGTTGCTTAGAGGTGGTGGGGGTGCCTGGGTGGCTCACCCTGTTAAGCATCCAACTTCGGCTCAGGTCATGATCTCACAGTTCATGGGTTCAAGCCCTGCACTGGGCTTTGTGCTGACAGCTCAGAGCCTGGAGCCTACTTTGGATTCTGTGTCTCCCTCTCTCTCTCTCTCTCTCTCTCTCTCTCTCTGCCTCTTCCCAACTTGTGCTCTGTGTCTCTCTTAAAAATAAAGAGACACTAAACAAAATTTAAAAAAAAACAAAAGAACCAAGAGGTGGCGAAAACCATAGTCCTTAGGTTGTCATTTGAAACCTGGATCCGGCTGGGTTCGAACTCGGGTCACCTCGTGGCCTTTTTGCTTAGAGAAACGTAATACTGTGATTTATTATAGGAAACATACACTTGGTGTTCCTCCACATTTCTGGCAGACATTGCTCCTAAAAGCCTTGGAATTTCATGAGCAATACAAGAGGTAAAGGTGTACTTTGTATTCCAAACAAGCTCCTTTAAGCCATACCTGAGTTTATGTGAATGAGATGATTTTGGAAAGCCCCTAAGGATTTGGGCTGGTCTCCAGGAGAAGAAACCATGGTCATTAGGGGGTTGGAACCTTCAGCCCCCACCCCCCCTGACCTCTGGAGAAGAGAGAGGGGTTGGAGGTTGAATCACCACCAACTGATGCTTTGATCCAGTGTGCCTCTGTAATAAGACCTCCATAAAAACCCGAAAGGATGGGGTTTGGAGAGCTTCTGTGTTTGGTGAACAAGAACGCATCGCATCTATGTTCTGGGATCGTGGTGCCTCCCAAACTCCGTGGGGACAGAAGCTCCTGTGCTCAGAACCCTCCCTTCCAGACTTACCCTACGTTTCCCATCTGGTGGTTCATTTGCATCTTTCGATATCCTTTGACGAACCCAATAATCTAGCAAGGAAACTGTTCTCCTGAGTTCTGTGAGCTGTTCCAGGAAATGAAACAAACCGGAGGAGGAGTCATAGGAACAGCGCCCCACCCTCATCCCCCTGCCACCTGGATCTAGCCAGCCAATGGTGAAAAGATCCCTAAGATCTCATTCAGGAGTGTGAGGAATGAAATATGCAAAAAAGTTGGCCTGGAATCACTTCTGATCCTAAGCAGACCTGATGCTTAGAAATCAGAACTTCAGGGGCGCCCAGGTGGTTGAGTTGGTTAAGCATCCGTCTCCTGATTTCAGCTCAGGTCGTGATCTCACTGTTCATGAGTTCCAGCCCTGCATCTGGCTCTGACAATGTAGACCCTGCCTGGGATTCTCTCTGTCTCTCTCCCTCTCTCTCTGTCCCTCCCCTGCTTGTGTGTGTGCACGCACACTCTCTTGCTCTCAAAATAAATAAATAAACTTAGACCCAAAAATAAATAAATAAATAAATCATGTGCTCAGGAAGCTTTTTGACTCCAAGAGAAATTTCAGGATAAAGTTAGAAGGTTCTTTTCTAACTAAGCCCGGAGGGAAATCCAAAAGTAGTTTGAGAGGAGACGGAGAATAATGAACAGGCAGAGAGAAAGGAATCAAATTACACCTAGGTGTTTAAAATATTATTTAAGTATTAATTAACACTCATGTAACTTTTAGCTATATGCCAGGTACCCTTCTAAGCCCTTAAAAGATATTAGCTCATTTAACCTTTGTAACAACCCAATGAGATACATTATTTTCCTTTTTTTTTTTTTAATTTTTTTAATGTTTATTTATTTTTGAGACAGAGAGAGACAGAGCACGATTGGGGGATGGGCAGAGAGAGAGGGAGACACAGAATCTGAAGCAGGCTCCAGGCTCTGAGCTGTCAGCACAGAGCCTGACGCGGGGCTCGAACTCACAGACCGCAAGATCATGACCTGAGCCAAAGTCGGACGCTCAACCGACTGAGCCACCCAGGCGCCCCAGATACATTATTTTCAAGTATATCGTTATTTTAACAATATTTTACAAGTGGTAATAATATCTCCTATTTTGGGGGCTCCTGGATGGCTCAGTCAGTGAAGCGTCCGACTCTTGATTTTGACCCAGGTCATGATCTCGCGATTCACTGAGATCGAGCCCCATGTCAGGCTCTGTGCTGACAGCATGAAACCTGCTTGGGATATTCTCTCTCTCTCTCTCTCTCTCTCTCTCTCTCTCTCTCTCTGCCCCTCCTCTACTCATGGTCTCTTTCTCTCTCTCAAAACAAATAAATAAACTTAAAAAATATATACCTACATTTTTAAGTGCTCACTGTACCCTTATTTTGTGTCCAATATTTCATTCAACCTTCACAACATAAGAAGTAGGTACAGTTATTATGACTATGTTATGAATGAAAAAACGAACAGACAAGACTTAGAGAAGTGAGGTAGCTTTCCAAAGGCCTCACACCCAAGCGGTGTACACGCGAACCCCCATCTGCCCACCTTTAAAACCTGTGCTCTGTATCACTGCGCCGTAGCCTACTCATATTTAGTTACTCTTACTATCTTACTGTTTTAATATCGTTTAGTTTTATATTCTCACAGAGTTGAGTAAAAAAAAGCAGGTGTATCTAACACCTAAACATATTTAACAAGATTATTGCCCAATCCAACCATCCGTCTGAAGGCAGCTTATTTCAATTGGAGGCAAGGCACCCAAGATAAAATGAAGAGCTTTTGAAAGTTGTCTTTGCAACTATCCAAGCTAATAAAGGCAGAGGATAAAATCTTAGGCAGCCTATAAACTCACCTTAGGGACAGTTATTCTCATCTTCATTTCCATGCTGTCAGTTGACGGATGTTGATTGGACGTCAGGTTGATTGAATATCACAAGTGTTCCGAGACGGCACACGAGATCAGATATTTGAAGGACAATTTGATAAGGCTGCGATTTACAAAGTGTGGGAAACCTGCAAGGAACAGGGCAGTGTTCTGCATTAATCATAGCGGGAAATGCTTAGACCTCCTCTCATCCTCTTGAAGGTACAAGAAGAAGCAGTTCCTGGAACCCGGGGCAGTGGGGGGGGGGGGGAGCTGTATTGAAAAGGGCTGCCCACCCACCCCGGGCCTTCATCAGAGCAACGTGGCTAACTCACACCCACCTGGAAAGTAGGACGCTGGGAGGAATAATCTCCCTGAATGCCTTTCTTTGCTACACCGTGATCTCCTTTCGGTGCCTCAAAGCCGACCCAAAGCCAGAGGGTCCAGGATTCTGTTGAATCGGCCAGCATGTGGAAGCACAGAACAGGGTGAGAAGGGGGTGGGGACTGTCTGAAAGGCAAATGGACAACATCCGAGAGGTTGAGAATGGCCCAAATCAGTGCGCGTGCCTCGATAAAACTGAATTTCCAACTCCACCCAAGTGTAGGTCCCTGAACCCGAAGTAATTGGTCTCTAGCCTCCTTCCAGTGGTTTCAGTCCAAAATGGCCTCCGACCCAAGTTGGACCGGCCTACAGCTTTGGTCTCCTTTGCTGCTCTTCCTTAATCAGCGGGCACAGCGACGTGCAGAGTGCTTAAGGTCCCCTCCCCCGCCCCACCAGCTCAATGCTAGCATGGCATTCAAATCCTGAACCAACCTCGAGGGTGGCCCCGTTTGTTGTTCAAGCCAAAGGCTTCCTTGGGAAGTTTCAGCATCCCATCTGCTCAGTAGCTATCTGCTCTGAGGTAAGCTTGGAAAGGTTACAAGTTTAAGCAACAGCCAGAAACTCCGGCTCCTGTTTCTAGACTTGTGCAAAGTCCATGCGGCTGTTGCACAGGCAACAGAAAGAGATGTTGGAACTGGCGTGATTGTTTAAGCTGTCAGGTAAGATGAAGTGTCAACATGCTGGCTCAGTTCAAGTTCCTTTCCTCATCCTTTCTAAAAGCCACTTGAGGCAGGTGTTGCGCACACACACGGCTCATCCTTTGCTTGTTTACTTGTGTGTGTTCTTATCCCGCCCCCCTCGACAAGGATATACCACTCCGTTTTACTCAGCCTTGTGCTCTTGAGCTCACACTCTACGCGTTGGTTGTTCTTCTCTGCTCTCGTTTCTCTAAAAGCGTACTTGTTCGGAGTCTCATTTCTTACACCTGGTTGAGGAAAATGGGGCGATGAAAAGAAAAAAACTGACGAACCGTTGCTAAGTTAGTGACATGGTTTGCAGCGTGTGCTCTGCTTGTTACTGGCTCCTGGAACGTAGCTTTAAAACCTCCCACTCACTAGCTCAGGGGTCTGAGTCATTGGGGGTTGCAACCCTGACGACGGAGGTCAGGCTCTTGAGCAAGCAGAACCCGTCTTCTGGGTTCTCACAGCACTGTTTTTGAAAGCCAGGATTTCTCTGTAATACAGTCACGTGCACCACAGAGAAGGAAGAAGCAAGGATGGAGAAATGAGTTTCCAGCAAGTGCCCCGTCTGTTTGACATGGTTTCAGTTTATTTAGACGAAGTGACCAAGTGGAGAAGAACTATTGCAAAACTTCAGGGTAATGTTGCCGTGGTGGTGCCTTGTATTTTCCCTGGCTAGACCGCAGTTTCATGTAACCCTATACTCTGTGGTCTGCTGCCCTTATACCTAAAGGAGAATGAATCCAATTCCCAATATCCTTGATACACGTCTTCTTTTTGACTCCTCATGCCCCTCCATCAGCCTCCTTTATATGGTTCTAGACCGCACTGTTAGGGAAACGTGGCAGACGCCAGGTGTCCCAGCCGTTTCTGCATCCTCCTTCTTCCACTGAAGTTATAACTGGAGCCTCGAGTTCATCCACTAAGGCTAACACAAGAGAAGAGGAGACTCAGATTAAATACAGAGATGAGCACCCTGGCTATAGACGTTAGAGACGCTGACCAGGTTACTGGGGAATGCTGTAAAAGCTTCTTTTCAGAAAATCTAAAAAAAGAAGGGGAGAGGAGATTGTCCGTTCGGATTGGTTGAGGTTCCTGGAACAAGAGACAGGGGAAAGGGACTCGGGCAATTCCTTGCCGGGCTACGGTTAGAGCCCAGTGATGAAGAGTATGGATTTCGGAGTCAAAAAGACCCAGAAATGAGACCCGGTTCTCTGACTTACTGGCTGCAAAATCTTGGGCACGGCACTTAACCTCTCTGCAGAGAGTTATAACGAGAATTAAATAAGATTAATGGAAACACAGTATTTAGTATAGAATCTGGCACCAGAGAACGTACTCCATAAATATTAGCTTCTGTATTTAGCCTAGAGGTTTCTTTTTGTTAATCCTTTCCTTTCAAACCCCCACGCCCAGCACCCGCGCAGACACCCTTCCTCACGCAACCGCGGAGCTTAGTCCCTTCCTCTCCAGCCCCAAAGCTGCAGGTCTCCAGTTTCACCCAAGTTCCATGGTCTCAGCTGCCTCGTATTAGTCAGCTGATATTGTAGCTTCTGACCCAATTAGTTTACTTTTTTTAAATAAAAAAATGTTTTATTATTTATTTTTCAGAGTGAGAGAGACAGAGCCACGAGCAGGGGAGGGACAGAGAGAGAGGGAGAGACAGAATCCCAACCGGGTTCCAGGCTCTGTGCTGACAGCTCAACATGGGGTTCGAACTCATGAAGTGTGAGATCATGACCTGAGCCGATGTCGTCCACTTTACCGACTAAGCCACGCAGGCATCCTAACTTCTGACCTAATTTAAAGTAATGTACAGTTTGTGGGTTTGAACAGTGCATGTCCTCTTAAACATGTTTAAAAATCTTTTTTTGTTAAAAAAAGTTTTGTTAAAAAAATTTTTTTAGTGTTTATTTTTCAAAAAGAGTGCTCACAAGCCGGGGAGGAGCAGAAGAGGGAGACAGAGGATCCAAGCGGGCTCCACGCTGACAGCAGAGACCCGACGCGGGGCTCGAACTCACAAACTGTGAGATCATGACCTGAGCCGAAGTCAGATGCTTAACCGACTGAGTCACCCAGGCACTGCTTTAAAAAATTTTTTTTTAATGTTTATTTAAACATGGGTTTGTTTTTTTTAATACAGTGCAGTATTGTAAATGTATTTTCCTTATGATTATCTTAATAACGTTTTCTTTTCTCTAGCTTAGTTTACTGGAAGAACACAGCATAGAATACACATAACATAAAAGTATGTGTTAATTGACTGTGTTATCAGTCTTCTTTCCCGTCAGCTGTAGGCTATTGGTAGTTAAGTTTTGGCGGAGTTGAAAGTAATACATGGATTTTTTTTACTGCACAGGGTGTCAGCAGCCCTAACCGTTTGGTTGTTCATTCTTTCATTCAATCTCCCTCACGTAGAACCTGATGAAGATGCTGTTACCGAAGGCTTGCCTGTTTCTCTTCTATCTTCAAGTCTGGAATCGATGTTCCAAGAGCTAAAATCTTTGAGCTGGAGGGAACCTTGGCATCATCTAGCTGAGGGTGAAAGCCTACGCTGCAGATAAGTCTAAGACGGGCATAGAACTCAAAGGGCAGGGAGTGGTGTTTGCAGAGAAGTCTTCCTGGGGTGGTTGACTTCTGTGTAGAATCTTCAAAGAGGGGCAGAAGTTGATAGGAAGTGGAGGAGGGGAGGTTGTTTAACAAGGAAATGTGCAAGCACCGCATGTTCTAAGACACAGGAACATAGAATGGCTAAAGGCTCGGGTGTCAGGAGGGAAGTCGAGATAAGGCTAGATACAGGAAGAATTTCAGAAAAGAAAAAGTCACGCAGACATTTAAAGATGTTTCCAGCATTTTAGGAACACGAATTTCCTTACCCACGTTGAATGCCCTGAAGTGAACGGTGAGGACACATACCGTCTTTTCCAAAATAGATGGTTAGTTTGATGCTGTTTACATCAGGGTCTCAAAGTCTGAGTTATTTATTTATTTTTAATGACTTAATCTGAATTCTCATATCAGAGCCTTCCACCATATTTCCAACAAGCATTTCATGTAGCTTGGATACGTCCAATGCCAAGGAGCACAATGCTGCCAGAGGCAACTCATTTGATCCTTTTTAAATTTATTTTTTAATCGAGGTATAATTACATACAGTAAAACACACAGACCTTAAGCGTACACTCTGAAACATTTTGACAAATATACCTGTGTATCCAAGTGCAGAAAATCAAAGTGATTTTGATCGAAATCACTGATCGAAATGCATAAAACTGCCATCACGCAGAAAAATTTCCCATGATCCTTATCATCCTGCCACAGGGAGACGCGATTCCGATTTCTATTCCCACAGATTAATTTTGCCTTCTCCCTGACTTCCCGTAAGTGGAATTACTCCGTGGGTGGACTCTTGTCTGGCTTTTTTTTTTTCACAGAACATAGTATTTTTGAGATTCGTCTATGTTGCTGTGGGTAGTCACAGTATTCGTTGCTGGTCAATATCCCACTGCACGAGCTACCTCCATTTCTGTATCCATTCTGCTACAGCTGGACATAGGCATTGTTTCCAAATTCTGGCTTTTAGAAATAACGTCACAGTGAAGATTCCTATACTGCTTTCTGCGGATATGAGATTGCATTTCTTTTGGAATTCGTAGATGACAAAATAGGTGAATCTATGTAAGAAAATGCCAGCGTTCCAAAGTGGTAATACCATTTTACGCTTTCGGCTCAGGTCATGAGCTCGCAGTGTGTGAGTTCGAGCCCCAGTGTCGGGCTCTGTGCTGACGGCTCAGAGCCTGGAGCCTGCTTCGGATTCTGTGTCTCCCCCCTGTCTCTGTCTCTCGCTTTCTCTCGGCCCCTCCCCCTTGTTCGCATTCTGTCTCTGTCTCTCAAAAATAAGTAAAGTGTTAAAAAAATAGATAAACTTTAAAAAAGGAATTGAAAAAATTGAACCTTACTAATGTGTGCGCAGTGGTATCCCATTGGGGTGAATTTGCATTTTTCTATCGGCCAAAAAGGCTGAGCACCTTTTTGATGTGCTCATTGGCCACACATACATTCTTTTTTGTAAAGTGTTTGTTCAAATCCTTTGGCCATTTAAAAATAATGTTGGTCTTTTTATTATGGATTCGTAGGAGTTCTTTGTTCGTCATTTTTGAGTCCTTTGTCAGAGATGTGTCTTTCTCCCAGTGTGTGTCTATTCATTTTTACTAAGTGTATTTTGATAATCAGAAAATTTAATTTTAATTAGGTTCATTAAATCTTTTCTCTTATTGTTATGTATTTTTTGTCTTCTAAGAAATCTTTGTCCATGCCAATCTTCGCAAATATATTCTCCTATGTTTTCTTCTAGAAAGTTTATAGCTCAGCCTTTACATTTTGGTTTATGACCCATGTCATATTAATTTCTGTATATGATGTGAAGTTGGGGCTTAGGTTCATTGATTCTGTATAAATATCATCAGTTATACAAGTACCACTTAAAACATGACTCCCTTTTCGCCACCGAATTTCATTGGTGCCTCTGTCAAAATTCATTTCACTTGATACATGCGATTCTATTCTCGATTCTCTATTTTTTCTGTGTATTGATACCAATTCCACACTGTCCTAATTCCCATCGCTGTACGGAAAGTCTTGAAATCACGTGGTGTAAGTCCTTCTAATTTGTTCTGTCTCAAGAGTGCGTTGACTACTTTAGGTGTTTTACATTTCTATTAAAAATTCACTATCAACCCATCAATACCTTTCAGTTTTGAAGAGCTTGATGGTTTGAAGTTCTTTTTAAACTTGAACTTACCTCTCCTAGCTCTCCTGTAATGTGTTTGTCTACTCTAAGACTAGAGAGGCGTGTGAATATGTTTACTTCCTGTTTCACAGACGAGGCGGCATGGCGCTGGGGAGAAAGGTTCCCAGTATGGAGTCAGTCATCCAGAGGTTTCAGTGTTGACCCTGGTTTTAGGTTTTCCACAAGTAACTCATTGTCTCCGATCTTCAGTGCCTCTGTCAGTGAAAGGAAAATAATTTCCACCCTACAGGATTGCTTTGAGAATCTGAGAGAGTACATATAAAGCACCGATCCCAGCTCAGGTCTTGGCACATAATAGACACGAAAGACTATTTAAAGGTGGTGATTGTTATTATAAACGTTTAAAGACGATGGTTGAGCTGGTCCTGCCAAACCTCCATTTTAGGTTAAATACCCCTAGTTTTTCAACTTTTTCATAAAATAGGATTCCCAGACATTGCTCTCACCAGTTATATTTGAAATATGTAAAAATCAGTAAGACACGGGGGCAGTGACCTAGAAGAGACACCGGCCACTGGGCAGGATCAGGATCTGGAGGGCCCCTGGTGGTCCAGGCATCCATCGATCTTTTATTCCCCGGATCCTAGGGGACGTCCGTGGTGACTGGGACAGGGGAGGCTGGGGGTGGCGCTCAGAGCAGTGACTCTTTGGCAGTGGATATGCAAGTCTTTCAATGTTTTTAGAACCGGAGCATCAGTACTGCAGACTGGCTCCGGATTCTCAGCCCTCTTCTCTCCATTACTGCTCTCTACCTTTGGAAGGGACTCATCCTTGTTTCCCAGCATGGTTTCCCCTACGAGAAGCGAAGAGAACCTCTGAGGGGCACACGGATGCTCGGAACCATGCCTCTGCCTCCCGACATCCCTTGCAGGTAGGTGTGGCCACATGACCAAGTCCCGGCAAAGGGGGTGTGAGCAGAAGCCCATGGGTGCACTTCGACGCTGTGCCTTTTCTCCCTCCCGCTGTCGGGAAGGAGCCTCTGCCTCTGAGCATCGCGGACCTCGCAAAGGAGACACCCTAGGAGGGCGGGGCAAGGACACAGAAGCAGCCTGAGCTCCCGACAGCTTTGCAAGAGCAAGGCTGACACACCGTCGAAGGTGAGAAATCAGCTGTCTGCGTCAGGGTAGCGGTCTGGGGCCCCGTGGCAGGCAGCCGAGATTTTATCACAGCTCACGCACAGATCCTGAGAACACTGCGTGACCCGCTGTTCCCAGCCTCACCCTAGTTTTCCGACTGCTCCCTGAAATTGACTTGAGTCAGTTCGGCGCTGCTTCATCATTAGTTCTTTTTAAGAGCAAAGGGGTAGCTGCCAAGTCAGAGCAGGTATACGGGTTAGTTACTTCCTGTTCTGGGCTGAATTGTGCCCACCTGCAAATTTGTAGGTTAAAGTCCCAACTCCCCGTACCTGGGGAACGTAACCATACTTGGAGACAAGGTTTTTAAAGAGACAGTTACATTCAAATAAGGCCTTTAGGGTGAGCCCTCGTCTAATAGGTCTGGTGTCCTTAGAAGAGGAAGAAACTCCAGGGTTGACCATGCAGAGAAAGGATGACCGTGTGAGGACACAGTGAGAAGGCAACCATCTAGAAGCCCCAGAAGTAATCAACCTTGTAGACCCCTTGATCTTGGACTTCCGGTCTCCAGATCTGTGAGAAAATAAATTTCTGTTGTTGGCGCTGCCCACGGTGGCCCCAGGAAACTAACACTCTGCCAGGAAGCTCATGGCCGGATTTTAAGGACAGCAAACCTCACGATGGATTCTGCCATGCTTGCAGACACTCATTCATCGTTTATTGGAAACGGCAGATTTTTTAGGCGATCTCCCCGTACTTTACTTGAATGTGCTCTACTAGGGGCAGACACAACATTCCGGCGGCAACATATTCACTAAAACTGTCTGGAACAGGCAACGGGAGTCCTCAGAAGCAGGCACACGGGACCATTTAGAGAACAAGATTCTGTGGCCGTCTCTGAAGTTACAGGACTTGTGTCCCTGTTCGCCTGTTCACGCGATGGATGGGTGGGTCTATAAAATATTTGTGACAAGTCATTTATCTTGAATATTTCTGAATTCGCTAACGAATCCCTCCCCCCCTTTTTTTTTAATGTAATGTTTATTTTTGAGAGAGAGAGAGAGACAGTGACAGAGACAGAGACAGACGACAGCCAGGGAAGGAGAAGAGAAAGGGGGAGACAGAATCTAAAGCAGACTCCAGGCTCCACGCTGACAGCCCAGAGCCCGATGCAGGGCTCGAACTCACGAACCTCTAGATCATGACCTGAGCTGAAGTCGGACCTGAGCCACCCAGGTGTCCCAGGAGAGCCCATCTTTAATACTCAGTAAGCTAATTAACAAGCCACAAATGAAAATCCATTTTTTAACGTTTTTATGCTAATTAGTAAAAAAAAAATCACTTATATAGCTTGAAATTAGAATAACCAAAACATCGGTAATGGGTACCTTCTGAGGGATGGGCTTTCTGATTTGGATGCTAGCTTACACTTCCCCCCACTCCTTGAGCGTGAATTTCTGATCGCTCAGGGTGCCCTCAGACTAACCCAGCAGTATTTCATTGTCTAGGCTGAAGTACCTTTAATAAATTACAGGCATGAATATTTCCATCGAAGGAGGGTCTTTAGTTCTAGAGGAGAAGCCCTCCTCATGTATTTTACTTTACACACTCTGCTACGACACACAGATTATGTGGGTTTTCCACACATCGAGCCATTCTGTGATGCCAGGTGGTTAAACCGTTTAATTCGGTCCAAACACCACCTACTTAGAGGCAGCAGCAGATCCCACCGGTCAAGGGTGCAGACAGCCCTCCCCCCAACTTAAGATACAAATCGAAAGCCTAGTTTGTCCCCTGTGCTTCTGACCAGCCGACTGTAGATTGCAGGTGCCCACAACCCCCTCCTCTGGTCTGACTCGTTGGCTCGCAGAATTCAGGAAGATGTTTTACTTACTAGGTTACCGGTTTATTACAAAAGGATACCATTCAGGAACAGCCAAATGAAGAGACGCAGGGGGTAAAGCATGGGGGAAGGGTTTAGGGAGTAAGGTATGGGGGAAGGGTTTAGGGAGGAAGGTATGGGGGAAGGGTTTGGAACTTCCTTGTGCTCTCTGCGTGCGTTCATATTTCCATGTGTTCACCGACTGGAAGCTGCCGAACCCCATCCTTTTGGGTTTATATGGAGGCTTCATTAAATAGGCACGATTAATTAAATCATTAGCCATTGGGGATTGATTTAACCTTCAGCCCCGCACTGGTTGGGACTGAAAGTTCCAACCCTTTAACTTTAGATGGTTCCCAGGCAACCACCCCTGTCCTGTCCTCAGGTTACCTAGGGGCTTTCCATCTCGTTAAGATAAACTCTTGGGGTGCTTGCACAGGGTTTGTCATGAATAACAAAAGACACATTTACTGCTCCTATCACTTAGGAAATTCCAAGGGTTTTAGGAGCTGTGTGCCAGAAATGGGTTGAAGACCAAATATGTATTTCTTATTATCAAATCACAATCATTGCTCTCCTGTTCATAGATGCTGGAGGCTTTTTCTTATTCCTAGTTGCTATATTGTCTGTAATTGACATTTAAACACTTCAGTATTAACAGTGTCATGTACATGTATATAAATTTAGTCCACGGGGAGGGGGGGGGCGTATAGCTTTAACAGTTGCAGGGTCCCAGTCAGGAATCCGTGCTCTAAGTGTGACCAGCAGTTGGAAGCACCGGGGGCAGGCATTCGCGCTTGCAGAAATGGCTCCCTCCACCAAGAACTTGCAATATCATTATTTAAGTCTGAATCAGATGATGCGTTCATTAGCATATTCGAAATAGTTTTTCACTGATGAAATCAGTGCTGTCTCAGGAAGGTGGTTGGCTGGAATGGGCTTGCAGGGACAAGCTAGAAGAATCCAGCGTCCAAATGGCACGCTAACTCCAGCCCCGGGGATGTCTGGTCTTTTGTTCCTTTGCTTAATGAGCAGCTCTATTGCCCGATGTATCTAAGAGTTTGGTAGCCTCCCCAGCCTCAGAACTCTGCTGCGTTTTCCTGGGGTCCTGGTTTTCCTGCAGGAAAAGACGACGCAGCCAGAGGAGAGCAGGGCCTGACCGCTTCTGTGTGTGTTGTGGGTGTTGGCTAAGAAACGTGTGTGTGTGTGTGTGTGTGTGTGTGTGTGTGTGTGTGATAAGAGCCAGACCTGAGACTTGTTTTTAGAGCAATGTGTCACCTGGGGGGGGGAGGTCAAAGGGACACACATAAACCTGAATAAAACACTGACAATTGCTGAATGCCTAGCTTCATTTAGCAAGGATATCGGACCTGAATTTTTCACAATAACAATAGGTTAAGTGATCAAGTCTTTTGTTCAGGGTTGGAGCCCAACCCGTTTAATCCTTTCAACTTGCCGAGGTAGGCAATTCATTTACAAGCGAAGGAAATTGGGTTCTGGGCAGGAGCCTGAGATGATCCAGGTGGTGGGTGGGAGAGCTGGGATTTAAACCCAGGTGAGCCGTTTCCCGAATGTCCAAACCAACGCCTCCTGTTTCTCTACAGTGCTCCCCGAAGCGGGTTAGCCACACACCGGCCTCTCGTTCCCTTTATGTGATGAAATGATGCCAGCATGATTAAATCCTAAAGAGGAGGCGAGGTGGAGGGTCAGCTCTGACTTTAGTGGGCAGGAAAAAGGGACACAGTGGGTGCCCCCCTGCTGGCAGGTGACTAAGGCAGGTGGGGAGGGGGGCAGAAACCACACACTGTGCTCGGCAGACTGTGAGGTATTCCATGGCGTCATTATCACAGAATAGCAGCCTTTTAGAATTAAGAATAGTCTTAATTTGCACTAAGTTGGGTTTTTCATTTACATAATATTCGAATGCAAAGAAACTTCATACAAAAAAAAAAAATCCGCTGCTGATTTAGCCTTGACGTTCTTGTCGAACCACTGAAAGAGAAAGGGTTTTTCACTTAGCGCTCAGCGTTAGGGGGCCGGGCAGTTGTCGAACTCTGGCATTGCGTCAAACCCCAAATGAGAAGGTGTTTGCCTCCGAGCAGATCTGCTGGTAGGATCCAAACGCTAATCGCCGTTTCGAGAATGTATTTGGCGTGGAGGATTTAATAGAATTTGTTTAAGGGCTCAGAAAATTTTTTATGCGGGGCCTCATTAAAAGCGCTTGCAGCCTCGAGCCTGGTGGGGATGATCATTATAACAGGTGTTGATTCAGCTGATGGCACCGCAGAGAATTGCCAAGGTGACGGGTTTAGGGCCGGGAGGCAGCGAGGAGTAGGATCCGGAGTGCCCTGGGAAAGATCCCGTGTGTGGCAAGCAGGGGCCTCAGGAGGAGGTAGATGGAGCAAGCGACAGTTTGGAGCGTGTGCTGTGGTCCTGGGGAAACTGGAGGACACTCTTGAGGCAGCATCCCCAAACCACCCCGTACCGCGGCGCCGACACGCGGCCCCGAGGCGCTGCACTCAAGGTGCACCCTACACCTTGCCTTCCCAGCCTCCATCTGAACCATAGGCACCACCCTACCTATCTGAACGCACGCCCTGCCTTTCTGCCACCCTCCTCCCGTGAAGCTTTTCCTCATTCTCTTCAGATGCATAAAATAACTTCCTGGTTCTCTTGGAAACAGCAATTTCAGTCTCTTCTCCCCACCCCCTTGAAACCACAGCTCAAAAGCAAAGTCTTCCCCAGTTCACCTTCCCCAAACCCATGGATTTTTTTTTTTTTTCCAAAGCAGCGTTTTCTGTTGTTAAAAGATAAACTGGGAGCATAGGACAGATTTTAAGAGTTTGAGCAAAACTTGGGGCCCCTGGGTGGCTCAGTCGGTTAAGCGTCTGACTTCAGCTCAGGTCATGATCTCTCGGTTCTTGGGTTTGAGCCCCTGCTTCAGCTTCTGGGCTGACAGCTCAGAGCCCGGAGCCTGCTTTGGATTCTGTGCCTCCCTCTCTCTGCCCCTTCCCTGCTTGCACGTTTTCTCTCCTGTCTCAAAAATAATAAACATTTAAAAAAAAAAAAAAAGTTTGAGCAAAAACTAACTCAAGTTGAGGAGCACCGACACGAGGTAGAGGAGCTTCTCTGCCGGGAGCTGGCGAACATACTTATATAGGGAAGGTGCGGAAGGAAAAAAAAAAAGGTAATTATTTGATTGGCTACAGCCTAAAGCCTAGTTGGCTGTTTGTGATGGGTTATCCTTAGGTTTTGAGTTTTCTTTTTTTTTTTTTTTTATAGTTCTTTATTTATTTGAGAGAGAGAGATAGAGAACATGAACTGGGAGGGGCAGAGAGAGAGAGAGAGGGACACAGAGAGAGAATCCCAAGCAGGCTCTGCACTATAGTGTGGAACCCGCCTCGAGGCTCAAACCCACAAACCGTGAGGTCATGACCAGAGCCGAAATCAAGAGTCAGACACTTGCGGCACCTGGGCGGCTCAGTGGGTTAAGCCTCTGACTTAGGCTCAGGTCCTGACCTTGAAGTCACGGGTTCAGGCCCCCACGTTGGGCTCTGTGCTGACAGCTCAAAGCCTGGAGCCTGCTTCAGATTCTGTCTCCCTCTCTCTCAGCCCCTTGCCTGCTCACTTTCTCTCTCTCTCTCTCTCTCTCTCTCAAAAATAAATAAACATAAAAAAAAAATTAGATGCTTGACCTACCGCCTGCTCACTCTCTCTCTCTCTCTCAAAAATAAATAAACATAAAAAAAAAAGTCAAACGCTTGATCGACGGAGCCACCCAGGTGCCCCGAGGGTTTGATTTCTTGAACTTGGGCGCATTTACAGGCGTCGGTCCTGCTCACACAGGCCGCCAAAGTCTTAGAGCCACTTGGATGTCGTGGCTTCCTTACTTAATTTAACCCTGTATTCACGTATTTCTACTATTTTGGCTTCACTGTCTTCACTTTCCCCAAGCTCCTTGCAGGTAGTGGCTGGATCCTTTTGGATACGTGTTCCCTCGGTTTCCCTATCACTGGGCAGTGGCCACAACTGGTCCGTACATAAAAGTATGTTTATGCTACACCACAAGGACTCGCTTTTCTTCCCTAGCCTGACTCAGCTGGTGCTGGCAGGAACCTCAGCTCTCTTTCTAGTCTCCTTTGTCGTGGCCACTAGGATGGGGAAATTCTGTCTCCCCAGAGCGGTAATTCAATCATTCCATCCCCTACCCCCCAGCCATTCGCTTCAACCCTGTAACCTGTAATCTATTCAGTGCCGTCCAGGGGGATAGGTCCATAAGACTGAATTATAATTTAGAAAAGGAGATAAGTACTGTTAAAAAAGACAACAGGCCCCAAATGGAGTCACTTGTGCTAAGCCCCATGCTGCCAAACTGAGACTTCATTATAATTGCAGTCTCCTCTAGGACTCGACGCTTCAACCAGTAGTTAATTTGGAATTACCTGGTCGGCACTATTAAGGCAGCTGCGTGATAGACACACCCCCCCCCCCCACCGCTGGCCCCTAAAGAAAGGTGACCTTGCCACAAGTAATCCATTCTTTGCTTTTATGAATAACTTCCTCCCTCTGTCCCCTTCTGCCTGTATGTCCTTTAATTCGTACAGGTCTCTGGAGCTCCTTTCGGTTGGATGGACGCTGCCTGATTCATGAATCATCAAATAAAGCCAATGAGATCTTTAACATTTACTCAGTTGCACTTTTTTTTTTTATGTTTATTTTTGAGGGGAGAGGGAGGGACAAAGTGAGAGGGAGACACAGAATCCGAAGCGGGCTCCAGGCTCTGAGCTGTCAGCACCGAGCCCAACACAGGGCTCAAACCCATGAACTGCGAGATCATGACCTGAGCCAAAGTTGGACGCTGAACCGACTGAGCCCCCCAGGGGCCCCTGCACTTTTGTTTTCCAATAGTGCTAAGATTGGTGGTCTAATGAGAGGAAGACTATGATCACCATCTCAGGAGAGGGATATGTCAAGATCGCAGGGCTTTGGAGTGGTTGCGGGGTATCTGGGCAGAATCAAGAAGTGGCCTCTTAGGGGCACCTGGGTGGCTCAGTCGGTTAAGCATCTGACTTCAGCTCAGGTCATGATCTCATGGTTCATGAGTTCGAGCCCCACATCAGGCTCTGTGCTAACATCTCAGAGCCTGGAGCCTGCTTCAGATTCTGTGTCTCTCTGTCTCTCTCTGCCCCTCCCCTGCTCATGTTCTGTGTGTCTCTCTCTCAAAAAATAAAATAAACATTTAAAAAAATTAAAAAAAAAAAGAAGTGGCCTCTTAGTTGAAGAGTAAACAATGGCAGGACGTGTGTGTGTGTGGGGGGGGAGTTGGGGGGCATGTTTATATCCATTTTTGCCTGGGGCAGGAAAATGCGGGGTTTCTGGGGATCCTATGTCTGAGTGGAATCTATTAGACAAGGGCGGGCAAAAAAAGCCAGCCTGGGTGTCTCCACTTCTTGTCTTGACAGGGTCAAGAGCACTTGGAGGTCATCACACACTTAAACCGGTGTGTCCAGCCCAGGCGCCCCTCAGAGCTTGTATTGTTGTTGTGCAGGCTCCGCCGGGAAGGATATGGAAGTCTTTGCCATGTCGCTTTTCAGGGGTGTTCAAAGAATCTCCGGTGTTAACTCTTCTCATTCTGCCCAAACCCAGGAAGGGGAGTCCGTTCTGTTTTCATGGGGAAGGAGAGAATTTCCCAGTGACCCACAGCCGACCGCTCAGAGCTTTTCTCATTGAGTCTCCTTAACGATAATGAACTTTTCTATGTTTTTGCTGTACACACTTTCTTGTCACCGGAGTGGAGTTGCAGGGTGATCAAGGCCAGACACCTAGGTAAGCGGTGGACCCAGAAGTGGAGGGCAGCCTTTGAAACCTGTGCTCCTTCGCGGGAGCAGAACACCCCATTTGAAAATTCAGAACCAAATCCCTCATTGCTTTTTTCCAGAGGAGTACAGAAAACAGGATCTGAGGCGTGAGCGCTGTGACCAGTCCCCATGTGGCCTAGTCAAGGGGGGAATGAGGTGGGAGGAAGGCAAATGAGCGCCACACCTGGGCGAGGCGCCCTGGAGGAGGAGGACGGTGTTGGTTTACGCAGGGCTGAAGCAGGGCTGGGCCAAGAGAGGGGAGAGGTCCTGACCCCGACCCTAACCCTAACCTTTGGCGCTGGTTCTCACGGCCTTGCCCGCCCCTGGACTTGAACACGGGCTCTTCTCTCTGCCTCAAGCTGTGGCCGGAAAAGTCAGAGGCTGGCTTCCACTCTAACTCTTACAAAGCGTGTGGCTTTGAGCCGGCGACGTCAGCTTTCTGAGCCCTGATTCTCCACATCTGTGAAACGGGGAGGTGCACGATGCCCCCGTGGGCCCACTTCAACGGGTTGCTGAGAGCCGCCATTTGATAGACGATGTTGTTATAATGCGATGCAAATGCAAACTTCTGCTCTGCAAAAGTAAGTTACTCCTATTTCCAGAACCTCCTCTTTGAATTTAATTTATTCTAGAGAGAGAATCTAAGTCACTTGTTCCGTGTTCTGGGTACACCGTATTTTTAACTCCATCAATTATCCCGGACTTTGCCTTAACTAAAGGAGAAAGGCAACAGCGGGAGAAAGTGTTATTTCTTTGGGGCAGGAGGGTGTTTCTCTCTTGCCCTGGCTGGTGAGGTGAATGATAGTTATTTGACTCCAGCGATGGGTAGGGGGATAAAGTTCACCACTCCAAGTGCTGGGCGGGGGGAGTCCCTTTTCTGTTTCTGCGACTTCTGGGGTCTGGTTGTGACTCAGAGGAGCCAACTTCGGAAGAGAGAAGTGGAGAGGGGTGGGTGGGGGGGAGGTGGTGGTGAAAAGGTCTAAGATTCAGCGACATTGGCTTTTGAAGCACCTCAAACCCTCGCCACAATCAAAGGTGGGGGAGGGGTCATCCCTGCCCTCATTTCATTTACACTCATCCTGTAATTCACACTCCCTGTGTGCCAAGGTTATGCTGGGCACTGGGAACCCAGACGGCCAGGGCGAGCCCCTCGTCGGCCTCCGGCTGCTTACAGTTTGGGAGAAGATGAGGTTAAGTAATACGACCAGAAAGGAAGTATAAAGACCGCGGGCGACTTCGAACCTTAGTGTGAGGGTTTGTAATCTCCCTACACTGGGTACAGGTGGTGGGAGGAAAGACAGGAGCTGGGTAGGCCAGAGGGGGGAAGGGGGCAGTGTGGGGGAGGGCAAGCAGATAGATCGTGGCATTTGGGAAGGCAACGAGGGGAGAAAGAACAGAAAGAAGTTCAGTGAGGCTTTGGGGATTTTTTTTTCCCTTCTTCTCCTCACGGCTGTCCTTGTTACTATTTTAAATGTGACTCCATCTGGATAAAACTGTGGGACGCCAAGACCTCTGGGTGGTTTTTGCCTAGCTGTATCTCCAGCCTGAGCTCCGGCTGGCCTAGAAGGGGCAGGACAGAGGAGGGCGGTTTAAAGTCTGGCCAGAGGCTCAAGACTTCTTGACGCAGCCGTGAGTCTAGTATTCTACGTACGCTGATTTTTCCCCGTCATAGTGCCCAGCCTCGAGATCACGGCTGTATAAATTGGGGCGCGAGGGCGACGAGGGGACCGCCTCTCTCTGTCTACATTCCCACCCCAATGTTGATGTTACTCTGGAGGCATGGAGGAAGTGGTGGCGTGTTTACAGCCCAGATCCGGTTTTGAAGCTAGGAGGAACACCCCGCTCAATTGCACAATTCAGCTCCGACCCTTCTAGGTGGCCTCACCTGGGGCTGCTCCTAACTCGTGCTCTGGTGGGGGTCCTGAGGGGGGCGAGGGACGTTCGGGGCTGCAAAATCTCTTTTCATTTCACGTAGGAAGACACCAACGCCCAGAGAGGCGAGATGATCAGAACAGAAATCACGTGGTCACTCGGTTGCAAAGCCAGGACTCGAACGCAGGTCTCTAATGCCCCTTGGCCGTAATACTCCTTTCTGCTGCCTTTACAACTCTACTTATTTTATTTTATCTCTGTGATTCTATCTGATACTCTGAGCAGTCTTGTGTGATAGATACGGATTAAGGTCCTTTCTTTGTAGATGGGAAGATTGAAGCTTGGGGAGTTGATGGGGCCGAGCCCTCCGAGTTGGAAAGCGGATCTCCTACCTCAAAATTCAGTGTGCTTTCCACCGTGCCCTGTGGTTAGGCACACACAGTCTCGGGCTGTGCCGATTATCCACCTGAGAATGGCCTGGAATGTAGATAGCGACCACAGAGCAGGGCTTTCAAGGAGTACATTAAACATGTTTGAGCATTCTTGCCAGGCTTCCCGCATCCAAGCCGCATATCAAAATCAAAATCAGCAAGTAGCGGGCCCTTGCAAAATGCTGTCTGAAGCTGGACCCAGCAGTTTTGTGCGGAAAAAGCGGCTCCTTCAAATCCACACTCAGGGGGACCTGCGTCTCTGTGTCGTGCTGCCATCTCATGCTGCTGGGACTCTGACACTTGCTCTTGTAGAGAAGGTTCTCATTAAATGTATGTGGAAAAAACAATAATTGAACCGTCTGCAGTGTTCTGACTTGGGCCATGTTCCTCATTTACCCTCGGGGGTTAAATGGGGGGGGGGCGCAGTGCCTTTGCCGTTGGTCCGGGGAGGCCGCAGGGTGGTCCACGCCTCGTAAGGTGGTCCTGACAAGGCATCGCTGGTCTAGATTGGGGGCGGGAGCTGGCAGTGGTTCCGGGGCTTTCCCAGAGGGTAAGTGATCTGCTTGATGGGGAGAACCAGCTGGTCCTCTGATGTTGTTGAGATGGACGGAAAGGTGGGGGTGGGGGGAACCTGCCTGGGGGAGAAAACTGGGGCTGGGAAGAGGTAGGGGACTGCAGAACCAGGTCCCCAACAAGTCTGGCATGGGGTGGGGGAGGGTGGCAGAATGCTGGGTTTCAGGGGGTGAGGAGAGGCTGTCCCTTCTCGGGCAGGGCGATGCCGGGCAGGGGCAGGGGAGGGGGCCTCTGCTAAGCTAACTGGAGAGGACTCGAAGGGCAGGGTGGAGAAACCAAGCCACCGTGGTTTGTTGAGAACAGGGAGCATTTTGGGGGAACGGAACCCATCACCCCCTCCTCCCTCTAAACTAGGACTTGTACGGCCTGAGAAGCAACCTCACCTTTAGCGTAGCCCCTTCGCTCCTTAGTCTTATCAAAACCCAGGATCTGAATCCAGAGCACAGTGAAATATAAAATGGAAGAGAGGAGGCCAGGGGATAGGCCTTGGCTGCTCCTACAAACCTGCCCAAACCATTTTCACCTTGGGTGCGCCTCAGTAGTTTCAACTGCAGGAACTGTATCTCGTGGTTCAAAGAGGGTCTGGATCTTCAAGCCGGATTGAGTGTTAACCTCCCCCCGCCCGGGCCAGCTTTACAGGCTTGCAGAGGACTTGTAGCAGGTGTCGGCTGCAGGTGGCAGGGACTGGGATATTATGTCCATTTGGCAGCAGAGGTAGGGTGGCTCAGCGCTTGGTCACCCTGGAAGGTCACAAGCGAGCCACTGTGCTGGGGCCCAGTGTCAGGCACAGGCATTCATGTATGCAAGGAACCATTGTATAACTGTGTACTCGTCTCCTTGTGGGATGGTCCCTTGCTGTTACTGCCTCGGTGCAGGGCGCGCATTTATTTACTGTGCTTGGGGCCCCGGCAGTTTAGCTTGATGGAGGGTAGTTTTTGGCTGTGGCCGCTTCATATACGGTTCGATGCCCAGAGGAGTGGAAACCGTGTGAATTTCACAATGGGGGCGGGTTCATCTGAACTGTAATTTGCCCTCTGCTGCGTCCTGCCTTCTCAGAGCTCGTTTTTTTTGGCTCCCGGCTCTCCCTCGGAGGTGGGGATGCGGCGAGGGGCCGGGGGAGGTAGTCGAACGGCGGGACGGGACCCGGGGCCGTGCCGTCCGGGCAGGAGACCGGTTTAGGGCGACCTCGACGCGACCCGGCAGAGGAGGCAACTAACTCCAGGGAAGACGAGCGAGCCCCCCACAACTCTCGACCGCCGCGGGGGAGGACGACGCGGTGCGCCCGCCAGCGGGCAAGGGGACGCACGCTCGCTCGCGGGCGCTCGCTGCCTTGACTTCCCCATCCCCGCGCGGGGGAGGGGCCCGAGTGGCGCCGAGGCCGGCGAGCGCAGAAAGTGCGCGAAGGGGACGCGGCTGCGAGCCGCACACGTGACGGCGCCTGCGCCGCGCCGAGCGGGACCCGGCGGCGGCGGCGGCGGGCGCAGCGGGGCGGCCCCGAGCGGCGCGGGCGGCCTGGAGCCCCGGGAGCGGCGCGCGCGCGGCCCCGGCCCAGCCGCCGTCCCGGCCTCGCGCTGCACATTCTCTCCTGGCGGCGGCGCCACCTGCGGCAGCGCTCGCCCGAACATGGCGACACGGAGCAGCAGGAGGGAGTCGCGACTCCCCTTCCTATTCACCCTGGTCGCGCTGCTGCCGCCCGGGGCTCTGTGCGAGGTGTGGACGCAGACGCTGCACGGCGGCCGCGCGCCCTTGCCCCAGGACCGGGGCTTCCGCGTGGTGCAGGGCGAGCCGCGCGAGCCGCGGCTGTGGGCGCGCGGGGGGCCCCGGGGGGCGGACGAGAAGCCCCTCCGGAGGAGACGGAGCGCCTGCCCTGCAGCCGGAGCCCATCAAGGTGTACGGACAGGTGAGCGGCCGGCCACCCGCCTTCCTCCGGCTCTTTCCTCTCCCCGCACTTCCTCGGCCCCGCATCCATCCTCTGCGGTCGCCTCCCAGGTGCAGGCACCACTGGGGACTTCCCGGCTTGCATTTGTGTTTTCCCCCCTCGCACGAGTACAACCGTCAGCACTTGAATTGCATTGATCTTTCCTTCTTCCTGTAGATTTTAACAAACGTCTTCCAGGTAAACTCGCGGGGTACCGGGCACGTTTCCCCGGGGTGGGCGCACACCGGCGTAGTTTCCAGCAGGTAGAGGAGGGGTGCTGCTTCATTTTACATGTGGATGAGAAACGGGGTTTCTTTGGTGTATACCGTCAGTTGGCAGCGGAGGCGAGGAGGCTGCAGTTGCAGTATACTTACCCGGAGCAGGCAGGGGAGGGGGTTTCCACACCACGATTACGGTGGGCAAATCTGGAAGCTGACTTGTGTTGCTCGGGCGAGAGCAAGAGGTGTGCCTGCGTGTGTCTGCGTGTGTGTGTTTGTGTAAGGGCTGAATTTTGTTGTTGTTTGCTGGGGGAGGGGGGTCTCTCCATTCCACCTCCCCCTTTGAGATCCTGACTTTATTTTTGGCCAGGGCTAGTCACTCATGACACTTACGGATTTGAAAGACTGCAAGAATCCGGTGGGCGTTATTATTCGGTAGCTGATTTATGTCTGTCCAGGCAATGGGTTTATTATATCATAAGTAACACGAATTTCACTTTTATGGCCAGACTTACTGCTAGGAATAGCAAACCGAGATTGTGGGTTAGTATCAGCATTGGCAAAATTAATTTGACCGTGTTCTTTGCCTCGAGAGACTCCCGGCCCTGTGGTTAAGGTTGACATCAGCAAAACTGGAAGGTCAGTGGGGGAGAGAAGGAGTGGGACCAGAGATGGCAAATTGCACGATTTCTAGGGTCAAAATGTTCCCGTTTAGAGTAGAAGTGAAAACATCAGTTCGAGTTCCGCCTCTCTTCGCTGATTTTCTTGAGCCATTTCTTCAGGAGATCTATAGAGTTAAATAAACATTCAGCCCTTGGAGCCAGGAAGAACCTCATAAACCATCTCCCTGTGCCGTTTCGTCGATAAACGCAAGCTGGGAAAGGTGAAGTGACTAGCCCAAGGTCACGTGGGGCAGGTTGCCTGCTGTTTCGTTTTTTGTTGGCATTGTCCCAGTGACCTTTGGGTGATCAAATAGTCGCGCTCTCTTTATACAAGGCTTCTTGAATAACTCCTTCCTAAAATAAAAAAATGTATGGCTATAAAGGGGGCTGGGATGGTGGCAAGTGGGTGGGAGCATCTGAGTTCCATCAACCATCAGGCCCCGGGACCAAGCGTGTGCCCAGAGGGCAGTACCTGCTGCGGGCAGGGGCCGCTGGAGCCTGCCTGCTTGGTTCGTTGGTGGGTCCCGACCTTCTTCCCCTCTCCAGCCCCATCTGAAACTTCTTTTGTATGTGGAAAAGAAGAGGGCAGGGTCCTCGCTCTCAACTGGGACAGCAGCATCCCGGTGTCGAGTGGGGGTGGGGGGGAACAAGAGAGACTGCCTTCCGCATGGAGTCTTAACAGCCACCCAGCTCTGCTGTCTTGACTCAGCTCTCTGGGGGCTGGGAGTGCGGAGGGGTGGGAGTCCATTCTTTCTTTCTGGAGCTCATGTTCCCCCCCCCCCCCCCCAGCAGCTGTAGTTTTGGCTGAGGGAAGAGCTTCCTAGGGGGCGCCTGGGCGGCCCAGTCGGTTAGGCCTCCGACTTCGGGCCTCAGGTCACCATCTCAGGATTTGTGAGTTCGAGCCCCACGTCATATGTTTGAGCCCTCTGTGCTGGCAGCTCAGTGCCTGGATCCTGCTTCAGATTCTGTGTCTCTCTCTCTCTGCCTCTCCCCCTCTCGTGCTCTGTCTCTCTCTCTCTCTCTCTCAAAAATAAATGTTAAAAAAAAAGAGCTTTCTAGTCTCAAAAGTATGCATACAGGTGCCATTTCTTGCTCGGGTTTGGTTTGTGAGGGCTCCTGGGGAATTGGGGCACGTTAAAGATGAACTGTGGGGGGCGCCTGGGTGGCTCAGTCGGTTAAGCGGCCGACTTCGGCTCAGGTCATGATCTCACGGTCTGTGAGTTCGAGCCCCATGTCGGGTTCTGTGCTGACGGCTCAGAGCCTGGAGCCTGCTTCGGATTCTGTATCTCCCTCTCTCTCTGCCCTTCCCCTGCTCACACTCTGTCTCTATGTCTCTCAAGAAAAAAACAAAAAACAAAAAAGATGAACTGTGTTCTCATCAGGAATGCCTCCCAAACCCTCGCCTTTTAGATTTCTGAGCCAACCGGGTGGAGTTTGGTTCAGTTGAGGAATGGAGAGCTAGCAGGCGAACTCCTCATGAGGAATTCCTACCAAGGATGAAGGCCCAGGGCAGTGTCTTTCTCTTCCTGAGGCCCCGAGGTTAATAAAAGGGGGATTAACTCCAATCTTTAAGGATCTGAGTTAGATCGAAGGAAGAACTTCCCGGTGCTGGGCTGCTTGCCGCAAGCTTGTGTGACACAGCCCCTTCAGGCCTCAAAGCACAAGAGTCAGTGACTGAAGGGGTTCGGCGCGCCCCTCTTGGAGCTCCCGAGTCCCTCATCTGTTCGGAATGACCTTTCTAGCAAGGGTGACCATTCGCCTCTGTTTTCCCTGGGGCCGACCGAGTCTGTAAGTTGTCCGTGCTGGTTATGAAAGCGCCGCCTTCGCACTCCAGTGTCAGGATGCTGACTGTAAATTATATGGCCGTTCTGCTTCTAGCTCTACGCCAAGTTCACCTCACGCCCCCTCTCCCCTCGCCTTGAACTTTTAAACCTAAGGAATTGCGATGCTTTCCCACAGTAGCCCGTGGAAGCCAGCGTGGGTCTCAGTCGAGATGGGCGTGCAAATAGGGCGGGTGGGACATCTCTCATCCCCACTCTCTCTCTCTCGGAAAGTTTTGAGTCGAAGGGGGTAGATAGCAGCAGGTGCAAATACAGGCGTGTAACCGTGCTGGTTGGGAGCAAAGACACAATAAAGCAGCTACGACTCTGAGGTCGGGTGTGAGTGGGTTGCGATACGGGAGGGCGTGGGAGATGGAGGCATAAAGGGTCAGCAGGCTCAGATGCCGCGGCTTCTTCCCCTCTGACCTCCGAGGGAGGTTAAGTGGATGCCTGGCAACGCAGATTAGGGCCGGAGGCAGAAGAAGCTGTAGGGGTGACGTTGAGGCCACCGGCTCCAGGAGCAGGAGAAGCAGAGCTTTCGCAGGGAGATGGCTCACCTGCAGCTGAGAAAGAGCGCCATGTCGCCGGTTCTGTTCCTTTGGCTGCGCTCGCCTACGGGCAAGCGAGGCGTGGTGACCGTGATCATACTCATCCTCACGTTCTTGAATGTGGGAGACCGGTTTCTTCCTCGCAGGCACGTTTGTCATCGTAACATCTGGTAATAGCGGGGAAAACCAGTTGCTACGAGATATGAGGACTTCTCTGTCCCAAGTTCAGGGTTTAGAGGTTGAGCCCCGCCTGAAAAGGGTCAACTCCATCATTCTGGCCACGCTGAGTTTCCTCCAGACTTCACGTCCGCCTCATGCCTCTGTGTCGTCACGCTTGCTTTTCCTCCGTCTGAGATGGTCTTCTCCCACGCCCGCCTTTGCTCGCAGAGCCCCTCGTTCCTTCTTCAGCAGCCAAGGGACACCTCCAGGCATTCCCAGGCTCTAGGGGGAAGCGTTCTTTTGAGCCTGGTTACGGCACTCACTGCCTTGTGTTATAATTGCTTGTTTGTCTCATCTCCCCGTTTGCTCCTTGAGGGCATGGACCAAGCCTTTCTCTTCTCTGTGACTGGCTCTCGGGAGGCCCTTAGTGAGTATTTGTGGACCGACTGCCCACTCGGAAGAAGAGGAGCCCAGAGGGTAGGAAGCACACCCAAGTCACAGAAAAGGTATTTAGAAGGAGGACCACGGCGAACCCACAAACGGAGAGGGAAAGCGGGTTGGCCGTCTCGGGGGTGAGGGTAGCGAGGTCCCGATTTTGCCGTGCTGTCCTGGGGGTTATTTTGAACAAAGAGCTGGGGTTCTCTTGTACAGAAGCCTCCCTTTTAGGGCTGTCATGGTATTGCTAATGGTATCGTTTTGGGGAAAAACCCTTTGGAATGAAGCGCAAAGCCTAACAGGATTTACAGGTTTATTTTCCTTCCAGTGAGCTCTCTCTTCATAATTCCTGCTTTTTTAGAGGCCAGGGAGTATTCAGTGTCCTGATTTGAGACTGAAAATAAAGTGTCTATTACAGCACAAGGCCCTGGGACAAAGAGCCTCCTTTGGGGGGTGGAGTACTTCTGGCTTTAGATCTCTTTGGAATAGATTCTTGCAGATACACTTGCTTGGGAAAGAATTGGCCGGTTGATGCTGACGTTAGGATGCTTGGCCCGTTTGCTTCCAAAAGATGAGAAGGCAAAGCTTCCGTTGTTTCACGTCGGCCTCTATGTAGGTGAAGAATTGCCTGGTGTGTCGGGTTGGTTCGGTAAAGGACGTGACCTTGAAAAACTTCCTGGTTCCACTTGGCGTCTCTGCTTATTGTGTGCTGCTCTTTGCTCGGGCTCTGGCCACCACTGAGTTCATTAAAGGCTTGTGCATCTCGGGGCATGGTGGGCAGAGGCTGTGAGAGGTGGAAGGAAGGGGAGGAAGAGGGGACGGGTGAGGGGTGAGGAGCTGGGGAAGTAAACAGAGAAAATGAAAAGCCATCCAGTGGGCTTATTTAGCCTTCGGTGGGTAATACATGTTTATAAGATACAATTTGTGCAAGAATATAGGGAGAATAAGTAAATTTCCCTCCCTCTCACAGTCCTCAGTTTTTCTGCATTTCTTTCCGGAAGCATTCTACATACATGTATGGCATGTATGTACAGAAAATTTGGAACTTGCAATATCGGTGGCTTTCTGTTATCCATAGCTCCCGATACCACCAACAATGAGATTCGCTGTAGCTCAAAAGAAATTTATGGCGTATGCGTATCAAAAGCTACGGACTTACGTGCAGTGTCATGGTGTAAAATAGGTCGTTACTTTTCCTCCAGGCCAGGTGAAAGAAAAGGCAAGTCTCGTTGCACTCAGGGTTCCTGCAGGAGGCCAGGAGAGCCGGACTGTAGCCCTTGTTTCCTGGCAAGCTGCTGGAGAGCAGTTCCCTAGAGCCGAAGAGCCCAGGTTTGTGAGAACATCAGAACGTAGAGGTCATGGATCTTGGTTTCGCTCATGTTCTTTTTGAGAGTATTTTCTTTATATTCCTCAAAATGAAGTCAGCGGTGTGTTTCATAAATTGCTTTGCGACCTGGGATCCAAGAGGCTACTAATAATATCCCACAGCCGAAGATGGAGGTTGTCAGGGCATTTCATCGTCCTGTTTTGGTCTGTTCCTCCTTAGAGATGACAGCCATCTTTGTGTTGTCATTGTTTAATCCCAGGGCCGGAGATAGACGGAGCCAGTCGGGTACTGTCCGCTGTAATGGACAGACATGGGAACATTCTAATAACCTGGAAAGGAGGTAATCCAAAGAGTAACCTGTTTGCCTTTCCTCTGTATTTATTTAGCCTTTTCATTCAAAGCTCCGGTTTACCTTCCTGCTTAAACTTTGCTTAGGCGAATATTAAAATGAGCTTGCATTCTTTGAATAGCTGATCTGTGAAATGGCTGGCATGAATGTGTTCAAGGAAGGCCAGTTTGGCGTATAGAATTTTCGACAGTAATTCAGATGCAGTTAATTGAGAGTTAACCTCACAGAGATCTAGTCAAGCGGAGGGATTCCATTCACTTTTCCTCCATTTTTAAAAAAGATTTAGTTGTGAGGGAGGAAAGGAGAGCTCGCCACATTTTGGTTCGAATCGTCGAGGACTAGTATTTCTTCCTAAGTGGTCTGGGCTGCGCGGGGTAAGGCTTTCTCTTTGTTGATCCCAGAACCTTCCTACGTATTTTCTAGGTCCGCCCGAATCCATCGGCACGTGGCATATTCAGTCCAGCCACGTAGATGCAAAAATCAATTTCCCTCAGTTTAAAATGAGCCACAGTTAATTTCGACCTAATTTATTGGTTTATCGACCTGTGGACCTAGGGCCTTCGAAGAAGTGGCGTGGGGAGCCTTCTAGCATCGAAGTGGTTGATGATGCTATAAATCAGAGAAGGCAGGGCCGGTGGCTGATGAGCATCAAGACTTGGGTTGTCTCCTATGTTACTGTGAGACCTCGAGGTCTTGATTGTCACGCGAGGCATGCTTTGTGCATTTTGGGGTGGGCGCCTTAAAAGTAGGACTTCGTAACAATCAGGACCGCAGTAGGGCAGTTAAAAATAAGTACAACATTCTGTCCGTCCATTGGGTCCTTGTTAGGAACAATGGTGACGTCCATGATCATATCACTGCTGCCAGCCAGGAGCCTGAAGACCCCGTCTTCCTCGCCTCACGGCAGGTCTTCGAACACAGCGCTCCTTGACAGCTTTTTCTGCGGCGACGGAGACATTCTGTGTCTGTGTGGTCCAGGGTGTCTACCGGCATGTATGGTGGTGGAAGACTTGAAATGTGGCCGGTGCGACTGAAGAATTGAATTTATCTTCTTTCACCTAATTTTAGTCCATTTAAATTTAAGTCGAAATGGCCACACGTGCCCCTGGGCCACTGTTTTAGAAGGCAAAGCTTAAAAAAAAATTTTTTTTAATGTTTATTTATTTTTGAGAGAGAGAGAGCACAGGAGTTGGGGAGGGGCCGAGAGAAAGAGGAAGACACAGAATCCCCAGCAGGCTCCAGGCTCCGAGCTGTCAGCACAGAGCCCGACTCGGGTCTCGAACCCATGAACCGCAAAATCATGACCTGAGCCAAAGTCGGTTGCTTAACCGACTGAGCCACCCAGGCGCCCCTTAGAAGGCGTAGCTTTAACCGATTGAGCGAGGCCTGCTTTTGCCAGAACCTCCGCTTCACCAGGGACAGAAGCTGCAGTTACAACAAAAGCCAGCATCTGTTTCCCCCACAAACAGCGGGAGCAAAGCAAGGGCTGTGGGCTGGAGTCGAAAAGCCCGGATTCAGGCAGCCAGCTTGGGTGCCGGGAGACAGTGGCCTATCTTCCCCGGGTCGGAAGGCATCAGCGGCCACCGGGGGGTGCAGTGGGTGCGGTAGTCACTTGGGTGCTGAAGGCCGGCCCCTGGACCTCCACTTCTGCCCTGGCCTTGCACACCCGGCTCCCTCGTACCAGGCTTTGCCGGGGTGCTGTTGCGGACTGTGCGTGTCTGTCAAGCAGTGCAGGATATAAACAATGCCTCCCCGGTGGGGCCGTGTCCTCCCCGCCCCTGCCCTCCTGCTTCCTGTGTGCTTATTGACTTACCTCCGCGTAGCTGGGGCTGTCTTTCATCCCCGCGACCCTGCAGGCTGGCACGAAGACAAACGTCCCGGGCGTGTGGTCTTCATCACTGCGTGCGGCCACCCCCCTTTCCTGGCTGGCCCCTTACCTTAGCATGCCATTGCCATTCCCGCCGCTGCGAGCTCTTGGCTCGGAAAATCGGGACCCTTCACGATGATTTATTTCCAGTCCCCTGAATTAGATTAAAAACACAGCTACGAATTCTCAGAAAGGCAGGCTGATGGGATTATGTCCCAAATCTGAATGGCAGACGAGGGCAATAAAAAGAGGTGGTTATATCAGGGGCGTTTTGTGGCCGACGTGGTGTTTATTATTTATTCCCTCTCCCTTTGGTTTTGTAAATGAAGAAAGTATAAGTAATGTTGCTTCGGGGTTTTGGAGAAGAGACCAGCCTGTTCAGCAGAAACTTTCTTTCCCCAAATGACTATGGATCAGGGCATGGGGGAGGATAAGATGGCTAGGGTGATTCCTACGTAGAACAGGTGTGGGTTTGAGCCCGTGAGTGGGTCCGGAATTGGGAATTGAAGAAGTTAGCCGCTACCGGGGTGAGATCCGTTTCACTCTGCCCGGCTGGGGAGCCGAGTGGTGTCGTGATGAAGGTTTGCACTCTTCAGAAACCTCTGTGCCCAGAAGAAATTGGGAAAAGCTGGGATGATCTCATTGAACGGGGAGGGCCAGGGTTCAAAGCAGCCTTGGGTTGGGGCGCCTGGGTGGCTCAGCTGGTTGAGCGTCCAACTTCAGCTCAGGTCATGATCTGGTGGTTCGTGAGTTCGAGCCCCGTGTCGTCGGGCTCTGTGCTGACAGCTCAGAGCCCGGAGCCTGCTGCAGATTCTGTGTCTCCCTCTGTCTCCGCCCCTCCCCCACTTGTGCTCTGTCTCTCTCAAAAATAAATAAACATTAAAAAAATTAAAAAAAATTTCAAAGCAGTCCTGGATGAAAGTCTAGTTTGGAGACTGTCGCTGCGGACACTCAAGTGGGTCTCTCTGAGATGAGATGAGCTGAGTATGGGGTCGCGGTCTAGTTAGTGGAAGCCCCTGTTTCTCGTTAGCCCAGGGGATGCGTGCAAGGCAGTTCCATGAGGGTCTGCCCCCGGGGACCTGGGAAGAAAGGCCAGCGCTGGCCTGCCCAAGGGTCCCCGCAGAGGAACCTGCCGACAGCAAGGCGTGGGGACAGAGCCGAGGTGGGCAAGCGGCCGGTGACACTGTGGAGACGGGAAGTCTCGATTCTTCGCGGATCCCGTGCACCTCTGCCTTACCTCATCTGTGTACATTTAGTCCCCTCAAGTTCCCTCCCTGAGAAGTTTTAAAAAAAAGTCCTGCAGTTGACCGTGCGTGTGGCTTGCTGAATTTGGCAAGGCGTGTGGCTGCCGGCGGCGATGGAACAGTTCCTGCAGAAGCCAGGCCTTGAGTCTGCGGGGGAGACAGATTCAGGAGGGACGTGGGCCTGGACAGGGGCGAAAGGCCGGGCTGCTCTGAGCTGGGGGTGTGGGGCCAGCAGCGAGGTGCCTGGGGGAGGGGGCTCCCCGCCGGCGCCTTGCCCTCCTGCGGGCTCAGGGGGGCATCTCGTATGACCCGAATCACATCCCTGGGCGGGATGTTCTCTCCTCTCTGTCAGCTTCCCCAGGGTGGTAGAGGAGCCACTGGTAAGGGGAGAGCTTGACGCACGACTTAAATGCAGTCCCTTTGGAGCCAGGAAAGTTCTAGAAATCAGTCTCACCTCTGCACCGGAGCCTCGGGAACCGGAGCCTGGGTTACCCCACATTGCGATGAGGAAGGCTGCCGCCCTCGGCCGTGAGCTCTGAGCTAGGCTCGGGCGTGCGCTGTCTTCGTCGCTGTGTGTGTGTCATCCTTGGCCCCGAGGCCTCAGGGTTTCCAACCTTGGTGAGGCTGAGGCCGATGTTCATTTTTTTGTGCGGAGCCATTTTGTGCAGAATGGCTCCTTTGGGTATAAATAACATCCCGACGACAAGAGGAAATAATGTTTTAGCATTTGGAAGTTTAGGAAATATATTCATGGCTAAGATCTGAGTTTGATGCTGCCTTTTTTTTCCCCCCTGTTTGATACTTCTAACGGCCCCGCAAAGTCAGGAAGACGAGAGTTCTTCTCATTTCACAGATGGGCGTTTGAAGGCTCAAAAAGGTATAGCGATGTACCAACCTTCTTGGAGCCGTTAAGTCGTAGAGACGAAGACTCCAACCCGAGCCTGACTCGTCTCCAGTTTGCTGCGGCACCTCTGCCTCGCGTGAACACTCCAGGGAAAGCTCCGCTCGCAGCCAGGCAGCCTGTTTGCTGTGAACTCTCTTTTCCTCCCGGGAAACCTAGAGATTCGTATAATTCTACCCTCCCCTGGGCTCTCCTGGTTACGCTCATTTTCTTTCGGCTTTGCGAATGTGACAGTTGCCCCGTCCCTCCCTGTTCCTGGCTTTCGCTCTGTTCTTCCCCCGGGTGTGGATCTTTCTCTTTCTCCTCCATCCCGTTTCTCCTACCTTCCGCCTCTCCATCGAGGTTATGCCCCGCCCCCGGAAGTCCTCTGTTTCCTCACACCCAGCGTGGCATCTATTATATAGTAAGTGCTCAATAAATATTTACGAATGAACGAGGCAGAGGGCAATTTTATGGGGAAGCTGCTGAACCTAAGAGGCAGGGCAAGGAGAGTGTGGGTTGCGGGGCCCTCCTAAAGAGCTCTTGGAAATGACTTGGGTTCCTAGGTGAATCTTCATTTGAGTCTAGCCCCGGCTCAGGGGCTCAGCAGCCTGTCCCCGCTGGCTCGCTGTAGCCTCTGCCTGTAATGCCCCACTCTGGGGGCCTGTGGAATAGCCCCTCTGACTCCGTCTGCGGTCTTAACCTCCTCTGCAAAATGTGCAGGTTGGTTTACATGTTCTCCGAGGTTCCTTCTGGCCTGATATAGTCTTCTTTTTCTTACCCCCTGGTAAATTAGGGGGCGATTATTTTCATGACAGATTTTTTTTTACAGGTTCTTAGAAATTTTAATGAATGAATTCCTTATTTAGAGAGAGCAGGGGAGGAGGCAGAGGGAAAGAGGGAGGGAATCTTAAGTAGGCTCCATACCCAAGGTGGAGCCCACCGTGGGGCTCGACCCCAGGACCTTGGGGTTATGACCTAAGCCGAAATGAAGAGTTGGATGCTCAATGGACTGAGCCACCCAGACGCCCCTCACGGCTTCTTTTTCATAGGGAGCCCTCCTAGAAGAGCGGAGCTGCTATTTGCTAAGTGACAAAGTGGGGTTCACCAGGAGGGGGTGCCGCACATAGAGGTCAGTGGTGGATAGATTCTACTCGCCAAGGATCAGTCAGAAATACAGGTCAGTCTTTCTGAACGGGTCTCGTAAGTCATTGAAAATATGAGTATCGCCCTTTTGGTAGAGGGAAAGCAAAAGCTATCTACCTCCCAACCCACCTACCTCTTTTCTAAAGCGAGCTCATGACCCCAGGTCAGGAGGTGGTAGTGAAATGCTGCGTTTTTTCCACCCAGGGTCATTCTCTCTGTGTTTGCTCATCTGTGAAATGGGCGGCCCGAATCCATCAGCAAAGTAGTTAATGAGTTCTGTGGGTGAAGCGTCTTGGGCCAACAGAGAAGTCAAATGAGTGAGCTGAGCAGGGGCTGTCTGCAGGGAGTTCTCAGACTAGACTGAGGGCCCAGGGAGGGTAATGAGCTTTGCTAAATATAGTGAGGACACCGTCCCGAAAGGGGACACGACTCGACACGACCCGGAGGGGCCATTTGCATACCTAGCATTTAGGTCATGCAAATGGATGGTTTGAGAAAACCTGGTTATTCTTGGGCCTTGGGAGTCTGTCTTTGGTTCCCTCGGGCCTGTCCTGTAGGCCAGGGGATAGAGCAGCCGCCTGTCCTCAAAACCGAAGGACAGGGTATTTGCTTTGTAACTTCGTTGTAGAATTTAAAAACCGCTTCTGCGTATTTCATCGCGAGCGAGGCGGAGGAACGCGCCGGACTGCCTCGTTCGTCCTCCTGATCCTGTGGGCTGGAGAGAAGCCGTGCAGGAGCGGCGAGGACTGCGAGGCTGCGGTGTCTATCTAGGACACGCCGATCTTTGGCTTTGACCGCTTTGCAAGAGGCGACGGGCAGGAGAAACGAAAGGAGGAGGGGATACGGGGTCTGTTCCTCCGCGGCCCCAGCCTCCCGAACACGCTTCAGGGAGTGCACAGATTTGGACGGTTCTTATCACCGGCCAGGCTGGCAACACTGACTCCCCCCAGAGGGCTCTTGCCTACATCACGTAGGGGCCTCCCAGAGCGCCTGGCACCTCGCGGGCCCCGGCGCCTTCATCAGTTAAGTGAAGGCTTGGGCGATCAGGGCCTCCGTGCAACAAGCAATTTATTTGTCTTCCTTTCTATTTATAACAACCCAGGGCTCGGGGCTGGGGAGGCAGCAGCTTCTTTTTTTTCACTCCGAATAATGAGGCAAATCGTTTAACCTCTTTGGAACTTGGGGGCGTGCCGGTAGGGTGGGAGGAGGGGGGAAGGCGGGGTGGCGGGGTGGCCGGTGGCGGGGGGAGCCGAGAGACAACGTGGGAGTGGCTTGGACGGAGGTGTGTGTGTGTGGGAGGATCCTGAGGATTGTTGAGAACTAGAAGCGGGCGCTAGCCCAGAGCAGGGGACCGGGGACCCGGGAGCAGGGACCAGGGGGCCTGTGGGATGCCGCGGCTCTGCGGATGCGGCTGGCGGCCTTTTGAAGGATGGCCTTGGCCAGAGCCCCGCTCTCAGCCCGCCTCCTCTGACTCATCCTGGCTGCGTGTTTTGGTAGCAGGAAAGAGCGAGATGAGTCGAAGAGAAGTGTTGCTGAAGAGTGGGAGTCCTGGGTATTAGATCGGCACTTCGGAAGTGCGATGTTCTTTAGAGGTCACAGAGACAGGCTTAACGAGAAAATGATTGAGGCGGGGCTCCTGGGCGGCTCCGTTGGCAAGCATCCGGCTTCGGCTCAGGTCATGATCTCGTGGTCCGTGGGTTCGAGCCCCGTGTCGGGCTCTGTGCTGACAGCTCAGAGCCTGGAGCCTGTTTCGGATTCTGTATCTCCCTTGCTCTCTGCCCCTCCCCCCACTCACGCTCTGTTTGTCTCTCTCTCTCTCTCTCTCTTTACTCTCTTTCAAGAACAAGTAAAAACATTAATTAAAAAAATGAGGTGAAATTCACATAACAGAAAATTAACCGTTTTATTTTTAATTTTTTTTAACATTTATTTATTTTTGAGAGAGAGAGAGAGAGACACAGAGTGAGAAAGCGGAAGATACAGAATCCGAAGCAGGCTCCAGGCTCTGAGGTATCAGCACAGAGTCCGACATGAGGCTCGAACCCACGGACCGCGAGATCATGACCTGAGCTGAAGTCGGCCGCTCAACCGACTGAGCCACCCAGGTGCCCCCAAATTACCCATTTTAAAGTGAACAGTTCAGTGGCGTGTAGGACATTGACTGTGTTGGGCGGCCACCACGCCTGCCTAGTTGCAAACCATTTCCATCGCTCTTAAACGAAAATAAAACCCTTTATCTAGTAAATGGTTACTTCCTATTTCCCTTTCCCCCTGGCAACCAGAAGTCTACGTTCTATCTTTATGGGTTTTCTCATTCTGCACATTTCATGTAAATGGAGTCATACCACGTGTGACCTTTGGTGTCCGGCCGCTTCCAGCAGTATGGTGTTTTTTGAGGTTTATCCACGTCGTGCCATATATCGGATCGTAGAGTTATAACAACTACTCTAGATACTGAGAGACAGCCTCCCCTCAAAAAAGAGTGAGTCTCTTTTTTTCAATGTTTATACATTTTTGAGAGCGAAAGAGAGTGCGCGCATGCACGCACGAGCGCATGAGCCGGGGAAGGGCAGAGAGAGAGTCGGGGACAGAGGATCCAAAGCGGGCTCTATGCTGATAGCAGTGAGCCCAACGCGGGGCTTGAACTTGGGAACCGTGAGATCCCAACCTGAGCGGAAGTGGGACCCTCTGGTGACTGAGCCACCCAGGCGCTCCAAAGCGTGAGTCTTCCAGTTACCACCAGTTTGGTCCCAGGTGCTGCCCGGAGGAAGGGGAGTGGACTAGATTCATTGCTCCCCAAGGAACCTGCCTTACGGACACCCGGAGTGTGTCTTTGAAAAAGACCAATTCCTGGGCCCCAGTCAGGGGATCTGAATCCGAGAGTCCGGGGCGATTCTGTCAGCTGGGTTTGGGAGCCCCCCATCAGACGGCCTCTGGGGCCTGAACTGCCTCGCGGGGGGGGAGGGGGGCGCTGAAGCACCACCCAGACCCTGTTGGTTATCGATGCCGTTACTGTGTGCGGAGATTTCTCTGGCAATGCGATTGTTCTCTGCCTTCGGAGGGGAGGCCTCGGCCCCTCCCTGTTGCTTTTGCAGCTCCAATTAACTGCATCTCATTTCTCAGGTCTTTTTTTTTTTTTTTTTTAAGATGTTTCACCAGGCTCACCTTCGGCTTCCTTTGTAAGAAAGCCCTTGCACCTGTGATGCTTGCCCTCTGCGTGGCTCTCACCCCTTCCCCTCTGTTAGGATTGGCGGAGGGGCCTCGCAAATCTCCCTTCCTCTGAGTAGAAAGACTTCCGCCAGGAGCGTGGAGACCTCTTTCCGACTCTCCTCACCGAAGGCTTTGCCACCTGTTCCCAGCGGGCTTTGATTGTCACTTGCCGCAGGGGACCGCGCCAAGGTTGCCCGAGTTAAATCTGGGTGGGCTCTTTCTTTCACCCCAGAGCCTGAGAACTTGGGCGATTGCTTCTAGGTTCTGGATCCTTTACTGTCTCGAGGTTTGCCTCCGTTCTGTGTTTATTCCCCGCTGGTTCTAAGGGTGGGAATGTTTTCAGAAGGGAGAGACTTTTAGCCTGAATTCCCAGGGCACCTGTGCTAGTGGGCTTCTGATCTGTAAATGCTTCTAGATTCTTCCCAGAGCCATGAGCTGGAAGGGGAGAGGCGACGGCACACGGGAAGGCTGGAAGGAAGGCACGAGTTGCCGGTGGAGATTCCAATCTTAGCTGCCTTTTTCCCCTGTACCATTTTGGGTTAAATTATTTCTTTCTCTTTTCTATTTGTACTTCTCGCTTGATGCCCGCCTGGACTTATCCCTGAGAATGAGAAGGGACATTTTGGAATGACGTTTTTTTTCTCAAAACCATCAAAGGTCTTTTTCTTCGAAGAGGTCTCATTTCAGATTATTTTCCCAAAGCGTCTGGACCCTGGATCCCATGAGACGCAGGCGCTTAAGAGCCAAAGCAAAGTAGTTAAGGATTAGCTCCTTTGTCATCGTGCCTGCCAGGTTTGTGGCACTGGCGTGTCCTGCCTCCCCTGTGACATCTGGGAGCACCTCAAAGAGGGGGTGGGGAAAGTTAGGGCGGTGGCGGCGGGGTGAGGAGCTGAAAGGAGAAAGGAGGGGTGGGGAGGGGAGGGTTTTCTGCTGCAGAACCTTGATAGCCAGACAGCTCAGAGGGCACTCCCGCTCAGGCTTGGACTTTGCAGCAGCCCGAGGGAGGAGGGGGGTGGCGGGGTGTGTGCATGGGAGGGGCTGTGCAGAAGCTACCCAGAGCCCAGGCGCCCGCTTTCCTTCTACACGTGCCCAAGACAGCCGAGGCTGGAGAAGCAAGAGGCTCCTCCCAGACATGGCTCAGCAAGAGGCCGCCTCTGACTGTGGGGGGGGGGCTTTGCCCTGATTCTGACCTTTAATCCGAGCTCACGGTGTTTTTGTTTGTTCGTACGGTGCTCGGATTGGGCGAAACGGTAGCTCGGGGGTTGTGAGATGCCAGCCCTTGACCTGTCCGTCAGTGTCTGGCGAAATAGGAAAAATAAAGGAACGTAGTAGGTTTTTCCTAACGCGGAACTATCTAGAAGAACTGTTCTTTGTTCTGAGATAGATCCTTACTCCATTTTTGGTGTCAAATTGTCCTTCCTTTAAAGAATGACAGCGATGGCAGGTGGTGGTCGTATCGCTTAAGAGGGCTAGCTGCAGGGGCGCCTGGGCGGCTTAGTCGGTTAGGTGGCCGACTTTAGCTCAGGTCATTATCTCACGGCTCGTGAGTTTGAGCCGCGCGTCGGGCTCTGTGCCGACACCTCGGAGCCTGGAGCTTGCTTCGGATTCTGTGTCTCTTTCTCTCTCTGCCCCTCTACTGCTCACACTCTGTCTCTCTCTCTCAAAAATAAATAAACATTAAAAAAGATAATAAAATAAGGGGGGGCTAGCCGCCTAACGGACGAGTCCCAGAAGCTCAGCGGTGTCAGTGCGTCCGCCGGTTGTGGGGAGTTCAGAATGGTTGTGAGCGATTAGTGGAGGCCTTTCTCCTCGGGGTCCTGGGCTCCTTCCTGCTTGTGGTTCCACTCTCCTCGGGGACTCCGGAGTCCTGCACGGAGCCTGCAGATGAGGCGGAAGCAGAGGGGCTGGGGCTCGTGGCACTGACACCCCACCCCCCGTCAGCCCCAGCCCACCCCTGCGAGGCAGCCCGGGGAAGAGTCTCGAGTGCCCACAGGAAGCAGAGAAAGCCGGTGCAGAGAACAGCAAGGTGGGCCCTTACGCAGCGGCTGTTTTTGCTACCGTCCTTACCTGGCAAAACAGAGTTGGCCGACCGATCGTCTGTCGGCTTTTCTGATTGATTTTCGCTTTACCCGTGTGCAGAATCCAGGAGTCTGGGAACTACGGCTAGCAGTAATCCAAAGGTCATTTCTGGGGGAGTCCCGGAAAAGGTTTCCTCACCCGGGACGCTTCAACACTAATGACATAAAACTGTGCCGCGACGGTTTTCTCTTGTTCCTCCTTGTGAGGCGCTGCGGGCGAGCACCCGCAGGCCAGCTGGCCGGAGCACCGGTGAGCACAGACGTTTGAAAGCGTGTGGTCGTTCCGGCCTGAGCACTTTCTCTGAGCGAGGAAGATGTTCTGGTGTTTCGGGTTGAAGCCTTAGGAGTGCGTGTCGCGTGCGTGGGTTGGGGATGAAAGTAACCAGAGATCGGTTACGTAAAAGACGAAGACTACGCGAAGTCATTGGTGATGCCAGAGAGAGCCTGAGAGGTTTTTTTGGTTTTTTTTTTTTTTTTTTTTTCTTTTGCTGTCCATTTATATCTAAAATAGCAAGGAATTCGTGTTTCTCTTTGGGGGAAGTTGTGTCTGGTGGCAGCTGCATTGGTGGAAAACTAGGCCGCCCCGGCCCAGTGTTCCAGATCTCAGGATCGTAGCTGTTTCTGAGCGACAAAGGAGGACAGTCTTGCTTTAGAACATTACGGCCTTTGCTCAGCGTGGGTCCTAATGCCGCTGTTGGTTTGACCTCTTTCAGGTTAGCCTGAATGACTCCCACAATCAGATGGTGGTGCACTGGGCCGGAGAGAAAAGCAACGTGATCGTGGCCTTGGCCCGGGACAGCCTGGCGTTGGCGAGGCCCAGGAGCAGTGATGTAAGTATCGGTGTCGCCCCGCGCACTCCCCTGTGCCGCCAGCTTGCCCGTTCGGAATCCCGTGGGGTTGCCGCGCCAGAAAAAAGAGTGGGTCATTGGAGAAGGGCTGGGGGATCCATTTTGCAACAGGGGAGAGACTCTGGAAAATACTAAGGACTGCCTCGTTTGTGGAACGGAGGGCGGCGCGGTCAGTGTTTTGCAGTGAGAGCCCCTGCAAAAAAGGGGTCTGACCGGGATCGCCGTGTCTGCTCCACGAAATGCGCGAAGTGCCTTCCAGGCGCCGCAGAGCCCGAGGGAACCCCTGCCTGTTGGGCGAGCTGGCGAATCCGACGCGCTCACGTCCTCATGTCCACAGTTGCTTTCTGTAGTGTTTAATCGCTCAGGTGCTTTGAATGTGTGAGGCCAGGGGTCCCAGACCCAAAGGCCCAGGAGAGGCCAGGAGGGTGGCCTCCGCGTTTACAACACTCTTCTCCCTGCCGAGAAAAGCGATCTCTCCCGTCTTTCTTGACGTGTGTGGCCGTCCGGTACCCAAGAGGTCGTTTTCCCACTGTGGCCGAGATACAGGTTCAAGAAACATTCCGCTGTGTGTTACTTCGAACATGGCGTTTGATCCTTGGGCTCTGTGTCTGAGAGACCCTGAGGAAGTCGGAGGGATTTGGATGCTTCGGAGGGGCCTGCCGTCATCGGGCTCCGCTCCGGATGCCGTGGAGGGCCCGGCGGTGCCAGATCTGGTCTCCGAGAGAAGCTCAGAGAGCCGGGTTTTTCTGTGAAAACTGCCGCATCTTACAAGTTGGCAGCTAACGTATGGTTTTCACGAATACTCAGGTGGCTCAAACGCCACGTAGGTGAGGGCCTTGGGTCCCAAGAGTGCGGCCCTTGCTCCAGACTTCCCCGTGCGGAGAGAGGAAAAACCCCTGCCTTGGGGCAGGGACCGATGTCACCACAGGGTGAAGCCGTGGACAGAGAAACACAGTGTGGAGCTTGGTTCCCTGCGCCCCCTCAGGCCGGCGGAAACTTGCTGAATTTGCTGGCACTGTCCCACGAGCCCGAAGGACACACTTGTGACTCTTGAGTATAGATTTGGTCTCCGCGAGGTCCCTCTCTGTGTATCTGCTTGTTTTGTCAGCTGTGCTCTGAGGCGGGTGACTGCAGCAAGTACTGGGGGCTGTTTTCCAGGGGGTGCAAGGAGGCAGCCCCGGCCAGGGAGGGCAGTGGAAAGGCTCGGACGTATCGCTTCGCCCAGGGTGGCTGCCGGGCGGGGGCGGGTGGGAACCCTGTGTTGACAGCCAGGTTGGGTGTAGTGCTCTGGAGGACGGCCGGACGAATTTGGGGGCAGTGGCTTCGGCCCCTTTGTAAATGTGGTCAGGGCTTGCACACACAGATGGCGGCGTACGGATGCCGTCGGTCCTGGGAGGCCCGCAGGCACCCATGTGCGTCTGGACGGCACGGGAAACGGCTCTCTGCCCTCCTGCGTTGAGAAATCCTCCTTAGAGTTCTTCTGGTTTTTAATTTTTTTTAACATTTATTCATTTTTGAGAGACAGAGACAGAGCGTGAGTGGGGGAGGGGTGGAGAGAGAGAGAGAGGGAGACAGAGAATCCAAAGCAGGCTCCAGGCTCCGAGCCGCCAGCCCAGAGCCCGATGTGGGGCTCGAACTCACGGACCGTGAAATCTTGACCTGAGCTGAAGTCGGACGCTTAACCCACTGAGCCCCCCAGGTGCCGCTCCTTAGGGTTTTTTTTATACATTAAAAGCCTTCTTTATCTAGATATTATTTTTTTTGGTGAGATAGGTAAGAGCCCGTAACCCTTGTTTTATGGCTTTGCGGGACAGACAGGCGCCTGGAGACATTACGCGGCCTGCATGAGGTCACTTGGCACGTCCGTGGGAGGAGAACGGTAGCTAAGGAGACCCGATCACGCGCTCGCTGTGTGAGAGCGTCGTGTTGCCAGCGTGGCCAACTCGTCTGCACTTTAGCCCTCCAAGTCCCCCATCCCAGGAGCCTTCTCCGTCTGAGGTCGACCGGGATGGCTGGTCACCCCACGCATCCCCAGTCCGCTCAAACCCGGGTGCGCGCTCTAAATATTTGGGTCTCTCTTCCCAAGAAGCCATTGAACAGTCAAAGTGATAAACTATTCTGTAATGAGATGCATGATAAGATTCAAGGGAAAGGAAACGCAGCGCTCGGAGATAATAAATCGGAGTGGAGATTTCCCCCGTCGGTACACGGGCTACGCTGAAGGCTTGGCAGCTGAAAGGGAGACGTTCTGACGTGAGAAGTTAATGCGAAAATAAATTATGACTCCGAGGCCGGAGTCGGGGGTGCCGGCCTAGGGGCAAGCCAGACTTCCTTCAGAGAAGACTGGGACCACGGCTCGTGAGGCCCCGTCAGCAGGGCAGGAGGGGAAGAGCCTGCCTCACTGAGGACGTGGGTGAGTGTGTTGGCGAGCGGCCAGGTCATGCATATTCAGTTTATAAAAAGGGAATGGATCTCAAAGCTGAAATCCCGGAAGGTTTGCTATTAAACAGAGAAAAAAAAAAACAGTGAATGCCGTCCTTATGAACTTGTAGCAGGTTGCATGAAGAACGATCCCATGAAGAATGGCAGCCCCGTGCCCTCCTGTTCTCTGCTGAGTCTGGTGGATAAAAGGCAACAGTAGGCGTTGTTTCTGTTCATCCTTCCCGCCTCTCTGTTTCCGCCCCGTCCTGACATGGTTTACGGCGGACTCAGGTGCCACGTAATTGGCCCAAGAGCCCTCCCGAGATAGTGTCCGATGGGAGAGCAGAATCAACCAGGAAACGTTTCAGGAAGGGCGGGACTGGCTGCCCTTGTGCCCAGAGTGGTGTGCGACATGAGTGGCGGCCCCCAGGGCTGACCGAGGCGCGGGGCGGGCACTGGCTAGCTCGGTCACGGGGCAGAACGCCGTAGCCCGTGGAGCCGGCGCCTGGCTGAGCTCTGGCTCTGAAATCAGCCCGCCTGGGTTTAAACCCTGGCTCTGCCGTTCGTTAGCGGTCTGCCCTTGAGCCGCGTCATGAACCCCCTGTCTGTCTTCTCGTCCATCAGTGAGATAGCGCTTGTAAAACCTTGCTCCCCAAAGGGTGGTCTGTGGATCAGCATTTTCTTTAAAACGATTTTTGTTTTTAATGTTTCTTTATGTTTGAGAGAGACTGAGTATGAGTGGGGGAGGGGCAGAGAGAGAGGAGACATAGGATCCGAAGCAGGCTCCAGGCTGTGAGCCGTCACAACAGAGCCCGATGCGGGGCTTGAACTCGTGAACCAGGAGATCTTCACCTGAGCCAAAGCCCCATGTTCAACCGACTGAGCCACCCAGGCACCCCAGCCGGGGGTACTTTTTGGGAGTTGGTTAGAAAGGCAGAATCTCAGGTACTCCTCCAGACTTCCTGAAACAGAGTCTGCATTTTGACCTTTGTCATGCTGGGTGATTCGTAGGCCTGTTACCAGTGGAAAGGACTCAGAACAGGGCTGGGTATGGAGATGTTTTCTGTACATTTCAACCCTTCGTCCCTTCCTCCCCGTGACCACTGCCCCTTCCGCCTCTTCCCTACCTCACTCCTGGTTGTTGTTACACTGCCGTGAAGTACAGGGGAAGGGATTTAAAACCACCCACGTGGAAGAGGGTGTCTTCGTAGGTGAGACAGTGATCTAACTAGCTGCTCTGGCAGGTTAGTGGCTCCTCCTGTTGTATTCCGTTCTTTATTATTTTGTAAAATTTATTTCTTTATTTTGAGAGAGAGAGAGCATGTGCAAGTTGGGGAGGGCAGAGAGAGAGAGAGAGAGAGAGAGAATCCCAAGCAGGCTCTGCACTCACAGTGGGGCGTGAACTCACGAACTGCGAGATCATGACCTGAGCTGAAGTCCGACGCTTAAGCGACTGAGCCCCGCCGGCTCCCCGTGTTGTGTTCTGTTCTTTAGGGAGCAGTGCCTTAGAGAAGGCAGAGGGGACCAGTCAGCGCAGAAACCTGTGCTTGGAGAAAGAGTGTGCCGTAGACACACAAGATGAGTGAGTACAGGGCGTTTGCCCAGAGCCGCCTGGAGATCGCAGTGGGCAGTGAGTCAGCAGCTCGGTGCCACCTGGGGCCGAGCCTGCCCCAGAACGTACCAGTGGCGGTGCAGTGTGGAGGCCATGAGGCCATCAGCCTACTCGGTGTTATCTATGTGCTGGGAGAGGCCTTTTCTGGGCCCTTCGTTGTGGGGCAGGGTAGATAGCTGTGCCCAGCCCTCGGCTTGGGCTTTGGCCTCTGGAGCTTAGTGTCTAGGTTAATCCAGTAGAAATAAGAATTATGAGGACAGGATTGGGGTGCCTGGGTGGCTCAGTCGGTTGAGCATCCGACTTCGGCTCAGATCACCGTCTCACGGTGCGTGAGCTCGAGCCCCACGTCGGGCTCCGTGCTGACAGCTCAGAGCCTGGAGCCTGCTTCGGCTTCTGTGTCTCCCTCTCTGTCTGCCCCTTCCCTGCTCTCATTAAAATAAATAAACATTAAACATTAAAAAAATAAACAACATAAACATTAAATAAACTCAGTGTCCATTGTGGGCTAGGAGAACGGAAGCGAGAAAGAACCACTTTCTCTCTGGACCCACTCAGGTTGTCTGTGAACTTCTCAACCTGCTGCATTTCCGAAGCCGTTGTTATGGCAGCCCCTTACGGCGCGCTCGGTAGTCGGGAGCACAAGCTGCATGTAAACATGAGTGTTCGTAATAGGGGTTCCTCCACGGCGGCCCAGACACTGGCACGGGCTCTGTCGGTGCTCTTCTAACCTTGACATCTGATATTAACGCCCTGTGTGTTCTCTCCGTTCCTTCGTACCTGCCTTGTGCAGCTCACCGTTTCCATGGGTTACTGTTTGCAAGCATTTGTATGCTCACGTCATACGTGAGGGGCATGTCTTTGTATATCTGGTGCCCAGCACAGCCCTTGCCTCCCGCCAGATCCTCACAACACCTTTGCTGTTGCATCCGTGGGCATTGGTGGCAATACCCTTTATGGGGTTGGTCCAGTCCTTCCTGTTCTTGTTGGAATGCACCCGTCCTCTTTCTTTAGTGCTTACCCCAGTTCTCACTGAGTATTCTAATGTTGTATTCATCTGTCAGGCTTGTTTTCAACCCTCTGATTATGTTCACGTCACGTCGCATAGGCGGTAAGTCCAGGTGCAAAATACCTGACACCGTCTCCTCTGCCGGCCGTGACCCCAGGTCTAACGGCTTTGGGGTTTCTGGCTTTGGAGACAGGCAGCCCGGATCACAAGTCCACGCCGCGACTTACTTCCTCTGTGACTTTGGCAAGTGACTAATCACGGAAGCCCCCCGCTGCCTTATCCGTAAAGTGATCTTAAGACTCGCATTCGCCACGCAGGGCTGTGGTGAGAGCTACTGGCGGTCTTCCACGTGGAGAGGGTGGTGTAGGGTCCGGCGTCCTGTAAGCGCGCAGCAAATGAGTTATTTTTCTGTTTTACCACTGTGGTTACTGAGTAGCCAGAGACCCGGAAGCAGGAGAGAAATAAATACTGCTGGCGCGCGCGCGGCTCCGGTGGCTGCTCTCCCGAGCGGTAGCATTAGCGAGCGCCGGGCGGGGGACCTGGGGCCTGTGCGTTTAACCCCCGTGCATGTTTAATCACTCAGCGCTTTCTTTCTCCTCTCCGGGGCGACTCTGCGGAGGCCTGGGAGGGTTTTTTTTTTCCCTCTTTCATCTTCCACAGTACCCTAGGAACAGAACTGCCCAGCAGAGGGTTGAAGGATTAGATTACCTTTTGGGGACATTTCAGCAGATGGCAAAACAAGTCCCCAACCCCTCGAGGCCCCCAGACAACCACAGCCGGGTCTGCCGCTGGATGTAATTTGTTAAACGCTTAACCCAGCGTTAAGGTCAGCCTCGTCGCCGTCTGTGGGTCTCCCCTGCAGGAGGGGGCGTGTCTGGGCCACGGAAAGGAGCCCGTGTAGCCAGCCGTCCCGGGCCATCCGTCCCCGCCGTGACTGGGGGCCGACGGAGAGGTGCCCCGCTCCTCCCGTGCGCCGTCATCTCTTCAGTTCTGCCGCTTCGTGGCACCAGGGGCCTCTCAGCCACGCTCGGGGATCTAGGGCGGGACGTTCACAGGCGGGGTCTTTCTGCTGCGTTTGTCACCAGCTCTCTCTTCTTTGTCCTTGCCTCCTCCCGAATCCAGGTGTACGTGTCCTACGACTATGGAAAATCGTTTAAGAAAATTTCCGAGAAACTGAACTTCGGCGTGGGAAACAGCAGCGAAGCCGTGATCGCCCAGTTCTACCACAGCCCCGCGGACAACAAGCGTGTAAGGGAGCGCCGTCCCGCCCGTCGTGACTTCCTGGGACTGGATTCCTTCCAGAACGATCGCTCTGTTAAAGGGGGGGTGAGGGGGTGCTGGGAGAAGGACTTCCTTTTCCTCTTTTCGCAGCTTGGCGGTGACTGTGTTTCTGCTCACCCGGGAGTCTGGCAGAACACGGTTGCCAGGACAGAACTGTGCGTAACCGGGCAGGCCAGGTGCCTGCCGGGCAGGATTTCCAGACAAACGGTGTCAGGCTACTGCACAGAAAATCCACCCGCGTTTCCCGGGGTCACTGGGCCTTCCACCAGTGTGCACGCCGGGTCTTCCAGTGTGCCCGCCCTGCCCACCGCTTGCTTTTGTCCGAGTCACCGGGGCCTGTGTGTGCGTGCACGCACGTGCACACCCAGGAGTGCGTGCTGGCTCCTGCCCGTGTGCACCCCCCTCCCCCCAACCTGCCCTGGTATATAGAAAAGAAAACCAAGGCGGCAGGCCTGCTGCATCTCCTGATTTGTTTTCCCAGCTGGCTGGCCTGGGGCTTTGTTTCGGCAGGAGCACCCCGGGGCAGTTAGGTCTGGAGGGAGCATTGATGTGAGGTTTTCCCGGGTCCCAGAGAGGCAGAGGCGGGGAGGACAGGACTCAGGCAGCCTGCAAGGTTAGGGAGCTTTAGTTCAGAGAGTTGTATTTGATTGCTTACTTCCCCGCCCTGGTGAGCCCTAGCTCACTTCCAGAGTTAAGACAACTGCTTCTAAGGATGCTCAGAAACCTCTGTGGTGAGGGTAGCTGCTGCTTTTTTGTGCATCCCGAAAGGAACCAGAGCCACAGGGTCCTGTGGCCAGGTCCCTGCCACTCCCCCACCCCCCAGCGCTGACCTCTCCCATCACACATGGTCTGTATGGTCTGTTACCTGGGGCCTGTATTCAGCATATTTAGCCACTGGCGTGGCACGGACCAATCAGAGCAGACCCAGTCTGGAGGGAGCTGGTCTGGCCAGGCATTAACCTTTTAGTTGCTGGATTGTGGGCAGGTCCTGGAGAAGGGGCCAGGCCGCTGGTTCTTAGGCGAGACCACTCCCAGGTTTCAAGGAAGCAGCGATTTACTAATGGGTGTAGAGACCATTAAAAAAATTTTTTTTAAATATTTATTTTTTAGAGAGAGAGAATAAGAACGAGCCGGGGAGGAGCAGAGACAGGAAGCAGGCTCCAGGCTCTGAGCTGTCAGCACAGAGCCTGATGCGGGGCTCGAACTCCGGAACCGCGAGATCATGACCTGAGCCACCCAGGCGCCCCTAGAAACAATTTTTTTAACTAAAATAATTATTACTGGTACATAGTGGTTCCTATCAGCCCTGCCTAATGATCTTGAAGCGGAGCAGCCGTTACGAACAAACTCCCCTCTTACCTAACTCCCTCCGCGGAAGAAAAGCAAGGAAGAGGTGTTGGAGGGAATCGGCTCTGGAGACAAGATTGCCGGCCCTTCGCACCACGCTCCCCCCCTGCCCTCGGCCAGGCAGCCCTGGGCCTCGGGGCTCTCACGGTTGGATGAGCCCCGCCGCCCCACCTTGCTCCTGACTCCCCGAGCCGAGGAACCCGCCCCAGGGTCCGTCTTGCTGGTTGTGCCGTGTCTCCCGAGGAGAGGTCGTATGCCCCCTGCCTCTGAGAATCAAAAGTTCTCAGGTCGCCCACTGTGGCAGCTCGTGCCTGTCTGTTGTCATGATTTTTGCACACTGTCCGAGAGCTAACTCTCATTGCAGCCGTGGCCCTGGGACTGCCCCGCCGTCCCTCCGGAATCTTCCTTTTCAGCCGTCTCTGCCCCCTCCTCACCTCCTGCCACAAGGGCACGGATGTCTGCGAGCAGGTTCTGACTTCCTTCCTGCTTGTCGAGGGTCGTGGTGAGCAGCCGCTAGACCCACGTGCGCGTCTCAGCAGTCAGAAGACAGGAAGGACGATGCCCTGGGCTGGCAGGATGGTCTGGGGCGGGGGTAGAGGGGCGTTTCGAGCCTTAGGTCTGAAGAAGGAGCAGGGCTGGGGCCAGGGCGCTGGGGCAAGCAGGAAGAGAACCCCAGGGATGGTTGTCAAGGAGTTCGAGGTGCTGGGAGGGCAGGGCAGGGCGTGCCCGCAGCCTGGGTGCCCCTTGCCTGGAAGGCGGTGCGTCTTGGGTTTCTCGTGGGAGAGAGGGACTCTCTTGTGGATGGAGGTGGTGGGGAAGTGGATGCTGAGCCGCCCTCTCGGAGAACCTAGTGACGGGTGGAGGCCGGGCCTAGAGCAGGCCGAGCGGGTTAGAGACACAGCGTTCTCTGCTGAGTTTCTAGTTCCCCAAAGAAGGTGGTTACCCCTCCCCAGACTTCTCAGGAAGGAAACGGTGACTCTTATTGTGCCCGTTACTTCTGTTACTTTTGCCTTTGTCCCCTGGAGGGCAGATTGCCCCACCAGACCTACCACTTCCTGAGAAAACTCGCCCAGGCTGGGCGCCTTGCTGTAGAGACCGGGTGCGGGGCCCGGGCACCTCCCCTGTGTGAAGATGCTGGGGGTGCTGTCCAGGAGCGGGGTTTGAAATGGTTGAAATGACCGCTAGCAGCTGCCTGGAAAGGTGACGATGTCTCACGAGGGCCACGTGGAGGTCTGAGGGGGTGTGTGCCCGTGCAAGGGGACAGCTGCGTGCTGGGTAGGCAAGCAGCTGTGGTCCAGTGGTTTCGCTTCAGGATGGGGACGGAGTGGCTGTGGGGTCATGTGAGTGCGCGGGTCTATTTTCGTACCTGCCGACAGCCCCACTTCCTCCTTCTCAGCCTCGTGCTGCCTCCCTGAAGCAGTGCACAGCCCTGGCCACCTGGCAGTGCCGTTGGCCTCACAAGGCACCTGAGGTCAGCCACGCCGTGTCTACATACGCCGGGGGCTTCTCACAAAAGGCCCCTGAGTGTGCAGCTAGGCTTCCCAGCCTCGAGTGCGGGTCCTCTCTCTCTTTCCCTTCTGGAGTTCTGTTCCTCCGTGGCCTCCTGTGCCCTTGGTCCTGCCTTTGTGCTCTCGGTGCCTCCACTCAGAACTGGAGAGAATCACTCGTGCTAACATGGAGGTGAATGGAGGTGAATTTTCTTTTTTAAGTTTATTTATTTTGAGAGAGCCAGAGAGTGAGAGAGAGCAGGGGAGGGGCAGAGAGAGAGGGAGAGAGAGAGAATCCCAAGCAGACTCCACACTATCTGCAGGGAGCCCGATGCGGGGCTTGAACTCACAAACCGTCAGATCAAGACCTGAACCTGAAATGAAGAGTCGGACGGTTAACCCGCTGAACCACCCAGGCGCCCCTTCTGTAGTTTATGTTTCTAGATGTATTTGTATTTTAAAGAGGAAACCTAGGAGGTTTTTTAAAACAGATTTTTAAAACAGTTTATTTATTTAGAAGGGGAGGGGCAAAGAGAGGGAGATGGAGAATCCACAACAGGCTCTGCACTGTTCGTGAGGAGCCTGATGCGGGGCTCAAACTCATGAACCGTGAGATCATGATCGGAGCCGAGATCAAGAGTCAGACGCTTAACCTACTGAGCCAGCCAGGCGCCCCTCCTGTAGCTTACTTTATGTTTCTAGACAATTTGTATTTTAAGGAGGAAACATAAGTGTTTTTTTAAATACTTTTTAAAAAAGTTTATTTAGAGAGAGAGAGGAGAGGCACACACAGAGGGAGAGAGGGAGAATCCCAAGCAGGCTCCGTACTTGTCAGCGTGGAGCCCGACACGGGGCTCGAACTCACGAACAGTGAGATCACGACCTGAGCCAAAACCAAGAGTTGGACGCTTAACCGCCTGAATCACCCACCACCCCATGAGGTAACATAGTTTTAAGCCAAGAGCTGAATATTCAGTGACTGCCGACAGGGCGGGGACGGTGGGGTAGGTGAGGACGCTCCTGAAATCACGCCGTCTGGGAAGCGCCTAGGTCAGCTCTGCTGGCAGGTCTGTGGGGGTGACCTCCAGTAGACTTGACAGCCACGCAGGCTGGGGACTAAAGGCAAGAGTAGGGCGTGCTGTCCTTCTTGTGACGTGCGCACCCAGCGCAGTTATGTAACCGTGCGAAGTGACCCGTGCCTGAGTGACGACTGGAACCCACAGGCGTGTGGCGCCGGGGGTTCAGTGAGGTTGGATCAGGGAAGTAAAGGCCTCACGGGGTTCTTGGGATTGGACATGGAGCTTCAAGGACAGGCGTGATTCCAGTAGCTACATGGAGTTGCTGGGAGTCAAGAGGGGGAGCAGGCCGTGGGCAGAGACTTCAAGGGGCCAGTATATGTGGTCTCCGTGCGGGGAGTGGGGAGATCCGGTTCTCAGGGGTGAAGGGTTTGCACTGAGGTGCTTCGAGGTACCAGGTGGGCGCTTATCTGAAGATGGAGGTGTTTGCTTTTTGCCTTGAGGGCAGTAGGGAGCCATGGAAGGATCTCTGAGCAAGGGGGCTTAGTGTAAATCGTGTCTTTTAGGGAAATGGGTGTCCTGACCGTATGCGGAAGGGATTAGAAGGGGAAGATTAGAGAGGGGCCAGGAAGGGACCCGTCGTGGTAGTAGAGGCACGAAGTTGTCCAGTTGCTCAGCCAGACCTCGAATCACCCTCTGAGCGTTTCACGCCCTGCCAAGCCATAGAAGGCACGAGAAGGACTAAAACCCAGCGCCCGGTACCAGTTTGCTCGTGGGCTCCAGTAGGAAGCGGCAGCACTGGGGATAAAAAGGAGAACAGAGAGTGTAGAAAGGAAAACAAAGCTGGGTGGGCGGCCGGTTGGGAGCGGGGGCCGAGAGAAGGCAGCGGAGCGACACCCATTGTTGTGAGAAGTCAGGCGGGGAGAAGGGGTGGCGTGCACGGAGCTTGGGGCGTGGTGGGAAGGCGTGGGAGGACTCGGTTTTGGACCTTGTGAAATACCTCGGCGCATCGGAGGGGAGATGCCGAGGAGGTCCGCGGTCAGGGTGAGACCGTAGATTAAAAGTCACGACGTGCCCGATCTTGGCAGCAGTGGCTGTGCGGAGGGTGGAGCGGAGGACGGAAGAGCAGCGGGGTTACACGAGGGTGGGGAGCAGACCTCGTCCGAAGGAGCCCGAGGAGGAGACTCGAGGATGGGGTGGTCAGGTGCGGGACGTGCGGGCTTGGCGTGATTCAGGGTTGCCACAGGGCAAGGGCAAGGGCAAGGGGCTGCCAGCAAAAGCTTCAGGAGTGGAGCAAGAGAGGAGGCGCAGGAATGAGCCCAGGGGCACAGCGTGCGGCCTCGGCATTAAATTCAGGCAGTGATGCCTGTGTTGGAGCAGGAGAGGAAATGTCCAGTGACGGGCCCCGAACCAGCCGGACATTGATGTAGATGCTGCCTCCTGGGTCACCTTGACCAGTGAGCTTCTCTGCCTTCAGTGTCCTCGTTAGTAAAGGAGATAACACTAACAGCTAAAGCCCTGCCTTGCCGGGAGTACCAGAAGGATGGAATTTGATAAGGCAGGCCCAAGTTTGCAGCTAGGAGCTCTTGACACTTTTTTTTTTTTTAAAGTAAACTCCGTGCCCAACGTGGGGCTCGAACTCACAGCCCTGAGATCAAGAGTTGCATACTCCACCGACTGAACCAGCAGGCATCCCCGTCGACACATTTAGCTATTATCATGAATGATAATAAGTTCTATTATTAATATAATATAAATATATTTATATATATATAAATATAAATATAAAATATAATATAATAAGACTAGATATGTGATTTTTAGATTTTTAAAGGCAAAACCTGTAGAAGCCATGGAACAGATTTCTAGAAAGATATTTTTATTTATTTTTTTAAAGTTTATTTATTTAGTTTTGAGACAGACAGAGATAGCGTGAGCAGGGGCAGAGAGAGAGAGAGAGAGAGAGAGGGAGAGAGAATCCCAAGCAGGCTGAGTACTGTCAGCGCAGAGCCTGATGCAGGGCTCAAACTCAGGAAACCATGAGATGATGACCTGAGCCGAAACCAGGAGTTGGATGGAGCCACCGACTGAGCCACCCAGGTGCCCTCGAGATCTTTTTCAACTGAGAACCCTCCCTTCCTTAGACCCAAGATGGTTTCGGAGCAGGAAGATGGGCTGCTGTCTCTAGGGAACACCTTCGTGCTAGAAGTCACGACGGCACTCTTAGAACGTGATTGTTTTCACAACATTGAGTTTGCTTGTGGTGGTTTTTCCTTCTGGAACGTTTACTAGCCTTTACGGTTAGATCCAATTAGGTTCCTGCCGCCTTTGGAGTTTTGCATTCGATGCTGTGGAAGGAAACAGGGAAAACACATCGAATGTGGTTCTGGGAGTCGGGGAGGGCAAAGCCAAAGGCAAAGGAGCCAGGACGCGGGAAAGCAGCGCGCGAGCAGACGCAGAGTCTTAGGACGCGCCTGAGCTGTGGGCGCCCGCAGGAGTCTGGATAGAAGATGGAGCTGGTTCAGATGCAATTAGCGGATCCCTCTAGGTTGTTGACGTCAGGGACTGGCTGGCGCCAGGGCGGGGGTGCTGGGTCCCTCTCGCCCTGGTTCGCGGTGATCCACTGAGCCGCCCTGGCCCTTGTGGGAGCAGCGAGGCTTTCCTTCGGCTCTCTCGTGTGCCTTCCAGGCCTGACGCCATCGGTGCCTCCCGATCCTTTCCCTCAGGCCCTCAAGTCCGTGCTGTACTCTCCCCCCCCCCCACGCCTATCTTTGTTCCCAGACTCCAACTGCCCCCTGACTCGGGGAGTTCTTTCCCAGTGGAAGTCCCGCCCGCCTTTAACAGAGGCCAGCTCTTCCCCTGGAGTCCTTTCCGATCTCCCAAGCTGGAACTCATCCGCGCTCTGTGCTCCTCCTAGGACTGTGTCCGCTGAATCCCACTTTCCCTCAAGTTACAGTTACCCACGATCGGGTCTGTCTTTCTCCCACTTTGGACCATAAGGATTCTGTGTTCTCACTGTGGCATTGCAGCGTCTGGTCGGCGGTGAACACTAAACGCACATTTGTCAGGTTGAATCGCCTCAGTCCTTTCCCCTCGAGAACTCTTTATTTGTTTTTAAGTTTATTTATTGAGAGAGAGAGAGAGAGAGAGAGAGACGAGTGCAAGTGGGGAAAGGGCAGAGTGAGAGAGAGAGAGAATCCCAAGCAGGTTCCTCACCTCCAGCACAGAGCCCGATGTGGGTCTTGAACTCATGAACCGTGAGATCATGACCTGAGCCGAAGTTGGACGCTCAGCCAGCTGAGCCCCCCGGGCGCCCCTCCCCGCGAGAGCTCTGCACTCCAGCTTGTTCAGAGCCGCTCGCCTGTGCAGGGGCTAAGTGGCGCGCGGCCCCTGCTCACCAGAACTTCTTCCCGCCGGGCCCCACAGTGGGTCTGCCCGCCCCACTGGCTGCGTGGTCCTCAGAGCCGCCCTGTCACTTGGCCTCGTGGCAAGAAGGAGAAGCGAATCTTCCTGGCTGCGTGCGACTTTAGGGATCTCCCTGGGAAGAGTCGTCCCGCAGCTGCCCAGAAGATGGAGGGATAGAAGCAGTCCTGTCTGCGTGTCCCCGCTGCCGATAGCCACCCGCCGATTGTGACCGCGTGACTTGCCAGAGGGAGAGAATGGCCAAGTCAGCTGAGAGAACAGATAGGAAGGCTTGGCTGGCGCCATTACCTGGTTGAAGGAGGGCAGTCTTTGGCTCCGTCCCAGCCGGTCCCGCGCTCCTTCCTTCCCTGAGCCTTGTTCGGGAAGCACCAGCGTCTCCTCCTGGCCAGGGGATGGCGAGGAAGCTGCGCGGAGGCCCCCGGCACCGCACCCCCCCCCCCGTGAGAAGCGGGGCTGCGGGTGGCCCTGGCCGGGTCCGCTCTGAGCTCGCCTTCTTGTTTCCCCCCCCTCCCGCAGTACATCTTCGCGGATGCTTATGCCGAGTACCTCTGGATCACGTTCGACTTCTGCAACACCATCCAGGGCTTCCCCATCCCCTTCCGGGCAGCCGACCTCCTGCTGCACAGCAAGGCCTCTGACCTTCTCCTGGGCTTTGACCGGTCTCACCCCAACAAGCAGGTAAGGGAGCCTCTGGCCCACAGTCAGGTGGGGCTTCTCGAGTTTTCTGTTCTGCCCTTGTGGGTTGTGTGTCCTCTGAGTGACCTCCCCCGACCCCTCCCTTCTCTCCCTCCTCTCCCAAGCTTAGCCTTTGTAGCTACTATTTCACTCCCCCTGGCGAAGGAAAACTAGATCTCCCCGGCGCTCTCAGAATGCACCCGGCCAGGGGGCGACGCCAAGCCCTTGGCAGTATACCCGAGGGCCACCTCGCCTTTCAACACCGTGCCTTTCTCTCGTGGGTTTTGGGGGCCGTGAATCGAAGCTCTAGAAATTAACCAGAGAGAGCCAGCTGGAGAAGTCTGGAGTCCGGGCTCTGCTGGGACCTCTTAACGAATTTCTCTTCTACCTTTCCCCTCTTCCCCTGTAAACACGCTGATTTCGTACCCTTTATTTGAAATTACCATTAAATTTTAATTTTTTCCCCTTGGCGTGTACGCGTGCACCCGCACGTAATAGAAACGTGTGTGCTTTTTCTCCTTAAATCTGGATTTGAAGGAAAGCAAGATGGGGAGAGAGCCCCTGTAGGAATTACAGCTCAAGGTTGAAACTTGCCAAACCGAGAGTGTTGGTCTGGTATAATCCTGCGAGGCCCGTCGACCCTGTAGGTTTGGATTAATGAGTTTCGAATGGCTTTGCTCAGCAGAACCTTGGAACCTTTCTCTTTCTTTGCCGGTTGTTTAACCAAAACACGATCTGTTTACCCTTACTCGCCTTAGGGAGTCACCTAAGTGAGGCTGGGTCAGTTTGCCAGTTTAGGTGGATCATTGTTTGTTTTTGTTGTTGTTTTTGTGGTCCTCTGCTTCCTTTTTTTTTTTTTTTTTAAGTTTGGTTTTTTGAGAAAGAGAGAGAGAGTCCCAAGCAGGCCGGCTCTGCCCGCACGGTCAGTGAGATCACGACCAGAGCTGAGATCGAGAGTCGGGTGCATAACCGCCTGAGCCCCCCTGGCGCCCCTGCTTCAGAATGCGTGGTCGCGTGGGCCGGAGGAACTCAGGTTCCGCGTTTGGAAGTTCAAGGGCTTAGGCAGAGATGGGCATGCTAAATACTCACGGCCGTATCCTTTGTATTCAAGGTGATCCCCTTTGGCGCTCTTTGCCTCTGCGCTTAGCCAGTGTCCTCTCTGTTCACCTGTACTCACCGTGACCACGTACGGGTTTTTAAGGACACTGTTTCGTAAGCAAGAAGAGAGTGTAACCCTTTCGCTTTCAGTGTACCCGAGGGCCAGTCTTGAGTAAACTGTGATTTCCGATGATCTGTAAATGGAAGACAAGTCCCAGTCACTTGTTTCTTGTCGTTCTTGAGGTCTCAGTGACTGTGGGGAGGAGCGCGAAGGTGGAGCTCTGGCCTTCCCTCCCTGCCCTTGTTTGCATCCGGGGTAATCAGGCTGGCCGTGGCTGTGGCGATCTCTGCGCCCGTCTTCCCAGCCAGCGCCTTATTTAAGGTGGGGCGCGAGGGCCAGGCCATGCAGGTGGTGGGTACCTCTTGCGTCCTGATTTCTTCCTGTCCTTCTGGTCTTTACAGCTATGGAAGTCAGACGATTTTGGGCAGACCTGGATCCTGATTCAGGAACACGTGAAATCCTTTGCTTGGTAAGTCATCCGTCTACGAAGTTAGAATTTACATAATCTCCTTTCCCCGGCTTCTCCGGCTCCTTCATGGAGGACACACCTCCCCTCACCTGAAATGCAAAGCTTTCAGGTATAACACACCCACTGTGGCAGGTGGCGGGGGATGAGAAAGGGAGGTTATTCGTGAGAGCCGTGACAGAGCCTTTGCATTTTTCAATCCATCGGGGGCCCCAGGGGAATCTTCCAGCACTTGCATGGATTGGAAATTCTAAAGACCTTCACTGGAGCCTGATAACAGAAGTGGGGATTTTTCTCTATAGAAAATTCCTTCGCTTGTTCATTCATAACTTTTTTTTTTTTGAAGGCTGCTGAATATAAAACATGCTAGATGCTTTAGGGTAGAAGTGGAATAATTTATGGGTAGAGTTACTAAGGAGACTGCAGCTTAGGAGGTAAGAAAGACATTTTGTGCACGGAAGCACAGAAGTCATGGACGTAGCAGGGGGAGCCAGAGGAGGGACACAGTTCTTTCCAGATGGAAAGGTCACAGCTCCACGGAAGAGCTGGCTGTTGAGCCTGGACTTGTGCTGGAGGGAGCAGGAGGGTGTGGAGGTGAGCGGGGCGGGATTCGGGGCGGGATTCCAGGCAGGAACAGAACGGCCCCAGGCAGAGAGAAGACACTGTGGTCTTTGGGTGGAGAACACAGTCTTTCTTCTTCTTCTTCTTCTTTTTTTAACGTTTTTATTTATTTTTGAGAGATAGAGAGTGAGCAGGGGAAGGGCAGAGAAAGAGAGAGAGAGACACAGAATCCGAATCTGAGCTGTCAGCACAGAGCCCGACTCAGGGCTCGAACTCACAGACTGTGAGATCATGACCTGAGCCAAAGTCAGCTGCTTAACCGACTGAGCCACCCAGGCGCCCCTTGAGAACACAGTCTTACTTTTGGACGGTATATTGGGTGAAGTGTGGGGAAGGCACGTTGGGATCCAAATCCACAGTGCTTGGTAAAGGGATCTGGGCTGAGTTCTGGAAGCGGCGGGGAGGCGTCGCAGGGTTTTCAGAAGGGAGAGTGAAGTGGACCGAGCCGCCCTCCAAGAAGTACGGTTGTTTCCAGTCGTCCTTGCTTTGATCCTTCCCGGATCCGGGAGGCAGGGCGCGGCGTGGAATATGTGGACTCGTACACGCGTGGGCCATGTGCAGAACAGATTCCCAAAAACGGACGTGCTGGGCCAGGGGGTCACTCCACCTGTTCAGACTTGATTCTTCCCAGATTGACGCTCGACCTTCACCGCCCCAGTCAGTCGGCTGCCCCTGTCATCTGCCCCAGGGCCCTTTCTGATTGTGCGGGGCAAGAGCTTTGAGTCATCACTGATTTCAGTTTGCTTCACGCGGCACATTCTACCTATCGGGAAATCCTGTCGTCTCTACCTTCGTTTTATTTCCAGGATCTACTTTGTGGCTACTTCTTTACTCCGAGCCACCGTCGTCACTCACTTGTTGTCTGCCTGGTCTTTCTGCTGCCACCCCTGTCCTTCTGCAGTTAATTTTCAGTACGTGGCCTGGTCCGTCTTCCTAAAAACAGGTCTGATCTTGTCGTTCCTCTCTCTGCAGTGAACCTTTTAAATACGTACCAGTGTTTCTCTGAGATTAATACCAAGTCCATTCCTACCGCAGGGCCTTTGCACTTACCTCCCCCCCTGCCTAGACAGCTTTTATTCAAGATATACTTATTGCTTACTCCCTTAACCTCATTCAAGTCTGTTCAAATAACACTTTCTAAATGAGACCCGTCCTAAGGATCCTATTAAAATTGCAACTCCTCGCCTGTCATTGTCTGTTCCCCGCCCTATTCTTTTCTCACGTAGCATTTACCACTTTCTAATGTATGATTTTTAGGCTTATTATTTGTCTTTCTGTCTTCGATAGAAGAAAAGCTCTGCAAGGGCAGAGGCGTCGGTCAGTTTTGCGCACTGACGTATCCCCAGTGAATAAAGCATCGAAACTGTAACTCTGGTAGAGCCTGCCAGGTCTTCTGTGGAGAGTATCAAATGTTGCTCTCCTCTCAACCACATAGGATGGCGCCTCCCTCCACAGCCAGTACGGTAGGCGAGACATACTTCCTCTTAGTTGGTGTTTTGTTTACCGTCAATGACTTTGAACATCTTTTAACCTGGTCAAGAGTCATTTTTATCTCTCTCTTTTTTTTATGACATGTCTGCTCATGCCCTTTGCTCTTTTGCTATTGACCGGTTAGTCTTTTCATTGATTTCCAGGCGCTCTTTATATATCTGAGGTTAGTCCTTTGCGAAATGACATATTCTACGTGTATGTTCATTTGTATCTATAATTTTCAGTTTATCGCTTGTCGTTTGACTTTCCCGTGTAGCTTCGGTCCTCACTAAACACAGAGGGGTCCATACTGTCTGTTCCTCGTTTGGCTCTCTGTTAGAAGAGGAATGTCTGAGAGTCGGGATTGCTTCCTTGGCGAAGGAGGTCAGTAAAGATGGAAGGAGGGGTCTCCCAGCTGAGTATCTTCAGGCTCCACTGGACTTCCTTTTCAAAGAGGGCAGCTGTTTCTGGTCCTTTCCTTGTTTTCCTCGGGCAGAGGTCGTGGCGTTTCGGTGGATTCGTAACCACAATCTTATCCAAGTATAACCTCTACCCCAGGAGTACCGCCAGAACTTTCTTTTGCTCTGTTTGAGTTTTAAAGGGACAAATTGCCCTTTGATCTGTTTAGGTAGCCGTTTTTCAAGAGGGCAGAGCAGCAGGATGACTCAATAAGGGAACATCACGCTTGGGAATTCGAATGTTGTACCTTTTGCCTCCCGGCGGATACACAGATATCCGGCTTATCTTATTTTAGATAATTACACGTCTGGTGTCAGGGAATTTCAGGCTATTTGGAGGATTTCCTCCTAGGATTTCTCATAATAAGTGAGAGCGTAATCTCACTCTAACCTCTCTGAGGATGATGGCACGCACTTGTTCAATACTGCGTGGCGGCCTGGGAGCAGCTGGGAGTCAGGAAGACCAGTGCTCTGTGAAGCCAGAGCCGGAGGCTGGCAGGACAGGACGCTGGGAGGGCTATGGGGGAGGGACTCAGAGGTTCCTGGGAGAGCATCACTAAGGGGTGTTACCCAAGGCCCTGGGAGGCCAGGGGACTGTGCTCTGAGATAGAGCCAGCCTCTGAATTTCCTTTTGAATGAGGGCAAAGAAAATAGGAAGCAGTGGAAGGCAAAGGAGCAGGAGGTGCAGCAGCAGCTCGTAGGTGGAGCGGCTTTCAGAAACGGGAGGTCCCAGTATGGATTACGAAAGAGAATGGGGAGGCAAGAGAATGGGGAGGCGCGTCACAGCTCTTTCTATCTCTAGATACTGCCTGCTGCTTTTGTTTCGGAAGGAATAATAGAGGTGAGCTCGGTCTCAGAATAATCTGAGTCAAGGTCCCTTCCTCTCTGCCTTTTTAAAAATATCTATCTAGCCGCTTTGGTTTAATTTGCATATCCTCTAGGGTAGAGGAAGTACTGTAATCAGTACTTCTAATTGTGGAAAAGAAGAGAACGCGCCACCACCCCCGACACACACACCTGATGGTCCTGTATTAGGACCGAGGCTGCTGAGGCTCTGGATCGTGGGGCCAAAGTCAAGTCTTGTTTTTCTCTTTCTTATCTCCTCCTTCCTCCCTTCCTCCTCCCACTTGTCTTTCTTCCTTGGAGAACGTCCTCTTGACAGTACGTCTTTGAAAGAATTCCACACCGGAGCCTTCATTATTCCGAGAGCCATTGCGAATATGGCTCCGTGCACTTGGCCTTCACGGCGTCCTCCCTGTGAAGCTCTCCTTCTGATTTTTCTAGTTATTTCCCCCACATGTTGAATGGTCTGCCTGGTCTGGTGTCTTGGGAGTGTTAGGAACCCTGGGGCAGATGATTCCTGCTCCCGGCTATTGTTTGGGGCGGGGTGGGGGGGGGTTCAAAGATTCTTCTCGAGGGAGTGTGACCTAGTCAGCGTTACCGTTTTGGAATAGCCTTTGTACCCTGGTCCACGGGTTCAGTGCAGCAAGGTTCAGTTCCGCTGGGAGCCCTCTAGGACAAAACGGAAGCTAGACGTGGCCTTTAAAGCATCTGTAGTCTGTCTCGGAGGCACAGACACATTGCGGTGAACAGTAGGTTACAGGAAATAAAAAGCACCACCATGAATAAGAGGCGCCGCTGTCTCAAGTCACGAGAGTGATTCCAACACCCACCCACCCAGAGCAGCTTCGTAGCTTTGTCTGAAACGCACATAAAATTCATATGAAAGGCTTGCAATTGAACACTGCATACACACGTCGCCTGTGCTGGGAAAAGGGAGGAGAGGTTTGGGGGAAGGCTTCCTGGAAGAGGTGTCTTGAACTTGACCTCAGAAGATGAGTGCATGCAGGAGGCATCCCTGCAGAGGGGTGCTCTGTCGACAGAGCACGGGAGTGGGGGAGCCGTGAGCTCTGTGTTTCTGAAGGACACCAGGGAGACCAGTCAGTACTCGTGAGAAAGAGTTTGTGAAGGAGCCTCGTGGAAGGTGACTTTGCATCCCCGATTGCACGGATGGGCGACAGCAGCACAGGCTGGACAGATACAGCAAGGGCAGGGTCCGTAGCCAGGCGAGGCTGCCCGGTTCCTCAGTGGTATCTTCAAGAGCTGTTCTTCTGAGCGGGTCCCGCCCTGCGGAAACGCACTCCTTCCTTCTCCGGGTTTGTAACTCGGCGCCAGGAACTCACTGACGGCCTCAAGCAGTCCATGGGCTTCTCGATTCTGAAACACCCCGCCTTTTACTTTTTCTCGTTTTCGCTCTTCCCCAGCGCAGCCCCGAGGCTCGCCCGGAGCCAAACCCGGGGCGCCTTAAAGAGAGCAGCAAAAAACTTGACGCGAGAGTATCCAGTGTAGACCCCGCCTTGATGTCCTTAAACTCCCGTGGGCTGTCTACACGGCAGCGCCTCCGTCTGTCCGATGGTTAAAGTGGAGATGATAGCAGCTGCTCTTTTTCCGCTAGGGGCGTCGATCCCTACGACCCGCCGAACACCGTCTACATCGAACGGCACGAGCCCTCCGGCTACTCCACGGTTTTCCGAAGTACAGACTTCTTCCAGTCCCGGGAGAACCAGGAAGTGATCCTGGAGGAAGTGAGAGACTTCCAGCTGCGGGACAAGTACATGTTCGCTACCAAGGCGGCGGTGAGTTGAAGGCGCTGAGGAGTCAAGGCCTTTTGAGTTTCCTTTCTGAGGCTGGGTGTTCTGCGAGCGAGCAGGGACTGCATCAGGGCGCCCAGGGGAGCTGCACTGAGGGGCGCCGGGTGTAGACGAACGTACCTGTGGGGCTTGGATGGGCCCAGGAGGTTGGAGGAGGTGGAGACGCTTAGACGACCCCTCGGGGTGTCTGTGGGGCCTTGGAATTTGTTTGTTTCCTGGTAGCCAAGCCTCCTCATTAAACGTGTGTTTCTTTGACGGGGTGCCTGGGTGGCTCTGTCGGCTAAGCGTCTGACTTCGGCTCCGGTCACGATCTCACAGTCTGTGAGTTCGAGCCCCGCGTCGGGCTCTGTGCTGACAGCTCAGAGCCTGGAGCCTGCTCCGGATTCTGTGTCTCCCTCTCTCTCTCTCTACCCCTCCCCTGCTCCTGCTTTGTCTCTCTCTCTCTCAAAAATAAACAAACATTTAAAAAAAAAAACAAAGCAAACGCATGTTTCTTTGAAATCCCAGTTAAAAGAACACAGAAAGGAGGGGCGGGGCCCAATGGCGATTTCCTTCCGTCTCGCTGCCTGATTTCCTTTCGTATTAGGGCGACGTCTTTGGGACTTTTGGACACATGTTAATTTCCATGGCTTTTAGAATGTGTAGTTACTGGCTAGTGGGAGTTAATGCTTGAGAAAAGCAGTGATGAAGCTTCCAGCTGTCAGTAAGTCGCTTCACTCTCAGCCTTTGGGAAAATCATCCCCTCGATTTGGTGTGTCGGAAGGAGCCGGATGCTGGAAGGGAGGCCTTGCTCGTTTGGAGGCAGAGTTGATTATTTCACAGGGCTCGCTTTGCCACTGTATCAAGTTGCAAGTGTACTGCCCTCGTGTAAAGGAGAAACGTGTCCCGGCGCGGGGAGAGCCGGCCGGGCTGCTCCTCCTGGAGGGCCGTAGGCTTATTTTCACGATGGCGGCCGTTCGCTCCTCGACCTCAGGCTCCGAAGAAGGCCCCTGGTAACTGGCAGGCGCTTTCCTTTCCGTCACCCTTAACCATAGGGACTAAGATCGCGTGTAATATTTTCCTCCAGGTTCTCACTTATTTGTATGGTTGGTAGCCGGCCAGGCAGAGGCAGGCCCCCCGACCTTGGGAGGAAGAGAACTTGCCCAGCAAGGAAAGCAGAGAGTCAAGGTTGAGGTGAGAAGAGAAGATGTGGGTGGCTAAAGGCAAGAAAGCTTCTCCATTACCGACTTTGCAAAATGGCTTTATGTTTATTTTTTAACATTCATTTTTTGAGAGACAGAGAGGGAGGGAGGCAGGTGGGAGAGGGACAGAGAGAGGGAGACACAGAACCCGAAGCAGGCTCCAGGCTCCGAGTTGTCAGCACAGAGCCCGACGCGGGGCTCGAACTCACGAACTGGGAGATCGTGACCTGAGCCGAAGTCGGCTGCTTCCCCGGCTGAGGCCCCCAGGCGCCCCTGCAAAAGCCCAAAAAATATGGCATTTTTTTCTTCTGTCAGGCTGTTTGCATTGGATCACTTGCTGGATCCTTCCTTTCCTGCCTTGCCTGTCACTTTCTCTCTCTCACACACACAGTGGCCAGTAGGCAGGCATCCTTGGATTGTCCTGGCAGGGGCGTGGAGAGGGGAGCGAAAGCAGGCCTGAGAACTGATACCTTGTGACATGTCCTTGGCACTCCCGAGATCCCGGATTGTTTGCAGTCTTTCACTGCTCCTGGATCTTTCCTGTGTGAGTTCCTTGGGCCTGCATTTATTTATGTGATTTTAATTTCTTTCTCTCGGCTGAGTTGGGGCTGAGGTGGAGAGCTGTTGTGCCGCCCCCTCACCCCTATCATTTCTGGATCTCACACCCAAGAGTTGCAGTTACATCCCAGCTGGAACTTTCTGTGCCCTCCGTTCGGACCCAACAGCGATGTCTGTTCTCTCTCGACGTAGCCGCGTTGCAGAGTGCTGGCAGCAAGTTCATCGTGAGTCCTGGCCAGCGGTCGGATGAGAGACCGTGTCTGTTTTGTTCACCGCTGATGTAGTACCCAGCATGCTGTGCGGTGCTTGATCCGTCGCAAGTACAGGACAGTTGAATGAATGCCATCTTTGCCCTCCTAATTTAGAAAGCATAGGCCAGTAGATTTTTTTGGGGGGGTGGCGGGTGTTAAATGATCGGTATTTTCACAGTCGACTCTCAACTCTCCGCGAGGCTTGATGGACGGGCCGCCAGATACCAAGGTCAGTGGTGTCAGCTGGAGGCTCTAGGTCAGAGGCAGAGGAGGTCGGCCACTACATGGAAGGGTTTCTTAGGGGCACGCGCAGCACCGCCACACAGGGGCACTTATTCCAAATGCGGGTTGCAGGGCCCAAATGCATTATTTTCTGAGCATCCCTAGCTGCCCCAGAATCTCTACCATTCGAGAAGCTCTTTTCTGAGGCCTTCTCTCTGCAGATGCTTTTGGTAATAGTCCATCTGATTATCAGAGGAGCACTGTAGATCGGAGGGGTGGATGAGGGAAGAGACACAATTGGCAGCGGACGAAAAAATGAGTGTTTTCCTCCTTTTCATTTTTTCCTTTTCATGACATTACGCTGCCGAGCGATGAGGCTAAACAACATTGGACTTGGCTGGATGACCCCATCAGTGGGCGTGTCCAGGTCTGCAAGTGTAACTTCTTATCCGGGGTGTGCTTAGCGTGCAGGCTGCCTGGGCTTGGGGACTCCCGAGCGCCCTTAATATTAAATGGATTCAAATCAAATTAGGAAAGTCAAGGAGCTAATTGGAAAACCACAGAAAATTGGTTTTGGATGATTAACTCTCTTGCTTTTCTCCAGTTACCATGAGTGATTACAGTTCTTTGCCAGTTAGCTTTTTAGAACACGTGGGGACGGCCATCTGGATTCTGGAATGAAGCTGGTATCTGAGTCTTCAGCTTTCCCTGGTGCCCTGTTGGCCTGGCTCTGACTTCGTAGGTGCCTTTGGTCTGATGCCCTTTGATATATGTGTGTGTGTGTGTGTATGTGTATACGTATATATACACATACACACATATATATATACACACACATATATTTAAATTTGATATATATATACATATACAAAAGTTTATTTTATTTTATTGTTTAATTAATTAATTTTTTAATTTAATTTTTGTTTTGTTTAATTTATTTTTGAGAGACATAGAGACAGCATGAGCAGGGGACGGGCAGAGAGAGGGAGAGAGACAATCCCAAACACTAACAGCACAGAGCCCGATGTGGGGTTCCAGCTCAGGAAACTGTGAGATCACGACCTGAACTGACACCGAGAGTCAGACACTTAACTGGCTGAGCCACCCAGGCATCCTTCCTTTGATATTTTATTCCTTGTTTTTTGCCACGAAGTTCCGTTACTTGGCTGAATAGTCCGCATCAAAATGATAGGCCGTTAAAGCCGCACGGAGGCACTTCTGCAAACCAACATGGATTTGTGAACTTGGCAATATACAGCTGTTAGGTTTGTTTCTGGTCGATATCAACAGTTGCCAGAAAGTTGGAGGTAGGTGAGGGCTGGCTGTGCCTCCGTAGCTTCACCACCAACTTACCATGAAAGCCAAGGTTTAGACCTTTCTTGCACAAATCTATCAGTAAGCAAAGACCTGCCGTATGGGCTCGATCGTGTTTCCTCTGCTCTTATAGGTGATGCAGACACAGCGTTCTAGAGCAGGGATCGGCAAACTAGGGCCCTTCACTTGTTTTTGTCAATAAAGTTTTATTGAAACAGCTCTGCTCATTTGCTTCCATGTTGTCTATCGCTGCTTTTGTGGTCCAGTGGCAGAACTGAATGCTTGCACGGAGGCAGGATGGCCCACAAAGGCAAAAGTATTTCTGTGTGGATCTTTACAGAAGACCATCCCTTGTTGCAGAGGCAAGATTCTGTTACCCTATGACTTGGCATCAGGCGACTGGAATCCTTTAGTGGAAGAGGCTGATAAGTTGTAGGCATTACCCCTAAAGGTTTAGGTTCCAGGCCTTCTTAAACCGTTACGTCGTGTTCGTGCCAGGGCGTTATCTTTAGGACGTCATAGCCAATTCACATCTCTTGCATGCCTCCGGTCTCCCAAGAGAGCTCATCGGTGCTTTCGCTACTCTGACCAACCAACCACTAATTTCACTGTTGGAAACCAGTGTCTGAAGTTCATTCTGCTAATTTCAAGTCGCTAATGTTGATAGAGATCATGAGGAACCTTAGGAATTGCCCCAGGATTGTGGGCTTCTCTGTGAGAAGTTAGCTGACCACAATTGGGGTGTGAATTTTAGGATAACTGACCAAAACCCAAGCTATCAGCAAATTATTTTAATTATAACATTACTTCAGTGCATGTAAACATAAAGCCAGGTATAAGCACTTAATACTTGTAACAGTAAAACCCAAACACATTTATAGATTATAAATAAAACTATAATACCAATAAATTTAAAATTAATTTTTTTATAACACCTTTATTGAGGTATAATTCATATGCCATAAAATTCACTGTTTTAAAGTGTATGGCTCAGTGGTGGTTAGTGTATTCACAAGGCTGGGGAATGCCTATTGCTACCTAATTCCAGAACATTTTCATCACCCCCTTACCTCCCTCCATTCTATTCCCCTTGCCTCCCAGCCCCTGGCAGCCACACATCTATTTTCTGCCTTATAGAATTGCCTGTTTCAGACTTTTTTTTTTTTAAGTTTTATTTATTTGAGAGAGACAGCGCGAGTGTCGGAGGGGCAGAGAACCCCAACCAGGTTCCCTGCCTGGAGAGCCCGGGGTGGAGTTCGAACTCACGAAACCAAGAGTCGGGTGCGTAACCGACCGAGCCACTGAGCGCCCTGCCTGTTCTGGACATTTTATGTACAGAGAATCTTACACGATGTGATCTTTGGTAACTGTTTTCTTTCCTAGTATAATGTTGTCAGATTTCATCTGTGTTGATTGAGGATGATGAGAATTCATGTGTTTTTAGGTTCGTTGCCAGTTCAAGTCTCTTGTTGAACCCCTCTGGGGATTTTTTTTTCTTGTGAGTTATTGTACTTTTCCACTCAGGAATTTCTATTTATACAATTTCTATTTCTTTATTGATATTCTTTGGTGAGATAGTGTTCTCATACTTTAATTCTTGTGACATGGTTCCCTTTAATTTAAAAAAAGAGTTTTTTTTTTTAAGTTTATTTTTGAGAGAAAGAGCAAGCAGGGAGGAGGGCAGAGAGAGAGAATCCCAAGCTGGCTCCACACTCTCAGCATGGAGCCAATGTGGGGCTCCAGCTCATGAACCTGTGAGATCATGACCTGACTGAGCCGCTCAGGAGCCGCTAGAGATTTTCTTAAGTACCTTGAACCAGTAATTCTGGTAGCCTTTGCTAAGCTACCTGAGCAGGAGCTGAGGGCCTGCCTTCAGTGCGATCTGCAACTCTGCCTTAGCCTTCGGTTCCTGTTCCCGTAGAGCCCGAGGGTCCTAGCCAGCCAGAGACATCAGGCCCTTCTCGCTTCTGCCCTGAGCATGCTCAGAGCTCACGCATACGTGACCTTGTCGTTGCCCTGGTATATTTCAGGGCTTATCAGAACCTCTTCCGGGCATCTGCGTCCCCTGTTTTTCCTTCCATGCTTTTTAGTTTGCCTTTCGGTAGCTACGAATGGTAATGGCTCTCCAGCAGCTATGATGTGAAGCCTTGGCCGGGTGTCACTGTTTTCCATAAATGACCTGGCCGTAGGTCTGGCTGTGCAGCGAGCAGAGTCAGGCAATAGGAAGAGAAGGCGCGCGGATACAGTTTTGTAGCGAGCGGTGGCAGTAGTCTGTGCCCTCCGGGGACAGCCAGGCTGCTGGTTTTCACGGCTACAGGAGCCGTGAGGCTGTGGGTTTCCACGGCGACCGCAGAGCTGGAGAGAAGGGGGGCGACGGAGGCCACCAAGTTGGCTCTTCTCACTGCACTTCTGTCGCTGTTCTTGAGACAGTGCCCCTTGGGTTTTGGCAAGCCTTCATTTCATTTTCAGAATTCTGAGGAAGTCGACTTGGAGAATTTTCGGTCGGTGTTCCTGCTGCCTTTCAGACCCGAGTGGAGTTTGAGAGTTCTCCGTCTGCCGTTCTGGACGTGCTTCCGACAAACGTTAGCTTCGTAAAACTTCTCATTGCGGACGCGTTCAAATGTACACGAAAGAACAGTTTATGCTGATAGGACCTCCACAGGTGCCCTGCTCGGGCTCAGGATGATTTATATTTTGCTATATTTGCTATATTGCATCTGCTCATCTCTTTTCATGTGCGTCTTGGAATATTTTAAAGCAAATCATAAATATGTGTATAAAAATATATAAACTCTTACCTATAAATATTTTAGGAGAAACACCGTTAACGTGGACTGCTCCGAAGGAGAAGGTGGCCGTGAATGCTGTGGCCGGAGAGCTGCTGACCTAGTGTCCACCGTGTGCCCTGGGGTCCCTCATTCTCTGGCCACTTTCTCTGGGAGGCTTTCCGCGGAGTAGCTCACTGTGACGTCCTTTGGCCTTCACTCGGCAGAAATGTGTCCTTTATCTCGATCCTTTCTTCCTCTCTTCTCCTCAGTTCCTCATTTCCTTTTTTTGCTCTTTTTGTTTTTAATGTTTATTCATTTTTCGAGAGAGAGTGAGTGAGCACAAATCGGGGAGGGGCAGAGAGTGAGGGAGACACAGAATCCGAAGCAGGCTCCAGGCTCTGAGCTGTCAGCACAGAGCCCGACGAGGGGCTCGAACCCATGAACTGCAGGGCTCAAACCCACGAACCGTGAGATCACGACCTGAGGCCAAGTTGGTTGTTTAACCGACCGAGCCACCCAGGTGCCCCTCCTTTCTTTGCTCTTGACTTAATCGCAAACATAAATGCAGCGCGCATTCTGAAATTCAGATTATTCAGTTACATTTATATTTCCTTGTCAGATTGAAAACACTAAATGAAAAAAAAATCTTATCATAAATTCTCAGATCCTATAATATTGGCCCTAAATCGGAACATTTAAATAACCCCGATGCTGGTGAAAGTATTTGTGTTGGGAGATGCGTTGACGGTGACTTTTCAGGAAGGCCGTTTCTTCTGTCAAAAAGGAAAATTCTGACCTGGGAATTTTAAGAATGGCGTCCACATGTTTTCTCGTGCAGTTCTGAGAAACGGAACATATACAAGCCTAGTCACTGAAGAGCCGTTCCGGCAATAACACCAATGCCCATGAGCTGTTACATGAAAGCTGTCTAAGAGCCTCTGTTAATGAAAAAAGTTGAATTGCCCGACGATATTTCTATCACGATCTACTTTGTACGTGGGAAATAAAATTGCACCTATCCAGTTGGCATCGTGGTTGCGTATTGGTAACAGACTGGAAAGAAAAGTGGCTTAATGAAGACAGAAGCTGCTTTTCCTCGCATCGGTGCTGCCTCGAGGTTGGCAGTCTCGGGCTGGGATGTTGGTGTCCTGGTGTGATGGGGGACCCAGGCCTCTCTCTTTCCTGTTCCACCAACCTGCCCAGTGATTTCCATTCTCAAGGTTCCCTCTGGGTCCAAGACCTCTGTGGTAGCCTTTCAGTCTTTATGGGAGTTAAGAAGAGTCAGGACAGGTAGAAAGGCCAAAATAGGACCCCTTCCACTGACTCCATCCCTGTAAGCAGCCTTCCTAGAAACCCAGTACGACACTTCTGTTTACACGCATTGATTAGGACGGAGCCACGTGGCCACATGAGTTTACACAAAAGGCAGAGAACCCTAGTGGCTTATTTGGGGGGACAGTCAAGGTCCTGGTGCTAAGGAGAAAGGAATAATGATGTTGGGGAAGTGTAGCCGTGTCTGTCGCTGTATAAATATGCTTTCAGGCATGATACTCTGTAAGCACCCACAAGAGCCTGTTACACCAGGTACCCTGGGGAGTAGAGGAGGGGGAGAGACGGAGGGGGAGAGAGCATCTGCCTTTTACCTCATCCCCGGCTGTACTGTTGCATATTTCTTTCTCAGGAGCACGCTTTACTTTTATAATTGTGGTAAAGACAAACTCAACAACCCCAGAAACCCACGGTTTATTAAGGAAAGCATTAGATAATCTATCCGATGACCCAGCGTGGGCCACAGTTTCATTGTTAATGTGTTTCTCGGTGGCGGAAAGTATTACGGTAACACCTTAAGAGGACCCGAGGAGCGAGCCTCAATTGTCCAGGCTTAGGAATCGTTACGGTCCCAGAAGGCAGCGGGACAGTTGTGTTTTGAGGTTTCGTGTGACCTTTGTATTCCGTGACGTATTGCATTTATGGAGTAAGACCGGCCTTGGTATGAATTCTCGATTCTCGCGCCGGCCACCAGCGCTCGTTAAGAATGCTTACCTAACGCTGGGCCCTGGTGTCACCGAGAAAAGCGGCTCCTTCCTAAGGTATAACCACAGTGGGAAGTAATAAAATATAAACGTAAAAGTGTGTGTTTCACTGACATCTGCGTATTCGCATATGTTAATAGGAATTTATATAGGGTAACTTAAATGAATCCTCTGACCTTTATAAATAGCTATAAAATTTTATTGACTCGAGGAAGGCTGTTGGGATTTATGCCTAATGGTTTTGCTGGGCACTGTTTTCTCATTCAGGTAATATGTTCTGCGTTTTTAATAGATCCGTCGTTTCCTGCGGCCCCATACGGAGTACAAGCCATTAACGTGGTTTTCAGCGGGCCGTTTGGGGAAGGCGGTGTTTTGCACCTCTCTACCTGGCTTCTGTAAAACAAACTACCTTTAGCCATTCAATCAGCGTGGTTTGAATACATGCGTATATATATATACGGCTCAGATGAGTCAGGAATAACTTCGTGTCCGTCAGCTTGCCTTTCCAGTGGTGTTTATTGGGCGCAGGGGATTCAATTGTTATAGTTTAGAGCAATTGGTATGTTTCTTACTCTACAGGAATTTAAAATCTGTAAGAAACAGTAGCAACATCGGCAGGGAGAAACGAAGCCAGATTAACCCCTTCTGGCTGGGAATCCCAGTGTTCCGTTGAGCTTAGTTGTCATGTGTGTGATTACATCCACCCGAGGACGCGGCTCCTTTTCTGTCCGGATAGATGTGCGACATTTGCCGTCGGTGGTCAGCCCCACGCTTCGAGAGCTGGACAAAACCACCTTGAGCCTTTACACTGGTCCTCCTCCTGTTTCGAATCCTCGACTCGTGTATCGAGTGTATCCTCGACTGGTAGGACGCGTGTATCTCCCTGGCAGGATGTAGGAGTGGATCCGTACAAACCATTGGCAGATGTGTCGACAAGGTTCCCGGGCCGTTTTAGCCCATCGACACAGAAGTCCTGACCCTCATCAGCTTCTCAGTTTCCTAGATGAACAAACCGAGGCCTGGAGAGACTCGGTGACTTCCCGACAGTGCCGTCTTACACGTTTTCAAGATTCCAGCTACACTCTGGGGTCTCTACAACACAGCGTGACGTGGAAATGCCCTGTGCTCTAGCAAACAAAGCACATTCCGGCAAAAACGTTCATCAGTGAGAAGCAGTAAGAGATAACGAGAAATAGAAGCAGTGAAAATGTCCTTAACTCTCTGTGTGAGTTAAAGCCACGTGTCACTGAGAAAAGTGGCTGCTTTCTTTTCTCTCTCTCTCTCTTTAAGTTTATTAATTTATTTTGAGAGAGAGAGAGAGCACAAGCAGGTGAGGGGAAGAAGAGAAGGAGAGACAGAATCTTAAGTGGGCTCTGTGCCATCAGCGCAGAGCCAGATGTGGGGCTTGAACTCATGGACTGTGAGGTTGTGACCTGAGCCAGGATTAATAAGAGTCAGACACTTAACCAACTGGACCGCCCAGGTACCCTGAAAAGTGGCTCCCTTCTAAGGTACGACCACAGTGGGAAGTAATAAAATATAAAGTATGAAAGTGTGTGTTTCACTGACATCTGTGTACTCATCTATATTTATAGGGATATAAACAGGGTAATCTAAACAAATCCTCTGACCTATATCACCTGTAAGCTGAAAATAAGAGGGAAAGAACAGAGAATAGGTTTTCTTAAAAAAAAAAAAAAAGAAAAAAATTTTTAAATGTGTATTCATTTTTGACAGAGAGAGAGACAGAGCATGAGCAGGGGAGGGGCAGAGAGAGAGGGAGACACAGAATCCAAAGCAGGCTCCAAGCTCTGAGCTGTCAGCACGGAGCCCGGCATGTGGCTTGAACTCATGAACCGTGAGATTGTGACCTGAGCCAAAGTCGGACGCTTAACTGACTGAGCCACCCAGGCGCCCCGGGGAATGGGGTTTATGTGTGTGGTGTGTGGCTGACCTCAGCCTGTGCCGAACAGGGGAGTTGTCGGGTTAAGCGTCCACCCCCCTCCCCCAACCTAGGTTCAGCCGTGGACCGTTCTCCCTTCCTCCTCATCTGGTGTTGGGGAGCATCTAGTACCTGTTGGAGAGCAGGCGTCTGGGCTGAAGCATCTGTAGCCCGAGCTGTGGCCTGAACACAAACGTTGCAAAAAATGTGCATTTGCGGTCACCCCGTATCTTGTGTTTTGGTAGAATCCGAGGGGTCTGACTTCTCCGTTTTCCTTCTTCGCTTATTTTGAGTGACTAGACTGTGACAGGATTAACTTTCTCTCCCCCTCCTTTTCCTTGGCAGCATCTCCTGGGCAGCCCACAGCCGTCTTCTGTCCAGCTCTGGGTCTCCTTTGGCCGGAAGCCCATGCGAGCGGCCCAGTTTGTCACCAGACATCCTATTAATGTGAGTGGGGTCCGCTTGGGGATGGAAAGAGGCGTTCTCGTCTCTATGTAGGGGGCGGGGGAAGGGTGTTGCAGGAATGTCCTTCTGGGTAGGCACTGGATGGAGGCCCACTGAAATCACTTTCTAGAAAGGACCGTTATGCTTTGGACATCTTGGTCTGTTTTTTCCCTCTTCCCCGTTTGAAGTGCAGCCGAACGGGAGCCTTAGTTTGCTTTACGTGGGGAAGGATGGGCAGAGAGGTTTGGGACCGGAGTCGGTGGGCTCAGTGTGGCCAGGACTGAAGGAGTGGGGAGCTAGCGACCCCACTTATCGGTTAGGACCTGCTGTGTCGCTTACAGATGGCTGGGTTCCAAAGCTGGATAAGATTGGCTCCCGCCCTTTTAGAAACACACAGGTTGGAGACACAGAGAACCGAAACCATATGGAGTCAAATGCTTGACTCCAGTCTGTGCGTGTTAGCATTCAGCGACAGTAGGGAAGCTCGGCATCGGCTGGGGTCATCGGAGAGGTGACCACAGGCAGGAGGTGGCATTAAAAAACATTTTTTGTGTGTTTTTACATTTATTTGTTTTTGAGAGAAAGACAGGAGGAGGGGCAGAGATAGAGGGAGACACAGAATCCGAAGCAGGCTCTAGGCTCTGAGCCGTCAGCACAGAGTCCTGCCCGGGGCTTGAACTCACGGACTGTGAGATCATGCCCTGAGCCGAAGCCAGATGCCCAACCGACGAGCCACCCAGGTGTCGAGGTGGCATTTTTTTTTTTAATGTTTATTTATTTTGAGAAAGAGAGAGAGTGCATGTGCATGAGTGGGGGAAGGACAGAGAGAAAGAATCCCAAGCAGGCTCCATGCACAGCCCAACGCAGGGCTCGATCTTACGACCATGAGATCATGACTTGAGCCAAAACAAGAGTCAGACGCTTAACCGACTGAGCGACTGAGCCACCCGGAGGCCCAGGAGGTGGCGTTAGAAGGCCTTGCCTCTAGCGGTGGGCGTGGTGGCGGGCTGGTAGCTCAAGTGGAACAGGCTTGTATCAGTTCTTTGCTTTTTATGGGTTCCGCCTTCCTTTTACTACCCGAGAGAAAAGGAAAGGAAAGGAAATGCAATGAACGTATGTCACGCTTTGTACTAATGATAGATCTCCTGGGAAAGAGAGGGAGGAGACGTTATTAGCTAAAAAGAGGTTCTCGGGCCATTTATGGAGTTCAGGGGTCGACTCTCCTGTGCTCCAGTTGCCAGTAAAAGGGGCTCGCTCCGGCCACTGGGCAGCCTCGGCCCCTCCACGGAGAAAGCCGGCCAACCTTTTACCTAGATTTGGGAAGCCGTGCGTGGGCTCCGGGCCCACACCTGGCCTTGGGACGTTCGGAAGTCGTTACTTCAGTGTCTGCAGGGAGAGTCCACTACGCAGGTGTGTCTTTTGACGCGGGTGTGTTTTGGCTCTCGGTTTCCAAGGAGTACTACATCGCCGACGCCTCCGAGGACCAGGTGTTCGTGTGCGTCAGTCACAGTAACAGCCGCACCAACTTGTACATCTCGGAGGCGGAAGGGCTGAAGTTCTCCCTGTCCCTGGAGAACGTGCTGTATTACAGCCCGGGAGGGGCAGGCAGCGACACGCTGGTGAGGTAAGGAGACCGACCGTCCCTCCCCGGCTTTGGTACCTCAGCGCAGCCACCCCATCGCTCCATCACGTTGGGAGTTTGTCAATGGCACCTGCACGTTCGGACTCACTGGCAAGTTTTGGTTGGGGTCTGAAGATAAAAAAAAAAAAAATTTTTTTTAATGTTTCTTTATTTTGGAGACATAGACTCTGAAATAGGCTCCGAGCTGTCAGCACAGAGCCTGATGTGGGGCTTGAACTCGGGAACAGGGAGATCATGACCTGAGCTGAAGTCAGACAGACGCTTAACGGACCGAGCCACCAAGGCGCCCCCGGGGTATGACGATTTTAAAAAACCCTCCGGGAGATTTGGATGTGAGGCCAAGGCCGAGCACTGCTGCCCTCGGTGACACTCAGAGTCACAGCCCCTGTGTCAACGAGTCGCTGGGTTCCTGCCCTTCAGTCGTCTGGTTCAGGAGGGATGAACGCCCCCAACCCGCGAGTGGTGGCACCATGACCCTCGAGGGCCAGGAGTCCATTTCTTCTCACTCGTCGTGTGACGAGCCAGTCTCTTGTGAGGCATCCGAGACTGTGTTGAGGAGTCCCTCTCAGCTCCCGGAAAGAGCTGTCTGGCGACGCCAGCCGGAGCGTAGCGAGGTCTGGCTCCGAGGCCACGGCCACCAGGCCAGAGGGCTGGGCACTGCCGTCCGTGGCCTCTCATCAGGCTGGTGATTGATGTAGTCACCACTTCTTTCAACGAGGACGCTGCCGCTCTGGGCCAGACTTTGTTCCGGGCACAGCGGTGAGATAACGTGGCTGGCGAGGAAAAGTCAAAACAGGGTCCCCGTTCCTCGGAGCTTTTGTTCTCGCGGGGGGAAGACAGAACAGAAACGGCTATGTGATTTGCGGGGTGATGGCGAGTGCTGGGAAGCAAAGTGAAGCAAGAGGACGGGGGATTACGAGCGTGCTATTTCGTATAGGCTGGTCGTGGAAAGCCGTTCCAGCAGAGTGACATTTCGGCAGGTGCCTCAGTCACGCGAGGGAGGGAGCAGGCAGATACCTGGGGAAGGGCGCTGCAGGCGGAGGGAACGGCGTGCACAGAGGCTCTGAGGTTGGACTCTTGGTTATTGTAGGGGCAGTGAGAAGGCCAGGGTGGGCCCAGCAGCTGGAGGAGGGGCAAGAGAACCCAAGAGACCGGACGTAAGAGAGCGGGGCTCGCATCGCAGAAGCGCTTCGAGAGCATGCAGAGACCTTACTTGTTTTTCTTTCTTTCTTTCTTTTTTTTAATATTTATTTTTGAGAGAGAGAGACAGACAGAACATGATTGGGAGAGGGGCACAGACAGAGAGGGAGACACAGAATCTGAAACAGGCTGCAGGCTCTGAGCTGTCTGCACAGAGCCCGATGCGGGGCTCGAACTCAGGAACGGTGAGATCATGACCCGAGCCGAAGTTGGACGCTTAACCGACTAAGCCCCCCAGGCGCCCCTTTTTTTTCTTTCTAAGTGGAAAGAAACACTTTGATGTCTGGAAGATGGACATCCTCTGATTTAACCCGATCCACTTTTTTTTTAACCATTTTAAACATTGTGAATTGCATCATGGAAGGGAGAGCACACAAAACGGACACAGACGGTGTTCTCAGTAATTTCGGGGGAGCACTCCTGGGACTTCTCTTTGAAAGAAGCCGTCTGGATGCCGCGTGCAAAGTAGACTCTGGGGAGCAGGAGGCCTGGCTGTCGCGGCGTCAGAGGACTCCAGGCCCGTGGGGACCGCCGTGGGCTGGGCCCGGGGCAGGAGCGGCGGAGATGAGGGAAATGTGCAAATTCTGATTCTTTGCCGGTAGATTTGCCGCTCGGCTGTGGAGAGGCAAGGGCCCGCTGCTGCTCGGGCTCAGCCGTTGGCAGAACGGTGCCGGGCGCCGAGTCAGGGAACGAGGGAGGGCTGGGTGAGGGGCAGGTGTCGGGGGAAAGAGCAAGGCTTCAGGTTTGGACTCACCAGGTCGGAGATGCCTGTTGGATGCCCACGGGGAGAACTTTCTACGTGGTCCCCGCTAGTGCTTTTCCACTCCCTGTTTTGGTCTTTTGGGCGTGTCCTATGTGATGCCTTACTTTTTTTCATCCCCAGCAGAGAGTCATGAGTCGTGTATTATTCAGTGCGCGTTAATGTGTTCTAAACCATTCCTGCCATGATTCAGCCTCAGGTTTTTCTGGTTTGGTCAGTGGCAGGCTCTTTGGGCTGGTTCCTGTGTCCTTTTTGATTTCTTTTTAAAATGATTTATTGAGGCGAAATTCACGTAATGTGAGTTTACCCATTAAATGTAATGTTTGTTTATTTTTGAGAGAGAGAGAGAGAGACAGAACGCGAGTGGGGGGCAGGGGACGGAGAGAGTGCGAGACACAGAGTCCAAAGCAGGCTCCAGGCTCTGAGCTGTCAGCGCCGAGCCCAACGCGGGGCTCGAACTCCCAGACTGCGAGATCATGACCTGAGCCGAAGTCGGACGCTTAACCCGCTGAGTCACCCAGGCGCCCCTCGCCTAAACCATTTTAAAGCGAATGAGTCTGTGGCATTTAGAACATTCGCGGTGGTGGTGTGCAACCAGGAGCTTTAGTCGAATTCCAAACCAGGAGCTGTAATCGAATTCCAAAACATTTTCATTTCCCCAGAAGAAAACCCCTTGCCCACTAAGCAGTTTCTCTTCCCTGTCCCCTCCTCCCCAGCTCCTGGCAACCGCTCATCTACTTTTCTGTCTCTGTGGACTTACCTTCCCTGGGTATTCTGCGTAAACAGGGACCTAGCATAATATGTGATCTCTGCGTCTGGCTTCCTTCCCTTGACATGATGTTTCCCAGGTTTATCCGCAGGTCGCTTGCATCAGCGCTGAACTACTCTCCTTCCTTTTTTTTATAATGAAAATTATGAGCCATTATTCCTCAGGCCTTTTATAGATTCTGTTTTTCTTTTCCCTCCAACCTCTGAGAGCCCCTGGCTATAGAGCGGATAAGTCACGGCTTGCCAAAGGTTTCCTTATCTTGCACGTTCGTCAGGTGTTCAGGACGGATGTCTCACGACAGGGCAGAGCTGAAGCCGGAAGCCGCAGAGAGCAGCTCCCCAGGAGGTAGTAGCCTCAGTTACGTGGCCATATGGCCCTGGCGTGGACACGCACGCTCCTTTATATGGTCACAAGGGTCCCTACCGCCCTGCCCGAGCGTACGATCGGCTAGGAAACTGGAAGTAGATTTATGTATACATTCACAGACCATCGTAGGTTCAGCCGTCTTGTTACTCTCCTCGGACTTTGTCTCAGGACCGGAGCTCTTCAGACATGCTCATTCGAGTCACCTTTTGTCACCTACTTCTCCGTCTCAGCAAGATGCAGTGGGATAAGGGTGAGCCAGCAGCGAGGGCGGGGGGGCAGGTGGATTAAGAAGAAATCAAAACAACAAAACACAGCACTTCGGTGGTGTTTGAAACGAGTCGTTCTTTGGACTCAGTAGGAAAAGTTTCAAAGAACTGATCCTAATTTGCTTCGAGAACTGGAGAAGGAATTCCTAACGGGGTGACCCTGGCACTGGGGAGATGGACGGGCCGAGCAGAAATGTCATGGCAAGTGGTGTCTGGGTGGAGGACCGGGTGTGGAGAGATGTGAGGCTTGGCGGGGGGTGTGGGGGGGCATCTGAGGAGCGCCTCAGATGAGGGCGAGTGGGCTTGGGTTCTGCACGGAGGGCGGTCGGGGGGCCCCGGTGCGTGGCCGGGGAGCAGGGGACAGGTGCTGTCGTGAGGGCCGATGAGAGGAAATGTAAGAAAACGGATGAACAGGGCGCTCAGGGAGAGGCGAGTTGTCACAGGGCCGAAGGGGAGCTGACAGGAAGGTCTGGGGCGCGTGGGAGGCACAGAGGCCAGGTTTCTGCTTGGAACCGAGATCCAAAAATCCAGGAGAGTGACCAGAAGGAAGACACAGAGCTTTTCGGACGAGAGAAAGCCAGAACTCTCGCATGCGTGAAGCGAGCCGGTAGGCCTGACAGTGGCAGCTTCCTGGTGGTGGAACCCGACACCGTGTTGCTGAGGCAAATCGAGAGCGGGTGGAGGATAGATAGGCCCCGAACCGACTTCTAAAGAAGCAACAGAAGAGTAACTCCAGTAGACCTGAGGAAACCACATGTCAGAATATTTGGTCTCCACGCCTGTGTCTTACTTAGGATTTACTCAGTCTCTCAGTCCGAAGTAGCTTTGTCAGTGCTTTTTAAAAATCTTCCTTTTCGGGGCACCTGGTGGCTTAGTCGGTTACGTGTCTGACGTGGGCTCAGGTCATGATCTCACCGTTCGTGGGTTCGAGCCCCTCATCAGGCTCTGTGCTGACAGCTCAGAGCTTGGAGCCTGCTTCGGATTCTGTCTGTCTCTCTCTCTCTCTCTCTCTCTCTGCTTCTCCCCTGTTCACGCCCTATCTCTCGAAAATGAATAAATGTTAAAAAAAAAAAAATTGAAACACGTCCTTGTGTGCCCCAGAGCCTGTGGTGTGCTGCTTTCTGTCTAAGCAGGCGAAGCAGCCAACCAGCTCAAGATTCGCACAGCAGATAATGGAAAAAAGCAGTTCCGTGTTTTGTTTTGTTATTTTAAACAAAGCCCAGTGGCTCAGAACCCTTCTAAATAAAGGACGCACTTCCAGTTTTAAAAACCATGAGCGAGGTCTGCTTAGCGTGTCTCAGTGATCTGTTGCATTTGAATCGTGTGTACCATTTCAGTGCAAAAGTACCTTCCAGTGAAGTCAGTATCGTAGCATGGGAGTTCAGGCCTGGGAGGGCCCGATCCTCTGTGTCACCGTTAACAAGTATAACCTCAAGTTTCTAGAACCATCCTCGCTCTACATACTGCCTCCTTAGGTAGGGATTCTGCTCTGCTTTCTGAGAGAAACCCTTCGGGCTTCTGTCCGATCAGCGTGCTGGATAATTAGTTGAACGTCTAAGGCTGCGTAAGCTGTAGCGCTGTATTCCTGCAGACTGGGGTATCGCCCCAGCGCTTTGATTAGTGTTTGGCAAGCCTGGCTTATTGTTTCCTGTTTGTCAAGACTCACTGGAGGATCGGGGGTGAATTTGTCGGTGAAGAAAGAGACGGGGCCCTTTCATCAGCTTTCTGTGTTGTACTCAGCGTTCTGAACTCCCAGTGAGGAGTTATTGATCAGATAACCATGCGGGCCTTCAAAGTTAAAAAATAATCACATAAAAAAAAAGAGAGAGAGATTATTCAGCTGTAAAAAGGAACGGGGTGCTGTTACATGCTACAATAAGGGTGAATGTTGAAAACATGGGAAAATAACCATAAAAAAGGCCACATGTTGCAATTCCATTGACATTGAAACATCCAGAACAGGCAAATCGTAGAGACGGAAAACTAACTGGTGGCTACTGCTCGCCGGGACCTGGGATGGGAAGGAGATGGGGGAATGCTTGCCAGTGGGTGTGCGCTTTCTTTCCGAGATGATGGAAAGGTTCTGGAACCAGATAGTGATGCCGGTACAATATAACGTTGCAAATGTGCTTAATGCCATTGAATTCTGTCCTTTAAAACAGTTAGATTTCACGTTGTTTGCAACAAAAACATACCAAGGAAATATCCGTTCTGGTTCACAGGTGTTTATTTTCTCTTACCGTAGGTATTTTGCAAATGAGCCATTTGCCGACTTCCACCGAGTGGAAGGGTTACAAGGAGTCTACATTGCTACTCTGATTAACGGCTCTATGAATGAGGAGAACATGAGATCGGTCATCACCTTCGACAAAGGCGGCACCTGGGAATTTCTTCAGGCTCCAGCCTTCACAGAATATGGAGAAAAAATTGATTGTGAGGTATAGATGCTTTCATCCTGTTTGGGCTTTTAATGCAAATTTTTATGTGGAGTTCTGCCCTTACAGTTCCCACACTCAGCACCAAGTGAGTGCTATATATCAGCTATGCACGGCACCATACTGTCTTGACTTAGTGCCTAGCTTCAACAGTAGTTCGTGCTGTATTTCTTCGGGAGGCGTCATTCTTTTGTGAAGCCAGATTTTCTAGCAGTTGATAGGATAAAAAGCAAGTGAGAAAATCAGGGAGGAGCAGGAAATGACATTGGTATGGTTCTAAACTTTGAGAAATTGTGTAATCCCAGCAGGTGCACACATCCCGTATTAAGTAATTGTAGTTATTTAAGAATGAAATAGAAATTTTGTTTTCTTTCTGTGTGTATATATATATGTGTGCATGTGTATATATACCGTATGTATGTATAGTGTGTGTGTATATATATATATATATATGTAAGTCAATTATTAGGTATAGGTGCTCTATATACTATATACACTGTATATGTACACACACATATATACTATATACCATATACTATACTGTATACTATATACACTGTATGTATACACACACGCATATATACTATATACACTATACATATGTATATATATACTACATATATATATATATATATATACATGGTATTATTTTGAACTGCTAAGTTATTAGAACACATACACTTATTTAAGTTGCTTGGTCTTAACTACTTAAAAAACAAATGTTGGTATTTCTTCTGACCTGAGGCTGCTATAAAAAATTCATGGGGACACTAATTGTGTTGTGAACCAAGAAAGTTTGGGAAACTCTGATATAAGTATTTGAGTGAAACTTAAAAAAAAAAAACACTACTTTCTCGAATATAATTTAGGATTCTACAATTTTCCCAATCAGTGGCTCCATCTGGAAAGCTGAGAATATGAAAAGGTATTATTCGGTCTTACTCAAGGGTTCCCGCTCTCCTAGGTGGCTCCCTTCTTGTCTATTGGAAGAACAGTCAGTTCTTGGCTTTGAGTTCCTTGGCCTTATGTGACACCCCACACCTCCATTTTCACCTTGCATAAGGGATCCGGGGTGTATAGAAAGTAGGTGGGCGGAAGGAATGCGGAGAAACCAAGTCATAGCAATGCTTGGAAAAACTAACGATTGCCTGGTCTTTGAGTTTTTGAATTTTGTTTGTCCACGATTATGCGCTATATCGGCTATAAACGGCTATATATCGGCTATATACGGATATATGCCATATCTGTGGCCATTGGGAAAATTTTTTTGGAGACTCTCGCTCTCCCAGGACTTCTCGATTACTCTTCTCTATTTGGCAGCAGGTTTCAGCTTGCAACATTGAGTCTGCCTTTGGGGAGAGGCAGGATGTAAGTAGATACAGACACGGGCACAGGTGTTTCTTTATTTAGGAGTGTCTTCTAGATTAGGGGAGCTCTTCATGAGCCTGTGTGGATGGGGGTGGGCTGCTTTTGAGTGTGCGGTGAGGGTCTGAGCCCTAGTTATTTAGAATTAATGGTATTGTTGAAACTCGGCTTAGTCCCCTGTCTGATCTGTTTATTTATGAATTGTACAATTTTAGTTTCCGCTAGTGATTTTTAGGTGGTGAAAGAACAGGTTGGTTGGCAGATATTTCTTTGAGCCCCAACCTAATTTGCTCCGGTTTTCACTTGCCAAGCTGTGATGCTAGCAAGATGGACGTTTGTTCGATCCTTTTGTTATAAAAATAAGCGTGTCTTGCAAAACGTGTCAACTTTTACCTCGTAACATGAGCACACGCAGAGTTACCCTGTCCAGAACGCCAGACGCGGTGGAATAACATTGGATCATCCCATTCTGGCCAAGAGAAATCAGGCCCGATCACCCAGCAAAGGGCTTTGCTTGCGCAACTATTAAAATCCGCATGTAAGCAGTGGAAGCCAGTTGGAGTCACTAGTTTTGCCGTGGACGGTCAACCCGGGGTTGGTTCTTTGGACAGATGCAGACTACATCAGAAGCGCTTTAATGTGGATTTTAGGTCTCACGTTTGTTCATCTGGGAGCTCACCAGGGAGACTTTCTGACTTCCGATTCTTGGTTTTCCCTCTGACGGCCTTGCTTCAGTCCTATTTGACATAGATCTCTCCTGACTGCAAAAATAAAAGTACCACGAAATCATTTCATTTCTCTCCAGCCCCGAATCACGTGAGAGTATCTCAGGGTGATAAATTTCGATCTATTTGAGATGACACTGATTTATAATCGCTCTTCTCTGAGAGTCTCCGAAGGAAGTTTTTAATTTTATTTTTCTCTTTTCTTCAGTGAGAGGCATTTATGTGGTTCAGATAATCCCACCCACCTGGGGGAGGTGAGGGGGCGGGCGACTGTGTGGGGACAGCCGGGCCCCGAGTCTGGTTTCCTCTGGGCTGGGTTCCCTCTTCACCGCGTGTGGCGGCAGTGTCCGTACACAGGCCTCAGTGTTTTGAGGGGTCCGGAGGCATCGCGTCGCGTGCTGACGGGGTCTGGAACTTGTGTCCCGTAGCTCGCCCAGGGCTGCTCCCTCCACCTGGCCCAGCGGCTCAGCCAGCTGCTCAGCCTTCAGCTCCGGAGAATGCCCATCCTGTCCAAGGAGTCCGCTCCCGGGCTCATCGTTGCCACCGGTAAGTCTGCTTCGCCGCTGCTCACTCAGGGGTGAAGCTCTTCGGTTACGGGCAGCCGGATACGCGGTGACCACGGACATCTGCTGTCGCAGCTGCCGTTTGTGGTTTTGAGACCTTCTCAGTTGCCAAGTGCCGCTCGGGATTTCTAGCCGGGCAAGGTGACGGTCTGATACATTCTTGACATTAACAGTCATTATCCCTCTTGCGTTTTAGGTTCGGTGGGAAAGAACTTGGCCAGCAAGACGAACGTGTACGTCTCTAGCAGTGCCGGAGCCCGGTGGCGAGAGGTCAGCTCCCCCGCTCCCCGCCCCGCTCCACCCCGTCACCCCCTCCAACCCCCCCCTGCTGCCCCCACCCTCAGCCCCCGTTCTTGTTTGTCTGAGAACGGGATTGTGCCTTGGCATTTCAGGAACAGGTGTGGCCTCAGGTGGAGGTCGATGGTGCCCGAGTATGACTATAAAATAAAGTGGGGAGCCCAGAGCCACCCGTGAGCGTCAGCTGTGCTGACTTGCGTTCGCACCGTGTAACGTGGGCTCGCGATTTGTGCCAAAAAAATATTACTTTGAATCAGAAACAGACCTTTTCTTCCCCCTGACTTGTGAATTTAACTAAATACTCCGGGAGGACAAAGCAGTATCCATTTCGCAGTGGCTGGCATGGAGTGGGCACTCGGCAAACGTTTGCAGGCTCCGTCAGCGGTGATGGTGTGGTTGTGGTGGTAGCTGGGTGAAGCTGGCTGTTTATTTATTTTTGTATCTTTTTTTAATTAAAACTTAAATGTATATTTATTTTTGAGAGAGAGAGAGTGCAAGCAGGGGAGGGGCAGAGAGAGAGGGAGACAGAATCTGAAGCAGGCTCCAGGCTCCGAGCCGTCAGCACAGAGCCCGATGCGGGGCTCGAACTCACAGACCGTGAGATCATGACCTGAGCCGAAGTCGGACGCTCAACCGACTGAGCCCCCCAGGTGCCACGGGAGACTGTTTTTGCCGTAAGTGCATAGACCTACTTTGGGTCCTTAGGCCCCGATCACACCGGTTCTGAAAGTAGAGCTCTCTCTGTCGTCCCAAGGTGTTCATTCAGCCTTGGACTTTAGAGAATTGCCAAGCTTGTTTTAAAAAAAAATGCCTTCACCAGCCTCCCATGACTTATGAAGGCCAAGGGAAGTTATATCTGGTCTCATTCTGAAGGGGTTGCTCTCGGGGGCGCGCTGCTGCCTCTGTGGGGAGCCACCGGGAGACTGCAGTGGACTACCGGGCGAGAATTTAATTGAGCATGTCCTGCATGATGTCAGGAGGGATGTGGCGTTCTCAGAGGAGCCAGCCTCCTCATGGTGCTTCTGATTGGGGAATGCGAGATGCACGTGTTCAGATTTATTTACTTATTTATTTTCTAATTAATTAATTAATCAATTTATGAGAGGAGGAATCCCAGGAGGGGCAAAGGGAATGAGAGAGAAGCAGGGCTCACCCAATGAGGGGCTCGAGTTCACCCGATGTGGGACTCGAACTCACGAACCATGAGCTCACGCCTCGAGCCTAAGTCAGCTGCTTAATGACTGAGCCACCCAGGTGCCCTGTACACATTCGTATTTAAATATATAATAGGTAAAGCAGTAATAATACCCGACGTTTGTTTGGCTCTGTATGGTTTACAGAGACTGCGCACGTATCTCCTATGAGGTAGGGCTTACCATCCTTCGGGCCGAGGGACCTGGGACCCAGACATTGTGTGTGTGCACAAGTAAGGAACCATCCAGTATGGTGGAGAACATAACTCTGTGTTCGGGTGAAGATGTCGTTAAGGCCCAGTAGTCAAAAATGTGAACAGTTAGGAGTTTGGGGGGCCTCCTTGCTCTGCTCCCTTGGGAAGGGTTAAACAGCTGTTTTCCCCTCCATTGGAGCTGGACATTCCTTTCGAAATGGGGTGTTCTCTCCTCAGCGGATAGGCTCGTGGTTTGTTTGGACCTTCTGTTGTTGGTGTAATCTGGGAATTGAACATCTGCAAGTGGTTGCCTGCAGGGTGGAGAGCACTGTCTTGTTCCTCCTCCAGCGAAGTAGTGTCGTCTGGTCAATACGGGGGCAGTCGTTGTGCCTCCCGCCAGGCATGCTTCACGCCTGCCCAGAGCGGCCATTGCACGAGAGATCTTATTTTTGGGAGGAGCGGAGAGCTGAGGAGGGGAGGAGAAGGTCGAGACCGTGTCCGTGCGTGGGCGCATCGGAGTGCGCTCGGGCAGCGTTCACGCGAGAGGGACAGTCTAGGGGTCTGAGGGGCACGGGGGGTGATGGGAAGTGAGAGGTAGGATGATGTGGACAGAGGCTGCCCAGAAAATTGGTGCCTGTACTTCTTGTTCCCCTTCTAGTACTAAATAGTTGTGCAAATTCTCTCATCCTGAGTTCCTCTTCTGTGCTGTCTTTCCTTAACTTTATCGACGCCAAAGGAAGGACAGTAAACTGCACAGGAAAGGGTACGATTTGATCAGAATTGGTCACCAGCACTCAACCGTCACCAACACCACCGTTAAGACAGCAAACATTTCTGTCCCTCCCCAAAGTATCTTTGATCCCCCTTTGTAGTCCATCCTTCTCTTGACCTCATCCCTGCCAGATTGTTAGCATTTTCTAGAATTTTCTATGAATGGACTCATCATATGCAGTCTGTTTGTCTGGCTTCTATCACTCGTCATGGTGATTTTGAGGTGTACTCATGTTTCGTGTATCAGGGGCTCATTCCCATTTTGTTGTTGATGAGCGTCCCACTGTGGGGGTATCTCACAATTTGTTTATCCATTCATCTGTTTATGGGCATTGCAGTTTTTGCCGATTATAAATTGTAGCTGTCACAACATTTGATTACACGCAATTTTTTTTTTTTTAGATAGATATTTCTATTTCTTCTGGGTTGATACCTCAGAATGGGATGACTGGATCGCTTGGTGGGTCTTATGTTTAACTTTTTAAGGAATTGCCAACTTGCTTTCCAAAGTGGACTACCATTCTACATTTCCACCAACAGCGTGTGAGAGTTCTGTTTGCTTCAGGTCCACACCGACACTTGTTATGGTCAGTCTTTTTAATTTTAGACATTTTAATGAGTAGACAGTAATGTCCCATCATGAGTTTTAAAAAATGTTTATTTTTGAGAGAGAGAGAGAGTGTGAGCAGGGTAGGGGCAGAGAGAGAGAGAGAGAGAGAGAGAGAGGGAGGGAATCCCAAGCAGGCTCCTTTCCATCAGCACAGAGCCCTCTTTGGGGCTTGAACTTATGAACTGTCAGACTATGACCTGAGCTGAAATCAAGAGTTGGCCACTTAACCAACTGAATCACCCAACAGCCCTCATTGTGTATTTAAAAATTTTCTTAAATTTAATTTATTTCTAAAATTTATTTTGAGAGAGAGAGAGAGCACAAGCAGATGAGGGGCAGAAAGAGGGAAAGAGAGAATCCCAAGGGGCTCCATACTGTCAGCACAGAGCCTGGCACGAGCTCAAACCCACAAACCATGAGATCATAACCTGAGCCAAAATCAAGAGTCAGATACTTAACTGACTGAGCCACCTAGGCACCTCCTCATCATGGTTTTAATTCGCCTTGCCTCTGGTGACTGATGATCTTGAACTTGTTTTCATGTACTCACCGACCATTTAAAAATTGTGCAGTGTTCACATCTTGTACCTATTTTAGTTTTTTTTTTAATTAAAAACATTGAAAAATGTTTTTATTATTTTTGAGAGAGAGAGATTGTGCACGCGTGAGTGGGGGAGGGACAGAGAGAATGGGGGACAGAGGATCTGAAGCAGGCTCTGCACTAACAGCAGAGAGCCCGATGCCGGCCTCAAACTCCATGAACCAGGAGATCATGACCTGAGCTGACGTCAGACGCTTAACCGACTGAGCCACCCAGGTGCCCCACTTGCCTTTTTTGTCATGATTGTCGTGGACACCAGGTACTGTTGGCTGGTAGATGTCACTCTCGACTGTCGAGAAAGTTAGACAAGTTTGGGAGGACCTTTCTTTGTGAGTCTGGATAAATCTTCCGTGCTCTTTGGGTCTGAGGTTTTCCACATCTGAAATTGGGTAGTTGATTTAGAATTATAAAATCACAGCCTTTCAGAGCTTACGAGGGTCCTTACGTGTCAGTATAGATGATGAGATTGGGGCCCCGAACAGTGGCTGGACCGGGTCTAGGGCCAGTTGTCTGAGCACACGTCACCTCTCCTTGTCCCACAGAATCTGCATGAGTGAGTGGGTTTGTGTGATAAGATGAAGTAGCAAGACGGAGCGGGGGCGGCACAGGCGTGGGCTCCGATAGCCCTGGTGCCATGACTGAGTCGTTGAGTGGAATTCAAGAGTCGGATGCTTAACCAATTGAGCCACCCAGGTGCCCCAGAATACTTTTTAAAAAGAGATTTGAAATACCATTTTTTTAAAGTTTATTTATTCTGAGGGAGAGGGGGGGAGAGAGAGAGAGAGGAGAGAGATCACAAGCAGGGGAGTGGTAGAGAGAGAGAGAGAGAGAGAGAGAGAGAGAGAGAGAATCCCAAGCAGGCTCCACACTGCCCACGCTTGAACCCATGAACTGTGAGATCGCTCAGCCAAGGTCAAGAGTAGGCTGCTTAACTGACTGTGCCACCTGGGCACCCCTCAGAATACTTGGGATACCCAAGGTTGGGGGCGTTTCCCCTCACAAGGAGCACTTCTCCACTTCTCTGGACACCAACTGGATGTCCTGCACAGACCCCACAGTCTCATGAGACCGAGCCCCACGCCACCTCACTTCACATGCTGATGGCAAGTTACAGGCTGTCACTTACTCTTCTGACTGACCAGCTTATAAATAGGATGTTCCTATGACCACTCCCCCCCCGCTTAGGTTCCATAATTTGCTAGGATGGCTGACAGAACTTGGGGAAATATTTACTTACATCTATCAGTTTATTAGACAGGATATTCCAAGGCTACAGATGAGTAGCCAGCTGGAGAGGCAAGGGCAAGTTCCAGAAGGGTCCTGGGCTAGGAGCTGGTGTCCCCGTGGGGGTGAACTGTGCCAGCCTCCAGCACGTGGGTGTTTCCATCAACCTGGGAACTCTTCGTATCTTCCAGTTTAGGGAGTTTTAAAAATTTTTATTTATTTAATAAAAAAAAATTAATGTTTATTATTTATTATTGAGAGAGAGAGACCAAGCGCGCAAGCAGGGGAGGGTTAGAGAGAGAGGGAGATGCAGAATCGGAAGCAGGCTCCCAGCTGTGAGCACAGAGCCCGATTCGGGGCTCGAACTCACAAACCGTGAGATCATGACCTGAGCTGCAGTTGGATGCTTAACCCACTGAGCCCCCCAGGCGCCCCTTGCCTCCCTGGTCTCTGATGAGAAATCTGTAGTCATGTCAGTCACTACTTTCCTGCATGCAACGCGTCATTTTGGGTAAATGCTTCAAGATTTTTTTCCTTATCTTTGGCTTTCAGCAGTTTCGTTGCGATAGATCTAGATGTGGTTTTCTTTGCGTTTATCCGGTGTGGCTATGCTGATCTTGAGTCTATAAGTGTATGTTTTTCACCACATTTGGGAAATTCTCAGCCATTATTTCCTCAAGTTTTTTTTTTTTTTTTCTGTTCTCGTCCGTTTTTCCTGTTATTCTTGGACTCCAGTCACACACTGTCATTATCGTCCTCCCAGTCTGTGGGGCTTTTTTCTTTTCAATCTTTTTTTTTTAATGTAAAAAATTTTTTCGTGTTTATTTATTTTTGAGAGAGAAAGAGAGACAGAGTGTGAGCGGGAGAGGGGCAGAGAGAGAGGGAGACACAGAATCCAAAGCAGGCTCCAGGCTCTGAGCCATCAGCACAGAGCCTGCCGTGGGGCTCGAACTCCCGAACCACGGGGACATGACCTGAGCCGAAGTTGATGAGCCACCCAGGCGCCCCTTGTGTGTTCTTTAGGATGGATAATTTCTACCGTTCTATGTTTAACGCCAAGTTCACCAGTTCCTCTGTCATTTGCATTCTGTCATGGAGCCTGTTAGTGAATTGGTCACTCGAGATGTTATATTTTTCTGTTCTAAAATTCCTTCCTGAAAAACGAGCTTCCACTTCTCTGGGCAGAATTCTTGTCTTTTGTTCATTTCAAGTGGGTTTTCCTTTACCTCGTGAGACAGAGCTATGATCAGTGTTTAAAGCCTTTGGTAATTCCAGCATTGGAATCGTCTTGCGATTGGCCCCTGTCGACTGTCTTTTCCCTTGAGAACTGGACACGTTCTACCGATATGCTTGCATGTCGAGTGATTTCGTTCGGATTGTGTGCCGGACACGTGGGTGAGGTGCGTGGAATCGAATCTACTGGGGGATGTCGATAGTTTTGTTTTAGCCTGGAGTGAATCCGCTCAGACTCAGACTTTAGCTGAGTTTAGACTGTCACTTTAGGGTGACAGTTAAAATCTCAGGTCTGCTCGCTCACCCTTTGCTGGGCTGGTTTAGGCCTGCTGCCTGCGTGTCTAGTGTAGGGGTTGAGCGCAGGCTTATGTGAGTTCACACACAGAATGAGAGGATTTATGTCTTTGACCCTCTCCCCTCTGGGGTCTCATCCACGTCCTTCCAGACCTGCCGCGGCTTCGTTGTTTCCTGATTCCTTAGGCAGAGACAGTTTCTACTGAAGGTTTGGCCATCCGCCTGGGACTGAGGTTTCCATGACTGGGAGTTTCTCTTGGGGCAAAGCCATGCCAGGAAACCCCAGCGTCGTGGTAGCGTCTCAGGTTTTAGGTCCCCCACATAAGCCACCTGACTTTGTTTACTTATCAGCATCCACGGACAGCTGCTGTTTGTCTCTCGTTCAACGTTTTCAGTTGTGATTGGCTGGAACGGTGGACCGTCATGGGTTTATATGACCGTGGTAGAATTCAAACTCCAGTTGGTTAATGAGAAAAACATTTTTTAAAATGTTTATTTATTTTAGAGAGAGAGAGAGACAGGGCGCAAGCGGGGGAGGGACACAGAGAGAGAGGGAGACGTAGAATCCGAAGCAGGCTCCAGGCGCTGAGCTGTCAGCCACAGAGCCCTGACGCGGGGCTCGAAATCATGAACGGTGAGATCACGACCGGAGCTGAAGTCGGACGGACGCTCAGTCGACTGAGCCACCCAGGTGCCCCTCCAGTTGGTTAATTTTTAATCTCTGGCTGGTGAGAGTCACCGAGTTGGGCTGGACTCCTACGTCTGCTGTTGACAGTCAGCCCCTTTAGTACAAGCCCTAGTTTCTTCATTTGGGAACAAAAAAGTTAGGCTATGAGAATGTGCTGTCCCATCCCCGGGGTCGTGTGGAGCAAACGAGGTCATGGATGTGAATGTGTCCCGGAAACCAAAAAACCGTATTCGAGGGGTTGGCGTGGCTGCCGTGTGTTCGTGTGTGTGCCCGTGTTACGTGTGTGCCCTGTGGCGTACGTGGTTTCTGCCCAGTCACCACACGGCAGTGGCATCAGCGCTGGCTTCTCCTCTTTAGGCACTCCCGGGACCTCACTACTATACTTGGGGAGATCATGGCGGCATCATCATGGCCATCGCCCAGGGCATGGAAACCAATGAGCTGAAGTAAGTGTCTACGGTGAAGCGGTTTCTCTTAACATCATACTGTTCTCCCCAAAATTGAAGTCTGTGAGTATAAGTGGATTGTCTCTCTACAGCACGATTTATGACCTCAGCATAAGCTCTGCTTTATAAAAGGGGGCCGATAATATGCCCTTCCTATCTCAAAGCGGTGTCATAAGGAACCAACGAAATCATTTGATTGATCATACAAAGTACAGCTACATATAAACTAATAATGACCAAACGGTTAACCAGGGACTCTAACTTGCCTTTCTTTGCTCTCCGTGCGGCCCAGAATGAGTGATAATAAAAACAGTCAGTAGTAATAAATGAGAGTAACACCCGAGGAACCATCTCAGAATGCGTACTACTTGGTAACCAGTTGACTTCTCCTGGGATCCATTTAGTTTTGGGACTCACACAAACAGACCTGGGAGGGACATTTGGGGTACGTGCTTCATGTTACAAGTGAGAAATCACTCTGAAAAGCAAAAATGTCAAGGGCCTGTCACCTCTGCCTGCTTAAAGCTGATGTTATCAGAACCAGTTCTTTGATTATTATTTTTGTCCGAATTAGGACAAAACTGAATTTTGTTAACGTTAGGTCAGGGCAGATGGGCTGTCATTTCGCCCCATTTTTTAAAAAGATTTATTTTAAGGGCTCCTGGGTAGCTCAGTCCAATAAGCGTCTGACTTCGGCTCAGGTCATGAGCTCACGGTTTGTGGGTTCGAGCCCCACGTCTGTGCTGATAGTGCAGACAGAGCCTGGAGACTGCTTCGGGTCCTGTGTCTCCCTCCCTCCCTCTCTCTCTCTCTGCCCCTTCGCTGCTCATGCTCTGTTTCTCTCTCTCTCAAAAAGTAAATAAACATTAAAAAAATTTTTTTTTAAAAATAACTTTATTTTGAGAGAGCGAGCGAGCATGTGCACGCATGCTAGTGGGGGAGGGGCAGAGAGCGAGGGGGAGACAGAGAATCCCTAGCAGGCTCCTCTCGCGTAGGACCTGACCCGGGGCTCAAACCCACAAACCGTGAGATCACGATCTGAGCCGAAATCGAGAGTTGGCCGCTTAACCCGCTGAGCCGCCCAGGCGCCCTCCCAGTTTGGGGCTGAGCCCACAAGACGGATTCCTCATGGTGGTGGGGAGGCTCCGTTCATGGTCTTGTTTAATGCAAGGAAGAAAGCCGCCTTTTCCTTTGGCTCCTTTTAGAAGCAGGGTTCAGCAGCAAGGGAGAGGCGGGCGGTTTGCAAAAAGAGGTCTCAGTGTCTGCTTTCCCCTGGGGTGAGTTTGGCCTGCGCTGAGGAGCCTGGCTGGCCGCAAAGAAGCAGAGAGAAGCAAAGTGCTGGCGGCTGGCTGTTCTCCAGCCCGTATGGCACCCGTCAGCTGCCTCTCTCGAGCCGAGTCAGAAGAGGCCCTGTTTGTATCCATGTTCCAGTTGGCGTTTGCTCCCGTGCGGACGGTCCCCGAGCACCGGGCTCTGTCCACATTTGAGCTGCTGTTTATTTATCTGTCCATCCCCTTCTTTATTCATCCATTCATTTATCAATTCCCATCTCCCGCGTTTAGCAAACCCAGATCGTGCTGGGCACTGCGTATCTAAAAACAAACAGGACGTTCCCCCTCCCTCACCAGGAGCCCATCCTCCAGGGCGAAGATACCCAAGCAAACAAACCGCGTGAGGTTTGGGGCGCGGCTGTGTGAGACGTACGGTGGGGGGACACGGTGCGACTGCCTGCACATCCGGCGCCGTCGCGTGAGTGGTGGTCCGATCGTGGAGTCCGTTTCTGGTTCTCCTGGTTTCACTTCTCTGCGGATTCCCTTTGCGTTCCGGGCCGGCCCCGCTGACGCAGTCCGTGTGACCCTGGTCCTCTCACACCATCTGTCGGTGCCCACGTGCTCAGGGGACGCAGTGTCCCTGCTGCACGAGCAGGAGCCGCGCACGGTCAGGAAAATAAACCTGTTGCCAGAAAGTCGCCGTGCCTTCCCCGGACGCTTAAAAGTGACCGCGGGGTTGTGGGCTTGAGGGACTCTGGGCGCTGTGACTCCCTTTTATTTCTACAGGTGATTTGGAGGTATCTGGACGGATGGTTCGAATAAAGCATTTGCAAATAGGAGAATATTTTCAGGCCTCCCGTGACAGGTGCATGTGTCCCAAATATCAGTCCGAGCTTGGCCTAAACCTGTGTAGCCACCTGGCGTTTAGTCAGTATGTTGCTTTCAGAAGCTTTTTTGTGTTTTTTTGTTTTTTTCTTTTTTGTTTTTTTTTTTATGGGTTTTTTTGCTGCTTCTCCTGTAGCTCTGCTTCTGACCTGTCCCCGTGTGCTATCAGCTTCATCGAAAGAGAAGCAGGAAATAACACGGTAGTTAGTTCAGATCCTCAGACCGCAGCGGCAACTCCCTGTGACACCCGAACACAAGCGGGGCGTTTCTGTTGTGGATCTAGATGGGTCGGGGCCCCTTCAAGTCTGGCCTCCCGGACCCCGTGAGCGCTCTCGTTGAGATTCGCAGCACTTACTGGCTGTCTTATATTTGGGCATTGATCACATAACGACTTCCTTCCTTAGTAACCCTTTCATTATATGCCTGAATTCTTCAACTCATTAACAGGGTCTTTTGCCCAGTATTTCTACTCTGTACCGGCTAGCAGGCACTTAGTCAATGTTTGATTGTTCAACAAATAGGTCACGCGCACTTAGTCTCGCAAGGTTGCTTATTTCTTCACTGATTTCTTTATTTTATTTATCTTTTTTTTTAAGCATTTATTTATTTTTGAGAGACAGAGCGTGAGCAGGGGAGAGGCAGAGAGAGGGGAAGACACCGAATCCGAGGCAGGCTCCAGGCTCCGAGCTGTCAGCACAGAGTCCGACGTGGGGTTCAAACCCATGAACTGAGATCTGAGCCGAAGTCAGACGCTTAACCAACTGAGCCACTCAGGGTGCCCCTCTTTACTGATTTATAAAACCAGAAAGGGCGCGGGAGTGCAGCAGGTACGCAGTTCTGAGGGGACTACTCCCACCGTGCTCTATGTAAATGGAAATTGCTGCAGCTCAGATAGGAATTGGGGCGGGGGGTGTCCCCCGGATGTGTGTAACCCAGAGGCACCAGAGTTGGCCCAATCTATCTTCCTCACTTTTCACATGCGAAAGTCACGTGACTTGTCAGTAGTTAGGGCCCAAGCTGGAACATTATTCTGCATTCTGCATATTCAAGCATTATTCTGTTAGATGCCATTTCCGGTCAATGCCATGAACATTTGTTGAACACCTACAGTGAACCAGAGGCTGTTCTAGGTATCGAGGATGCAGAAGTGAATGAGACATCCTTCAGGAGCCACCCGGACCCCCCCGGTGGCTCTGTTCTGTCTCTGAGCCAGCTACAGAGAGGCCAGGGGAGGGACTCGTTTTGCAAGGGAGCTTTCCGCCCCAAAGCCTCAGGGAAGAAAATCAGGAGCTCTCGTAAGAGTTTTAGTAGGGACAGAGGTTGGAACGTTGCTTAATGTAAGAGTGAGGTTTTTATTTTATCTTGTTTTGGTGGTGGTTCTTTTAAAGTATCCATGTCCGGGGCTCCTGGGTGGCTCGGTCAGTTAAGCGTGCGGCTTTGGCCCAGGTCGTGGTCTCACGGCTCGTGAGTTCAAGCCCCGCGTCGGGCTCTGTGCTGACAGCCTGGAGCCTGGAGCCTGCTTCAGATTCTGTGCCTCCCTTTCTCTCTGCCCCTCCCCCCACTTGCTCTCTCTCCCTCTCTCAAATAGAAATAAACGTTAAAAAAATTAAATTATTCACGTCTTTGTTTCCCGGATTAGCACAGATAACTAGGAGTTGGCCCTTGCTTGTTTCAGCTCTGCCCTGACTCTCTGCTGAGGTTGTTACCTTTGTTGTTGTTAATTGAAACTGAGAGCAAGAGGTGGAACACTTTTTTTTTGCTCTTGTGTCTGCTCGCCTGAAATGAGTACGTAAGAACCCCTTCTGGGGATTCACTTATTCATTCGATCAGCCCGTTGTCACCGTGAACCTGCTCAGGGGATGCACGGTTTTCTTGTGTATAATCGGCATGTTCTTCAGAGAAGGGGCTGCTGTGTTCTTGCACTCTGATAAAAAAGAGAAGAAAAAAAGACCCAAACACAGGTTTGTTGGCTTGATCGTGAAGGACAAAGATCATTTGCCATTTCTTCTTGGCGGGTTTACCTGCCAGCAAAAGGCTCTTCTTCGTCGTTTGCTAATAATATTTTGGACTTGCCCAAAAAGCATCTTTCCTCACAGGAGGTTTCCTGTTGAATAGGGCTTTCCTCCCGGAGCCCCGAAAAGGCAGTGCAAGGATTCCATCCGACAATGCAGCTGTCTTTTCTGGACCTGAGTTCTGGAAGCAGCCTCCTGGTTCTGGAATGGGAGAGGTGCAGTTCGCCTGCACGCTTGGTGGCAGCATGAATGCCGGGTCGGTACCGGTACCGTTACTGGGACAGTTGCAGAGAGAGCTGCACCCTGCCCCCAACCTGCTTCATTTTAACCCTTGCGTGGTCTCTTCGGCCTTTGGGTTATAGTGAGGCACGTGTTCTTACCACCTTGTAACTGTGAAGAAACTGAGTGAGGGGGTTCCAAAAACACAGCGCAGCTCATTTAATTCCCTTTAGCAAGTGTTCATGAACGCCCCTCCTGCGTGGCAAGAAAGGTGCCCGCCGCCAGGGGCAGGCAAGTGAGGAAGAGGGCTCGTTCTGACAAATGGCAGTCTGGTAGAAGATGGTCACGAAATCGGGTCATTAAAGTAGAGTGGGCTGAGGTAGAAGGAGCACACAGGGAGAAGGAAGGAGAAGGAAGGCGGAGGAAGAGGAAGCTTGAGCGAAGTTGCCGTGCCGTTTCAGGGTTAGAGAGAGCCCTTGGCCACAGAAAGTCCGGCATGAACGAGGATGCGAAGTGTCAGCTTGAGTCCTAATGGCATACAGATTGCAGGGAGGGGATCGACCCGAGGTAGATCTGGGTAGGGGCTGGGGGCCAGAGGGACCTTCACGCTGCCCCGGAGAGGATCAGACTTGCCTTTCCGAATGGCGGGGGCCTAAAGACCCTTAGAGGGTTTTCCGTACGGGAATGACAGGGCTAGATTCGCATTATGGACAGATGACCCTGGCCCGCGCGGGGGAGGATGAATATGAAAGAAGCAAGACCGGGGGTGAGAGAGGAGGCGGCTGGGGGGACCGAGCAGTTCGGGGGCAAAGTCTGCAGGACCGCTTCTGACCAGCGGGGGTGAGGGGTATGCCGAGCAGACCCTTCCTAGAGGCACAGGGGAAAGGGGGGGCAGCAGGCCCGGAGAGGCCGTCAGAGGAGTGCGGCGTTGGGCACAGTGGCCCCAGCCGCTCCGTGCGGTCCGAGGGGGGATGTCCGGCGGGAATCTGCACGTCGTCCGTCATCTGGCCTGGCCTCCCACCAGCCCTTGCATTTTCATGGAAGCTTCTCCAGCCTTTCCTTGAACATTCGAGTGATGAGACGTTTTTCAGATCACAAGGGGACTCTCATTTCACTCTGGGACGGTTTGTTGTTGGTTTCTCCATTCACTCGCCTTTTTTACTCATTTATTCCTTTATGAATATAGGTTCTGAGGTCAGAGAGAGCCCCGATTCTCCTCTCTCCAGTTTCTAAGGAGTAGGCTTCGTTCTGCCCCCAGGAGACACACGCAGACACACACACTCTTGCCTCCTTCTCCTGAACGCCTTTTAGGATCCGAGGCCGCTCCCTGTCCTCCTGGGTGTCTCCCGTTCTGTGGCAGGCGGCTCCCCTTCCTCTCCTCTGATGCCGTGGGCTCTGGGCCCTTTGTGCCAGCCGGGTCTCCCCTAGGCCGCCTCATGCTGTCCGTGCTTTCGAATGCGGGGCCCAGAGCCGACCGCAACAGCCAGGGATTCACGCGGCTCTGGATGCTCCGTCTCTGTCAGCGAGCACCCAGGGCTCTTTACACCGCTGACTGCCTCCCCACCTTCCTAGCTTCTGCTAAATTATCTTTTAAAAACTGAGAGATCAATTTACACACCATGAGATGCTCAGATTGTAAACCCACCACCTAATCCGTTCTGGAGGATGCCTGTTACGATGCAGAAAACTTACTTCACCCCAGAAAATCCCTCTGTGCCCCTTCTGCCGCTACCACCGCCTCCCCGCTCCACCCCAATTAGAGGCCACTGATGGTCCGATTATGTTTTTATCATTGTGGGTTTGTTCTGCCGTTAGCAGAATTTCCTGAGTTTCTTATTTGGCTTCTTCGATTCAGCATAGTATTTTTGAGATTCTATCTATGCTGTGACCTCTATCAGCAGGTTAAGTTCAGTTTCGCTGTAAAACCTAGAGATCTTTTTTTTCTTATGGGTTTTATTGAAGACACGATTTTCTTTTGCCTTTATTTTAATTTTTTTGCTTGAGTATAGCTGACATACACTGTTACGTTAGTTTTAGGTGTACAATATGGTGATTTAGTATCTCTCTATGTTATGCTGTGCTCACCACAAGTGTAGGTCCCATCTGTCACCATACAGCGCTATTATATCATTGACTTGAGACTGTATTAGTGGTAGTAGTATTTTTATTTTATTAAAATTTTTTTTTAATGTTGATTTATTTTTGAGAGAGAGACAGAGCACAAGCAGGGAGGGGAACAGAGAGATGGAGACACAGAATCCGAAGCAGGCTCCAGGCTCTGAGCTGTCAGCACCGAGCCTGACGCGGGGCTCGAACTCACAGACTGTGAGATCGCGACCTGAGCCCTAATTGGACATTCAACTGACTGGGCCACCCGGGCGCCCCGGTAGTAGTAGTATTTTTAAAGTTTATTTACTTTGAGAGTGAGGGAGAGAGAACATGCGTGCAAGCAGGGGAGGGACAGAGAGAGAGAGAGAGAGAGAGAGAAAGAAAATCCTGACTGGGCTCCGTGCTGTCAGTGCAGAGCCGGATGCGGGGCTCTGCTCGGACTCGTGAAACATGAGGTCTTGATCTGAGCCGAAATCAGGAGTTGGACCCTCAACCGACTGAGCCACCCAGGCGCCCTGAGATTTTATTATTTTATTTATTTTTTATTATTATTTATTTATTTATTTATTTATTTATTTATTTGTTTAAAGTCTTGGATCCGACAGCGTCACTGGTGATTCTGCCAAACTTTTTTTTTTTTTCTAACATTTATTTTTGAGAGACATAGAGTGAGCAGGGAAAGGGCAGAGAGACGGAGACACAGAATACAAAGCAGACTCCAGGCTCTGAGCCGTCAGCACAGAGCCCGATGCGGGGCTCGAATTCACAGACTGTGAGATCATGACCTGGGCTGAAGTTGGCCGCTCAACCGACTGAGCCACCCAGACGCCCCAAGATTTTATTATTTTAAATAAGTGTGTGGAGGGTGGAAGTGCCACCTTCAGCGTTAACGGAAACTCCAGAACAAAATGAGAGTAGTTATACAGGCAACATACTTTTATTTCTTTGCATCTCTGAGAGCATGTAATTGTCTGTTTCCACAGACATACGCAAGGATGCTAGTCACTTTCTTCGCTGTATCATGTAGGAGAATAGCCTGAGAACGAAGACCACAGAGAGGCAAGGTGATCAAGGGACGGAGCAAACAGACTGAATCCCAATGACGGCTTTGCCACCCTGAGGGTACATTTGCCACTGGGCCACTCACATTCACGAAATGACACAGTCATGTGATTTTACCCCCCAGCCCATTTGGATTGTATGGCAACCTCATTGTGAAGGCAGTATAACCCTTCACTCGCTGGGTAACCTCAGCATATGACTTACCTTTTCAAGGCTCAGTTCACTTATCTGTGCAGACACCTCACAGTATTTTTAACATGATAATTTAAACAAGATAATTGATGCAAATCATTTGGCGTATTACCTCGCTTGACTTAGGGTAATTTTATCATTACTGCTTTTTTCTTCCATATAGTGTCGTGTTGGTTTCGGGTGTAGATTTTAGTGATTGATCGCTTACGTATAACAGTGCTCATCCCCACAAGGGCCCTCCTTGGTGCCTATCACCCATCTAGCCCATCCGCCCACCCCACTTCCCCCCCTTCAGCAAGCAACCCGCAGTTTGTCGTCTATAGTTAAGAGTCTCTTATGGTTTGCTTCCCTCTCCATTTTTATCTTATTTTATTTTTCCTTTCCTTCCCCTATGTTCATCTGTTTTGCTTCTCAAATTCCACATATAAGTGAAATCATATGGTATTTAAGACCAGATTTTCCCCATCTTGTGTCAGGGCAGGTAGGCTTTGAAACAGCATGTGAAACGTTATTCTCACTTTCGCTTATTCTTTTGATGTAATGGAAGTGTTTTGAATCCTGGTTTGGCATTAACTGCATCATCAGTCCAATTAGCCTTGTGGGCTTTGCGAAGCTGATGGGTTGGCCTTCCATATTGTTATTCATACCTTTGACTAGAGCGCAGAGCAGTGTGGGAACTAGCGATCGCATTTTGGGTTGGGGGGCATGCCGTGTGTCCGCATTCAGCACACCGGGAACTTGTGTTACCAGCAGTGAATTTTATCTAGCTGTGTGGTCCACAGAAATCCCTATGAAAAAAGAATGTTCTCTATCATTGCCCTCTTCTTCAAATCAAAGATTGCCATGAGAAAAGGAAGTGGGATTCAACGGTCATGACTTGGGTGTGAAACCATGTGAGTCCCAGCCCTGGCTTCCTTCTTTTCTAAGATCCCTCAGATCAGCTGTTTCCACTCTTGAAACCATCTTTTTTTAATTTTTTTTTAAATGTTTATTTATTCTTAGGGGAGTAGAGCACAAGTAGAGGGAGGGGGCAGAGAGAGAGGGAGACACAGAATCCAAACAGGCTCCACGGTCCGAGCTGTCAGCACAGAGCTCGAACCCACAGACTGTGAGATCATGACCTGAGCCGAAGTCGGAGGCTCAACTGACTGAGCCACCCAGACGCCCCCATTTTTATGTTCTTTAGGAAAATAAAACTGTTTTTCCTCGTCTAGGCTTCAAGAATCTCTTTTCTCCGTGATTCTTTTTAGAGATTCTCATCAACCATCATATTTTGAAGTCTTTCTGTTCTCTAGAATGTTCTCTCTTTTGTACTCCTTTTCTTTTAACGTCCCTATTTTTTTTTCCCTGCCTTGTCCAGTCGGAAGAGCATTCTTGATAAAGATACAACCAAAATAGAAATTGAGTGGTTCTGCCCTTTTTTTTTTTTCTATTGTTACTATTTATAGCATGGACCATCAAAAGGAAGATCCTTTCTGGTTCTTTATAGAATTGCTTGCTGATTTTTTTGTAGAATTTACTAGACAACCAACCCACCATCCCACTGACCCATGAACCTACCGCTGAATTTTAGAATTTGAAGCAGAATCTTTGACTCGTTTCGAGTTTGTTTGGTCACGGTTGCTGCAGATCACTTGCCACAAGAATTATAACGAGAATTAATTAGCAGATTAGTACTACTCTTCAATGTTTTTGCCTTCGGTTGTATGGCTCCTTTCTTATTGTTCACGTGGCTAAAAACCTGAGTTCCTCAAGGACCATTCTGTGCAGTCACACGTTAATGTCTTACCACTTCCCCTATTTAGTGTATCTGTGTTATATTTATGTTATATATTTATTATATTAATTATATTAAATGACCTTCCTATCCCTTGAGAGTTTGGACCCTGGGATTATGTGCATACTTTTATCTGAACGTTTTGAATCTTCCAGTCCCGAAGGTTAGGGCTCTGTCTGGTCTTTCCTGACTGTAGGAACACAGGGACGACTTGGGTTGTTTTCTTGCAATGTTCTTGTCATTTTCACCCGATCAATACAGTGCTCTTCCTTATGGGATCAGAACCTAGGGGTCCAGAGTAGATGTCCCCACAACTGTTGCAGCGGTCATGTGATTCGCCCCTTCCCTGAAATTCGGAAAAAGCAGTGTTTTCTAAATGTGCAGTTTATTCTCAAATACAGGACTGTGCTTGGTCACGCACCTGCCTGTTAGTCTCATCAAAGCGTCATCCCACCGTCACCTGGGAACCTCTCAGAAATGGGATGCTTCATTTCCTAAGGTCATCTGGGGTTCAAGGAGCTCCTCAAATAGAATGAACTGGGCAGTGTGCCAAAAGATGGACTTCCAGCATTATCCTCATAGCGCCCATCCTCTCTGGCTAATAGGCCAGCCCTTCCCATTCATTTTGCTCTAAAAGTGATCCTCGGCCGTTAGTCGGCTCCTCACACTGGTACAAGGAGAGTGAATGAGTTAACTTATCCCTATATCTGCTTCACAATCAGCTTCAACTAAAAGCGTTTCGACCAGAGTGAGAATTTCTCCTCTTTGGAAGGTCCGCAGAGGAGTCACTCGGTCCTCATCGACCTTCTCTCTGTATGTTGCCTCGTACACCGCTCCCCACCCCCCGGTTAACCTGCGGCCTCTTGCAGAAGTACCCGTCTTCGTCGTCTCGATTTGGCAGAGAGAGCTCGGGTAGTATGATGTTGTGAAAAGATTTACGTCAAGCATTCGTCGAGGGAGAAAAACTAAAAGCTCAAAAATACGAGAAATGTGAAAGAAAGAGAAATCTTGCCCGTAGGGTTTAAGAGAGACGCGAGAGCCGTGTGATGCCAAGGAGAGCTCTAACCTGAGTGGTTTCTCGTGTCGAGCGTCTCGGCCAGCTTCCCGGGAGACAAGCAAGGGTCACGTTTTCCTCGTCTCCCCCTCCCCCACCCCTCCCCCTCCCCTCCCCCTCAGTACAAAAGAGCCTGAAAAATCAGCCCAGTTTTTTCAGTGCCGCTTATTTCCTTAAAGAGCTTGCTTTCTTGTTCTGCCATAACAAGAACACGTCCTCCTTGGAGACTTTTCTCTGGACGTATTTTTCCTCCAACTTAAAAATCTGTCAGACCACGGGCAAAGGTGGAAGGATTGTATGAAGGACACTCCCAGAAGTTCACCCAGAATCACCAGTTGCTAACATTTGCCAGGTTGCTTTACTTCAATCTCTGTGCGTGCTGTCTGCCTGTCTGCCAGCGTGTCTATTCTTGTGTCATTTGTGGGTTTTTTAAAAAAACGTGTATTTATTTTGAGAGAGAGAGAGAGCTCGAGCATGAGTGCGGTAGGGGCAGAGAGAATCCCAAGCAGGCTCCGCTCTGTCAGTGCAGAGCCTGACCCGAGGCTCGAACTCAGAACTGTGAGATCAGGACTTGAGCCTGAAATCAAGAGTTGGATGCTTCTTCACCTACCGAGCCGCCCAGGAGCCCCTTGCTGAGTCATTTGAAAGTGGCAGCCATCATGCCTCTTCACAGATAAATGCTTCAAACATGCATCTCCAAAACATAGGGATGTTTCCCTTATCAGAAGGTCATTATCACATCCAAGCAAATTAACCTGAGCTCAGTGTCCTTTATACACTGTATTTATATTTTCTCAGGGGTCCAAACTGCTTCCAGCTGCCTTCCCCCACCAGTCCGGGGTGCAAAGTTTCCACATCACATGCGGTCGTTAACACCTCTTTAGTTTCTTCCTAACGAGCCTTCTGCCTCTTTTTCTTGGTGTGTTAAGTTTTTCGTGGCCTCGGTTTTGTTTTGAAGAATCCAGACCAGTGGCCATGTAGACTGTCCCACGTTCTGGATTTGTCCGGTTGTACAAAACAGTATACGTAAATGCCACGTTATTCTCAATGCTTTATGCAGGAGGCGTGTCACGTCAGGTTGTCCCGTTGTTAGTGACGTTAAATTTGGCGAAGGTTGTGACTCTTCTCCGTCGTAAGACTGTGTTTCCGTTTGTAGTGAATGATTCGTCTGCGGGTCGATGTGAACACCCTCGTCCCCGTGGGAACCATGCGAGCACCCTGGTCCCCAGCACTCTCCCACTCTGTGGTTTTAGCCTCCGGTGGCCATCTTGCCCGACTCATTTATTACAGCGTGGAGTATGGAATGGCCGTTTTTCTCCTGGTGTCCTTGTTTTCAATATCTATTAGGTAGCGCTGCAATATAAGAAAAACATTTTCCTCCTTCCCTTCTCTCTTCCTTTTAGCGTCATTCAGAGACCCCTATCCTGTTTCTATCTAGTATATAGTCTGTTGCCCTCATTTGTCTTTTTTATGTTCACATTTTCCCAAATTGGCCAGTTGGAGCTCCATCGAGTTGGCCGCCCTGTCCCTTTGCAATGCCTCCGTTAGTCTCTTAGCACTTCTTTGCTTTCCGGCACAACCTTGAACGTCCCCTGCTCCGACTGTTTCTCCAAGGGGTCCTGGCTCCTGTCGCTAGAGAACGTTCTCTGGAAACCAAGCCCTAGAGACTTTAACCGTAAGGATCCTCTTCCTCGTCTTTGGCAGATACAGCACCAACGAAGGGGAGATCTGGAAGACGTTCATCTTCTCCGAGAGCCCGGTGTTTGTGTACGGGCTCCTCACGGAACCCGGCGAGAAGAGCACTGTCTTCACCATCTTTGGCTCCAACAAAGAGAATGTCCACAGCTGGCTGATCCTCCAGGTCAACGCCACGGGCGCCTTGGGTAAGCCGCCGCCTCCTCGACCCTTTTCGTGGAAATGTTTATTGACGGAAGCGTCGGCTTGGATACTCGGTACTCCAGAGAGTCCTTAGCCGTTGAAGGAGACGGGCGCGTATGCAGTAAGCGATCGGGAAATACAGAGGCGGTTGGCCAGGCAGTTCTTAGTAGGAGCAGGTGTTACGTTTTGTATCCTCACTTCCTGTCCCTTCGCCGGCACGTAGTAGGTCTAAGGTATACGTGTGCCGAACAGGTGGGTAAATGAAAAACATCCTTCCACATCGGCAGTTCCGGTTTGACAGACTCAGCGGGTGACTCCTGTGTGAGGGGCAGTGTGCCCCCAGGAGGCAGGGTCCTCTCGGCCGTCCGGGAGCTCCTCTGCCGTCAGCTAGTGTAGGCACGGGATGTGTAAGGAAGCAGGGAGAAGCCTATTCGAGTGTCCTCCTTCCTCCCCCGTTCCCTCTGCAGCCCGCTCTTCCCTCCTCCTCCTGCCTCGGCTGGCATCGTCCCAACAGTCGGGAACGTCCCCTCTGCTGTCCACTCCCTCTTCACTAGTTGAGCTCCTTTTCGCGTTTCAGGACCCAGTGCACTTGGCTGCTTAATATCCCAACCAGAGGACTCCTCCCCTCTTCTCTGTGTCCAGAGCATAGGCGCACCCCTCGCGCCATGAATTAGAAACCTGTGTCTGTCGCCCGGGTTATATCACTCCCCGTCGACTGGATTACAAGGGTCTTAGAAATAAGAACCCATCTTGTGCCTGTGTGTTTCCCACCCACGGAACAGCCCGATAGCCTTGCAGTCAGGGCTTAGTGAGTATTTGCTGATTTGGACGGCATTGAGTTGACAGCCCTTCCTCAGTTTCAGGCAGCATGTAATCCGAATGAAAGGCACACCTATAAAAAAGACACAGAGTGCCAGCATAGACACAGGCGTGCTTTGGATTTCCCGTAGAAGCACTCTATGTAAATTCCAAGTGAGGACGGGTGGATGGAGTGACCGTCCAGGTCGCCTTACCATTTCTCAGTCCCACCTTCCGTGACTCTTCCATGAAGAGTGTTCCAAGTAGTGACCGTGAACTCTATTGCTCTCGGGCCGTTCCTCCAGCCGTGCCCACACCACCCCCCAGAAAGCAGGCAGGAAACACCCCTGGACGACACCGTCTACCAAGGAGTCAGCGTTAACTCCCCTGGGAGATAAGCGCCTGTGCGAGACCCATTTCTAGAGGGAACCGCAGAATCCGCTCACGTATTTCAGAAGTTTAGAGAGTGCCAGAGGCGGTTGGCTTCTTCCCAGATCTCTCAGACGAACATCTGTGTTTCGGGAGGTACCGTTTTCATTTGCACGGGGGCCTCCCGGCATCAGAGCAAGCGGATCAGGGGCTCGGGACGGCTCCGGAGGTCTGCGCGCCCGCCGGGCAGCCCGGGATGAACCGGGCGTGGGGGGCTGAGCCGAGGGGCGCGAGGACGGAGAGTCCGTGCGGGTCTTCACGCTGCATCCATCGCCTTTTCCTCAGGGGTTCCCTGCACGGAGAATGACTACAAGCTGTGGTCACCATCTGACGAGCGGGGCAACGAGTGTTTGCTGGGGCACAAGACTGTCTTCAAACGGAGGACGCCCCCACGCGACGTGCTTTAACGGAGAGGACTTTGACCGGCCCGTGGTCGTGTCTAACTGCTCCTGTACCCGAGAGGACTATGAGTGGTGGGTGCTTCTTCGGTGCCCGGGGCCTGGGTTGTGCCTTACTCAGCCGCGTGGCATACAGACTAGGGCATGGGCCCTTCTCTTGAGGGAAAGACCGCAATCACAATTATTTTTGAGAGAGAGACAGACAGAGCGTGAGCAGGGGAGGGGCAGAGAGAGAGGGAGACGCAGAATCCGAAGCAGGCTCCAGGCTCTGAGCTGTCAGCACAGAGCCTGATGCAGGGGTTGAACCCACAAACGGCGAGATCGTGACCTGAGCCGAAGTCAGGCGCTTAAGCAACTGAGCCCCCCAGGCGCTCCAGAAACAGATATTTCTTCAGCATTTTCGATGGGCCAGGAATGGTGCTTGGCACTCTTGTGCATCGGTTATCTCATTTAATTCTCGCAGCCACGAAATGTGGGCGAGGAGTTATGGCCTAGGGCAGCCGCCGTGGTTTACTTAGGAAGAGATCACTCTGGGATTTATTGCTGGGGGGGCGGCCTCACAAGGGAACATATTGAAGTTTCCAGTGTAAGTAACTCCTTTTCCTTAGGAGCCGTACCCTGCAGGGAGTGTATTTCTTTGCGTGCAGTGAGGGGCTGTCAGTGCATATATATTTCTATATTCATCAGTCCCGGGGCAAGGTACCCAAGGCAGGGCTGAAAATGGTGACAGCATAAGGAATGACAGGCGCACAGATAACCGTCGCCAGAGGGGGAAAGCCGCGCGTACCTTGGAGGAGGAAGGGCAGGAAGGAGGAGACTGATTTGGGGCTCGAAAACTGGGAAGTTCCTGGAACACGCACTGGTAGAGACAGGCCTTCAGGAGGCGCCTGGGTTTGTGGACAGGAGCCTTCTGAGAAGACGTGGCGGCAGCGGGGAGGCGGAGGGGTGGCGGGAGGTCGTTGGCGGGTTTGGCTTGGATGCCTTGTCGGTACGAGGTGGGCTCAGTGAGTGGAACGGAGGCTGGGAGGTGAGGGTAGAGACAGAAAGGGATATGGATCTTAGTCTGTAGGCAGCAGGGGGTCTTCGAAGGCTTTTGAGGAGAGTCATGATCAGAACAGAGCTTGGTTTTGGAAGGTGATCCTACCAGTGAAGCACATGGGGGCTGGGAGCCCCCAGGCAGTCCCTCGAGTCTATAATCCAGCGTGAAATCACCCCAGGCTGGGCGGGGCTGTCAGTAGAGAGCATGGGTACGGAACTAAGCACGGAGCTCCTTTCTCAGCAGTTGGGGAGGCACAGAAAAAACTCAAGTTTGCTTTGGGGAAGCCCCTCTTACCTTGATGAAAGCCAGAAGCCTCTGGTATGTTCTAGCCCAGAGGTTGGAACAGGGCCGCGGAGTGAACCTGTTAGGCTTTGCAAGCCATACGGTCTCTGGGTCTCCGTCGGTGGCTTTGCAGCTGCTTGCGGGAGCGCGGAAGCGGCCCTAGGTGAATGGGCACGCCTGGGGTCCCAGCAAGCTCTGTTCACAGGGACGGCGGACCGGATGTCAGACCCATGCTCCGGAAACTTGAGCGTGTGTACGAATGAGCTGGGATCTGGCTAAAACGCCAGTTCTGACGAGTTTGGGGGCTCTGTAGCTCTGCTGGGCGCTGAGTGGTCCTGAGGCCGCGCATCTGCAAAGCCGTCCTTTGAACAGGAGGGCATTAGACCGTACGGGACGCGCGTTCTCTGAGAGCCGTGTGCTTCTGAGACAACGGCATAGACCCTCGCGTTGTAAAGCCGCAGAGCTGTGTGGCGTCAGCTCAGTGCCCCTTTGCTCCCTTGTGTTCTCCCTTAGATGCCCCCAGATCGTAAACTCTAATCCGAGAGCTTTTGCTGGCCTGAGGTCCCTCTGCCTGTAGCGCCCCTAGTCACGGAAAAGCTTGTAGTGCTGTCTCTCTCTCTCCTCTCTTTTATCCTCACTATCTGCTTCCAAATGAAATAATAAACATGTAAGAAACACTAACAATTCTTTTTTTTTTTTTTAACGACCCCCGCTATGCTTTTTCTCTAAAATCTCCTTTTCTACCAAAACGACCGCCACCACCACCACTACCACTTCTTGGTAGACTGGCTTGGCTTCCGCTGGCCTACCACGCTCATCACAGGTGACTCGTGGACACCCACTAGGTGCTGAGTCTTCATTCTGGACGAGGGAAACCGCCTGTCTTGCCTCTCACAGGGTTGGGCTTGAGGCCAGACGACATCGCGAGGGTGATGACCCATGAAAGGGTGAATAAAGGGTGATAAAGGGGGTATTGATTTCAAGGCCCCTGTTTGTGCGGCTGCTAGGGAAGGAGCCGGCTGGATGGTGCGGCTCTTGGAAATGTTCGGTGACCTTGGACCGTGGCAGTGAGGAGGTGGATGGTCTGAGGTGGACAGGAGAAGGGGAAATGAGGAGGAGTGAGCTTCTAGTTTCTGTGTCTTAGTTCAGCAGCCGAGTGACAGCTGCGTGTGAAAGTTGCTTCTGACGGTCTTTTCTGACCTCTCTGGGAACCCCAGCTGCCGGCCCCCGTGTTCCTTGATTTCAGAGTTAGTTTCTTTCTGAAGCTGGGCTTGACCCTCCCAACGTGCATTCACAGCCTATTAGGCCGTGACCTACGGCTCTCAGAAACCCAGAACAGGTGCGTTGCCTTTGGCGGCAAATAAGCGATTAGCTAATGCTCACCTACCCCCAGAAAAGGTTGTAAGCAGCCGTTCGGTAAAAATGACCTAATCTAATTAATGAGAACTGTTCCACACGGTAATAAAACTCTCCCTTCTGAAAAATTCCGACGAATGACAAAATGTGGATTATGGCTTAACGAACACACGAACCACTTCGCCCTGTACCTGTGAACACTTCGTGTGGAGAAAGTGTTTAATAAGTGACTCGTTGGTCTGAATAGAGTAAAGGAAGACTTTCCAAGTCAAGCACGGCGACGGGCAGAATCTCTTTGAGTTCGAATTTAGGGCCGGGCTTCGGGATGTACCTGGCGTAGCCGCCTCATCTTGGAGTTGTTCAGTGCAGTGAAGGCAGAGTCGGGACTGGACCTAGAGTCCCTGGTTCCTACGCCAGGGCTCTGGCCCCCAAGGTGGGTGTCGAGGCAGAGATGTGGCCCCCAAACTGTGGAAGGTCTCGTGGACCAAAGTGTCCTGTCCAGAAGTGCAGGATGAGGCCCCCGCGGTGATTTCAGGTAGTGCATGGACATGGTCTTAAATAATATTGACTCTTTAATTAAAAAAAATTCTTTTAAAAATTTCCTTTATAACACTTGTAAGCATCTCAAGGAGGAAGTATCCCTGATTGCTAGTCACTCTTTTACATCTGCTGATCCTTCCTAACAGAGAGGCCAGACCCAGAGTCTTTGGGTGGGGTACTGGATCCAGCTAAAAAAAAAAAATTAATATTATTTTGTTTCCGGTGACATGACTTGTCTTGCTTTTGTCTGTTTTTGGCAGATGATCGTAGCTTTCCAATTATGGTTCAGATATAAAGTTTCCATTGAAATGCCTTAGTATAAAAAAGGGAGTATTCTTCAAAGGGACCTGTTTAGTAACTTATGACAAGGTGGGAGACGGTATGGGAGAAGTCACAAGAGTTGGTATTGACGTGCCCCAAGTACACACACCATCAGCCCTAACAAACCCCTATTTCCTTTTCAGCGACTTCGGCTTCAAGATGAGTGACGATCTGTTGTTGGAGGTCTGTGTTCCGGATCCTGAGTTTTCAGGGAGGTCATACTCCCCTCCCGTGCCTTGTCCTGTGGGCTCTACGTACAGGAGAACAAGAGGGTGCGTCTCACGAAGGTCGCCATGCTGGGGACACGTCTGCACTGGGTTTGAGAGAGCAGTGCAAGTCCCCTGGGCTCCTTTCCTACTCCAAATGCTTGGATTCCAAGCTAGCAGGTCTCAGGTAGCTCGGGCAATATTTAGAATTAGAATGTGTATAAATACTTCTACCCTCTGTGAGAAAAAAAAAAAAAACTTGTAAGCATCTCTGTAGCTGTATGTTAAGTCAGAAACTTCAGCAAGGACGTGTCTTCATAGGACTTTGTGGAAGAGATATATCTATAACTTGCCCTGGACAGTCTTCCCAATTGTCTGGGCTGCCCAGTGTAATTATTTTTTTTTATTATTATTATTATTATTATTATTATTATTATTATTATTATTATTATTAATGTTTATTTTTGAGACAGACAGAGAGACAGAGGGTGAGGCAGAGAGAGAGGGAGACACAGACTCCAAAGCAGGCTCCAGGCACCGAGCTGTCAGCACAGAGCCGGACGCGGGGCTCGAACTCACGAACCGCGAGATCATGACCCGAGCCGAAATCAGAGGCTCAACGAACTGAGCCACCCAGGCGCCCTTGCCCAGTGGAATTATAAAGAGAACCGATTGAGAATGATGAGACAGCCTTCTTGTTCTATAGGGAAATGAATAGACGGACGTGGGTGGGAAGTAGATTTCCAGGTACGAAGACTTAAGGACTATTCTTGGATGTGTCTGACCTCTTGCTCTTGGGGTGGGGGGGTGACAGCTATCGGAAGATTTCTGGGGACACTTGCAGTGGAGGAGACGTTGAAACACGGCTGGAAGGAGAAGTGGTCCCGTGTCCCTTGGCAGGTAAGACGTGGTTTCTTGCCTTTGAGTTCTTGAGACGTCATTGTAGTGTCTTTATGATCTCACACTGGTCCAGTCCAGTGGCCCTTCTAGCCCGGTGGTGGGAAAACATAGAAATTTCAAGTATCGCAGGCCTCTGCTTCTCCCCTACCCTTGATATCCACACCAAATTCATTTAGAGCCTTATGCTTTCATGGGACTAGAAAGTAGTTTTTGAGGGACATCCCTGTTGGTCATTGAAAAATGTTTATTCAGCACCTCTTGTGTCCTAGGCATGGCGAGGGGCTTCTGTGCGTTCCTTGGGCTGTTTGTCAGAGTGGAACATAACGAGACTCTGGCTCTTTGGGAAGTAGCTAAGTGGTCTGTCTTAATTTCTATGATCATTAGAACGAATACTTTAATGGAATTTCACGCATTTTAATGTACTTTTCCACGCGTTGTCATTTTAATCCTTCTCGCTCCCCAGTGAAGCAGATACTGTCGTGAGCTCCATTTTTTTTTTTTTTTTTTAAATAAAAAAGCATGTTCAGAGGAGAAGATCAATCCACCTGTTGAAGGTCACACGTCTGGTAGGGGTCACACGTCTGGTTCAAATTCAGGCTCTCAAGCCCCGATGTTCCCTGGACATCGCCCAAGGGGCATCCGAGTGTCGTTCGCGTTATTTTAGGTGACCGTGATGCATGCTCGTTAGGAAAACTCACTTTGGAGCGAGTGTCCGTGCTGTGAGGGGACAGTGTGGCCCAAACACGCTCTAAGCCGACCGAGTGGTGAGGGCACAGGTGGTGGTATTTGCAACGCAGGCATGAGACGACGATCCCTCGACAAAGAGTTCATCTCTCGTGTCTTTTCTTCCTCCTCTGCTTCTAGTTTTTCTTTGTGCAGAACTTTCTTATTCCCGGTGAGCCCTTCCTCCTGCTCCTTTTTTTTGTTTTTAAATTTTTTTAATCTTATTTATTTTTGAGAGAGAGCGCGAGAGCACAAGAAGGGGAGGGGCAGAGCGAGAAGGGGAGACACAGAATCTGAAGCAGGCTCCAGGCTCCGAGCTGTCAGCACAGAGCCTGATGCGGGGCTTGAACTCACAGACTGTGAGATCATGACTTGAGCTGAAGTTGGTGCTTAACCGACTGAGTCACCCAGGCGCCCCTCCTCTTGCTCTTCCCTCTCAGTGAAGGTGGAAGTTTGGAGCCGCTTCTACCCGTGGTGGTGGTGGTGGTGGTGGTGGTGGTGTCTGACGGCACGACCGTCAGCGCCCCTCTGAATCACGAGAAGCACGTGGTCCCCCACAGGCGGGGGGAGGGGCAGAGCGCCCCCCTCCATCGCTCGCCGATTGCCAGCTTGGCCCGGTGTTTTTCATGCTAAGCTCATTAGTCCCTTAATTTAATCTTCCATCATTACCAGAGTAATTAACATCCCTCACTGTGGAGACTTCAAAAGAACACGGCTTCAGCGGATTCCCGCAAATGAGCAGATAATATTCAAATATGCTCCTCACAAGAGCTGCTATTGACGAGGGTTTGGGTTAGGAGGGTTGGAGTGATTGCTCTTAAGGGCTGGAGTGCATACTTTTATAATAAACATTTCTGAAGAGGATTCTGTGAGGGACAAAACAGTTTGTGTTAAAACCATCTAGACTGGTAAAGAGAGCTGTTTTCTTTGCTGAGAGGAGGAAATAGAACAGGCACCGAAGTAGAAAAAGCACATTTGTAGTGTAGACCACCTCCTAAAATTAAAAAAAACAAAACAAAACAAAAAGGATGTATGGCACAGAAGGCAGGGGCGGACCAGGAAAGGGAAGGATGGTTTCCTAGGGCTGATGGGAGCCACGGCCCGTTTGTAATCTGGGCATCATTTTTTTTTTTAATGTTTATTTATCCTTGAGAGAGAGACAGAATGTGAGTGGGGAAGGGCAGAGAAAGAGAAGGAGACAGAATCCGAAGCAGGCTCCAGGCTCTGAGCTGTCAGCACAGAGCCCCACGTGGGGCTCGAACCCACAAACCCTGAGATCATGACCTGAGCCGATGTCGGACACTTAACCGACTGAGCCACCCAGGCGCCCCTGGGCATCATTTTTAAAAATGAAGTCATCTTTCTTCCTCTATGATGACTCTAATAACACGGATGTCTAGGCTCTGCCTGGGCTGGGATTGGCTGAATTCTGTTCCTTTCCTACATACCCAGCACAGAATTGTGAAATTCTAATCCTAATCCTAAAGCAAGGCTTGCTGGACCTAGGCTGTGCTGTAAAGGCGTCAGTTTTTTAGAAGGAAGCCCAAAGCTGCGGCCTGGGGTTTGCAGATGTTGGGACGCGGGGTGGAAGGCTTGCTGCCGTGAGCGCGTCCTCCCCAACTCGCTGTGGCCTCCCCAACTCGCTGTGGCAGCTTCGACGACAGTCCTTGATTTCCCTGTCACGTCTGGGCTTGGCAGTTTTTGTCTTAACAGCCCTCTTCATGGGGAATTATGGTGGGAAGCTTTCCTGGGAAACCAGAAGAAGAGATTAGTTGTGTGGTGGCGGCTTAGGTATTTTGGAAGTAAAATGAGACCAAACGTACCTTTATTAAAAATTGTATGTAGGGGCACCTGGGTGGCTCAGTCTGTTAAGCATCTGACTCTTAATCTCGGCTCAGGTCCTGATCTGATGGTTCGTGAGATTGAGCCCCGTGTCAGGCTCTGCGCTGACAGCATGGAGCCTGCCTGAGATTCTCTCTCTTCCTTTCTCTCCGCCCCTCCTCTCCTTGCACGCGTGTGCTCTCTCTCTCAAATAATCTTTTTAAAAAATTGTACGTAGATCTATTGTTTTGGGTGCACTACGTGCATTGAAGCCTTCGGTACCTGTGAAGCAGGGAACTAGTATGCACGAACTCACTGAATGGAGAGAGTTGGGGAGCACGAAGACCGTCACTCTGCAGGCACGCGGCAGAGGGGTTCAGGTCTCGGTCCATATGCGACATACTGTCCGACTGGACGCGTTCGACATGGATGGGGGTGTGTTGCTCGCGCCCGTTGCTGTGGAGGAGTCTGAATATTCTCTGGGCTGCTCCCTAAGTAGAAGAGAGAGAGCCCTAGCTCTTCCAGTTACTCATTGTCTGACACTCAGTCAGTCTGTTAAGCGCCCGGGGCCGCTCTTTCTGTGCCTTAAAAAAACGACAACGTTGGCATCTCCATTGTAAGAGGCAGCATTGTGTGGTGGGTGAAATCTAGATCCTGGATCCAGACTGCCCGAGTTCAAGCCTTGGTTCTACCACTCCCGAGTCGTGTGACCTCGGGTGCGTTAACCTCTCTGCTTTTGGCTTCCTCATTTGTAAAATCGTAAAATTCTTCCATTAGGCAGCTGTTAGGCCCATGAAACAAATTCTGGAACCTAGTATGTACATCGTGTAAGTATTTGTTAAGTAGAAATAGAAGCTTCGGGATGATTGTGGGTTGTGAGACATTTTGTAAGTATTCACCAACAAGTGTATTATTGCTGTTTTGAAAATACAGTAGGTAGATGTAATGGCCGCATGTCATCGTGAATCATGTCGGATGGGTGAGCAAACAGATTAGCTACGAGTCTCAGTGACGAGGGGCCTCCAGTCAGCACGATTATGGTGCCATGTGATACAGTCATGACGAGGGGGAGCGTGCTGAGTGGGGTCATTGTTTTGTCCCGTGTGACTCTAAAGACTTCTAGGCCGATGAGCTCAGAAGCCTGGATGTTGGAGCACGCCTACTGGGGCATCTAGACCGAAAAGGAGCAAATGTAACACGAAACGCAGTTTGCAGACAAGAAAACGGATTTATAGGGGTGGAAGTAACTTGTCCAGAGCGGCAAGGCGATTCCATTTTACAAGTCTCGATTCCAGCGCCCTGCCACGTGCCGGTGGCTCCGAGGTTTATGTGTGCCAGGCTAGGACCCCCCCAGCATCCCCGAGGCCCACCCTCTCTGTTGTTTTGTGTGTCCGCGCAGAGGAGAACGAGTTCATCCTGTACGCCATGCGAAAGTCCATCCACCGCTATGACCTGGCCTCGGGAGCCACCGAGCAGCTGCCTCTCACCGGCTTGCGGGCCGCAGTGGCCCTGGACTTCGACTACGAGCAGAACTGCCTGTATTGGTCTGACCTGGCCTTGGACATCATCCAGGTGCGTCAGCCCTTGGTCTGCTCGTGGGGGCCGTGCCTCGTGATCGCCTGGTCCTGATAAGCCTCCTTCCCAATGGCCCAAATGTATTAGAAATGGGCGTTAGAGGTTTTACGTGGTGTAACCCATTTCAGGGCCGACTGATGAAAATTTTCAGGCTTCTCTTTTAGTATTCTCTTGCCCTGCCTACTTCTGTCCTTGTAGGGAGGACAGAGGGAGCCCAAGTCTGCAGTCTTGCTTGTAAAGGAGACCTCACTTTTCCTGCTGGGAAGATTTTAGGCCCAAGAGCGTAGGATTATTAGTCACTCTCGCACCGGCTGCCTCTTGAGCGTCCTTCCGCTGAAGCCACGATACAGTGACACGTGACTTCTCCGCAGTCCACTAATTCCCCACTTCGGCTGTTCTGAACACAGTCAGGACCCGGGGAAGTGAGCTGTAAAGATCCCCACACAGGCCAGGGCGATCGTCATATCCACTCAAACCCCTGCATTTTAAAGGAGAGCTGTTCGATCTTTATTTGGTGCCTATTTAATCCTTTTTCGAAAAGCACTTCCAACAAGTTTGATCAGGACTTCCAACCCAATTTTACAGCGCCTGGGGTTTTGAGGGGGTGGGGGCGGGGGGCGGGCGTTGGCAGGGGCTGGCGAGCGGAGCCATCCCGACGACAGCACCTTCTGGCCGAGAGCCTCCCAAGGGAGGGAAGCCTCTGAAAGCCGACACGGAAACTCAAAAACAGCAGCCTGGTCTGGTTTCATTTATTTTAAAAGCAAACAGAATCCTGCTTCCCGGTCACCCCCGACCTCGTCATTGTGACACAGCGCAGTTCAGTAAGCAGTGTTCGCGGCGACGATACCGAGTAATATGAATGATTACACCGCGTTTCTAGCTATTCTCCTGAAAACAGGAAGCTGTGATACATTTTAGAAAACTTTTATTGACAACTGACTTCGTTCACGTGCAAAGTTTACTCATCTAAAATGTCTCAGCCCTTGCTGAGCCAAGCCAGCTGAAGAAGTGGTCACCATCCATGGGACCGAGTTGGCGCGAGGTTGTGGAGTATTTCTCAGCCTTTGTCCTTTTCTGCCTTCAGCGCCTCTGTTTGAACGGGAGCACAGGCCAGGAGGTGATCATCAGCTCCGGCCTGGAGACCGTGGAAGCCTTGGCCTTTGAACCCCTCAGCCAGTTACTGTACTGGGTGGATTCTGGCTTTAAGAAGATTGAGGTACGTGTGTGTCCCATGCTGGCCGCAAGGAAGTAGGCAGGGGGGCGCACCTGGGCCTGGAGCCACGTTCGTCACAGACTTAGGAGCCACTGTGTCCGACTCGCCTGGAGATTCTTTGAGAATTCCGGAGAACGGACCCGCTGGGCCTCTGGCAAGGGAAGGAAAGGGGGATAGTTTCAGAATTCTTGCTCTTTGCCGTAAAGGTCCCACGTGGGAGCAGGATGCCCGACCCCAGCAGACAGACATTTCAGTGAGACGCCCTGACTGGTCGTGTTTGGCTAGCAGCAGCGTGTGGCAGTAACGGCGATGGTGAGCGTAATAACACCGTAGCATTATTGTAGCGCTGTGTTATCCATGCCCTAGCGTGGCCGTAGTCAGCTAGAGCCGTAAAGACAGTATCACAATCGTGGTCCCCATCGTTATTATTAAAGGCGACGAGGACTTCCTATGTGCCAAGCCCGCTGGACCCGCTTTGCATGAATTATGTGATTTACCTCTCACAACCACCCTGTTAACAGTAGGTACTCTTTTTTAAAATGTTTTATTTATTTTTGAGAGAGAGAGAGTGAGTGGGGGAGTGGCAGAGAGATGGAGACAGAATCCAAAGCAGGCTCCAGGCTCTGGGCTGCAACCGGTCAGCACAGAACCCGACATGGGGCTCGAACTCATGAGCAGTGAGATCATGACCTGAGCCAAAGTCAGACGCTTAACCGACTGAGCCCCCCAGGCGCCCCAACAGTGGTTACTCTTATTATCCGATTTTACCCGTCTGCGCCTTAGCTACCCAAGGCGACGCGAGGGTCAGAAATGGCCTGTACAACACCACAGTCACGGTCTCATAGGCACCCTCAGCTCCTGGACGTCACTGCTGAGGCCCATCGTGTCCAACCCTCTTCGTACTCACCACGTGGAGGCATGGTGTGCGGGTGGTGCAGGAAGGGCAGTGGAGGCAGGGAGGTTCGGAGAGCGGGGAGAAGCTGCAAGACGAAAGCCGCAAAGTTGAGAACCAGACCCGGGTTCGGTCTTTATCCTGGAAGCTGAGTGACTTGGGCGAGTTTGTCATCCACCGAAGCTTCGGTTTCCTGTCTGTGAGACGAAGGGTCATTTGTCCACTCAGTGGTTTGACGGGCGCTTTGTCTCGCATGGTTACGTGCCACGTATGGTTTGAGGTGGTCAAGAGACAGCGGTAGGTGAGACACACACGTTCTCGTCGTGACAGAGATTAGATTTTAGTGGAGGCAGCGAACTAACGAAGAAAGAAGTCCATGGGTTCCGTCAGCGATGCGTCCTGCAGAGAACGTCGGGGCGGGGCGGTGTGACTGTGTGACTGCACGGTCCGGAGGTGGCAGGACCCGAGGTGGGCAGGGAGGCCTTGAGGATGTGACGCTTGAGCCGAGCCCCGAGGACAGGGTGGTTAGCGTCCACCCCACAGCGCGGCTGGGGGAAGCGAAGGGGAAGATACCCCGTGCCTGGTACCCGAGGAGTGTGTCAGGGTGGCTGTTTGTCTCCTTTCTGTAATCGTGTGTGGTCAGCACTCGGCCAGGTGCCAGAAGGGCGCAGTAAAGCGTCAGCGCCCACACGCCCACAGCGCACCGCCCAGGTCCCGTTTGCGCAGAATGGTGAGCTGAGTCACCGGCGGGAAGTGCCGATGCTCGTTCACCAAGGCAGGTCAGAGGAGTTGGGCTGAGGACTGGGCCTGGAGGTGAGGTTTGAAGGAAAGACACGATTTGATTATGGAGCAGTGGACAGGCCTGGGAGGGGATATGGTTAGACCAGACGAGGAGGCGGAGTAAGTCAGGCTCGGGGGACCAGGGGAAGGCCAGTCTCACCGAAGTCGTAGGGGCTGAAGTGGAGGAGAGAGAATATGGAGGAATGAAAATGAACAGTCTGTGGAGACTCTTTTTAAAAAAAAATTTTTTTTTTTTAATGCATATTCAGTTCTTGAGAGAGAAAGATGGAACATGAGCAGAGGAGGGGCAGAGAGGGGGATGCAGAATCTGAAGCAGGTTCCAGGCTCCGAGCTGTCAGCACAGAGCCTGATGCAAGGCTCGAACTCATGAACCATGAGCTCATGACCTGAGCCGAAGTCGGACACTTAACCGACTGGGCCACCCAGGCGTCCCTGTGGAGACTCTTAGTTGTGAGGTGGGGACACTGAGAATTTGTTTTGTGGACGGCGTAGGAGCTACTGGTGGCCCTGGAGCCTGGAGTAATGTAGGTGGGTTAATTCGTGCACGTCTTCATACCCCAAACCTGGGGCACAGGCGGCAGTGTGGCTGCTCTGTCAGACCATGTGAGAATTGTCCCGTGAGCCCGAGGAGGGAGCAACTCATCCCAACCCGAAGTCAGGACAGGTTTCCCAGAAGCGCCTGCCAGGACTCAGGCAGCCAGGGAGGCTCGTGTCTGCAGGCGGCAGCCCCCCGGGAAACTAAAGTGGGCCTTTCAAGGAGCCTGACGTCCATCTTGGCCTTCCATCCACCGCTCCCAACCCCCCCCCCTTTTTTTTTTTTGCCAGGTAGCTAATCCAGATGGTGACTTCCGACTCACGATTGTCAACTCCTCTGTGCTCGATCGGCCCAGGGCCCTGGTCCTCCTGCCGCAAGACGGGTAAGTGTGGCCCCGGGGGAAGTCAGCGTATGTTCAGATGCTGCAGCAGATTCTCGGGGAAACGCAAACGGCTGGACACAAACTCGTTTCTGACGCTTGTGGTTGAAATAATCTGCTCACTTGGAGTTTCAAAACCAGAGCTCCGTCGTCTGGTCCGGTAACTCCGCCCACTTCCGTTCACAAGCATCAGAGCCTCTGCATCCAAATGTCTCACGTCCGCGCGGTGTGTCTCCAACGAAAGGTATTAATGAAGGAAAGTGTCTCCGTCAGACATAGTCAGGCCTGGTTGGATATTGTAAAGACCTTTACCTTGAGTTTGAGGCATGATGCAAACCTTTGATTCCTTCCATCTCTTTCCTGTGCCCCACCCCCAACTCCCAGCGTGGGTGGGTTTTCTTACTAATAATTTGTCTGCACCTGGGAAATGCAATGGTACCTTTTATTCATTGCTTAACTTAAGGAAACACAGCTAAAAGGAAGTGCTGGATTAGGTTTTCAATTTTTCTAATATTTGTGATGGAGAATTAGATCTGTTTTTTTTTTTAAGATAAATAAATATGTATGTGCTTGATTAAAAACATTACGAGAAGTTTTTGAAATGAAAAATAGTAGCTTCCTCCTTTTTCACTCTTAACCCTTCTTGCTCACGCTTCCTAGGGGTCACCATGATTACTGGTTTCTCGTGTATCTTTCAGAATTCTCTTTTACCCGTAAACACACGTACACGCTCACGCGTCAACCAGAATCATAGGCTGTTTGCTGTTCTGCACGTTTTAAAAACATTTAATGGGGCTTGAAGATGATGTTTTCACGTGAGCACTTGTAGAGTTTTCAGGCCTCATAATACTCCTTTGTGTATACCACGGTCTGTCACTTTCTCTGTAGGTTGACATTTTGGTGTGTATTCATACATATACACCTAAAAGTGTGTGTGTAGCTGTATGCATATAACACATATACAAGTCCATATACATATACGCAAATATATGTGCTAGGAAGAACAATGCTGTGACGAACATCTTTGTACATTGTCGTTGCATAACTCGATTATACCCGTAGGTAATTTCCAGTAAAGGAGTTTCTGGGTCAAGAAGTTAAGTGGTCTTAAGTATCACAATTACGGATTATAATAATGATGCTGAACTAACCGGCCTTATGGTCGTCCATGGCCTTCGTACGTCTTTCGGGGTAGCGTCTGACCCCCTCTTTCCCCAGGTGTGATGTGACGTGGGTTCTTTCCCGGTTTTGACCAGGGTGATGTTCTGGACGGACTGGGGGGAGCTGAAGCCTGGAATCTATCGGAGCAACATGGATGGTTCGGCCGTGCTTCGCCTCGTGTCTGAGGACGTGAAGTGGCCCAACGGCATCTCCGTGGATGAGCAGTGGGTCTACTGGACAGACGCCTACCTGGACTGCATCGAGCGGGTCACCTTTGATGGCCGGCAGCGCTCCGTCATCCTGGACAACCTCCCCCACCCGTACGCCATCGCCGTCTTTAAGGTGGGGCCCCCTCTGCTCCCAGCTTGGGCAGTCCGTCAGAGCTGGCGAAGAGCCGCTCTCGTTTCTGCAGGGATGCCGGCCTGGCTTCTAGAAAACCGGCTCATTTCGGACTTGGAGTTTCCTTTAGCGCATGCGGAGGCATGTGCAGAGTTGCCAGGGGGCCAGGCTGCTCACTGTTCACGTTTCAAAAGATTAAAGGTTGAGGTTGTTTCACGGAAAGATCCCCATTGCCCTTTAGTGCCGGTAGTTTGGGCCTCGTGTCCTCCTCTCTTGTGAGGCGTGTCCGGCCCCTGCCCCGGTGGCTTCTCATGAGCTCCGCACCACCTGTGTTGCCTGTCACTTCTGCTTTGACTCTAGAAAACAGGATGGCTGGTTCTTTGCGACACTGGGACGCAGATTTCGAACCGAAGGGTTGGGCTGCGGTCTGGGCTCGGGCTGTGGGCGGAGGTTTGGATAAAGCCTTACGTTTCAGTGGAATCTCAACGAGGCTGGTCATTCACCGGTGAATGTTTGGCATCCCCCACACGGGCGAACCCCCGTTCTCATGGACGGCCCTGAACGGGAGACCAAGGGGCCGCGCTAACGGGCGGAGGTTTTCTTTTCTAGAATGAAATCTACTGGGATGACTGGTCACAGCTCAGCATCTTCCGGGCTTCCAAATACACCGGCTCTCAGGTGGAGGTTCTGGCGAGCCAGCTCACGGGGCTGATGGACATGAAGATTTTCTACAAGGGGAAAACAACGGGTAAGCGGCGTCCCCTGCTTCGTCTCTCTCTCTCTCTCTCTCTCTCTCTCTCTCTCTCTCTCTCTCTCTGTCTTGTCTCTCGTGGATCTCTAGAGAGGGGCTGCGTGTGGGCCGTCTCTGCTCAGGCGGGATCTGGCAGCCCGCGTCTTTATTGTCACGACAACATGCACATTATTTAATTTCTTCCTAATGACATCTTAATTTCTTTTCCAACGGTACACAAACAGCTGGAAGACAGCATGGTTCTGCCTGCCTCGCATGCGGTGCTTGGTGGGTAATTATACCCTCCTCCCCTGCCCTTGGCCCCTGACTGATTGGTGGTGTGGCTTCCCAGCCGGCTCTTAATCCCCGTTTGGCAGCCTTACAGGGCCCAGCGCCGTGCGGGGTGTGCAGACAGTCGCGGCCTCCCGGCGGGAGTCCCGTCTTGTTCTCTGGTTGTCCTTATATGATGCTTTACTGAATGCGTCCCTCCTGCAACTCGTAAGCCCCATGAAGAAGGAGATTGTGTCTTTTTTTTTTTTTTTTTCCTGTCCTCAACGGTTTTGCCACTGCCTAGCCCTCCGGAGGGCTCAGTATTTGATGAAAGAGGTCATGGAAAGGGAGGGAGACAGTAGTTGTCTTAAAGATTTTCCGGGGAGGCTTCGAGACCCGCTCCCGTGCCTGGGACCCGCCGGTCCTGGAGCCCGAGACCCTTCCACGGAAAGCCTCCTTCCTTATTTCCTCCCCTTTCCGTCCGTCTGCCACCCGTACTGTTGGCGCTCCAGGAGAGCGAGCAGAATGCTCCGGGAAGAATAGTCCCTTTAAGAAGCACCCTGTTTATCTCAGCAGGATTAAATAGCATCCCGGGTCTGCTGACTCTCCTTTATTGACAAACTGCTAGGTTTCCTGGTTTGAACTAGAATGTTGACATTGTTTGATGGGTTTTGGCTGGCCCGGCGCTGAGAGAAGACTGTCAGAGGGAAATAATACGGTTATAGATACTGTTGTTATTTGGGGGAGACCAGTGAAGAGAGCCTTGAGAACACCCTCAGAGAACCGTAAAGAATGCTGGAAACGTGAAGTCTGTATTCTTGCCATGTCTTTGCGACTGACCCGTGGCGTGCGCGGGGGCGGTATCGTGATTCATGGGAACATAGATGAGGAACGACGTCGCCGATGTGAATTCGCTCTCTCCAAGGTGCCTCGCCGGTGTCGGAGCGGGGCTTTTGTGCCACTTGCGCCGCAGAACGGAGGGGCCCCTCTCTTCTCGGAGGCGGCGCCTTGTTTTAAAACAGGGAGGGATGAAGGGCTCCTGCTTCCCAGCATCAGGGGCTGAAACTCGGGGCCATTGTCTGATGGACGACCCCCACCCCTGCTGACGGGCCTCGCTAGCGAGCCGTCAGCGTTCCTCTGGGTCAGTGCTCGGTCCAGAAAGCAAGTCTTCCTTTCGACAAGCGCTCATAAGTGTGTGTGTGGTGAGCGCACGGCAGTGTTCAGATGAACTGGTGACCCCGGGGCCGCCCCCTCCCCAGGCTCGGCTGGTCGTTGCTTCATTCCAGCCGACCTGCAGTCGCAGCCGGGTCCTGGTGTGGAGGGTGGGGGGGGGTGCTGGGGGAGCGACTCTGCGGTCTAAGCCTGTGCACAGGTGGTCTCCTGCGGCTGTGTATCCAGGCCTGTGAGCCTCCCCTTAGCGTGGTTTCCCCTTCGTGCCTCAGCGAGCCCCCGTCATTTAAACCATCCAGAGTGATTCTGGGAGTCTGCCTGGGGTCTGGACGGAGGAGATGTGTGCTGGTGGGTAGCACACACAGCCTCAAGACCGGGGACTGTCTTCTCTTTGGTCCTTCCTCCGTTTGCCTTTGGGATTCCTTTTTCCTTCTTTAGGGTCTTTGCAGCCGACGTCCTGCCCACAGACACAGGGCCAGAGAAGCCAGCCTGTGGTCTCTCAGACGGGCTAGTTTGGGTTAACGGAAAGCTGTTGAAATGGCCTCTGGCGGCCAGCACTGCCTGTATGCAGCAGGCGCCTCTTGGCCTTGAACTTGCTTGCTCTAACCGGCCTGCAGTTTTGGACCCTGTTTTGCACATTTGTGACCTCCTGGTGCTCATCGATCTTTATTATTTTTGCTGTCGGCTCCTAACACACGTAGGACTATTAGCCAAGGGTAAAATAATAATAGAGATAATAACTTACATTTATTAAGGATTTCTGTGTCATAAGCAACCACACTAACATGCTTTGTGGGCTTGAAGGACCTCAGTTAACCTTCCCCAAATCCTGTGTGCTGTGAATATTTCCATTTTGTAGACGAGAACGTGAAAGTCAGGTTCATGTTTCTACATCGTACGTGTAGTTAAGTAGTAAGAATTTGCTCCGCGGCCTGATTCACTTCCAAGCTTGATTTCAACCAAGTGGCTCTGCTCCCTCTGTCATCTGTTGTTGGAACAGCAGTGCCCACATAAGGACAGTGAGAGGGAAGTACTGGTAGTTTTTTTTTTAATTTTAAAAAATTTTTTATTTATTTTGAGAGAGAGAGAGACAGACAGAGCATGAGCAGGGGAGGAGCAGATAGAGAGGGAGACACAGAATCCGAAGCAGGCTCCAGGCTCTGAGCTGTCAGCACAGGGCCCGATGTGGGGCTTGAACTCCCAAACCGTGAGATCATGACCTGAGCCGAAGTCGGACGCTTAACCGACTGAGCCCCCCAGGCGCCCCTGGAAGTACTCGATGTGGATTGATTCTTGTTTGTGATACAAATGTTGTTCACTCAGAACATTTGTCCATTTGGGTTATTTGGTTAGAAACAGACACCTGTCTTGATTTTCATACCTGATTGATTTTTATGTAGTGTTACTGGAATTTACTCTTCATAAAGAGTGCTTTTTCTTTCAAGAGCTTACTTTACAAGGCTGTTGAGTTTTCAGTTGATTTTGCGATGGATTAAAGTTCTTTGGAGCTCTTGGAACGGTCCTTCAGATCCTCCGTAAGCTATGGCTTTTAAATACCTACAGTGAGGGCAAATACTTACTCTCTGGAGTAGATTTGATTTTGATAATTGCCTAACGTATAGATAATTCAGCAAGATAATAGCCTTTCTGTCTCCTAAACTGGTTCTGGAGGAATTTTCCAAAGAGGAAATCGGAATATGTTCTGAATCTGCCCAGCGAAGGCATCCCGAGGCTGCTTGGTCTTGAAGGGGACGTCTTTGGAGATGATGGCTGCTCTTTGTCCACTCTTTACAGCAGACTGAGAGTCTTCATGCTGTCTGCCTTGCCCGTGCAAGACTGCGGCCTCCTGGGTGAAGAGTCTGCGGCTGTCTTCTGGAGAATTCTGCTGCTCTTCCGTGCTCTCCCGGGTTCCCTGTGATGTACGGTGGCTCTGTAGCACCCCATATGCTCCTGCCCAGCCTACCTCTTGGGGTCAGTGACTCGGGCTGCTTGGTTTGGGGTTTGCCTCTGGACACTGCCTCTCAGACTATATACATCTCTGTCTAGAACCCCATTTCTGGGGCGCCTGGGTGGCTCCGTCGGTTAAGCCACTGACTTCGGCTCAGGTCATGATCTCGAAGTTTATGAGTTCGAGCCCCGCATCGGGCTCTGTGCTGACAACTCAGAGGCTGGAGCCTGCTTCCGATTCTGTGACTCCCTCTCTCCCTGCTCACGCTGTCTCTCAAAAATGAATAAACGTTAAAAAAAAATTTAGAGCCCCACTTTGGGTCTGGTGCTTCTGGCCCTTGCTTCTTCAGGCAGGAACATTTGCTCCACACGGAAGATGTTGGTCGTGTTATTTCACAGGCGTAGCCCATGTGAAAACAGCCTCCTGTCCTTGGGTGTTTTTTTCAGTATTCTGTTACTGTTCCATCTCTTGGAACGCTGACTGCTGTGTCGTCCTTTGAATACAAAGAGCGCGTTCCCGATCCTTTTGGAGCTGTTTTTATTCCCGGCAGCTCCGCGTTCCTCCCTCTGCCCTAGGGCGTGTGTATTTCGAAAAAGGAAAGGTCTCTGTTCATGGAACAGATCAGGGCGGTTATTCTGCTGTGGAAACTGCGGCGGACCAGCCGTCGCTGAATCGAACGTTTCCTGATCGGGGGGTGGGGGGGGGGCGAGGATGAACCGATACACAAGGCCCAGTTGTTAAGGGAGGGCTGGCGCTCCCCAGCGTCACCAGCCCCGAGTTTATTTTCACTTGGGTATTTATCCACATTCTGAGGATGGTGTACGTACAAGGCATGTCTCCTACCACAAGTTCTCAGCAGGCAAACTGTATTTTGCTATATTAAACTTTACAAAGGCATTCTGAACCTCCCCACACGACCTGACTGCGGTCCCGACTCAAGGACAAAGGCTGCGCTCGAAGCCTTTGGTTCCCAAAACACCGCTCAAGGCCACTGGCTCTCAACAGGAAACTACCTTCAGAGTGGGCTAAATATTTGTAGAGCGCTTTCGAGTGTTTTATCATATGGATTCCCCTCTGTGAATGTGTGTATTTCATGCATTTGGTAATGCTTCGTACTCTCCGGTCCTTAGCATTGAAGCAACGCTGTTGCTGTATCATTGTGACTTTTACTTTTATGTGGATGCCGGTTACACGCCGATGAATTGCCAACACGTCCAGGGCTTCTGAGCGTAGTATCACCCGTATGCTGTGAGCCCTGTTTTCCCGCCTCCAGGTCAGTATAGGCAATGACGTGGCTAAAATCTTCCCGCACGGACACAGACTACCGGCTGTGATGGTGGTGGGTTTCTCTGTCCGTGAGGCGGCACGGCTGAAGAACCGTCCTCTGCAGAGTTTTATGAGAGTGTTTCTGTGTATTTCCCCCAAGTTCGGTGATGAGCAGTCACAGCCAAAAAGAACCCACGTGCATTTCATAATTTACATGGCTCTTATGTTGCTTCGTGGTTGTATCATGTTTCCAGCTTCACCGAGTGGTGTTCGCATCCTCTCCTCTCCTTCCCGGAAGGACGTGGAGGGTAGGAACGTCCCTTTTCCATCATCGTTCATCCACAAAGCTGCTTTCTCCAGAATGCGGTGAAGGATTTTGTGGACTTCTATCTGGCGCTCTGTGTGGAAAGCTGAACCAGGGAAGAGATTGGAAATGTGGCTAGACCGACATTAACTAGTCCTGGTGTGGACCTAGCGCATGACAGAAAGCACCGAGGCCGGCGAGCGCTGTGGTCGGCTCTTTATTCAGCTGGGCCGCAGCACTCGCGCGCAGAGGGACCGAGAAGCCGAGCCCCGGTGTCTGTCCGGGCCCGGTCATTACTCAGGCGTATGTTCTAATTAAGGGCTTTTGGGCCAAAGGAGCAGAAACCCACTCAAGCGAACTCAAGTAAAAAGTGCTCGTGAAAGCATAGAGGGAGATTGTAAGGAACCCCAAGAGAGGAAAGAGAGGCGAGCCTTGGGGGGACAGGTGCAGGGAATGGTAACGCCACCGCTTCCGTCTCCCCGCCGCCGCGGGGCCCCGGCGTGGTCCTTGCCCTCCCCTCTGGAAGTCCGCCGTATCCTCCCGACTGCCTCTCGGGGGTCTGTTTCTGCACAGCTTGACCCCGCCTCCCCTCTGACGCCCAGGCTGTGTGACTTCTCCCGGCTCGGGCTCCCCGGTGACTCTCTTGTTTTTCCATCTCTCCAATGCCACTCTCCCGGGAGGGACAGCGGATGCCCGGCGTGGTGCCAGGCCCCGCGGCGGCCCGGCCCCGGGCAGAGGCTGTTGGCGAGGTCGGAGCTCCCGCGCTCGCGCCTTCCCCTTTCTCTTGTTCTGAGCTTCCCGCCGTCGGGTCCGTACAACGAGGAGGCTGCGTCCGTGTCAGTCCCCCGTTCGGTGCTTACTAACCCGGCTGCGGCCGCCACTTGTCTTCTCTCCAGGAAGCAACGCCTGTGTGCCCAGGCCGTGCAGCCTGCTCTGCCTGCCCAGGGCCAACGGCAGTAAGAGCTGCCGGTGTCCGACGGCGTGTCCAGCAGTGTCCTCCCGTCCGGGGACCTGGTGTGCGAGTGCCCGCAGGGCTATCAGCGGGAGAACAACACCTGCGTCAAAGAAGGTGTGTCCCTACTTCTTTTCTTCCCTCCGCCCTCCTTCCCTCCCCCCTCCCCTCCCCCTCCCCCTTCTTCCCCCCTCCCCCCTCCCCGTGCTGTCTGTTCCCCACGTTGTTGGGTCATTGAAGATGCCGCAGGTGAGAATAAAATCCGCTAGATATGTGCAGACATCCCGGCTCAGGGTCTGAGACCTGTGGTACTTCAGTCCTCATTGGGAGTCCCCTCTTTGTCACCTTCTGCCTCTTTTTTCTTCTTTCTTTTTTTTAATATTTTTAACGTTTTTTTTTTTTTTTTTTGAGAGAGAGAAAGAGAGACAGCATGAGAGACAGCCTGGTCAGAGAGAGAGGCAGACACAGAATCTGAAGCAGGCTCCAGGCTCCAAGCTGTCAGCACAGAGCCCGACACGGGGCTCAACCCCATGGACCGCGAGATCTTGACCTGAGCTGAAGTCAGACACCCAACTGACTGAGCCACCCAGGCGCCCTTCCTTCTACTCTTAAAAATTTTTTTTAGGTTTTTTACTTATTTTGAGATAGAGAAAGAGAGAAAGCGAGTGGGGGAGGGGCAGAGAGACGGAGAGAGAAGAGAGTGAGAATTCCAAGCAGGCTCTTCACTGTCAGTGCAGAGCCCAATGCGGGACTCAAACTCCCGGACTGTGAGATTATGACCTAAGCTGAACTCAGACGCTTAAACAACTGAGCCACTCAGGCGCCCAAGCCTCTTTTTTTTTTAGGTGCTTATGTATTTTTTGAGGCGGGGGAGGAGCAGAGAGAGAGGGAGACAGACTCTGAAGCAGGCTCCATGCTGACAGCATACAGCCCAGGTTGGGGCTCGAACCCACAAACAGATCATGACCTGAGCCGAAGTAGATGCTCAACCGACTGAGCCACCCAGGCGCCCCTCCTTCTGCCTCTTCCCCCTCTTCATCTGACCCCCACATCTGGGTTCTCAGCCTCTGCTTCCTCTAAGTTGGACTAAATCTCTGACTTGGAGAAAGGACCGGTGGGACCCCTTCACAGCTCACCCGGGCTCACCAGCAGCTCTTCCCCACGCCCTGCCCCTCCAACACTAGCCCAGAAACGTCCAGAACACTCAGAATGACGTTGCTGAGGGCTTTGAGGCTTTACCTCACGCCATGACCAACTGGCTGTAGCAGCCTCGTCCACTTTTCCTTTGAATGTGAATACATAGATTCTAAAATTTTTCCTCTAAAGACCTATCTTCCTCTTTCTTTCCTGTCTAATTTGTCCCCTTACCACCTCTGCAGTCCTGGCCCCAGTGAGGGGAAACCTCTGGAAGGCGGCCCTGCCTGGAAGTGTCCAAATCCCTGATTTTTCCATTCCCAAGGTTATATTTGCTTTGTAATCACGACCTCCCTCCTCATGGCCGCCTCTTAGTCCCGGGCAGCGGAACACACAGAACGGCCCTGGGGTCCCTCTTCCATAAAAAATACAAATGAAGGTGTGCCTGTGTGACTCAGTCGGTTAAGCATCTGACTCTTGGTTCCGGCTCAGGTCATGATCTCTAGGTTCGTGAGTTCGAGTCCCGCATCGGGCTCTGCGCTCATAGCATGGAGCCTGCTTGGGGTTCTCTCTCTCCCCCTCTCTCTCTGCCCCTACCTTCCTCACGCCCTCTCTCTAAAAATAAATAAATACACTTAAAAAAAAAAAGAAATATAAATGGAAAAAAGATGACCCTTCTCAGACACAGGAGGTTCTCTCTCAGGCTGGGGACATCCTCCTAAAGCTGTCTTAGAAAGAAAGAAAGTTAACACTAAGTTAACCAAGAGGAGAAGGAAAGGCTTTTCTGTATTTTCCATTAGAATGCCTTTGGTTATCCAAACAAGAGGCCAGTCATCGTGTGTTCTTGACTTAGTTTACCAATGCATTTGTTTTTTCCTGTGTGTCAGGGGTAGAAAAAGATCCTCAGAGTATTATGTACCCTTTGGTACCTACTTGGGTGAAAAATTGAAGATCTATGAATATACATAGTAGTATACACAAAACACATATGGCTATACGCATTTTGACTGTGTTTTCATACTGTGTAGACATGGTATACACAGTATTTTATCATGATGATGGCTGGTATCTACCCACTGGACCCAACCTGCACCATCGCTGTCCTTTTTCATTCTCGTAACCATCCCAGTGCCTCTCTAGCCAGCCTCTTGTCCCTTAATTGTAATTGAAAGCAGAAATGAGGAGGCCTCTATCTTAATGCAGGTGAGCTTGGCACCCCTCTCTCTCCCCCTTTACCTTTTAAGGCATGTTATTTGAGGAAGAGAAATGGAAACTCAAAAGACAGCCTTGCGATCCAGCAGTAAGAATAATATTGGTTTCGTTTCCTCTCTGCCTACCGCCGCCGGCCAGAGAACACCTGTCTCCGGAACCAGTACCGCTGCAGCAACGGGAACTGTATCAACAGCATTTGGTGGTGTGACTTTGACAACGACTGTGGTGACATGAGCGACGAGAGGAACTGCCGTGAGTCTTCCGGCTCGGCCGGGCAGCTGGGATGTTACACGTTTGCGGTTCCTCGCGAGGCTGGTCAGCTCCTCCCAGTGGGGGCCTGCCGTCTAGGGTGCTGGCTGGTGGCCCCTCGTGATCGGCGATGCCCGTTCAGGCTGATGGGGCTTGGAGGACAGAGAAGAACATGTCTCCACCCCCACTTCGATGTAGGTTGTTATTTAAAACCCAGCCCCCACAGGTGAGGGAACTGCTCATTGCTAGGGGGTGACCAAGAAGCATCGCGTGGCTGAAACCGAGCTGTTCGGGGGGTCGGGCCACTGGGGGTGTAACTGTGGCCCTACCACTGTGATAAAGCTGTTGACCAGGTGACATTCCTTGATCCGCAAATTCAATGTTCAGCCTTTTCAGAGATGGGAAACCTTTACTTTGTATGCCACTCCAGTCAGCGGGTACCAGCTGCCCGCCAGGCTCCAGAGCGGTCGTCCTAATTGGTGGATGATGGCTGGTTTGGCTTGAGATGTGGGGCCGTTGATAGGCGTGCATGGAAACATCATCTTTGGAGAGTGTACTTTCTAAGGGCAACGACTAAAACACGTGATTCTGTTCAGCAGGGTTTAAAGACAAACAACCGACTGTCTATCGCGGGTAACCCATTTTCCGCCAGGTTTTAATTTTTAAGAGCTTCAGCAGCTTTGCCCTCTGACAGTGAGTAACATGTTCATACATTCACTCAGCAAGTATCTGTGGAGGACTCCTTTGTCCTAGGCTAACTAGACCTAGAACTTGGCCCCGGGGATATCAGGAGATGGGGTGGATGTGGAGCTTACAGTCTGTAGGGGAGTTGGGTCCCCTACAACTCCTAGGCTGGCTCTAGACAGGTAGAGTAGAGCCACAGCGTGCTATAACGGGAGGCACTTATACATCCAGGAAGAGCCCACGAGTCAACCTTGGGTAGGTATTTATGGAGAGCCCCAAAGACGGGTGGGTAGAGCCAAGCAGAGGGGGAGGGAACATCGTGCGAGGCAGGAGAACAGCATGTATGGAAGCCCAGAGGTCAGAGGGCACGGCGCGGGGCGTCGGCGATAGGAGTGGAGAGTCGGCCTGGCCGTGGTCCCCAGAGCAGCAAGTGCCTATGGGCTTTATTCAGATGAGCAGTTGGGAACCATGGAAATAACATGATAAGATTTTTGTCTTCGGAAAGATGAGGACTGGGAAGAATGCTTTGGAGCCGAGGCAGACCAGGAGCAGGGAAGCCGGAAACCAGTCCAAAGGCTTCACTTTCAAATATTTCCGCATCGGAGACCCAGAAGCTCATTTAGCGTTTTGTCCTATAAGAACAGGTCAACGGATGCCCCCTGGCTCCATAGACTCACCTGGCTTCTGGCGGACATGCTTAGCCGGCCATCCGTGGAGTCCGTGCCAGGTTCCCATGCCCTTCTGTCTAGAAAGTAACTTTAGAAGCAGTCAATTCACTGACAAAACTACGTCCTGCCCTTGCCGGCTTATCGGAGGTTTTTTACTAAGCCTTTTCTGGATGATATTTTTCCTTGGTTTCAGTGGCCGCCATTCACACCCAGGGGGAAGAGCTTACGGAATGGCAGATTTGGGAAAACATTAGGCTGTCCGTGTTTTTTCTTTTCTTTTCCACCAGTGTCTCAGGAAGCTGTGGTGTCTGGGGGGGAAGAGCCAAAGCCCCTTAAACGCAGTAAACATGAACAACCGTGGCGCCTACCCTGGAAAGGACTTTATTACATAATGGGGCGGGACGAGATGCTTCTCACAATCCACATGTTGCGTGAAGATTGCTGAGAGGATTAGGCTTGGCGGAAGCAGAGAGATTTAGACTAGACGACGCTGTGTCCAGTCACTGGGGTTCTATCCTGGGCTTTGGTGTCTACTAGATGGATAAGCCGGGATCTCGTGTTGGTTCAGCGTTAGGAGAGAAAGACCCCCACCCTCCGTGTTCAGGACCGACGCCCCTCCCGCCCAGCCCATGAGCTCTGCGCTGGCCTCACAGGCTTCCAGAGAGTTCCCGCTTCTCCTCTAGGTCAAGTAGGCAGCTGGCTCTGAACCCGCCCTGCTTTGGTGTCATCTTCAGCTGGGATTGACCTTCCCGGGACCGTGGGACTGACTTGCGCCTCCGCTCCCCCTCCATTCATTCCACTTGGCCCAAGTCCTGACTAGTCAGATGTGGCCGAGGGGAGGGGCGCCAGGGGACCCAAGAGCGGGGTGCTGGTCTGTGCCTGCACGAACGGCTCCCTTCTCGAGGAGGAGGACAGCTGTACTTATCCCCACGGTGGAGGCGCCCCGGCCGCGGGCAGGGCTGCAGGAAAGGGGCAGGCCGTGGCTGGGCGCTGCTGTCTGGGAAGTTCAACGCAGCATTCCCGTCAGCTGCCAGGGAAGGGAAGGGGTGTGGCGGGGGGGGGGCGTCTTGTCAGTTCATCTCCCTCCTGCGCGCACACGCTCCCGTGCTGGGTAGCTGTCAGGCACTCTGGGTTTTGACATGAATCCCCTGCAGCCTTGTCATTTTTGCATTCATCCTCTGCCTCCCATCATGAGCTCAATTACAGAGAAGAAATGGAGCCTCAAATAAGAGCTGCCGGGGATGTCTAACCGCCGCGCTGGCTTCTCATTTCGCGGCACACCCCCACCCTCCACCCCAGGACTCTGTTCCGTCACAGCCTACCTTATGTGTCAGCTGCTCCCGAGAGCAGCCTTCCTCCCAGAGCCTTCCCTTGAGGGTCTTTGACTGGGGTCAAGGGACTGTGCTCCCCTTCAAATAATTTGTTGAGAGGAGGGATGGACTCCCCTTCTGTACCCATCCTGATGCAGTAGGGCAAAGGAAGGACAAGGAAGAGACGGTGACATTTGTTGGGAGCCTCTTCTGTTTTACAGCCTATCCAATGGGCTCTGGTCCCAAACCTGCTTTCTTATTTACCTTCGTAAGCCTGCCCCACTGTAGGTGTCCTACAATCTCCACATTCCAACGGAGACCACGGAGGAGGCAGGGACGGGTAGGGTTCGTAAGTAAGTGGCGGATAACAGAGCTGAGAGATCCGTATCTAGTCTTTCTGTCATCACAGCTCTTGGCCCCATTCCCTTCTCCTCCTGCTGTGCAGGAGACGGGCTCAAGGAGGCTAAAGCTAATTGCTCGAGGCAGAGGCAGAGCCAGGACCTGAAGCCTAACAACAGGGACCACGTGCCCGCTGCAGACTCCTTGCCCAACACTCCCTTGTGTCATTGAGACGAGGAGGCGCTCGATTTTCTTGTGTGAAATCAGGCTTCTTCATGGTGGTTTTCCTAGCTGAAGGTATTTCTGCCGCTTACTTAGGAAGACCCCTCCGGGCCGGAGCGGATCGTAGGAGGTAGTCTCCCTTCCAGGCGGATGGTGGTTTCCACTTTCCCAGCCCGGTTCCCGTCCGGAAGCCGGCCACGGGAAGATCTGCTCCTATCTCCCTCGGTTGTAAATTTCAGATTCTCATGCGATTTGGTTTTTGTTTCGTTTTGTCTCTGTTGCCGTAATGAAAGTCTGCTTCTTTCTTCTTTCTTTGTTTTTTTTTGTTTGTTTTTGTTTTTGTTTTTGTTTTTTTTGGTTTTCCAGGGGAATGTTTGTGTTTGGTGGGGGGAATTAATTGATCCTAACGAGTATGGTGTCTCTCCCATTTTAGCTACTACCATTTGTGACCTGGACACCCAGTTCCGCTGCCAGGAGTCCGGGACCTGCATCCCCCTCTCCTACAAATGCGACCTTGAGGATGACTGTGGAGACAATAGCGATGAAAGTCACTGTGGTAAGGGGACATGGTGTCCAGGAGCCCCCTTCCTGAGCGGGGTGACACCCTTGCTCACTGGGTTGCTGGGGGTTGCAGATTTCTTTCTTTCTTTTTTCTTCCTTCCTTCCTTTCTTTCTTCCTCTTTCTTTCTTTCTTTCTTTCTTTCTTTCTTTCTTTCTTTCTTTCTTTTCTTTCTTGTTTATTTATTTATTTTGAGAGAGAAAGAGAGTGTGTGTGGACAAGGTAGGGGCAGAGAGAGAGAGGGGGGACGCAGAATCCCAAGCAGGCTCTGCGCCATCAACACAGAGCCCAGAGTGGCGCCCGAACTCGCGAACCGTGAGATCACATGACCTGAGCTGAGATCAAGAGTCGGATGCTTCACCGACTGCGCCGCCCAGGCGCCCTGGCGGGGGGTTTCTGTAGAGCATCGCTGCCCTCCCGCTGCAAGACCGCCAGGGTAGGAATGATTCATTCAGAAACGGAGCCTGCCGTATCTTGCAGAGGGGCCGTGAGCATGAGTGGGATCGTGAGGAAGATGTCTGAATGAATTTGGTGGTCCCGAACAGCTGTATGTGGCACAGACGTGGCCCGCACATCTGGGCGGCTGTGAGATCAGCCTCCCGGACACACAGATCTATACCTTCGTGGACATTTTCTCAAAGCACTCTAATTCTGTAAACTCTGTTAGAAACCCAGCAGATGGTACAAACATTGAACATCTGTTTCCCGAATGGAAATTTTTACATGTAGAAAAAGTAGTGTGTCGGAATCGCAAGGAGCAATAAGGAATTCTCTAGTTCAAGTCCTTTCGGTTTCCAATTTAACGACCGAAGCGATGTGTTCCAGGTGACACTGTTAGTTTGTGTCAGAGTAGGAACCCGGAGCCTCGTTTCCCACTCCTGCTGCTGCTGCCCAGCACGGCCCTGCCCGGTTCACGAGGCCTGTCTTCGTGAATGGCTCTGGTACCCAACTCAGCGTTGCTGACTGCAAGGAAGAAGCGTGACACGGTGCGCAGAGTGCACCAGCTTGGAGGGATCCTGACCGCGAGAGGGAAGTGAGAACGGAGGCCAGACGCTGACCCCAGACAGCATGACGAGTTGGTGTGGCCGTGCCGTCTCTCTCTACCCGCCCACGGGGCAGGTCCGGTCAGGCTATTACAGACGGGGCCTGCTTTTTTCACCAGCAGGCAGTTTGACTCCAGGGACTGAAATGAGGGGAGGAGGGGGAAATGGTCCTGGCCTGGCTCTCTGAGGAGTTCTGTGGGGGGATCACATCATTTTCCCTCATCTTTGTAAAAATAGAAGGTTCTGGAAAGCAGTCTTTGGGATGCAGTGCTCTTCTCCCTGCATTTCTCCCATCTCCTCGGCGCCCGCAGAGGGGTGAAGGGCACAGCTTGGTAGGAAGCCGACCCCAGTGGTGTCACTCACTGGGCACACGGTTGACCATTGCATGCCCAGATTCTCCCTCCACGAGCCCGTCATGCTAGTGCCTCCCGAATCCATCCCAGGGTCTCAGTCACTGATGTCCTCAGGGCCGTGTCCTCTTCACAAGGCTCCTCGTTAATATTTGAGTCCCAACTTCATCCTCAACTTGTCTCCTGAATGAGGCAACTCAGGCAGTCACCCAGGGCCCCAGACTTGGCTACCCCTGTTTTCATATAATCTTTTTTTTTTCTAATGTTTATTTAGTTTTAAAAGAGACAGAGAGACAGAGCGCGAGCAGAGGAGAGGCAGAGAGAAAGAGGGAGACACAGAATCCAAAGCAGGTTCCAGGCTCTGAGCTGTCAGCACAGAGCCCGACGCGGGGCTTGAGCTCATGAACCGCGAGATCATGACCTGAGCCGAAGTCGGACGCTCAACTGGCTGAGCCACCCAGGCGCCCCACATAGAATTTTAAAAATTCCATTTGAGGGGCATGTGGGTGGCCCAGTCAGTTGAGCGTCCGACTCTTGGTTTCAACTCAGGTCATGATCTCACGGTTCGTGGGTTCAAGCCGCAAGTCGGGCTCCGTGCCGACAGCTCAGAGCCTGCTAGGGATTCTGTCTCTCCCTCTCTCTCTACCCGTTCCCTGCTTGCTCACTCTGTCTCTCTCAAAATAAATAAACTTAAAAAAAAATTTTTTTTTTTTTCAAATTCCATTTGAAAGTTCTGTTTTAAAGGATAGTCCCAGGGCCTGTAAATGGTGTTGCCGGGGAAGCCTGCTTGCAAATCTTGGTCAGGCTGCACGGGTCCATTTGCCTCAGGACCCTGCCTTTCTAGAGATAGCCCACCAGCCAGCACCCCTGGAGCTCTGCCCACAGGAAGCCCCCAGTTTCCTGTGTTTCAGGAGCTCTGCACTGATAACACTTGCCCCAACCTGAGCATCGCGTATCCTTCAGCCCACTTGGAGTTTTCATACCCCCTTTTCTGAAACCAAGATAAATGGAGAACGCTGTTCCTGCCCCGAGGCAACGGTGGCACGAGTATCTCAGGACACGTGTACCCCGTTTGCAGCGCGCTGGGTGGACTTCACCCTCAGCGACCTTGCAGATCCCTGGTTCGAGTCCATGCTCTGTCTGGATGATCAGGGGTCGGGCAGATGACGGATCGTAGGAGCCAACCTCACCTCCTCACCGCCAACCCTGAGGAGCTCTGACGCCGGAACAGAATTAGCGCGAGGCTTTGCCCTCACGGCTCCGTGTCTGTGGTCTCACCTGCAGAAACGCACCAGTGCCGGAGCGACGAGTACAACTGCAGCTCGGGCATGTGCATCCGCTCCTCCTGGGTGTGCGACGGGGACAACGACTGCAGAGACTGGTCCGATGAAGCCAACTGCTCAGGTCAGTATCTCCTGCCCTCCCGGGAGGGCGTGCGTCTGTCGGCCTCACAGCCCTGCGCGCTCATAGACTCTAGGCTCCGAGAAATGGACCTTGGCCAGCAGCCAGCTGGGGGCTTCTCAGAGAGCTGGGCTGTGATGAGCTTGTGCCAGCAGGGAAACCAACATCCTGCTTTCTCCAGGGAGAAGCTCTCTAGAGTTGGTTCACATTCTGGCTCAAGCTTTTTTCTTCATGACCAGTAATACAGAGTTGACGGACTGGCCCCTCATCTGGGGACCATAGATGGGGTAGCACTGAACTAACTCTTGTTTTTGAATTTTGTTTTTTAATGTTTATTTAGTTTTGAGAAAGAGAGAGAAAGAATGTGAATGGGGGAGGGCAGAGAGAGAGAGAAAGAGAGAGAGAGAGAGAGGGAGACACAGAATCCGAAGCAGGCTCCAGGCTCTGAGCTGTCAGCACAGAGCCCGATGTGGGCTCAAACTCTTGAACTGTGAGATCGTGACCTGAGCCAAAGTCAGACGCTCAACCGACTGAACCCCCCAAGGGCCCCGAGCTCGGGTCTTTGAATGGGGAGCATCAGAGAGTTCCCCAGCAGTGAAAGTCTAATGTGTGTTCGCACCCGTTTTGGGTAAGATTTCTTGGAAAATACAGTTGGAAGCAGCGTGAGGATGAGAGAGAGGCTCGGTGGGGGGGGCGGAGGTAATGTTTGGGTTCTTCTGTTGAGTGATGGGTTTACTCCTGTTTAGTACTCTACTTTTTATGAAGGAGGGAATGAATGAGGCCCGTTTACATGATGGTGGAGCGGAGGAAAGCAAAGAATTGGGGAAGTTGTGGAGGGGAAACAAACCAAAAACTGATCCCACTACCTGAGGAGTACATTTTCTCTGCACCTTCTAGAAATCCTCACTCAGTTCTACCTTCCGGTCCCTCCAGTGATGGGGCCGACGGTGGTTTTGTGTAACCGTTTCACGGTGAGGGCAGATCTGCTTCTAGGCTTCGTTTTGCAGTTCATTGTTGCTACATCGGCTTGCCGTTCACCTCGGCGCCTTGGTGTGGATCAGGACTCCTGCGGCGGGGCTTCCAGGTCCCCTGTCTCAATCCCCCTCGCCCCCATGGCCCCACCAGTTCCTACACTGCCCAGCGTCTATCCGGGCGCTCGAAGCCTGCCGACCAGTGTGTCAAAGCAAATAAATGGAAGGCTGTGTTGTCAGATCCCGAATGTCGAGAGAAGTAACTGTGTCGTCATGCTTTAGTTTAGGTTTGGTTCCTTTGGGCAGGATTGACCTTTGGCTCCTTTGTATTCGCCCATTGCCCAGCACCCGGTAAGAGTGCCTGTTCCAGGAGCTTTTGTCGATTGGGTAATTAACATGGCTGCTTCTCCCATTCGTCTTTGTTTCGAGGTGACCTTAATGTGGCCTTAAGGAGTGCGTGGCTCTCCGCAAACGCCCTATCATCGCGCAGAATGACCTGTGATGTTACCAAATTCTGCCCCCTTGGAAACTTACCCTGAACTTGTCCTTTGTCTTTTCTGGTGTGATCTGTCAGCGTCTGAACCTCTGCTGCGGGGGTGGGGGGGGGTGGGAGTGGGGGGGGGCTGCAGGAAAACGCTTCTCTCCAAACATGAGCATGGCCCACAGAAGGAGGCAAAACCAAGGTCCATGAAGGAACTGCCGTCAGCCCGGGAGCCATGAGTGCTGTTTGGAAGCTGTGGGTTTGGGTGGATGATGGGTTAATAAATCAGAGGGGTGCACTTGGGCCTTTCAGTGTGTAAATTGCAAAATGACGTGTTAGTCCATTTCGTGTTTCAGCACCGTGTGCCGATCCTCCGGGGGGAAGTATCCACTCATTCCTGTGGGTGGGCTCGCCAGAGACTCCCGACTCTTCTCTCTGATTTCCTTCTGGCAGGGCGACTTGGGGAAAATGGAGAGTGCTCGCACCCCACCTGCTCCCCCGTTCCCGTGGCTGTTCTTCCAAACCTATTTAAAGACGATTCTCCTTCCCCGTCATCTCCGAATCGATGGCGGTCAGCTGCGAGCTCATTAGGATGTGTGGCACGTCACTTCATTTCCTCACCTAATAAATTAAGTCATGTGCAAAGCCGAGGAAAGTAGGTCAGGTCGACTGACTTCCTGTCGGCCTCAGCTTGGACGCAGGTCTTTGCTCTTTTCCTCCTTGCGTTTTGCTTTCCGTGGGACTGAGCGTTCTGTATTCCCTTCTCCCCACCTCCCCGAATGGAATTTCGAACTCGATTTCTCTTCTCTTAGTGGTTACGCTTAGATGTCTGGTGTGTCTTCGTAGTAACATCCGCCTCTCCTCGGAATGCCTGCACACGGTCCCAAGACTAAGAGACTCAGTAAATGCTTAGTATTTTAGTTTTACGTTTTAAAAATCCTAATATTAATCATGGCTATTATATTTTAGTAACCATTTACTATTACTTCTTGGATCTGAATTCTTCCTTCCGTGTTCATCCTTCTTCATTTCTTGCAGCAGGAGTCCATGAGTGGTAAACTCTTTTAAGCTTTTGTTTATATAAACGTGTCTTTATTTTGCTGCTCCCAATCCTGAATTCAGATGGATCTGGGTTTCTGGGTTTGTAGTAATTTTCTGTAAGTATCTTGAGGGAATCATTCTGTTTCCTTCTGGCCTCTTCTGTGTTGATTTGATCTGTTCTGTCCGAACAGCAATCAGATATTCTTTTCTCTCTTCTCTCTAGTTATCTCTAGGTTATTGTTGATTCGTTTGTTTTGTGGTTGGTATGTGGTTTCCCTTGCCTAGGTGTGGAATGGAATTATTTTCATTTGTCCTGCTCTTGGGGCTTGTTTTCCTTTTAGGATCTGAGGATTTGTTTGTCATCAGTTTTGGGGAATTATAGCCGTGATCTTTTCAGCTCTGTTTGCTACTTTCTCTGCTTTGGTCTTCAGCAGTTACTATCAACCATTTGTTGGACTATGCCCTTCTGTTGGTCATGGTTCCTGTTTTTGTATCTGCTGTCTCTTTATGACTCTCTATGACTCTTTATGATTGTGCTATGGTCTTGGTTACTTCCTCAGACTTCTCTTCCAATTCAACAATTCTCTTTTCAGCTGAATCTAATGGGCTATTTCATATATCCACTTAGCTATTTGTTTTCCCACTGAGCTATTTTTATATCCATGACTATATATACATTTTTTTAAGTTGACTTATTTTTGAGAGAGAGCAGGAGAGGGGCAGAGAGAGAGAGGACAGAGGATCCAAAGTGAGCTCTGTGCTGACAGCAGAGAGCCTGATGTGGGGCTCAAACTCATGATCCGTGAGATCACAACCTGAGCTGAAGTCAGATGCCTAATGGACTAAGCCACCTCCAGGCACTCCACGACTATAGTTTTTATATCTAGAATTTCTTTCTGGTTCCTTTCTTTATGCTTTATGTTATTACTTTTATGCCATTAATCATTGAAGTTGTATTGATATTCTCATTTGTTTCCCCTCATTCTCTTCCTGATAGTGCAGTGCTGTGTACTGAATGTGGCAGTGCTTCCCTACCATATTAATTCATTCATCTCTTCTGCCTCCCCCGTTGTATTTGGTTAATAATTTCGATCAGGCATTCTAGAGAGTCCTGCTGAGTCATACAAGATCTGTCCAAATCAGAGAGTAAGATGTATGATAATGGCCTCTGTTAGAAACCAGGATCCTCTAATTTCATGGTTATTTACCCCATTAGTCCATCTATTCTTACAGTCACAGTGAACCCTGCCGTGTGAAGGATTCCTATTTTTCTCCCCCAATTCTTTAATCTGTATGAAAGTCCATCTCTTCTAGCCTTGTAATAAAAAAAAAAAAGTATTAATCGAACATGTCTTATTTACCACACACTCAGTTTCAGGGAGCTAATAAGTTACTCAGAAGGTGGGAAAATTCAGAAAAAGAGAATGTGTTGAGGATTCCATGCATACCTGGCCACTTAAGTGAAATTATGCAAATTGATGAGTCTTTCTGAGCTCAGCTTCTGTGATAGGTTTTGGAGATCTCAGACATGCCTCCCAGAATGGTCATTTGGAAACTCCATTAGCACTCGAAATTGCTTTCAATTAAATGCGAAATGCATAGGCTGAGTAATAACAAGTAGATCAGTATGGTAATAAGCTCAGGCAACAGTATATTTTACGGAAGGAGGAAGGCTTTGCTGAGGAGCATTTTCGAGGGCTGTCAGACTTGGAAAGCCAACAGATCAAAAGTATTCCAGGCGGTGGCTGTTGACTGGGGCAAAAACTCATGTACCATGCTACTCCTTTTATCAGATAAGTATATTTAAACAAGATGTTTAATGGATTCCGTGTACCAAAGGTTGTAAACCGTTGAAACCTCCTGTCGACCTGTTTGCATGCTACACATATATCCTTGATCTTCAGAGAGATAGGAAGACAGCAGATAATGGACCACCACTTGTTTTAAACTGGTTTGAAAAATCAGGTTTTTGTATTTCAGACTACTGCCCAAAATAGCCTCAAATTCAATAGGAATTCTAGGGGGCATTGGACGCCAATTTTTCCAACCCTCGAGTAGCAATTGCCAACCGTCTTGATTGAATGAATAACTACGGTACACACTCCGTAACCCACTTTTGTCTGTTTCGCCTCCTCTGTTGCAAAGACGTCCTGTCCACGCAGCAAGTTCATCTATTTCGGTGTTATTATTTTATGTCGGTTGTGAAAAAGGCCAGGCCTGCCTTTCATTCAGCAACGAACGGGCACAAGCGGCTTTCTGTTTCGGTGGAGGAAGGGGAAATCTCATGGAGAAGGTGGTTAGTAGTGTTGGTTGAGTTCCAGGCACTTACTCTGCATCCGAACTAGTCTCTGACCAGGGCTTTGAGACGATTCTAAAGGACTTCCAGGTGGCCTCAGCCCACGTATGCAACGAGGGCTGTGCAGTTATAACAATCACTCTGTTTTACTTGCCTCTTTTTCAATGATTGTCGTGGACACCACGTGTTGTTGGCTGGTAGATGTCACTCCCAACTGTCGCGAAAGTTAGACAAGTCGGGGAGGTCCTGGGACCTTTCTTTGTGAGTCTAGATAAATCTTCTGTGCTCTTTGGGTCTGAGGTTTTCCACATCTGAAATTGGGTAGTTGATTTAGGGTTATAAAATCACAGCCCTTCAGAGCTTACGAGGGTCCTTACGTGTCAGTATAGATAATGAGATTGGGACCCCGAACAGTGGCTGGACCAGGTCTAGGGCCAGTCGTCTGAGCACACGCCACCTCTCTCGTCCCACACAGTCTGCATGAGTGAGTGGGTTTGTGTGACAAGATGAAGTAGCAAGACGGAGCAGGGGCGGCACAGGCGTGGGCTCCGATAGCCCTGGCGCCATGACTGAGTTGTCTTTGTGAACGAGGGCAAGTTTCTTCATCCCTCTAAGGCTGTTTCTCATCTGTAGATGAGGAGGAATAATCCTTATGTCATAGGTGGTTGTGAAAACAAATGGTTTATTTTTTTTACCGTGTACCTCTGCACTAGTGTAAGTGCATTTACAAATCCACAGAGCCAAGCAATTGCTTCATCACGGGGCTGCGCCCCACCTTCAGGGCGGCCCCAGGTGCCTAGCTCCCGGGCAGGGAGGAGCTCGGGTGCCTTATGACCCAGCGACCCAGCACAGTGTCTCTCCAGTCAGCCCCTTGGTGGTTGGTAGGGGAACGGCGGTGAGGGCGGCATTGACTCTTTCTCTCTCCCCTTCTGCCGACAGCCATCTACCACACCTGCGAGGCCTCCAACTTCCAGTGTCACAACGGGCACTGTATCCCCCAGCGGTGGGCGTGTGATGGCGACATGGATTGCCAGGACGGTTCTGATGAGGACCCAGTGAAGTGCGGTAAATGCAAACCCTTCAGCCTTCCCCAGTGTCTGCTGTTCAGGAAAAGAGGCAACAGATGGGGCGGGGATCGAAATACTGTTCTGCGGTGCCCGCTCTGACAACCAGAGGAGCCCTCCCAGGTTCCGTATGGCGTTGCGCAGGACGTAAAGGGGTGTGTGATACGGGCTTGGTTGTCAGGGAAGCCATTTTGCCTCGTTGCTTTTCCGTCACAACTTTGAAGCAAAGAAATGGAAACCGGTGAGCGTACCCAGAGTGCTAACTGCAGTCACCGAAGACAAGTTACCAGCGTTCTGCCAGAACTTAGCCAACAGTTTCTCTATAAATAGCGAAATATGGTCCTTTGGTAAAATGGCTCCCTGAAGGTAGAACCTTGTCAGCATAATTGATTTAGAAAAGAATTCTGAGGTTGACAGTTACCTTCTCAAAATAGCTACCACACAAACACAATATATAAAATCCTCTTTTGTACCAAATATCTTTAAGTTCTCTCTCCTTATCCTTTCTCTTTAATGTCTGTCAGAAGCAAATCCCCGTGTTTCTCCTCTGCTCTCAACATTCTGCTCACAGAATACTTCCACACTTCTTGGCCACCAAATGTGTGTTTTCCACAAGCAATTTCTTCCATATCAGCTGGCTGTCCCACGGTTGACTCATTCCTTCCACTGTCTTCCTCGGGATAGCGTGAGATGTCACAAAGGAAGGGGTTTGGTCCCCAACACTGCCCCCGACTTCCGAGGCCAGTCACAAGCCTCAGACTGTCACCCAAACTTCTGACTGACCAGCTCTAAATCCGTGTTCCCATGTCCCCTTCCTCGGGTTCATCGATTTGCTAGAATGGCTCACAGAATTCAGGGAAGCGCCTTTCCTAGTTTATTCTAAAAGGATAGCATGAACGTCCTGATGGAGGGTATGCGTAGGACAAAGCATGGGGAAGGGGTGTGGAGCTTCCGTGCCCTGTCCAGACCTGTCACTCCTCCAGCCTCTCTGCGCTCAGCAACCTGGCAGCTCTCCGAGCCCCATACTTTTGGGACGTGGATGGAGGCTTTGTGGCTTAGGCGTGACCGGTCATCAACTGTCTCTGTCCCTTCCTGGAGGGTGGGGGGTGGGGTTCAGACTTGCAAGCCTCTAATTTTGGCATGGTTTTTCTAGTGACTGGCCCCCATCCTAAAGCTATGCCGAGTCCATCCAGCGTTGCCCCATTGGAACAAAGGACACTCCTGTCACCTAGGAAATTATAAGGGTTTATGAGCTCTGTGCCGCTAACCAGGAGCAGAGACCTGTGCACCACCGTTCCAGATCTTCACGTCACATGCTCTGTTCCTCTCGCGCCACGATGTTAAACAAAGCTGTTTGTGAATATCCGTGTTTTTCTCTAGTTAGCATTTTCATGGACGATGCCTGTTCACTTTGTATTTCTCTGACTTGGTTTACTTAGTTGCTTCCTGGTCGGGCATTAGTGTGTTTTTAATTCTACGCCGTTATACGTAGTGAAATTACTCATTGCTTTGGAAATGAAGGTTTCATGTTTCTTGAAGGTACTTCGGTATGTTTTCTCAGTTGGGAATTGTTGGGTCAAGGGTTCCGATGTGTTCTCACGATCTCATTAAGTGTTGCCACGTCGCACTTCCAAGTTTTGATTACACCAAAAGCATCTTTATCAGTAACATAGTGTAAGTTTCCCCAAGTCTGCCTGAATCTTACATTTTATCTCGAGTCGTTTTCACTAATGTAATGAATGGGAGTTTGTCTCATGTAGTTTTAATTGTATACTTTTTTAAAAAAGCTTTATGCTTAGTGACATTAAATATTTCCCTGACTCATGGTATTCACTTACTATTTCTGTTGGATGTCCTTAGAATGATTTCCTAGGCATGGTGACTTTTTAGGGGATTAAAACACGTTTTCTTGCCTTACGCATGACCCTCCCGGAGCCGTTCTCCTAAGAGTTGGGTTTGCAGTGGCCCCGGACTCACGTGCCAGAACTTACGTTTAAGCTTAACATCTAGCGACAGCTCTGTGTTCAGGAGAAAGGGTTTCCTCACACTAAGAATTCTCTGCTCAGTGTAAAACCTAAGATTCTTAACATTTCTAGGATGGACTTTGTCCAAGGGGCTTTGGTTTAGAATTCCTGAAGAATTAAGATGGTGATTTATGAGAGGCTTTAAAAGACCAGGGTTTATAATCAGGATTCACTTCCTCCTCCTCCTCCTCCTTTTTTTTTTATTCACTGAAGCTTTTCTTGAAAATGTATGCTCAGGTTTTTGAGTCGAGAACACGTTTTCAAGATTCAAAATGGCAAAAAGGATCACGAGGTGAGGGGTAAACAGTTATCTCCCCATCTGCCAGGTTCTCCCCCTGTCCGCATGGGAAACGATGGTTGGAGACCCTTGTAGGATATTTTTATGCATATGTGCACAGTAAATATACTGTGTATTCTTGCTCTGTTTTACACAAGCAGTGTGCTGTGCATGTTTCGCTGCCTTGCTCTTTCTCACACAGCTGTGTATCCAGGACACGTTTGTACAGAGTGCTTCTTCAGTCCCTTCGTAATGGTTTTCAGTGTATTACAAAGCCTGTTGTTGCGAATAACCTGATAACCTTATACCTGCCAGATTTGTCACTTGTGTGGGTAGATGACGCTTTCACGATGGCATTGCTGGGTCAAGGTGTGCGTACGTTTGTAATCGGGACAGCCGCTACCCATCCCCCACTCTCCTTAGGGGTGGCGCGGGCTCGTCCGCCTCCACGATGGCCGTGCGTGCCTGCCTGTTTCCTGTCCGTCACTTCTCTCCGTTGTCCGATTGCATTTCAGAGAAGAAGTGCAACGGCTTCCGCTGCCCGAACGGCACCTGCATCCCCTCCAGCAAGCATTGTGACGGTCTGCGGGACTGCTCCGACGGCTCCGATGAGCAGCACTGCGGTGAGTCCCCTCCCCCCGGCAGCCGGTGGGGTGGGGGGGGGGGCGATTGCGGAAGGGGTCGTGACTTGGTGAACGTTGTTGCTTTTTCACATATGTTTGGGAATCGACGCATTGTTTTGAACGGAACAGTTAGTTCTCCTCCTGTCCTGTTGCTGATATTCGCTCGGGTACCACTTTTGGGCAGGGGACCCTTTTACCCCCATTTCCTTTAGACTCATAGAGGTTGTCTTGGGTCACTGGTGCACGTGTCTGAGGATGCGTTGCCTGGGTCCCTCCCTCCCCACCCCCAGACTGATGTAATTCGTCCGGAGCGTGGCCTGAACGTTGGGATATTTTTTGTTTTTATTTATTTTTGAGACGGAGAGACAAAGAAACAGAGAACGAGTTGGGGGAGGGACAGAGAGAGACACACAGAATCTCAAGCGGGCTCCAGGCTCTGAGCTGTCAGCACAGAGTCTGATGTAGGGCTCGAACTCACAAACCGCGAGATCATGACCTGAGCCGAAGTCAGATTGCCTAACCCACTGAGCCACCCGGGCGCCCTCTGAGCATGGAGACCTTTCAAAAGTGCCTCGGGGGTTGCGATTTCAGGTTAAGAACTGATGTAACAGCGCGGGGTTGGCAGTCGGGCCCGGGGGTGGGGAGCCAGCCCGTCCTTGGCCCGTTCTATTAACTCGTGTTTTCTGTAAACACAGACACTCCTGCCTGTGTGCACCTGGTCTCCGGCTGCTTCCACGCAGCCGTAGCGGAGTGGAGTAGTTGTGCTAGAGCCCGTAAGACCAGCGGAACCTTGAGAGCTTGCCCCCTGGTTCTGTCGCTCCCCGTTCTCCAGGACACCAGAGCCAGTAGGGTGTGTGTGTCACATACGGAGAGATTTATTTTCAGGAGTCAGCTCATGGCAGTGATGCAGGACAGGCTGGTAGGCTGGAGACCCGGGGACAGGCTGATGTTGCAGTTCAAGTCCAAAGGCCGTCTCCTTGCTGTGTCCCGCGTGGCATTTTGTCTGCGCCCCCATCCCCGGTGTCTCTCTTTAGGAGGCCACCGTCCACCCTGGATCGGGGCCCCACCCGCATGAATTCACTTAACCTTAATGACCTCTTTAAAGGCAATTAAAAGGGGTCCTGTCTCCCAATACAGTTACACTGGGGATTAGGGCTTTAACACATGCGTTGTCGGGGGTACAATTCCGTCCATAACACTGGTCCTTTATAGAAAAAGTAGAGAGTCCGTATTCTTTTTTATTTATTTATTTTTAATGTGTATTTATTTTGGGGAGAGGGAGAGCAATTCAAGGGCAGGGCAGAGAGAGAGAGAGAGAGAGAGAGAGAGAGGAGACACAGAATCCGAAGCAGGCTCCAGGCTCTGAGCTGTCAGCGTGGAGCCCGACGCGGGGCTCGAACACACAGACACGAGATCATGACCTGAGCCGAAGTCGGCGCTCAAGCGACCGAGCCACCCAGGCGCCCTGAGAGTCCGTGTTCTGTGTGGTCATGAAGACCGCAAACGTTGATGTCAAACAGGCCTGGGTGTCCTTTTTGGCTCCACCCTCATTAACTGGGTGCTTTTGGCAAAACGTTTAACTTTTCCGTCCCCTCCGTCCTCAGTTGGAAAACAGGACGGTAAAATCTCTCACAACACTGTCTTTGGAGGTTAATGTCGTACTTCTGCGTCAGGCGCTCTCGCTCAGGCCTCCAGGGAACGGTGGCCCACGGGGCCGTTCCCTGAGTGCGCACGCCTTTGCGTCCGGGGGCACTTGCTCCGGGCCGCCGAGGGCCCCTCCCGCTCCGAGGGCTCACGGCCCTTCTCCCCGCCCCCCGGGCCCCTTCCAGAGCCCCTGTGCACGCGCTTCATGGACTTCGTCTGCAAGAACCGCCAGCAGTGCCTGTTCCACTCGATGGTGTGTGACGGGATCGTGCAGTGCCGCGACGGCTCGGACGAGGACGCCTCCTTCGCAGGATGCCGTGAGTGGGGCGGACGGGGAGGGCATTTGCTCTTTCCTCTTGTTTCCACGTGGGGGCGCTACTCGAACGCGTCGGCGTGGCGGTAACCTGGCACCTCTCGGAGGAGGACATTTGCTCTTTCCTCTCGTTTCCACGTGGGGGCGCTACTCCGAACGCGTCGGCGTGGCGGTAACCTGGAACCTTGGTCCTTGTCTAGCCCAAGACCCTGAGTTCCACAAGGTGTGCGACGAGTTCAGTTTCCAGTGCCAGAACGGAGTGTGCATCAGCCTGATCTGGAAGTGTGACGGCATGGACGACTGCGGCGACTACTCCGACGAGGCCAACTGCGGTGAGACCCCGGCCCTTCGGCCTCCCGTCCCTGCCCTCCGCGTCTCGACTGTGGTTAGGGAGGCCGCGCTCAACACACTGCCGCGCAGGCTCTGCCTTCTCGGCTCTAGTTCCTGCCAGCGCGTGAGCGAGCCTCCGTGTAAGGAATCGAGTCTCGAAGTGGCAGCCTGCCCCCCCCAGTAGGCGGCGTGAGGGGGGGGTGTTTATTCCCGTTCCTTTTCTTTCCCCAGCTGGGAAGTTCACATTATGTCTAAGGAATACGGTAGAGGAATTACGGTATATATTTTGGAGTATGCTTCCCTCTCCCCACGAAAAGTTACAGATCTCACAGTTTTTTTCTTTTTAAGTCTAAATTCCAGTTAGTTTACATGAAGTGTCGTCTTGGCTTCAGGAGTAGAACCCAGCAATTCGTCTCTTACAGGTGACACCCAGTGCTCATCCCGACAAGTGCCCTCCTAACGCCCATCACCCATTTGGCCTATCCCCCCACTTCCCCTCCAGCAGCCCTCAGCGGGTTCTCTGTAGTTAAGAGTCGCTTATGGTTTGCCCCCCCTCTCTGTTTCTATCTTATTTTTCCTTCCCTTCCCCTGTGTTCATCTGTCGTGTTTCTTAAGTTCCACATATGAGCGAACAGATTCCACAGCTGAATAGAGTCATTGTCCCTGTTGGGGGATCGTCAGTAGTCAAGTCATCCCTTTGGCGAAGTGTCAAGAAGCGGGGTATTGTTCGGGAGACACAGAAGCCTCGCTCAGAGAAGCAGGGGCCGGGATCCAGGGAGCTGGGCTTCTGCGTGTGGATACGGGTGTTTCGTGCCGCCCGCCGCGTCCGGTCGGGTCGTGCAGGCTGCCCCCCGGTGCAGGGCCAGTGACTGACGGTGTGGCTTGTCTCCCCCAGAAAACCCCACGGAGGCCCCAAACTGCTCCCGATACTTCCAGTTCCAGTGCGAGAACGGCCACTGCATCCCCAACAGGTGGAAGTGTGATGGCGAGAACGACTGTGAGGACTGGTCCGACGAGAAGGACTGTGGAGGTGAGGGTCCCGCGGCGGCCCCCGGCCAGGGCTCACCAGCACGCCGCCCGTCTCTGCGCAGAGTGCAGTTTTGTGTCCTCACGGCCGGGCGTCTTGGTGATGGAGTTGGGGGGTTGCGTAATAACTCTCTGAGCTCTTTTCCGTCCCCTCCCTCTCTGAAAACCAGCGCGGCTGGTTTCTCCTGTGTCTAGGCATTTTGCAGGCCTCGGAAAGCGCTCTTGAGCCCGGCCGCTGCGGGCGTGGCCTGCGGACCGGCCTGGCGTCCGCATCTGCTTGGGGCTTGTTAGAGGCGCGGTGTCTGACCCCGCCCCGGGCTTCCTTTCTGAGTCAGAATCCGCATTTTAACAAGACCTCCTGATGATGCGTGGGCCTCACTATGCCTGAGAAGCGCTGGCGTGGAACACAGGCTCCTTACTCCACTCTCTGGTGTTCGCATGTCTGGACGAGGTCTCGGGGGGTGCCGCAGTTGAGTTTTCGCCAGAACAGCGTTTAGCCTCGGCAGGATGAATTCTCTCACCCTATCGGTGGGTTCAGAGCAAAAGCACTGAGCCCCTCCTGAGCAAGAGCAAACTCATTCAAATACTAGCCCAAAGCAAACACAATAGGATCGGTGTATCTGCCCCAAGAAAGGGAAAAGATCGCAGTCTATTCTGATCCCCCCCGTTATAAATGATTCTTAGAAGAGCTGCTATTCAGAGCCATGCCTGACGCTGGCCTCCCTACGCCGGTGCAGCTAAAACTGGGACCTCCACGCTAAGCGCGGGACGCACTGTGGTCTGAGATCACGGCTTCCTGTAACACTCTGGCTTTTCTGGCTCGCTTGTGTTTTGCTCAGATTTGCACATCCTTCCCTCCCCTACTCCCGGGCCCTCCACGTGTCTGCCCAACTACTACCGCTGCAGCAGTGGGGCGTGCGTGATGGACAGCTGGGTGTGTGATGGGTACCGAGACTGTGCAGACGGCTCGGACGAGGAAGCCTGCCCCTCGCCTGGTGAGTGCCGGCCCCGCCCTCTCCTGTGGCACCTGCTTCTGTGGAGTACACCCTCGGGGGTACGCCCTGGGCGCAGCGTCTCCGGGCTCAGTGTCCCCTGCCTTCTGGGATCCTGCACTCGGTAGCCAGGCTGCTGCTCACTTCCAGAGCAGGGAGACCCGTGGAACTCAAAAGCGGAGTGTCTCTTCTCCTATAACTGCCTTTTGATCTTCCTGCACGAAGAGGCCAGCCACCCTGCTTTCCACCCTGGCTGCGGCCGGGCCACCTTTGCTTCCTTCTCCGCAGGAAATTACAACAGGAATTACAGGGGAAGTGTTTGTGTGTGTGTTACACTCCCAGAGGGGAGAGTCCGGTTTTCCTGCCTGCTCGCTGGCGGCCCTCCTCCTAAAGGAGGGTGAGCACTGCCATCTAGTGGCCGAACACAGAGAGGCATCTGAACGTGTGGGCAGTAACCATATGGCTGGAGGCAGGGGGGGCGGGGGGGGGCAGGGGGGTGGGGGGGTGGGGGTGGGGGTTAAACCCTGAGACCCCTGTCTAGTGCGTGCCCTTGACTGAAGGAAAGACAGAGGTAAGGGTGCTGTGTTCTTTCCTCAGCGGGATTCTATCGCCAACTCGGTTTATAATGAGAGAATGGACAGTTGCTCGCTGTGCTTCGCAAATCCTTTTCCTAGCCGACTTCTAGGTCAACACTCATTTTCCTCCTTCAAGGCTCCATCCATCCCATTGCCTCACTGTTTAACATGGTCAGTGGTTTCCTCTTGTCCTGAAGATAGATCCCAGCCCTCGAGTCCTGTTTCCAAGGCCCTTCCTTGCCCGCCATTGCTTGGCGCTTCTGCCAAGCCGGGTTCCTCCTCCTCCTCCTCTCTGGACAAACCCGTTTCTTCTCTGCCGATATTCCTTCAGCGGGGTTTCTGCCTCACCAGAGACCTCCGTCCTCCGTGACCTTGTCCTCCTCCTCCTTCCCCCCTCCGTGAAACCCACCGTCCATCATAGCAAACGGAGGCGTGGATTTTGTGGCCAAAAGAGACCTTGTTGTGTCCTCGGTACTTATCAAAGAACGTATGGAACAAAGACCGCCTGTAAGGGAAATCACTCGGGGGGTTTGTAAAAACGACAGCGCTCGGATTGCTGCGTGGAGCTCAGGAGCTCCCCGTGTGACCTGTAGGTTCTCTGAAGTTTGCGATTCCTGCTTGGAATGAGTACACCGTCATTTTCCATCTCGAGCCCACCACCGTGGGGCTTTCACCGAGTCCTGTAATCGATACAACGCAGGTCTCTTTTCCAGTCTTTCGTTTACCCGCTGTCCTTTCGATCCTGGCTACGATCCGTCACGTGCTGCTCCCTGGCCATTCACGTGCGGGAATCTTTCCTCTCCAAGCGATTCTGCGTACCTTGTATTTTGGGATCGTGCTGTGTACCCCTTGGAATCCCCACTTTGCCTGTTACAGTAATAGGCACATAGTTAGTGTCCTAAAAATGTTTCTCCAAACAAATTGTAAAGAAAGAAATTCCTTTTTAATCTCTGTCCTTGGCCCCCAAGCCCTAGCTCTCTGGTTAGTGTCTCTATTCTCCTTTTCTCAAAATTGTCTTTCGGTTGTTGAAGCTCTGAGCTTATTAACAGCTCATTAACAGACCCTAGCAAATTCTGGTGAATCCAGTGAGCAGCTTCCTCTTTGGATTTTCCATTCCGCTTCTGTGATTTCTGTTGTATGGACGTCATCAGCGCAGATTGAATTCAGCTTGTCTCCAGCTCTCGGATCTGGCTTTTTCATGGCGCGTCCTAACCGGTCTCTGGGTGTTGTCTCCCTCCCCTTGTCAGTTCACCTTCCGAGAGGCCGCATATCGAGACATGATCTTGTCCTCCCCAGTTTGGAACCTTCTGGCGGCCCCCTCCTTGTCCAAGCATTAGTGCTGCGATGTGCCTTGGCCTGACTTTCTAGCCTCATTTTATTTTACCGCTTTTGCTCGTGCACCATGTTTTCACAGAGTGGTTCTGGGGGGAGGAGAGGTCCCCTTGAAAATCCAGCTAAAACCGTGGAATGAGCACAATATCCCAAAGTTCGTGACTGGTTTTTGTGGTTGTGTTTGGTAGCTCAGGGTATTGCGTGGATGTTGGCTACGCTTTCTCCCGCTCCGTAACCTTGGAGGGTACCTCTTCCCAGGGTCACTGCGTCAGTGATTTCTCAGCCCCAGCATTTCTCTGGGCGGGTTTTCCCTTCGAATAGCCCAGATTTGCCAGGCCCGCTGCCTGCCCCTCCCCTGGGCCTTCACCACCCTCCTTGGGATTCCCTTTGCCTTTCTTCTGGTTTGCTTTTCTCGCTTCACTCCCTTGTGTTGTTGGAGCACACCCTCTGGCAGTTTTGCCTGGTGCATGTGGCGGCGCAGTGGCCAAGGACACGGAGAGGACAGCCATCAACGTGTATGTCTCCCGAGTTTGCTCCCTGGGTTCGTGCCTGTTGCCCTCAATGCCTGGGCCACAGGTGTCTTGCGGGAGATGGTTTCTCCATCCTAAGGACTTGTTTGACTTCTCTCATGTTGGAGCCCCTATTTTCTGTATCTCAGATTTCTCCCCTCCACCCCCCCCCCCGCCATGTTTTTCCAGTTTAATCCCATTTTTCAGGAGAGCACATTTTCCAGAAGGTTCTCGAGAAAGGGAACGCGGGAGGGATCACTGAGGTCTTGCTCATCTGCAAGTGTTTCTCTTCCGTCTTCAGATGTGGTTGATGGTTGTTGGTCTGGGGTGGGAATTTTAGGCTGTGGGTAGTTCTCCTTCAGAATTTGGAAGGCGGTGTTCCGCTACCGTTGAGCCGCTCTTGGGAAATCCAAAGCCATTTTGATCTTGATCTTTGGCGTGTCATGTTTTTTTGACTCTCTGGAAGCTTGTAGGGTACTCCCTCTGGCTGCAGTGTGTGGAAATTTCACAACAATGTGCTTCGATGTGGGTCCCTTTCCATGCAGTGTGGTGGATGGACCCTGCTGGGCTCTTTTATTCTGGAAGTTTATGTATTTGAGTTTGGGGAGTTTTCCTTGAAATATTCCATTAGTAGTATTTTCTTTTCTGTTTTCTCTTTCTTCTGGGAACTCGTGTCATTCATGCATTGGATCTACTGTCGCGGTCCTCTTTTCTATTTTTTGTAAAATTTCTTTATCTCTTTTTTTTTTCTATTTTCTGGAAGATTCACCCTATCTTTCAGCTCTACTACTGAGTTTTCCATTTCAGTTACCATGGTTTTAATTTTAAGAGATTTAAAATTTCCAGTACTATTCCTTTTTCATGGTATCTTGTCCGTTTTCGTGCAGACATCTCTGGTCTTTCATTCTGAGAGTATTAAGGATATTTATTTTTTGAAGTTTTCTTCTTACAAAATCTATTTCCTCCAAATTTTCTTTCTTAGGGGGGAGCGGGGTCTGTGCTGGTTTCTGTCTTTCCTGTCAAAAGTTCTCCCCAGATAATCCTGGGTTGTTTGCTTGTATTTATTTATTTATTTTTATTTTTATTCATTTTTGAGAGAGAGAGAGAGAGAGCGAGAGAGAGCGAGCATGAGCTGGGGAGGGGCAGAGAGAGAGGGAGACACAGAATCCGAAGCAGGCTCCAGGCTCTGAGCTGTCAGCACAGAGCCCGATGCGGGGCTCAAACCCACAGACCATGAGATCATGACCTGAGCCGAGGTCGGACGCTCAACCGACTGCGCCACCCAGGCGCCCCTGTTTGCTTATATTTAAGGCTGAAGACAAAAGCGCTGCTCACAGACTCCCTGCATACTGGTAGACTCATCAGCTTTGAGTTTCATGGTTGGGCTCTTTGCTGGGGAACTCTTTATCCGGGTTCCTTGAGGGTTTGTCCCCGAGGCCGGTCAGTTTCCCTGGAGGAGATTTTTACAGTAATCTGCTGCCTAGAGAGCAAAGACATCACTGCCAGGGCTTATGAGGAAGGGGACCAGATCCTCACATTCAGCCGTCTGTGTGTCCCCCTCTTCTTCAGCACAATATTCTTGCTCTTAGGTAGGCCTGCCTAAGCAGCCCTTTTCCCCTCCACATTACAATCCCCCGGTCTTCTGTGGGAGTGCCGTCCAGGCTGATGGTCTCGTGGGGCCGGGAGGAGCAGGGGACGTAGGGAATCTTCAGTCTGCTCTCTTATTGTCTTTCTCCCTCTTCTCTCCCGGTTCTGAGATAAGATCTCCCAGCTTTCTGAAGATTCTGTGATATCGATCTTCTGGGTTCCTTGCTTTCTCCTGTGACAGCTTAGATGGTGTCCAGCCTCCTCCAGTCTTTTGAGTCACTTAACTGCTATCTGTCTACATCCAGCTTTCAAAATTAGATGCCCGCGGCTGGCCCATCTGCCTTCCTCATCCCGAGCGCACCTCTGTCTCCAGGGCCCCATCATAATTCCCAAAGCACTGTCATTTCCTAAATTTCCTCATGCATCGAGCGGGTTGCTCTTGCTGACCGGGTCCCTCAGTGCTGAAAAGCGAATTAAAAAACAAAAACAAAAACCTCTTCTTTCAGCAAATGTCACTGCCGCCTCTACTCCCACGCAGCGCGGGCGCTGCGACCGATTTGAATTCGAGTGCCGCCAACCAAAGAAGTGTATCCCCAACTGGAGGCGCTGCGATGGCCACCGGGATTGCCAGGACGGCCAGGACGAGGCCAACTGTCGTGAGTAGTCTCGGAGGAATTCACTGCTTGGGGAGAACTAATGCAAGGGCAGGAGACCCCGTTCCTCGTGCCTCGTTCCTCAGGATAACCTCGTGATTCGGGCAGTCCCTCCCTTTGAGAGAGAGGAAAATTAGCTTCGGAGAAGGTCACCTGGTCAGTACCAGACCGGGATGTGTGTTCGGGTTTCTTTATTTTTTATGTATTTATTTATTTTTGGACAAGGCTGTGACCTTTTCGTCATGCTGCTTTCGAGGCGCCTATGTGGTGGAATGTTCTGAAATAACCGAGAGACGCTAACTAGGGAGCAGTGTCAAGTTCATCCGGACCTTAGGGACGCTGAAAGAACAGGGCCGATCGATCCCACACTCCCCCAAATGATAGCAGCCCCATTTCCACCAAATAAACAACCACACAGTAAGACGAACGCTGAAAATAATTAACGGAGAAATGCGGCAGGACCTTCCTCCTGTGTGAGATTAATTCGTTAATTGGTATTCTTTTTTTTTAAAGTTTACTTATTTGAAAGAAAGAGGGTGCTGGCGCATGTCGAGGAGGGGGGTGGTGGAAGGGCAGAGAGAGAGGGAGAGAGAGAATCCCAAGCAGGCTCCGCACTGTCCGCACAGAGCCCGACGCGGGGCTCGATCCCGTGAACGGTGAGATCATGACCTGAGCCAAAAATCAAGGGTTGGACACTCAACCAGCTGAGCCACCCAGGCGCCCCTAGTTGGTGTTCTTTAAATAAGTTTCTTTAACTTGTCCCAAATCAGCCTTATTCATAAGGACGATGCCCAGTTAAGGGCCTTAAAATAACAATGTGTTTCACCTCCAATTTTCCTCAGTCCATTAATCTGAGAACCCTGTCAAGAAAGGAAATGAGGGGCTCCTGGGTGGCTCAGTTAGTTAAGCGTCTGACACTTGGTTTCAGCTCAGCTCATGATCTCATGGTTCGTGGGTTTGAGCCCCGTGTCAGGCTTTACGCTGGCGGTGCGGAACCTGCTTGGGATTCTCTCTTTCCCTGTCTCTGCCCCTCCCTTGCTCATGCTCTCTCTCTCTCTCAAAATAAATAAACTTAAAAAAAAAAAAAAAAAGGAAAGAAGATTAGTATGGCATGATTCTTCTCAGAAAAGCCGGCCCCTGAAGGCTACTGCATTCTGTTCTAAGTTCTTATTAGTCATTGGTTTAATTATCAGTTTAGGAATCTTCAGAGATTAGTAACAACTGTATTCTCAGTTTCCGAAACCCGCGTTTTGCCACTTTAAAAACATTGAGACGTGTTTCACAAAGAAACCTCACACATCCACCAGCTTCACAGCCAGCTGCTGTTCGATTCTATTTTACCACGTGGAATAATTCTGTGGTGGGGGTCTCGGCATTTTCTAAAACAGCGCCTTTCCGAGGGTTTCTCCCTGTCCGTTCTATAGGAAATGACCCCTGCCCGTTGTTCTGTTAGAATTCCTCTCTTTATGTCTCCTTGCAGTTTTTAGTCACTGTCTAAAATGCCGGAGGTGTTTGCTATTTCTCTTAGTAGGAAGTAAACTCTATGAGGATAGGTCCTCTGTGTTACACATCGCCATAGTCTTAGCATCTGAACAGTACCTGACTTACCGTAGGTCCTCCATGAATATTCACTGGATGGGTGAATGGTTGGGTGGATGGGTGGATAGATAGATGGACAGATGGGTGGGTGGATGGATAGATGGACTGATGGGTGGATAGATAGACGGATGGGTGGGTGGATAGATAGATGGACTGATGGGTGGATGGATAGATGGATGGATGGGTGGATGGATAGACGGAGGGGTAGATAGATGGGTGGGTGGGTGGATGGATAGATGGACTGATGGGCAGATGGATAGACGGATGGGTGGATGGATAGACGGACTGATGGGTGGATGGATAGATGGAGGGGTGGGTGGATGGATAGATGGACCGATGGGTGGATGGATAGACGGATGGGGGGATGGATAGACAGATGGATGAGTGGATGGATAGATGGACTGATGGGTGGATGGATTGATGGAGGGGTAGATGGATGGGTGGGTGAGTGGATGGATAGATGGACTGATGGGTGGATGGATAGATGGACCGATGGGTGGATGGATAGATGGATGGATGGGCGGATGGATAGACGGAGGGGTAGATGGATGGGTAGGTGAGTGGATGGATAGATGGAGGGGTAGATGAGTGGGTGGGTGGATGGATGGATGATGAGTAGACAGGTGGTGGGTGGGTAGGTGGATAATGGGTTGCTGGCTTAACTGGATGGGTCGTTAGGTGGGTGGATAGATGGAAGAATGAATTCCATCTGGAGTTTCTTACATTAGTGGGTCTCTAACAGTTTCTAAATGCTCTCATGCAGCTTTATTTGTACCAGGCCCCCCTTCCAACATCCCCAAAGCAAACCAGTTTCTGCTCAGCCTATAACAGAGCTCTATAATACAATTATTTTCCAGGAGATGGGGGCTTATAGTTTGTAAAAAGCCTCGCATTTCCTTTCTTTCATTGTGAATTACTCTAGGAGAGAGCTCTTTTACAAGTATATGTAGTTGCAGTCTCTACTTCCACACTAGAGACGTGCAGAGTCTTTCATTCTTCCTTCCCGCGAGCGCTCGCCGGTTGAGGATGGTCGTGACACCGTCCCACCCCGCCTCAGCCCCTGGATCTCTTCATCCTCAGCAACGTGTCTCTCCAGCCTCTACCCATTCCTGTGGCCGTCCCGGTTCTCTCGTGAGAACGTCATCTGGTTTTTCTACCTGCGTCTCAAAGTGTGGTTTTCAGAGGTGGATGGAGCGTTTCAGATAGGAAATGGCATTACTTGCTCCTGTTCTAGAACAGAAGTAGTCAAGCCTGGCCAGTTCTGGGGAATCACTGTGGAGCTCGTAAATGGCTGCATGCACTCGTTTGACTTCAAAGCCCTCGCTCTTCCTGAAGGCAGAATCCGGTTGTTACTGTCAAAGAGGCATCGCGGTGCCGTTGTGGAGGTGACCACTCCTCACCCCCCAGAGGCGTTTGTTTTCTAATGTTCATTCATTTTTGAGGAACGAGGGAGAGGGAGCGGGCTGGGGAGGAGCCGAGAGAGAGGCAGACACAGAATCCGAAGCAGGCTCCAGACTCCAAGTTGTCAGCACGGAGCCCAACTCGGGGCTCACACCCACAGACCGTGAGATCATGACCTGAGCCGAAGTCGGATGCGTAACCGACTGAGCCACCCAGGCACCCCCAGAGACGTATTTTGAATCAGAAGCTGATTAGTTCAGAGAATGCAGGCCCCTGTTCCTAAATAGGACGAACTGTTACCACAACGCGGCCCTCCCCTGTGTTGCAGCCACACACAGCACCTTGACCTGTATGAGCATGGAGTTCAAGTGTGAGGACGGCGAGGCCTGCATTGTGCTCTCCGAGCGCTGCGACGGCTTCCTGGACTGCTCAGACGAGAGTGACGAGAGGGCCTGCAGCGGTGAGTGCCACACCTTGGGGCCCCGGGCTCGACTTCAGTAATCCTCCCCACCCCCACTCCAGCGGGAAGCCTTGGGAGCCTGTCCTCAGTCTGAGGACAACGTTTTTTGCCCAGTTTTGGAGCACCCGGTGAAGCGAGGCTTGTCCTGCCTCTGTTGTAGCTTGAACTCATGCTTGTGAGGGAAACACTGGTCTTGGATTTGTTTTCCTTGGATGTCCTGCCTCGTGTGGATGTACCACGCTCCCAGAAACCCGGATTTGTGGTGGGGGCGAACTCCGTCCTTCTGCATGGAACGCGTTTAGAAAGCATCCTAGCCCTTTTAGGCTGTCATAACAGACCACCACAGACCAAATGGCTTATAAACAACAGAAGCTTACTTCTCACAGCTCCGGAGGTGGGCAGCCCAAGATCCAAGCGCCCGTAGATTCCGTGTCTGGTGAGGGCTCGTTTCCTGGATCACAGACGGCCGTCTTCTCTGCGTCCTCACACGGGGGAAGACGTGAGGGAGCTCTCTGGGGTCGCGTTTATGAGGACACTATTTTCATTCATGAGGCCTCCATCCTTAGGACCTAAACACCTCCCAAAAGCCCCGTTTCTTAAACCATTATGTTGGGGAGTGATTTTTGGCTTATGAATTTGGGGCGACACAAACACTCAGTGTGTAGCAGTAATGGATCCTGCTATGACTTTGTCCCTGGACCTGTAGTGTTTTCTGTTGAGAAACAGCTTACCTCAGTGCAGACAAGGAGGCGAAATAGAACAAAAATGTCATGGCCGGATATATTTGGGAGACCCCGGGAGAGGCCGTATAGGAAGGTTTGAGCTCTTTTTCTGGAATGTCTTAAGATTGTGGCTTGACAATGTAGATCATGGTAGGTCTGCCTCAAAACCCAAAGACCTCTTGGGACCTTTGAAATCCAAGGATACCACGTTCCATCCCCTTTTCTCCATCTCTCTAGATGAACTAACCGTATACAAAGTACAGAATCTTCAGTGGACAGCTGACTTCGCTGGGAATGTAACTTTGACCTGGATCCGGCCCAAGAAAATGCCCTCCGCTTCTTGCGTCTACAACATCTACTACAGGTGGGTCCCGTCTCTGCCGTGGGAGAAGGAAACAGTGTCCTTAACCGCCGCCGGATGGTCCGTAAACTCGTGGGGCGTGCGCGGCGTGGCTCCCCGCTCACTGAGGCGGGCGTCCCAGCAACCCCACGCTGTTCGGACGTGACGGTGTCTTTATTCCTTTGGCCAGGGTGGTCGGAGAGGGCGTGTGGAAGACCGTGGAGACCCACAGCAATAAAACCAGCACGGTGTTGAAAGTCTTGAAGCCGGACACCACGTATCAGGTTAAAGTCCAGGTCCAGTGTCTGAGCAAGGTGCACAACACCAACGACTTCGTGACTCTGAGGACGCCGGAAGGATGTGCGTGTTACGGTTTGTTTTTATGGCGTGCACAAGACCTTAGGTGGGGTTTTCGGAGTTCCCCAAGCGCGCTCAGCAGCGTGGGAACGTAATTACGTGTGCCTCATACATGCGGAGGATTTGTGGCGAAGGGCTGTGGTGCCACCTGAGTGGGTGACCGGGTCGCCTCCTTATTATGTCCCGTCGTGTTTTTCTCCCTTAAGTTCATTTCAGATTGTGCCCAACCTTGCCTTCTTTTGCATTCCTTATCTTGTTCCTGTCCCTGCCTTCCGTCTCCAGGGATTTCCCAGCACTTGGGATTGTGAGATCATCATGGTGTAAGCACGAGGCACGTCAAAATTATCGAGGCTGCGTTTTAAAGAAATTTACCGAAACTCACACGTCCTAGAGCTTTCCCTGCTTCTTCCCCTTTCACGGTAGCTGACGCCGGTGGCCACGCGATTATTCCAGTGACCCCCTTTTCCCAAGGTTTCGTGAACTTTTCGTTTGCCAGTGCCCGCGCTTCCGTCTGGATTGCGGTTGCCGACATCAGTGTGAACTCACGTTGATCTTACTGTCCGTGCAGGCGCTCGCCTGTGACGTAGACGCAGATAGGTGTATTGAGGTGGGTTGGTGCACGCGTGCGTGTTTCCACGCTTTGTCAGCTGAGAGAAGGCCCAGACAGAGAGAGGACTCCGCAGTAGCAGCGAGCGCACCTGTCACTAAGACCTAGGTTTCTGTGCCATTCTTCAAAAAAGGAAGACCAGGGCTCCTTGAGGAAATGGTCGATTCCAGCACTAGGGCTGGGCAGTTGTGAGACGAGCCTGCAGAAGGCAAGGGTGTGTGTGTGTGTGTGTGTGTGTTACGACTTTGCTAAATGTACGTTCGTTCAGCAGAGCCCCGAAGTGCCAGCTGGGCAACAGAAGACCACAAAGGAAAATTGAAACAGAGAGGTTTATCACTCATAGGTTCCGGAGGAAGAACACAGCACACCCCGAGGGGCCACACAGGCAGGGGAAGGCAGAGAGAGTGGCAGGTCCTGGGCACATACCCCTTTTAGGGTTCATGGGTGCAGTACATTGGGGTACCTGCGCTCAGGCCACATTGGTCAATTCAAGCCAAAAAAAAAAGGGGTAAAGCTTGCTGGAGCACCCAAGGGGAAGGTCTGGGGAGGCGAGGGAGACCGTCGCTCACACGGGCTGCTGGGAAGTCGTATCGGGAACTCAGATTCGATTGTGTCTCTGCAGGCTGCTTTCTGGGCACGCGCTGGCGTGAGGAGCTAGCGTCAGTTTAAGACTAAACAAAACGGAAGCTCAGGGAGCAGGATGGCGCTGCTAAGGGAGGACCCTGGCTGAATTCTTGACGCCACAGAGCTGTCTTCGAAATTCCCCACTCATTCATTTTCTTTCTGCAGATAATTAGCTGGGCACCTAGTATTGCTCAGGCGTCACGTTAGACGTGGGAGCCACAGTCCTGCCCTCGGAGGGCTTGCCGGCCACCGACCGTTGATGAATATTCATTGTGTTGGTTTGCTGGGACTGCCATAACAAAGTAACGTGGACGGAGTGGCTTACACGACAGAGATTTATTTTCTCACAGTTCTCAAGGCCGGGGGTCCAAGATCAAGGTGCTAGCAGGGAATTTTCTTCTGAGGCGTGTCCATCCTTGGTTTATGGATTGTATCGTCTGCCTGTGTGTGTGTGTGTGTGTGTGTGTGTGTGTGTGTGTGTAGGGGGAGTGGGGGGCACCAGTTCAGCCCATCGTATCCATTGTTCTGGCTTATCCACATGGATAAATACTCTGCAGTCAGAACGAAGTTTGCCCAGAAAGCGTCGTAACTGGTTTTCACGTGTGGCTTCTCACTTGGCTCTTGAAGGCAGTCACAACAGAGAAGATCCAGAAATGTCTTGGCCGTGCCCGTGCTAAAGTAGTTCAAGAGCCTTCTTTGAAGGCGGTCCCATTCATTTGGGTACAGGAGTTCTGAGCTCTTAGAAAGTCTTTCTCGTCTGTGGTCATGCCCGTGGTGCTAGGGTTGTGCGAGACGCCCGGGCAGCGGGCGCCATGCTTGGCAATTAGGCTCTCAGCATCGAAGGCCCAGTGCCTGCAGGCGATTCTGTCCTGCGGCCCTTGTGAGCCGCACGCCCACTTCACGCTCGGCTCAGCCGTGATACCTGGTGTGCGGACCACATACCTCACGTTCCGGAAGAGAGGAAAGGTCTGTCAACGTGCGAAGGCCGAGCTCACGGCCTTTGCTGGTGGCTTCTGCCCAATGCTGGCTCAAGATCCTTTCCAGTCTTTGTTTCCAATCTCAGGGAGGTTCCTCCTGTTTACCGACACGCCAAAGGGCTTTAACTCTCCGTCGCCTCTCTTCCAGTGCCAGACGCCCCTCGCAATCTCCAGCTGTCACTCCACAGGGAGGAGGAAGGCGTGATCGTGGCCCACTGGACGCCCCCCGCCCACGCGCACGGCCTCATTCGAGAGTACATCGTAAGCACCTTCACGTGCGGGCGTGGAAACAGGAGATTCTGGGTCGGCCGGTGCAGAAGTGTGTTCTGTGTGACTAGCGCTTGATTTGGGGTCGCCCGGTAAAGAGGGGCCCGCCCATTAGAGCGTTACACCCCCTCCCTCACTTCCCTCTCTCCTCCCGCCTCCTTGTCAGGTATCAGGATGTCCCAGGCCACTGGGTACTTCCTGATCATTTTTTTTCTTCTCGCTTCAGGTGGAGTACAGCAGGAGTGCTTCCAAGATGTGGGCGTCCCAGAGGGCGACCAGTAACTTCACCGAAATAAAGAACTTACTGGTCAACGCCCCATACACCGTCAGAGTGAGTGCTAGCCCCCCTCTCGGCCCTCCGGGCAGCCGTGGGGCGTGCGGGCCGCGGGCTCACCGTTATGGAGACCACTTCGGTGGTCTGCAAACTACCCACCCCTTGCTCTGGGAGGCCACCATTTTTTTCAGCCTCTTAAACCAGGGCCCCAGAGACCTTGAAATCAGACTTCCCTCAGATAACCGAGAGTTTATGGTCAACGCAGCTTTGCCTGCTCTTCACCCAGGTTGTCCGCTCCCGCTCCCACACTTCCGCACCTACCGCCTTTCTGCCGATCCTCGGCTGCCCGGTGGTGCCGAGTTACCATCACGGGCATTTATAAGCCGGTATGGTGGGGAGTCTTAAGCAACGTATTATGAATGCCTTTAGAGAAGAGAGAGATCTGGTGCAGAGCGTGTTTGTTGGGACCCGTGAGTGCTCACGCAGACGCCATGCCCCCGATTGTCTTCTCATTACCCTTTTTCATCGGTGTGTCCAGCTGGGCCCACACGGCCACACGCACACCCACCCCCCCTGCCCTTCAGAAGAACCTTGACGTCCGCCAGTCCACACGGATGCCATCATGTCCGTGCTGTCACAGCCCCCTTTGCCCAGTTCCTCTCATTAGCCCCGTTCCGGTCGCCGGGACGCAGCTCCCTCTGTAGAACGTGTCCCACCCTCATTGCCAGAGTCTCAGCGCCATAGCTCACCCGGGGCCCCTCGCCGTATGGTGCATTGCCTTTATTTTCTACTAATTCACGCTCCGATTTGAAAAGGTGGCTGCGGTGACGAGCCGTGGAGTAGGAAACTGGAGCGATTCTAAATCCATTACCACCGTCAAAGGAAAAGGTAAATGATTCCCGCGTTTGCAGATTGGGAGAAGAGAGAAACCCTTTGGAAATAACTCTCAGCACGACTGGGAAACGGAAGGCCGTAGAGGAGAGGTCTTCGCACAGCCTCCGTCTCCCCAGCACGCACACGCGGCCAGGTGTTTCTGTACGGCCTTAGGTCCAAAGTTCCTTCGGGTGATTGGCGAATGTCCTCCTGCTCCTGAGCTGGGCCCTTCTAGTGATGCAGACGTAGAAAGGGATTTCCGAAGGCCCTCGCGGCCAGCTCTTGTGCTCATGCATAGTATCCAAAGTCAAAGGGCTCCTTCCCTCTGGCGAAAGGTAGGGACGATTTTGTCCACGTCCGTTTATGGTGTTCGTAAGAGCACCGGGCTGACCCTTGTTACTTCCCCAGCGGCGCCGACAAACCGTGTGTGGGTGGCAGTTCCTAGCACCAGAGCTGAGCCCAGTGATAGCAGACTGCTTGCCGAGGGCCGGGCGCTCCCTGCTTTGCGTCTATCAGCCCATCTCACGGAACCCGTAGCACCCTCACAGCGACCATAAGAACAGATGAGGAGCTAGAGAGAAGTGAAGTCACTTCCCACACGGTCAGTAAATGGTTAAAGCTGCGCCTTTAACCACGGGGCTGCCTGCTCCCCCTGGGCCGAGACGCGTGCTCCTGCTGCACCTTCCCTCTTGCACGTGTCATCGTGAGGGCAGGGGCCTGGCTTCCTCCACCCTCGTGTCGCTGGTGTTGAGGGTGAGCCAAGGACATAATCGATGAAGGAATGAATTAAAGCAGTTAAAATGAAGGCTCCTGGCATACCTGGGGAGACGGACTACAGCTCGTGTTCCTCGGCGGTTTCCTGATCTTAGCCTTGGCGCTCGCGGCTTTCGTTTCTGGACAGAAGCGTCACATGGAACGCGATTGGGGGGATTTTACTTTAACCCGAGCCTGTGAGAAACAGGCTGTGGGTCACGGAGAGTCACTCTCTGGTTGCCTTTAAAATTTGGGCTCATTGAGGTCAGGGCAAGAGGAAGCCAAACCCAGTGAAGCCAGCCACTTTGTCGCAGGGTGCTCTGGGTAATTAGAAAAAGTGGACTGAGTTCACACTCCCCTAGAGTTTTTATTGTGTTGTCATTTCCCTCTCCAAAACCAATCAAGGCATGCTGGCCGTCCATCTTGAGAAGAAGGGCCTCTGGAAGGTCAGCAAGGAGATACGTACCTTGAGTTCCCTAAACGCAAATCACACCTGCCTTGGAAAGTGTCTTAAACTTCCGTTGTATGATTTCGATGGGGAGCCTCAGCGCGTACGGCTTCGTTTGGTTCAGGCATGTGCAGGAGGCCACGGTGTGCTGAGTCAGAAAGTACGTGTTGTGTTCTGTCTGTGATCCTGTGTCCTCACGATGTAACACACAGGACAGACACGCTGGTGGCGTCCGCCAGAAGCGCCCCGTTCATCACTGGATGTGGTGGGTTAATGAGTGTTTCTCATTGAGTGTGTGGGATGGAACACCTCGCATGCTTCCTGTGTACTAAGCACCGTGTTTGTCGTTTTACACAATCTTGATCTTGGTCGCCCTTGAAACTTACGAATCCTTGTCAGCATTCCTGCGCTCATTCTGTAGCTAGGGAAACTGGGCTTCGGAAAGGGTTGTGACCTGTCCCCAGTCACCACGATTATAATTTGGGTTGGCTTGACAGCAGCACCCACACTATTTTGCTCTGAGTCAGCGGCCTGAAACTCCCGATATCCTTTCTTCTTCTTGCCTTAATATCCTTTTTTGCCCGCCCTCATTACACGATTGATCATCTTGGAGGGACTCCTCCAGATTTTGGTACATCTCGTTTGTCTTTGACGCCCTGTCTTCTCTCTCTTTTGAGTGTCTCTTGCCTTGCCTGTATAAGAGGCACACGTGCTAAAAAGTCAAGTAGACGAGTTGTCAGTTAAATACTGTCTTCTGATAATTAACAGTTACCCCGTTAAGCCCTTAGGATTCTGGCCGGCCAAGCGTAGTCCACCATCTTGTGGACAGACCTTCTGCCTGGTAGACGCCATGCTCATCACTCTCACTGAGAGGGGTCTTTGTTTTTCCACTTTCTTCTCACACACCTCCTTCTTTGCCCCCAGTTCTCAGCTTGGGCTCTGCCAGTGACTTACTCGTTCCCTAATCTGTACGAGGTGGGACTTTACTGGAAACGGAAAGAAAAGGCCCATTGGTTGAGTTAACATTAGTATGAAGAGAAGGAAGTTCCCCCCGGTTACACCCTTGTCAAGTGTCTAAAATGGGAATTTGAACTCACGTTTGCCAGACTCCAGAGGGAGGCCACGTGGTTTCCATTTTGCCACACATGCGTTTACAATGTATGCCTTACGACCTGGCCCGCTCTCAACTTCTGAAGAGGACTCGAGGCCGCCAGGACTTCCTTAGTGCCAATAAAGGTGGCGTTCTCTGTGATCCCGGCACGTTTCAGAACCAGGCTGCGGCCGGGCTGTTTGGGGGCACTTACACAATGGAACTTTTCTGCTCGACCTAATTACCAGGAGAGCCGACCGAGCCGAGAGAGTTATGTGTTCACCAGGCAACCGCGGACCCGACCTCAGCTCCAGGGCAACAGCGGTGAAAGAGACCGGTGGAAGCAGCCCAAGAAATGCCCTTTCTTCCCCGACTGAAAAGATCGCTTTGTCTGTTGAGTTGAAAACTGTTAAGTCCGGCCTTCCTCACTTTTCATCTCGTGCTTTCTCTTTTTGGCTTCCTTTGTTTTCAGTGATCCCGCCACCAGATATCCGCATTGACAGCTACGGTGAGAATTCTCTGAGCTTCACCCTGACCATGGAGAGTGACATCAAGGTAACGTTGGCATTTCAGGATAGCAGTGGGTGGGGCTTTACTTCGTATGGAGCCGGTGCGGCATGGGGCAGGGAGATGAAGAAAAACCAATGATTCGACCCAGTGAAACCGAAATACCACCACGAGGGTGGTTCCTTCCCCACGAAGAGCAACATGAGTCTTCGCACGTCATTGTTCTGCCTCAGCCGGCGCCTTTTTCTTCTTCTTCCTTTTTTTTTGTTTAAACCATATAATTAAATGGTTCACAGCTACAGTGCAAATAAAGAGTTGGTGTTAACAGAATATGTATGCCCTGTAATTTTCAGCTTTATTGGATTTCCTGGTGCTAAGCACTGATGCAGAGGTTCCCACAGGGGAAGAGAGAGTCGGATACCTTAGAAACAGGCCGCCTTGTAGCCACCGCACACCCTCCCCTCCCAGCACCCCCGTCCGCTCCGCGAGGCCTGCCTGCAAAACCGGCTCCACCGCGGTTCTCTGCGTGCCTGTGGTTGTCCAAGTGGAGATCCACCTTCCATGGTGTTCTTTCTTGTCTGCGTTGCCTCCTTTCCCTCCCTGTCCGTGAAGCCGTGGGGGGGCAAACAGCCTCCAGAGGCCCATGTGCCATTTACCGGACTACAGTTTGGTGGCACATGGCCTTGGCTTCAGAGACCATTGGTGCGGGAAATGGCCTTTACAGAAGCCCTGGCTCTATTACGGTTTTTGGTCTTGAAAGCATTTTTTACTTTTTGCTCTTGTCTCATATTGAAAGCTCTGTGGATCAAATCCCTTTATGAGCTCGGGACTTCGAAGGGGTAGGCTTTCCTGCTGCGTGGATACATTTGCTCCTGTTAGACAATCAGACCTCAAGGGAGCCCCTTTTGCATCGGCCTCCTGGCCTGGGCTGCAAGGATTGCCTGAGCTAAGAGTTCTCCTTCGTTACCACGATGTAATGATCTTTAAAGTTTTTCCTCTTTCTGCCTTTGTGAGCTGAGTCTTGCCCTTTTATTCCGCATCAATGTTTTTGATTTCATCCAGCCCATATTTTATATTCTACATTTTCTAACAGCGAAATTTTTTTAATTTAATTTAATGTATTTAAATTAAAAATTTTAAAACATTTATTCATTTTTGAGAGACAGAGCACGAGTGGGGGAGGGGCAGAGAGGGAGGCCCAGAATCCGAAGCAGGCTCCGGGCTGCGAGCTGTGAGCGCGGAGCCCGAGGTGGGGCTGGAACTCACGAACCAGGGGACCGTGACCTGAGCCGACGTTGGACGCTTAAGCGACGGAGCCACCCAGGTGCCCCTGTTTTTTAGAAGCAGACGCCATGTAACTAAATACTCAGCGATCGCACACATCGAACCAGCCGAAAGATCAAAAGAAACAGCCTGTCCTCTGTAAGAAAGGAGATACCGGAAGCAACAATAGCCAAGGGGTGCCTTTTGTGTTTGCCGCGCTCCCTGTGTACTGTTCCTGTAACCTGTTTCTTGGTTCTTCGTAGGTGAATGGCTATGTGGTGAACCTTTTCTGGGCGTTCAACAGCCACAAACAAGAGCAGATCACCTTGAACTTGCGGGGGAGCATCTCGTCACACAAAGGTAACACCGTGGAGCTAGTGGCCGTGTGAGCAAGGACGAGAAAGGAGATTGATACTTCCTGGCGGCAGGGTTTGCGTGTGGGCTGCCTGGAAAGGGGGGCTCTTCCCGGCTGCCATTCTGGGTGGGCAGAGTGAAGAGCCTGTATAGGACCCCTGCCTCTTGGGGTGGGGTCCACTTGGTGGCTCCTTAGCCCCCTTCTCTAGCTCGTTGGCTCTTAGGTTGGCTCTTATGGAAGCTGGAGGCTGGGAAGAAGCTAGATTAGCCCTTTACCGATGATTTTTTAGCTCCCAAGGAAAAGTTCCGAGAGTGAGTTACCCGCCCCCCTTTTCTGGCGTGGCTCGCTCCTGCTTTGTTAACGCGAGGTCCACAGGGCGTGGTGCGTAGTGGGTATTCAAGGCACGCTTGTTGAACGAAGGGACAAGGAAACCGAGCTAAGGGAGGAGGGGAGGAGGTACACCTACTGCGTGTAGGCATTGACCGAGGCATTCTTTGTAACCTAGGCATTTTCTATAACCCCAGTAATAATTCCGTCGGCTATGCTGGTTCATGGCTGAGAGCCCAAGGTTCAGAGATAAAGTAATTCCCTCAGAAGATGCTTCGGGACCTGCATCTTTCTACTTTCTGAGGCTCTGATCTCATTGTCTCAGTGTTGCGCCCATAGAAACTGGCAGAATCAGAAACAGTAGTTGTCTTGGCTCTTGCCTGAAATGCATGAGGGCTAGCTAGATGAGGGGCAGCACGCCAAAGGCTTTTTTTGGGAAGCATTTTCTTTTTTAATCCTTGCACTAGCAGCTGCTCTAAGTGCAGTCGTTCTTTTCTGTCTTGACAAACAAGGAAATGGACTTCATCTGAATACAGTTGCCCTTGAACGGTCAGGGGGTTAGAGGGCACTGACCCGGTTGGAAATCTGCATATCACTTTTAACTCCCCTAAAACGTAACCACTAACAGCCTGCTGTCGACCGGGAGTCTTGCTGAGACTACGAATAGTCGATTAACACGTATTTTGTATGTCGTATGTATCATATACTGTGTTCTTACAATAGAGGAAGCTAGAAGAAAAGTGTTCTTAAAATAAGGAGGAGCCAACATACGTTTGCAGTACCAGGTTATAAGAAACCCATGTACAAGCGGGTCCATGCAGGTTCCAAGCCGTGTCGCCCAAGGGGCAGCTGTAGTTTTATACCCTGCCCTTTTCACTTAACATAAAGTTGTAAGAATTTTCTAGTCTCATTAAATATTCTTTTTTTTTTAATTTTTTTTTAATGTTTATTTATTTTTCAGAGAGAGACAGAGCATGAGCAAGGGGGAGGCAGAGAGAAAGGGAGACACAGAATCTGAAACAGGCTCCAGGCTCTGAGCTGTCAGCACAGAGCCTGATGTGGGGCTCGAACTCATGAACCATGAGATCATGACCTGAGCCAAAGTCAGACGCTTAACCACTGAGCCACTCAGGCGCTCCTCATTAAATATTCTTGGAAACACTTTTTAAAAAAAATTTTTTTAAATGTTTATTTTTGAGAGAGAGAGAGTGCGCGCACGCGCCCATGAGCTGGGGAGGGGCAGAGAGAAACAAACAGAGACCCAGAATCTGAAGTAGGCTCCAGGCTCTGAGCTGTCAGCACAGAGCCCAACGTAGGGCCAGAACCCACCAACCGCAAGATCATGACCTGAGCTGAAGTCGGATACTTAACCGACTGAGCCACCCAGGCGCCCTGGAAACAACTTTTCGTGGCTACGTGGTAGTTCGTGGAATGCACAGGGTTTAACCATTGCCCTGTCTCCGGGCAGTCGGATTAGGCACAGTTTCTTCTGCTGATGGACATTCATGTTCCGCACGTTTGATTTGCTCTGACTCCGTGGGACGTCTGCATTGAAGGACATGAAGAATCTTAAGATCCTTAAACAAGGCCAAATCGTTCTCTAGGAGTGTTGTACCAATCTATATCCCCAGGTGGTCAGCTTTTTTTTTTTTTTTTTACATGTTTTTAAATGTTTTATTTTTTTGAGAGACAGAGCACGAGCAGGGGAGGGGCACAGAGGGAGAGAGAGAGAGTGGGAGATACAGAATCCGAAGCAAGCTCCAGGCTCTGAGCTGTCTGCACAGAGCCCGACGCAGGGACTCAAACTCATGAACCATGAGATCATGACCTGAACCGAAGTCGGATACTTAACCGACCGAGCCAGGCGCCCCTCAGATGGGCAGCTTTAAAGAAACTTACCCAGCGCCCGTGCAAGTGTGTTATTTGTAGGAGTCGACAGCAAATAACGCTGGGGTGATTTCATAACACAATGAAAACCCTACAGCATGTGGGGCATAAATTGAGAGATTACATTAAAAATATAGGGTGTCAGGGCACCTCGTTGGCTCAGTCGGAACAGCATGTGACTCTTGATCTCAGGGTCATGAGTTCAAGCCCCACATTGGATAGAGATTAGGAAAAAAAAAAGCTTAAAAAATAGGGTGTTATATAGCAAGGCACAAATTTTTTTTTAATTAAATTTTTTATTTTTAATTCCAGTATTAACATGCAGTGTTATATTAGTTTCAGGTGTACAATATAGTGATTCAACAATTCTGTGCATTACTCGGTGCTCATCGTGCTGAGGGTATTCTTTCTTTCTTTTTTTTTTTTTTAATTTTTTTAATGTTTTTATTTATTTTTGAGAGACATAGAGACAGAGTGTGAGCAGGGGAGGGCAGAGAGAGAGGGAGACACAGAATCCGAAGCAGGCTCCAGGCTCTGAGCTGTCAGCACAGAGCCCGACGCGGGGCTCGAACTCACAGACCGTGAGATCATGACCTGAGCTGAAGTCGGCCGCTTAACCAACTGAGCCACCCAGGCGCCCCGCTGAGGGTATTCTTTAATCCCCTTCACCTATTTCACCCAGCCCCCACCTACCTCCCCTCTGGTAATGTCAGTGTGTTCTCTGTACTTAAGAGTCTGTTTCTTGGTTTGTCAAGACACAAATTCTTGACTGATGCCTCCAGCTCCCCCCTCTCCCCCCTGCTCCGACATCTTTGTGTCCCTGTTTTCAGTTACCAATCTGACGGCTCATACGTCTTACGAGATTTCTGCCTGGGCCAAGACTGATTTAGGGGATAGTCCTCTGGCATTCGAGCATGTCACGACCAAAGGAGTCCGCCCCCCTGCTCCTAGCCTCAAAGCCAAGGCCGTCAATCAGACTGCAGTGGAATGCACCTGGACTGGCCCCAGGAATGTGGTAAGTCAGCCAGGATGACCGTCGCAGAGTCGGTATGGACTCTCCTGATGCTGTGGGGCAGCCCGAGGATTTCTCCTCTGTCACCGCTTCCTCCTGTCTCACCCAAACACAAACCGCCCCATTGGTCCGCTCTGGATTACCTTCTAGAAGCACCTGCCATGCCAGCCCCAGCATCCCTTTCCACACCGTGGCCTGGCATCTGAGAGAAAAGGCACGTGCTCTTTGCTGTCGTATAGACTGTGAGATTGAAGAGGGGGCCGTGTTCCCGTGATGGGACTCGCCTTGGCTCGTGGGCGCCGTGACATGTTAGCAGCACTCACAAGCCCCTCCAACCCCGCCCCACCTATGTGACCCCCTCCCCCACCCACAGGTTGCCTTCTTGAGGTACTCCTCCCACATATACGTGCTCCCCTACTTCATCCCAGTGTTCCTGCTGCACGTTATAGAGGTTTGTTTCTGGGGTTTTTTTTTTTGGTCATTTCACTATGATCAGATTCGTGCTTCTTTTTTGAATGTGGCTTTTATTTCCCATACCTCCCCAACATGTGCCTTCCCTTTGCTTTTGGGTGGGTCTTCCCAAGGTTCTTGGCACATTTTCACCCCCTCCTGCCTCTGTACCTTGGCCTATGCTCTTTCTCCTCCGTGAGTCCTTGAGTCCTTCCGGTCTGCAATCCAACCCCCCTGTCTTCTGCTAGATCTCTTTCCCTTACGAACTCCTGAGAAATTTATAGTTGGCGCCATTCAGAATATGGTTTCATTAGAGACTGCTTTATCCTTGTTGATATTTTCCGTGCACTATTTATCTCTCTAACTAGTTTGTAAGCTCCTCGAAGAGAAGGGTTTCTGAGGCTTCCAAACAGAGAATCCCAGAGAACTAAATCTGTAAGGGAGACTGAGTGAGTCCTCCCAGTGACCGAAGCCTCTGTCTTGTCTTGCGAGGGCATCTCCAGTGTGCATTTGGAGCGAGACCGAGCCATGGGGAATGAACCAAAGTTTGTGCGTGATTGTAAGGTCAGCCTTGCAGAAAGAAGGAAGAAGTAAGACTCCCCGAGGACCCTTTATCCTTCTCCCACTTAATCCTTTCATCAGCTCCATGGGGTCGGCGTTCTCCGTTTACCAGTAAGGACACTAAGGCCCAGAGAGGTGAAGTGGCTCCCCAGAGTTGAAGTCGCAGGCAGCCATAAACTGGGTTGAGCTCAGGTCTGACTCTGTGACAGCATCTGCTCTTTTGTTGCCCCAGAGCCCGATTCTGAGGCAGGGACAGAGACGGGAGGCCCAGAGCCGTGCCCAGAACCCCTCTTTCCCTCGAAAGAGACTCTCCTCACAAAGGGCCTTTCTCACTTATATGCCCGACTGAGGACGTGGCCACCTTGTCACACCCAACTGTGTTCACAGAGTAGGGCTGAGTGTCCGGCACCCCGGAACGTTCCTTGACCTCAGGGTCTCTAATTACGCGTGGACTTGAGGAAGTAGCCTTGCTCTGCTCTCCTTGCTCGTCCTGGCTTTTAGAGGGCGAGAGGGCCAGCGAAATCACCAGTAGGAAGCTCTCCGCTTCTTCCTGACCTCAGTCCACCGAGGACCCGAGCTCGTCACCCACGGTTGTCCTCTCCACCGTGGTGACTGCCGCAGCTGCTGTCCGTCTCTGGGAGCCTTCTTGCACCCTGGCCTCCTTGGCTGGTGGAGCCCTCTCTGGGCCCCTGGCCAGAGCTGCCCGCCCACCCCCACTCCCACTCCCAGCAGCCCCCTGGGCCTGTCCTAGCAAACCAGGCCAGCTTCTGAGCCCGGAGGCCCCCACCCCATTCCCATCTAGTGCTCTGAGCACCCTCATTTTCCTATTCCTGCTCCCTTTGTTTTGTCCCTCGCTCCCTTGAGTCCCCTAATTCCTTCTTTCCTCACCTCCTGCCAGCCGATGACCCTCTTGAGGCTTCCCTTCCCCTTCTCTGTCTGTATGCTTTCCCCTCTCTGGCCCTGGATGCTGAGCAGCTTCGAGAAAACGCACAGTTGTCTGGGCCTCGGAAGTCCCCGTGCACGTGCCTGAGCCGTGCCCCGCGGTCCCACCACCTCTCCAGACTCCTACAGCTCTCTTCAAGTCCGCGTCCTCCCTGCCCACGCCTGCTTTCATGCTGCCGGACAAACAAAGCTTCCTCAGCACTTCACTGCCCCTTCCCTGTTATAAACCCCAGCGGCCCTCCCCGACCCCAGGCCCATCAAATCCCCCTTCCCTGCTTTCAACTCCCAGTTTTCCACCCGGGTCAGCCGGGGCTTCAGAATGGCTGCATATCACAGGGCTGAAAGCGACAGTGGCTTCAACAGTTTAGTTCCCTTCTCCTTAAAAGACGGCGAGTCCTTCGGCAGGCCCGCGTTTGTACAGCAGCAGCACGGTTTGATCCGGGGCCCGGGCTCCCCGTGGCGTCCGTCTTCAACGTCACTTCACGGTCCCGGAGGCCCGGAGCCACACCATCATCTGTGCTCCAGGCAGCAGGAGGACTGGAAGAAGGGCTCCTCCCCCTGTTTTAATGAGCCGGCCCTCCAGGCCCACGTGACACCTTTGCCTAAAGCTCATTGGCCAGAACTTTGTCACCTGGTCTCCAGGCTTTCTGGGAGGTGGGAAGTGTAGATTTTCTTCCAGGTGGCGATTCTTACCGAGAACCAGAATTCTCCTGAGCAGGAGAGGAAGAGTGGGAGTGCTCTGGGCGGCTCCCCAAGTTGCCCTGCCGCCTTCCCTCCTCACCTCCCCCCACAAACACACTGGCTTCCTCCCCGTCAGCAATCCGCTCAGCTCCTCACTTCTGTCTGTGCTTTTCAGGTAGCGTGCCCCCGGCTCTCTGGCACCGACCCCCCCACCCTTCTCCTTGGCTCCTCGTGCAGTCTTTCCCTGTAGCATCCCCTATTCTGTACTGGCAACTCGACATTTATAATTGTGTCTGTTTTTCTTCTCTGCTTCTCCCTCCTCAAAAAAACGAGCCCTTGGAGCACAGAGAGAGCCCACTCCGTGTTCATCTTGGTGGCTGTGGGTTCCGTGCCTGCCCCAGCTCACCTTCTCTGTAAATGCTGATGAAATACGTGCTGCACGGAGACTTCTCTCTTCTGCGCTCCCCTGAAGCGGTTCCCAGGGGCATAAATGAGGGCATTCAAGAGAATGAAGTCACTGGCCACCGAGCCCACGGCCTTCTCCATCCCGTTTACCAGGTTTATGGCATCTTCTATGCTACGTCCTTCCTTGACCTGTATCGCAGTCCGAAGAGCTTGACGACTCCACTCCACAACAAAACAGTCATTGTCAGTAGGGATGAGCAGTACCTGTTTCTGGTAAGTTTCCCGTACCAGGGAGCCCAGAGGACTTACTGTTTTTCAAGGATGGCTTAAATCCTGGGCGCCTCGCTCAGACCTGGACCCGGGGAGCTGGTCACGTGACTCCCAGATCCGAGTGTGTGAGGAGAGGGTAGTTCCTCTTCCGTAGAAGTGTCGAGTTCCTGCTTGAAAAACAGAATGAGCGACCCCGTTACCAACTGCAGCTCCCTAGTGCGGGGTCGCGAACTTGGCAGATGGGTCACAGGAATAGATGCGCACCAATTTTGTGGAGACTTAGCCCACAGACTTTTCTGCGTGTGTGCCAAGATCTCTGGGACAAGGTGTTTGGTGCCCTCTTGCTTGTGATAGCAGAAGATTTGAAACGAGTGGCTGTCGGGACTGGTTAAGAATATCGTGGCCGATCCTTGCAATGAAATCCAGGGCAACCCTTCAAAAGAAATAGAACTCTGTACTGAGGCGGAAACATCTCTATGCTGTATTATTAAGGGAAAGAAGCAAAGAGCCTAACAATATGTGTAATATTTTCTCGTTTGTGTAAAAAAAAAATTAAGAAAAAGAGGTTATGTATACACACCCATGCCTGTAGAAGTGTGTATCTGTATCACACACATGTAGGTGTCTGCTTACGTACGCACAGGACACTTCCGGAAGGAGGCATATAAAACTGTAACCAGTGATCCTTCTGGGGAATGGATTAGGTGGGGCAGGTGGGGAATTATTTTACATGTTATATCTTCCTTTGCAGTTACTGAATCTTAATCGTGTACACGCGTCACTGTTTTGTTGGGAAAAATAAAGGCTTAGCGCAGACTGCATGCGTCCCCATGGTATGTGTTTCAGGTCCGCGTGGTGGTGCCCTACCTAGGACCGTCCTCCGACTACGTCGTGGTGAGGATGATCCCAGACAACAGGCTCCCACCTCGTCACCTGCATGCGGTTCACACCGGCAAAACCTCAGCTGTCATCAAGTGGGAATCCCCGTATGATTCTCCCGACCAGGACTTGGTGAGTGGGCCAGGCGCCCGGCCAGCCATGCGTGGTCTTGGCGCAGTTTGGGAGCGGAGAGGGGGTCCCGTAATGGGGCAGGAAAGCTAGGCCTGGTGGCGGGAGCTCAGCAGGAGGTCTCTCCCCCACTTCTGTCTGGCCAAAGCTGGGGTCCTTATAGGTGCCTCTTCTTAGTTAGCGCTTCTCCATGATTCCGGCTGCCATATTGGTTTGTCCCTCTTTCTTCTCTGGCTTCTCCCCTTCCCAGGGTTGGGAAACAGATGCCTGCGGGGCAAATCTAGGTCCTCGCCTGCTTTGGTAAATACGGTTTATTAGAGCCGAACTATCACCATTCACGTACCATTCTGTGGCTGCTTTCTTGTGACATGTGGCAGAATCGAATAGTTGTCACAGAGACCCATTCAGCCTTTAAAGCCTAAAGGTATTTTGTACCCTGAGCCTTTACGAAAAAGTTTGCTGTGGCCCCTGGTCTAAAAGAAGAGGCGTTAATTCTGGAAAACAGCTTCCATTTTCCCTTGCTCCAGGTCGCCCTCTCCCTCATCCTCGGGGTGGGTAGTTTTATTTCATTTAACAAAATTTTTTTTAATGTTTTATTTATTAAAAAAAATTTTTTTTAATGTTTATTTCTGAGAGAGAGAAGACAGAGGCGCCAGCAGGGCAGGGGCAGAGAGAGGGAGACACAGAATCAGAAGCAGGCTCCAGGCTCCGAGCTGTCAGCACAAAGCCTGACGTGGGGCTCGAACTCACGAACCATGAAATCATGACCTGAGTCAAAGTCGGACACTTAACTGACTGAGCGCCCTGGGGTGGGTGGTTTTAGATCCTCGGTTGATAAGGCTGTCCCGGACTCCTCGCTTCTTCCTGGCGACGGAGTCTCTTGGGCTTTACCCCATGTGCCTGTAGTTTCCTCTTGCCTCCATGTATGTAAGAAGCCATCCGGGGCAGAGAACGAGCAGAGCTTTTTGTCCGTGGGTTATCTCCTCCAACAACATCCCGGAACCATCACAGCTGGGGAGATACCCCGAACACCGAATTTGGATTTTTCTTGCCTGTTCCGACCTATTTGCTAATGCCACACTAAATGTAACTTTCCCTAGGCTTGTGTTTTGGGTCGAATTGATAATTCTGTGCGTGGTTCTGGGAACGAATGCTTATTCCAGATCTGGACTTGGCCACCCCAAAGGCTTGCCAAAGAACAGAGTCAGAGTACGGGGCTCCAAACATCGTTGCCGTGGGTCGCGGCCGCCGATGCGCTCATGTTACATCATCCACCGACGAATCGCCAAGAGCAGAAAATGCCAAGTTTCTGATTACCGCTAAGGTCTCTTCTTCTTGTTCTAGGTATATGCAATCGCGGTTAAAGATCTAGTAAGGAAGAGCGATCGAAGCTACAAAATCAAATCCCGCAACAGTACTGTGGAATACACGCTTAACAAGTTGGAACCTGGAGGAAAATACCATGTCATTGTCCAACTGGGGAACATGAGCAAAGATTCCAGTATAAAAGTCACCACAGGTAAACAAGAGAGAGATCAGGAGCCTTCTCGCACCGCAAGGGTCCCGCAGGGGCTCCCGGGAAGCCCGCAGACACGGAACGCCTGTCAGGAAGTGCACGCGCAGTGCCCGCACTGCCTTCAGTATCCACACCTGGCGGGCAGGGCAGGGTTCCAGTGCCTGGGCTACAGGGTGGTGGGCTGGGCGGCAGCCGTCATTCTCCGTATCTTGGGTCTCTTTCACTGTCCTTCTGCCTAGCTGGTTTTGACATTTCTAGGGACAAAGAGCAGGAAGGCCCCAAAGAGTTAGGAAATGAAACAGCCTTTGCCACGAAAGCCGAGGATGGGGCCCTAGGCTGAAATCACAGTGGTTTCTTGTGGCAGTGCGATGTGTAGCCAAGGAGGGAGACCAAGAACCGGGCAGCGTACTGAAGGGGGGTTTTGCCAGTCCGGGGCCGGCTCGGCAGTCAGACTCTAGTTCAGAAAGCAGGCAGGGAGCTCAGATACTTGGATAGCAGCAGGCAGTGTCAGACGTCAGTGATGGAGGCCCCACTAGGCTGGTGGTGTGAGCAGCAGGCGGGGGCCGGACTCCAGTGTCACTCTAGGGCTCTGCCATCTGGCACGGCCCCTGGCCCCTCACTGAGCAGTAAGGCTCCTCGGGTCTTGGAGCGGGGACCAGGGAGGGCAGGAAAGCAGACCAGACCCAGAGCCGAAGTCCAGGAAGGCTTTGAAACCATGGTGCAGCCCATCCCTTCCCCTCTTCCCCCACCCAGTTCTTTTTCGCCCATCCGTGGCTCCGAGGGCCACTAAGGTAGATGCCGTCCGAATTCCTTGGCTGAAGGTATTATAACAGCAACAAAAGAGATGCCACTTAGAGCGTGTCTGACCCATGCCAGGCTCTATGCTAAGCAACACATGTGTTTCATTTCTTCCTTAACCTAGCCTGTCCGGGTAGCATCGTTCCCCTCCCTCTAACGGACCAGAGAGAGCAGCGTTCCCCACACACAGCCACTAACCGCAGTCCTGTTGCATCTTTCGTTTTCAGTTTCATTATCCGCACCTGATGCCTTAAAAATCATAACAGAAAATGACCACGTTCTTCTGTTCTGGAAAAGTCTAGCTTTGAAGGAAAAGCATTTCAACGAAAGCAGGGTGAGTTCCTCCCGCCTTCGCAATGACTGCGGGGGTCTAATCGAAACGCAGCTTTAGAGATGAGCTCATTCCCGGCATGCCGGCGTCGAGAGGGGGAGAGAGAAAGAACAGGGCGAGGGAGTGAACTTGAGAACGAAAGGGCCATTCTCTGTGGGCTCGCTAATTACCGAGAGGTTTAGACTGCCCATTAAAGAAGAGAGGCCCCGCACGAAGCACTTTTCATTCCTGAACTCGTTTTCCCCCCGCAAGGCAGGGGAGCGGCCCGGAGCCCTCCCTGGGCCTTCTGACAGTCTGAGAGCAGGGCCGGGGACAGAGGTACATCCGCATCCTGGCGTCGTGGGTTCTTTCCGGGGAAGTCCGAGGGAGCAGGAAGTACCTGCGGATAGTCCATGGACAGACGGAAGAGGCTGTTTTGTTTGGTTTTATCACTGGCGGAGCAAGGACTGTATTTGCCGCAGGAGATTGGAGGAAGGAGGAGGGCATATGGATCTGCCTATCTGTTACCCAAAGGTGGACAGGTTCCTGAGTGGACCTGGCGCGGCCCCATTGTCAGCAAAGCACGAGCTACCCAGAGACACAGCAAATCCGCTGTGGCTATTTCGGGGGTACAGTGCCGGTAAAGGGCGCCGGGGTGCAAACAATCACCCCGTAACGGCAGAAGCAAAGCTAGATTAAGGTTTGAAACCCCTCGCCACTCTCCCAGCCGTGACGTATAAATGGTTAATATACTCAGACATAAAGAAAGCTTTCAGAGCAGGTCGAAAGAGTCATATTCTGGTTTTGGAAAAGGTACCGGTAACACAGCAAAAACTCCGGCAGCCAGAAGGCAAATGAGAAAATGATCAACCTCACTAGGGATCCGAACAGCGAAGATAGGCCGCTTTCATATCAAATCGGCTGAGTTCCGGGGGGAAGAGCGTTCCCAGAATGAGCCGTAGGTGGGCAGATGAGGACGCCGGGAATACGAATTGTCTCAGCCTTTCCGTAAGGCACCTTGGTAATACGTGTCAGAAATAAAAGCGTCCGTACCCTTTGACCCAGCAGTTTCAGGGTTTTGTGCTCAGGAAACCATGTGCATACAGAATTTATGTACAAGGCTCTTCGGGGCAGTTTTATTTCGGATAGCAAGAAAGAGGAAACAACTTTAATGTCCAAAAGAAGAGAACGCGTAATGGTTAGTTAAATGAACGATCGATGTTTGTACCGTTTAAATGTTTTTCTTGATGACTCTATGTATATTGCAAACGTCCTACAGCAAATACGAGATAGGAGTAATCAATGCTCGGTTCTAAAGAAGAACGGGGACACAGGATCCCGGGCAGGTGGTATTGAGAATCCCAGTTTGGCAGCCAGTTGTCCGCCTCGTGGGGGGTGGAAGCCCAAGTTTTCGGTTGAGGTCGCAGGTCAGCGTTTCGCTCCCAGTGGAGGGTTCTGGCGTAAGCGCAAAGCACATCCTTCTTCTCTCCCCCCGGCTTGGAGTTCAGAGGATAGACAGGTCCATGGAATGGGGACCAAGAGTTCGCGAGTACGTAGTGGGGCCCCGTACGTGGAAAGAGCTGAGAGAGGAGGTCTTTTTTCGGTGCCGGTGGGGGGGGAGTTGGTAGCTTCGACTCTGGGACACTCGGAGATGATCAGAGAAGTCCGGGAGCCCGTTCTGACCCAGCCCAAAGTTGAGGCGCTTTCTAGTCAAGGCCAAGTTGGTCTGGGGCCACCGCCATCAGCCTGGAGGAGCTGGGGAGTTGTGGGCTGACGGTGGAGTCCCCACATCCTGTTCTCCCCAGAAGTGTCCTGGCTTTTCCTGCCTCACTGCTGGAGGCCAGCGCGACCAGGATTTATTACTAGTCGAATCCCGTTACAGCAAACTGTTGCTGAATTGTCCGGATTCTTTGTTGCATTTCCTGTTGCTTGAGACGAGTGGACTCTTGACCGGAACTTCGAATGTGTACCAAAATATTTGTTCAAATGGCTTTTATTAGGGCTATACTTCTCACTTCCACTTTGCAGCTCATAAGTGGGCGTGGTAGTTATTTGAGACATTCGGGATGGGAAAATTACCATTTTCTGAATCCAGTATCTCAGTGGTAATGTAAAAAGACCCAGTAAGAAACCCAAAGTGCTTTAGCATCCATAAAAGCCTGCAATAAGGAGCTCACGTAAAGTTGGAACCAGTAATAGAAGCTGTCAGATTCCTTATTTAACTTCCCGAACAATCTCTCGTGTCTTTGTTTTCAGGGCTATGAGATACACATGTTTGATAGTGCCATGAATATCTCCGCTTACCTTGGGAATACTACTGACAATTTCTTTAAAATTTCCAACCTGAAATTGGGCCATAATTACACTTTCACTGTGCAAGCAAGATGCCTTTTTGGCAGCCAGATCTGTGGGGAGCCTGCCGTTCTGCTGTATGATGAATTGGGGTCTGGTAAGTCACTCCCGTGGCCAGTTTCCGTCTTCGGTTCGGGGGAAACAGATGAGGGACGTGGCGCGGTCTGATGAATATTTCTCTTTCTTAAGCACATTTAAAACACTCCTTCAGTTCAAAAGAAAGTCATTCATGCATCCGCGTAGTCACGCCCTGATTTATTTAACAAATACTTCCTGAGCCAGGCACGGCGTGAGGAGCCGGAGTTACCGAGTGACCACGTTCTGAATGTGGAGCCCAGAGAAGGGAATAGGTTAGCAGTAGGTTTTGTTTAAAAAGGAGATTCTGCTTGGGAAACACTAGGTTAGTATGAGTTTTATTGCTTGCTGTTTGCAGGACTTCTCAGAGCCTCCAGGATGCTAATGTGATTCTTCGAAGTCAGTAGATCATCTCCTTCCCATAGAGTAACTGGTTGTATAGCCTCCCCCTTCGTCTTAGCCGCCCGTCCAGATCAGAACCTGAGTTTGGCTAGCATCTTGTCTTAGAAGCACTCCCAGTCATCGGCGCTGGGTCGGGCTGAGGGCGGGGGGAGAGGAACCTTTCCCTTACGCAGAGATTCTGCTCGTATCGTAGGAGACTGGCCAGCGTTCCCACAAATGTTTTGCCACTGGTCTTCTTGGTTCCATTTACGCCCAGCCAGGAACTCACCAATGCTTCAGCCGAGATCTCGCGTTAGGGTTGTTGTGTGTTCTGTCACGTCCTGTTTCCCAGGCACCTCCCTGAAAGAGGAATGACGACCTTGCGGACCGTGTCCCTCTGGAGAACCGTAGCCTCTCAGGTTATGAGACGGTCTTACGGAAAAACAAACAATAGAAGTCTTGTTAGCCTAGTGTTTCCTAAATAGAACCTTCTTTTTTAAGCAAAACCAGTTAGCAACTGTGAAAGAGACTTTGGGGAAGAACTGTTGCTTTTATGAAACCAAAATTGTCCAGCGGAAAGCGTCTCTCAGCGAGGCCTCAGTTAGTCCATCTTACACCACAGAAGCGGAGTGGGGAGGTGGGTGTTCCCTCCGCCACACTGGTCCCTCTTAACTCTCCCAGGCAAGAGCATGCCCCTCAGTTACCACTCCACAGCTGGGGTTACGTTGGGACACAGGAAGTAAGATTCTGCTACAGCGTTTCCCGGTAGGTAATGATGAAGGAATTTGAAAACATGGACGTTGAGTTGTTAGCTTAGGCTTGCCTTGTTGGGATGAATCCCCGGGGGTCTCCTGAGCCTTCCCTGTGAGGCACAGGCCTTCCCGCGGCCCCTTGCCCCAAACCAGGGAACCGTCTCAAGCATGACAGGGCTCCTCATAGGCCGGGGAAGATCCACTTGGCCTCCTTCGCTAACACTGACGCCCAAGTTCCATTTTCCTGCCTCAGGCTCAGACTTTCCCCAGGAATTTTTTTTTTTAATGTTTATTTTTGAGAGACAGAGAGTGCGAGTGGGGATGTAACAGAGAGAGAGGGAGACACAGACTCTGAAGCAGGCTTCAGGCCTTGAGCTGTCAGCAAAGAGCCTGACATGGGACTTGAACTCACAAACCATGAGCCAAAGTCGGATGCTTAACCGACTGAGCCACCCAGGCGCTCCTCCCCAGGAATTTTGAAGACTGGCCTTAACCCAGCAGGGGACGGCTTTGCCTTAGGGCCCTATTGGTACAAATCTATCTGTACATCATCTTAAAGCGAGAATTTGCTTCAGACAGCAGGAGTGGGCATTGTTGGTAGGCTACAGACACCGTTAAATGGCTTCACAAAGTGCATTTTAAAAAATGTTGAATATATAGGGAAACGTTCCCTCTCCTTTTATTTAAGCAAAAAGCCTCATAAAACTTGATGAGCTGTTAAGTCAGTGTTGCGGTAAAAGGGATCTCGTTTGTATCACTTGTTGGAGCTTCAGGTAATTGCAGTTCAGAGTGACTTTGGTGCCAAGTAGGGGGAAATAATTGCAGTCTCGGTAATTAGTGGTCTGATTTCACATCCTCTTATGTGAGGCAAGCAAGTGGTCTTAAGTAATAATGCTAATGAAATCAATGTTGATACCCCAACAAAGGTCTCCCTTCCAAGAGATTATCTAAATATAAACAACAAGGCAGTGATTAGGAGTCTAACGTAATTACCGTATTTGCATGCACGAGGCCCGTGGCCTCTCAGCTCGCGGCAAGGCGCGGGGACACAGCCGGGCGTCACGTGCAGGAGCCTGCCACCCCGGGCCCGGCGGTTCGGGTGACCGTCGGTCAGCTCCCCGCTTCTGCGACGGGTGGGGTGTTGGCTCGCCCGGGTCGCTCTGCTGCCTTTACGGAGGAGGCTCCTGTTCGGCAGGTGCGGGTGCGTCCGCGTCCCGGGCCGCCAGGTCCCCGGATGTGGCTGCCGTGGTGGTGCCCATCCTGTTCCTGATCCTGCTGAGCCTGGCGGTCGGGTTCGCCGTCCTGTACACGAAGCACCGGCGGCTGCAGAGCAGCTTCACCGCCTTCGCCAATAGCCACTACAGCTCCCGGCTGGGCTCGGCCATCTTCTCCTCCGGGGACGACCTGGGTAAGTGGGGCCGGCGCCCTGGCTCCCTGGCTCTTTCTCCTGCCGCAGACCCCCCGGGCCGGGTTCTTGACGCTTGAGGAGTGATTCTTCATCACCCAGTGCTCTCACTGCTTTCGGTTAAAGCAGTCGGAGCCCTTTGCTTTGAACTTGCTTCGACACGAAAACGCTAGTATTCTCTTCGGTGGGGTGTGGCTCCGGCCTGAGACCGGGAGGGGTGTTGTGGAAGGACCGGTGGGGGCTTGCCTGGTGCAGGAAGGATAGACAGGCCCTGGGCTTTCGATACTCCCAACGTAGCAGCAGGTTTTCAGGAATTTCCAACCCCTCTCCTTCGTGGACCTGGAGGCACGAAGTCAGAAGTCACTCCTTCCCAACTAACTGCTGTCCAGAGAGGCCTTTGCCATCTGGCTGTGTCTGTTTCCCATCGCTAGGGACACCTCATGAGTCATTCTGCTTTTATGTATCCATCATGCAGTATGGAGAAAAGAAAGAAATCCCGCTTTTAAAATACCTACGTGCCGTAATTACAAAACGCTCGCGGAGCTAGTGGGCCACTTGGTACAGTGAGGCAGGTGTGTGTCGGGGTCCCCCCCAAACTCCGACTGTCGGCTGGGATTTCACGGACCAATGATTTGTTCCCATTAAGCAGTTATAATATTTTTTTGGCAATAAAGGTATTTGTATGTTCCCCGAGCACTGATCATTTGAGGTTAGCTTTGCTCCCTCTTCTTCTCGGTTTCCTGTCTTGCCTAGGGCAAGTATTTGGTCTGCTTTGCATGAACGGGGTGGGTTCTTTCCTTTTGTTATTGGGGGCAAAAGGAGTTCATGGTGCCACACAGTGGGCACCGAATGTGGATCGCGAGTTAGTTATACAGGATTGTACCGGGGCCGCGAGGGGACATCCGTTAGTCTGGGAAGCCATCCTCAGAGAGCTTCAAACCCCTGCGATCCTTTTCCTCAGAGCAGGGAGGGTTCTGAGGAGAAAACAGATAAAGAGGTTCACTGTGTTAATGTAGGGTGTGGATAACTCAAATGAAGGAACCTAAGTCACCCATTGGACTTTCGGGTAGGTCATAAGATTCTCCTTCCTAAAAGATTTATTTTCTTTATTTGGTCAAGTTCAGGCTACCATTAAAATAAGCTTGGTCCCCCGTGGACAGGGAGAGGGTGACCCAATGGCTTTGACCCCTCTGCCTGGAGGGCCGTGGTACCCATTTTCCAGGCTGGGGCTTGCGATGGTGTTGGAGGCGGCTGGGGCGGAGGGGCGGGTGTTGGGGTTGGGCACAAGCATTCCGGAACTCACCGAGAACCCACTGTTTTCCCTTTAGGGGAAGACGACGAAGACGCCCCTATGATAACTGGATTTTCAGATGACGTTCCCATGGTGATCGCCTGAAGGAGCTTTTCCTCACTAGAAACCAAATGGTGTAAATATTTTATTTGATAAAGATAGTTGATGGTTTATTTTAAAAAGATGCACTTTGAGTTGCAATATGTTATTTTTATATGGGCCAAAAACAAAAACAGAAAACAAAAGCAAAAAAAAAAAAAATGGAAAGAAAGGAATGAATAAACTTTGTAGTAATCAACTGTGAACTTCAAACCAGGTTGATTTTAGCAACCAAATTGCTTTCATTTCATATTAATGTAGTCTTACAGGGCTCTGCTCGCTGGGCATGCTTTTAAGTCTGTGAGATCATTTCGATTCAATAAACCGGCCGTTCTTTTTATTTTTATAAGACACAGAAATGTATTTAATAAACACTTCAAGAGAGGGTGACAGGGGGATCCCTCCCTCCTCCTCGAAAGTGTGCTCCAATTTTAAATTTCGTTCCGACTTAGTTTACAGGAAAGTGTGTGTATTATAGGGGAAGGTTCTTTTCTGTTATTTTGCTAATTTATTGGGACTCTGTATAAGGCAAGGCTTTAGCGGTCATCCGACGACACCGCACGTTAGGAGAGCAGCGGTTTTGCCGCCGTTCCGGAAACAGTCCATTTTTGTTCACGTGTGTGTCACATGATGGTATTTGGCAGGAGAGCGCCTGGAGTCACTGCTCGGTTCCAGTTACACAGACAGTGAATTGGGGGGATCTTACCGTAGGCGCCTCGGTACACGGCGTAGCTCTCACCGCTACAAAGTGGTAACACTGCTTTCTTGCACCCTGGTGTCATGGTCCTTGCAAAAAATTGCTCGGGTCGTGGGAGAATCCTAGGTCTGTGCCACCGTAGAGACACTGGCAGATAGAGCACCTGCTTTGTCCTGTTTGGGCTTTTTGTTTTTCCTTCCCACTGAAGAATCTCGAATGTAACATTTTGTATTTGTGTTGCGGTGGCCACTTACTGTCTTTAAAAATCTACACTGATATATGCAGTCATTTTGAATTGGGTCAGTGCCTTCTCTTTTTTTTTTTCTTTTTTATCCCCTCTCCTTCCACCTCCTTCCCCCGCACCCCTGCCCAGTTTGAAGAGAGCTGTTCGCTCTTACAGAGGTACAGGAGACCGACGAATCTGAGACCATTCTATCCAGTTTGCAGCTGGAACAACACTAGAGTTTATTCTCTCTGTAAACCAAGCTGAGCTTTTTTTTTTTCTTTCTTCTGCCTTTAAATGCCGCCCTCGTATTCAGTTCATGGCCGCTTGACAGGTACGCGGAATCCGCTGTGGACCGATGCCCGCCCTTTCGACCTAGTGTCGGAGGCGCCCATGTCCGACGTTGTCGTGACTCCTACTGTACGGACCTCACCGCAGAGCTTCTCAGCCGAGAAGCAGGGAGCTCTGGGGATAGTCCAAAGTCATGTTTCTGAACGTGTGGGCTTTATATGCAAGCTTCGTGCACACCCCGTCGCCTCTGAGATGCTCTGCGTCACCTTCTCACAAGTATTTGCTTTCTTTTAACCAAAAGTATGATTCTTGGGTGGTAAGACAGTTTCGTTCTAGCTACTTAGTGATTGGAGAACAAAGAGCCAATTCCATGTTTTCGTTTAAAAAATTTTAATTTATATATGTATATATTTTCAGCAAGGAGTGTTTTAAACCCTAGATGTCGTATGTCGTGTGGGTAAGGCTCCGTTTTATTTTAACAAGCGATGGTCGTGATGAGCCTCCTTCCACATTTTTTCCCTTCTTCCTCTCTCCTTTGTTACGTTTTTAAAGAATGGAATTTCTTTGGCTTTATCTTGTGTTGTCTTGGGGTTCTGTTCCGAACTCCAAGCCCCACCCCCCACCCCCACCCCTTTACGTAGCTAAGAGATGAACAGTCTGGCGGGAGGCAAGTCATTTCACTGAACCCCTAGAAAGTGCATTTCCTTCTTCTCTTTTTCAGCCAACTTTTTGGTGGCGTTTGTAAAAGCCGACCTAAAAGGCTCGGAGACTTTATTTGCAGTTTTGCTGCAGGCAAGCCTTCGTTTACAGCGCCTGTGTCTCCAGTTGGCAACTTGAGATAGTTCTGAGCGTCCAGTTCTTGTTCCCAGTGCCTCCCAGTGCTTAGCGCTCGGTATAGACTGGCCATCACCCCCCTCCTCGGAAAACGCCACTGTGCTGTTTGAGAAAAAGCAGCCTTTTAGGGCTAGAGTATTTTGTATAAACAGAAGAGCTAAGTTTCTGAAGACTAAGCCAGGGAGAGGCAGCTGTGTGCAAATCGCATATTTTTATGGACTTTTGAAGCACCCACTCTCCCTTCCCTCTGCGTAGCTTCGCGGGGTTTGGGTGTGTATATGCTGTCTGCAAGAGTCCAGAGGTTGGAGCGACCATAGGACGTGAGGACGAAACTACGTGCAGCCTTTGGAAGTGAGCAGATAACTGTCTTCACTGTGACCACTCGGAGCCCCTGGTTCTTTCCGCACAAGGGGCCTTGTACCTCATTGGAGACGCCACCTCAGAAGTTCACACCACACAGGGAAAAAGTTTTGTTCTCTCCTAGTGCACATTAGAAAAGTCAGGAGCCCACACCCACGTGGACCACGATGGGCCTCTCACGGACCGCTGTAATTTAGCAGGCGGGGGCACTGTGTACAGTTCTCTCTGGAAGCTGGTTTCGCCCCTGTAGGTATTGAATGCCCCTCAAGCCTTATGGGCCACGAGTCCGTGCGGATGAAACGACAAAGAGTAGAATTCTGCGGAGGAGTCTGGGGAGAAGCCACGTCTATGCAGATATTTCCAGATAGGTGAGAAGTTCCAGTAACTACCGGGTGCCCCGGCATGCTGGGTGCGAGGTTATGATGCTGGGTAACCGGTTAAAACTTTGGAACAGAGGTTCCTGGGGTTCCATTCTGTAGTATCTCTAGGGATATTTGATGGAGCTGCGTGCTCTCTCCTGCCCGTCATTCCGGCCTACTAGATTCAGCTCTGCTTTAGCCCTTTAGGGAATGTAACCCTTCTCAAATAGTGGCCATTTGGGGGGCAGCTAGGGAGAGCGATGGTACGGCGAGGCTCTTAGAACCACCCACTGCCCCTGGGAGAATCCTACCTTCAGACATCCCCCCCAGTGGCCACTCCAGCTTGTAAGATGATAGTCCCAGTACTAAGGGCAGAGACCTCGTCTTGTTAGGTTCGGGCAGTCACTTTCCTACTAAGGGGGTCACGGCGAATCCCCGAGATTTTTCTCTCCCTTCAGCAGCGTTGGGAGACCCCTCACTCAAGGGGTCCGAGAGAGGAGTCAGCCGAATACCATCTCCATATTGGTTTTCAGAATGGCCCCTCAGACCCTGCTGCAGAATCTTCACTTCGTTGGGATTGTATCTTGACATTCCTAGTATGCTACTTTTATTAACTGGAGTGTGTGCTGCCTTTCAGGTACAGTTTTTGTGTAATAAAAGCCAGTGCATTAAGTTTATATAGACTACTTTCTATGCAAGACTGAGATATGGACTAGATAGCAAGAGGTATGTGCAGTCGGGTACATGGACCATGAGCTCGATCTCAGAATGGGAACCACCATCGAACATGGGTTGAGGGAGGATAGGTTGTGTGTATGTTTCCGCCCCCTAATTTTGAGCAGCCATATTGGGAATTAAATCCTCAGAGCCAAGTAACCCAAGAATGGTATTTGTTTCGTGTATGATAACGCAAATGGAATGAGTACAAATGCTGAAGGAACATTATTCTCAGATAGTCCATGTCATTTCTCATTTAAAAGACTCTTGTGGCGAATTATTAGAAACTTTAGCCAAAATCGAAAGTATTGGCAGCAAAACAAAGGCCTCTTCTGCTCTTACTGAAAGTGAAACACTGTATGCTTGTTTCTCTCCAAAGTGAAATTAGGCATTTATGATTTCGATTGCCTTGATACGTTTCCAAATCACCAATTTATGCTGAAGATTTTACTATATTGTTGCACAGTTTTATGATAATTTTTGTCTCAATGTCAACTTTTTTCACTGAATAAAAATTTAACTGGGTCAAGGAGACACCTATATGAAAATCCACTCTCTCTGTGTGTCTGGAGTCGTTCTTTGAGTGCAATAAAGATGGGCCGTACAGTTTCGATTCGCCTGGTTTAGAAGGCTCTTTGTTTCCTAGATGACAGAACACCAAGGCCGGGAATAATTTGGGTATGAACGCGGTGGTCTCACATGGTGGATCCTTGAGGAACCCGATGCCGTAGTGTTGGCCGAGGAGTGGGGAGACGTCAAGGGAGCTGTTTTTGCAGTAAATAGAATTATTCCACGGGGGCAGTGGCTGCCCCAAAGCTGTCCCTATATCGGCGGAGACACCATAGGCTAAGAAGGCAGTTTTCAAGTCAGAGAGCACTTTTTGGAGGTTCCCGTGGGCAGTGGGGTCGTGCGAAGGATGCTGCCGCCCTTCTGATGGGGGAATGAATGGCAGATGGACCCATCAGTCAGGACTGGAGAGTGTGGAACAGGAGAGGAGGGGAGACAGGTGTTTCTAATTCAGATCTGCTAGTTGGCTGCTTTTGTTTAAGTATTGAGCCAAAATAGAATCCCAAAGGACTAGCCTCCTGTTTTGTAGAAGAGGGAAAGAGAGACTCCGAGAGGTTAAGTAACTGGCTTACGGGAAACCAGAGCAGGAATGGCAAAACCAGCCTCCGGCACCAGGAACTACTAACCCCACACACCGCCTACCCCGCCCCCCCTCCCATCACCGTTCAGGGTCAGAACACAGGCTAACACATCCCACCCAGAGGAATCCCAAGGGTGAATTTACCTGCTCCTGGCCCAGCCCTGGGGTTTCCAGGTTTAGATAGTTCGTCAGCACGTTAGTGAGTTCATCCCTTGTGGGCAGATGCCCTTGAACCAAGCTCCTGAGACTGATCTGCAGCAAAATAATGCCCATTGATTAGCTCATCATGGGAAACAGTCCTGTCACTTAGAATGTTAGCAGGCCGGCACATTCTCCCCCTCTAGGGCCATCTCTCCAGGAAGGCAGACAACAGCTAGAAGGTTGCTTAGTGACATGGACTCAGAAGACTAAGGAAATGGGAGGGATTCAGGCGAGAATCGTGGTTGCCCAGTAAATATTGAATGAACGAACAAATGATTGACAGGTCACTCCAAGAATAGTGTACTCCGTATGAACTTAGTATTTGATACCTTCAGGTTGTAACTCTCTGTATCTGTTCCTAAGGAAAGTCTGGCTGGTGGGGTCTTGATCCTTGATGTTCCTTTGCCAAAGTTTCCCTCGGACAGGGCTTGGATACTGCCCATATCTGCCACCGACTTCTCTTTTTGCGGGGGTTTTGTGGTTGAGCACGCTCCCCGCCCCCCTTCACTAAAACACTATGTAGCTAATGTTAATGAACTCAGACTGGGTTACGATAAAAACGTCCTGGCCTGGCAGCCCTTGCATCCGGCAGATTATTCTGCCTATTACGTGTTGGTTCTAAAGTTTAACTCTGGGAGGGCGTCGTTTGGGAGTCCGAGAGGCCACCTCGGCGTAGCCCCCAAATTCCGACCTCGTCTGTCTGCCATGTCTGGTTCCCCAGTTCACAGCAAATTCAAAATGGAAAGACACTGCAAAGGCAGGTAGCCTGACTATAAAAGAAAAACTAAGAACCTTACAGTTACACTACCCGACACCTCTACAAAGGAGCTCTCCACAAAACTTGGGGGCCATTTACCAAAAAGCCCTATAGGTCCCACCGGGACAGTCCTATACATTAAGTAGCTCACCAGATTAGCGTTATAATAGCCCCCTTCAGCTGAGCCCCTATGCTTTTCCGTCAAGTCACTGCTAAACTCTAGAAACAGCTTTTTGCAATTTTAAAAGTGAGCCTGTGATTTAGATACTAATCTTTGTTTTAAAAGAGGAGTTAAATTAGTCTTTTTTTAAAAAATGTTTGTTTATTTTTGAGACAGAGACAGAGCATAAATTAGTCTTAAGAGAGGGGAAGTAAAGTCGAGATCTCATAGGCAGGAAGTGGCAACAGAATCAAGATTCGAATCTAGAATTATTCCATTCTTAAAGTTGTTTTCTTCTTCACATGCTACTTTGCCCTGTTGGTTTCAGTTTTAGAGGTCTAGAATAGTAATACTACGTGCTTAGGGAATTAGGGGGAACAGAGAATACAATTTTAAAGGATTGCCCCCCAGAAGATTACGAACGACGTTTGGAGACATGAAGAGACAGGCTTACATTTCTTTGCAAAATCATTTATGTGAAACACAATATTCCTTAAGATGCCGGATCAATGAAACCGTTTTTTTAAAGAAAAATTGTAAAATGTTTTTGTAAAGAATCCAGCACTTAGGAACCCAGAGAATTCTTTTCCTTTGTGACACCCAGTTAGATTTTATCAAAATCCCATGCATCTTGGGAAAAGACGGTTGAACATGCTTCTTATTCACTGTTATTTAGGTCCACGGTGGGGCACGCCATTGCACCATGTTTCAGTGGGGCGATAATTGGGCCAGTACGAGACCCTTATGGTCCCAGCAAAAAGAGGTAGCTGCTCCTTTTCATCCAGCCCTAACTGGCTTCGATGCCAGTGCCACATTAATTTTTTTTCTTTTTTTTTTTAAGATTCTGTGTAGGGTAATTGGAGCCTGCGATAATTTCCAGAAGAACAATGACGTTAACGCTTTTAAGAATGCTAATGTTACCATTGTTAAAGCCGCAACCTTGTTTAATGCCGAAATGACAACTGGTAATGTTTGGGAATATTTGTGTGAAAACAATGACATTTCATACTTAAAACTTGGCAGCAGCAAACTTTGCGGGAGGGGGGGGGAAAGGCTTGGATTTAAATGTAAATCAGCCTTTGATGAAACTTGCCCATTGGTTGGAGGCCAGTCGGTAGAGCCCTCAGCATCCATTGAATGAAGAGATGCCATAATTAAAATTGAGTTTTCAGTCTCTCACTAGCAGAAGCCGAACTATCGCCCGGGGATTGGGCAAGCTCCAGGTGGAGCTGAACTGTCTGGGTGCGTGTGTGCGCACGTGGGTTTTATGGAATTCTTCATAGCAGCTCCTGACTTCAGATGCACACCATATGCTGAACCCCAAATAGCTCGATCGCTCCCCAGAATTAGCACTACATCAAACGAGGAAATTGTATCCCAATGTATGCCCGTTGCGGTGATTCAGGTGACTGCGTTTAAGACCCTGAATACAGTGCTCCCAGAGGTGGTTCCAAACACACTGCAGCAACGGTAGGACTTGACAACGAATGTTAGTAGCAAACGCGGAATTGCTCTCAGGTAAGCATTGTTCTGGGGGTTTCTTTCTTTCTTTTTTTTTTAATATTTATTTACTTTTTGACAGAGAGACAGAGTGTGAGCAGGGGAGGGGCAGAGAGAGAGGGAGACATGGAATCTGAAGCAGGCTCCTGGCCTTGAGCTGTCAGCACAGAGCCCGACGCAGGGCTCAAACCCACAAACTGTGAGATCATGACCTGAGCTGAAGTCGGTGCTTTAACCAACTGAGCCACCCAGGCGCCCCGATCCATTCACTCCCTTAAACCTCACATCAACCTTTTACGGAGGATATTATTATTCTTATGTTCTGGGTAAGGAAACGGATGCACGGAAAGATAAAGAAAGTTGCCCAAGTTCACAACAGCTAGTAAGTTTCAGAACTGGGATCTGAACCCAAGTAGCCTGGCTCTAGAGTCTGTGCTTTTAATGATTTCACACAGCCCCTCCAAGTGACCCTTCTCTTAGCCTAGTTTGGATGTATCCATGTGGATTTATTTTAACCAGCTAGTTTACTTTTTAAAATAGCACTCTTTTGGGGGATTTTAATTTTTTTTAATGTTTATTTTTTATTTAAAAAAATTTTTTAATGTTTATTTTTGAGAGAGAGAGAGACAGAGTGTAAGAGGGGGAGGGGTAGAGAGAGAGGGAGACGCAGAATCTGAAGCAGGCTCCAGGCTCTGTGCTGACAGCTCAGAGCCTGGAGCCTGCTTCGGATTCTGTCTCCCTCTCTCTCTGCCTCTCCCCTGCTCATGCTCTGTCTCTCAAAAATAAATAAACATTAAAAAAAAAAAAAAAAGCCGTGAGAAGAAAATGAGGTTTGCCAGTAAGCCTCGCAATAACCACGGGCAGCGTGTGGTGTGTGTCCTTTTATCACTTTATTCTACATGAGCAATTGCCTCTGGTTACAGTTCTGTTGTCCTGAATAGGGCCGAGTCTGTGCAGGGGAGTTTACCCAAACTCTGCTACTTCTTTAGGTCCTGCTAAAGTGAATTCAGATCTCAGAAGCAGAGTGATAGCCTTTTCTTCTATGTCCCTATAACCAGTTTTTCCTAAAACTATTTTTTTTTTAATTTATTTATTTTGAGAGAGAGAGCGAGCAGGGAAGGGGCAGAGAGACAGACTCCCAAACAGGCTCTGCACTGTCACCACAGAGCCTGGTGCGGGGCTTGACCCCACCAACCATGAGACCATGACCTGAGCCGCGAGATCAAGAGTCAGACGCTTAACCAACTGAGCCCCCCAGGCGCCCCGTCCCTGGAACCAGTTTTGATATAGACTTACTCCGAAGAAATGGGGAAGCAGGGGATTGTCACTTCATTATCTCCGGCTCTCCAAGGTTTCCCCAGTCACTGTTTCGCTTCCAAACGTGGGAGAAACAGCCAGCCATGCCTCCCCTCAAAGAAAATAGCACAAACCGACCCAGGAGAGCATAAGACAGGTGCATACGCAGAGATGGTTTGCGAACGGGGCTGTCACGCAAAGCGTGTTTGGGACAGAATAATCTGGCTAGCCACGAGGGATGTGTCCGGGTTCTAAGAAAGAGAAGGGAGTGGCCTAAAGATGGCTAGAGCCTGGGTGGTTTGCCTGTGTCTTCGCGGCCAGTGCAGGGAAGGGAAAGAGGGAATCGGGAAGGGCGCTGGAGGTGTTGAGTGTTGGATGGTGAACTTTGTCTCCGCTTCAACTGGAAAGGCAATGTGTTAAATGGCAAGACAGTTTTCGTAAGTGCTAAATCGCAGCATACAGATCCGGCAGAGCTAGACGGTAAAAAAAACGTGGATTGTATGTGAGCGGATGCACACGTCTCCCGTTGGGATCCCTTATAAGTATTGGCCATCTCTGGGCTAGAGAGGTCTCGAGCAGGAAGAAGACAGAATCCTGAGCGTTGGGACAGTTCCTGGAGAAATTAAAGATGAAGGTCAGGTCTCACGCTCCAGGCTGGCAAGAGTCCAACCTTCCTGGTCGGTGAGGCACCTACTGGATTCATGGATCCTAGAGCGGCCTTCGTTCAGGAAGTACTTACTGAGCCTGTCGTCCGTTGAGGTCCTGTATTAGCCACCGGAAGAACAGTGTAGAAGACAGCAGATGGGATTCTCGGGCACAACACATAGGATTCTCGGCGTGGCGGGGCTGTCTTGCGTCTTGTGCAGATGAACTCAGCGATTTTATCCGAGAGGACACTGAGGCGGAGAAGGTGACGTGACTTGCCTAAGAGCTGGGCTCCCCAGCTGGCTAATCAGTCTTACCTCTAAAAGTCTGAGGTCAAGCCGGTGCCAGTGCATCTCACAACGACACAGGGGAGGCAGGAGGCTCCAGCTGGATTCAGAGCCTCAGCTGAGGCGCCCATTCAGCTTCTGAGAGAAGCTCTACTCAACATAGAAGAGTGTGTCGGGGAGGCTTACCTAGATTGTATTAATAATGGGATGCATTGTTTCCTTTCGGCTACCACTTTTGGCAGGAGACTTCCTTAAATGGAAGAGAGTATGAAAGAACGCCCGCACCCAAGTGCTATTCCGTAACTTAACTCGATTCTTTTATTCTTTTATACTCGAGAAACGGAGGCTGGGGCGCCTGGGTGGCTCAGTTGGTTAAGCGTCTGACTTCGGCTCAAGTCACGATCTCACGGTTTGTGGGTTTGAACCCCGCGTCGGGCTCTGTGCTGACAGCTCAGAGCCTGGAGCCTGCTTCAGATTGTGTCTCCCTCTCTCTCGGCCCCTCCCCCATCACTTCGTGTGTGTCTCTCTCTCTCTCTCTCTCTCTCTCTCTCTCTCTCTCTCTCTCTCTCGAAAAGAAACGAAGGCTGATTGTAATAATGTCAGCAAACCATATGAAAAGTAGGCAATCTTTTTATTTACAAAACACGCCGAGCACAAACTTTTGAAGAGCCCCCCCCGTTTAAAATTTTCCCGGGGTTTCTCGACTCCCTTCCTTTAGCACGGATGATGGAGTGCGGATAAATCTATCTTAACCACTTCATCCTGAAATCTACAATGCATACGAACTGATACTGAAAATTAGCCTCTAACACATAAATGAACAAGTTATCCTTTCCTCTTTGTTCTGAACCCCATGGTGGGATTTCTGCCCCTCACCTCATCTTTTAGACAGCCCTGGTAACATGGGTGAAATCAGCCGCGTCCTAACGCCCAGGTGGCCTGTGGCGAACATAGCGTCATTCCCCCCAGGACCCCGGGAGAGTCACGATGGAGGCCTTCCAGGAATGTTTGTGTGTATCAACTTCGGTAACAGGGGACCCAGCAGGATAGAGAGTGGGAAGTATGTCCTTGGGTCCAGGCGAGCCCCTTGCCATGTGGCATTAAGCCCCTTGACATACAGGGCGGATCTTTCCTTGTTAATCTCCAGGTAGGGCTATGTGAGGAAATGACACATACACCTGCGACCTAAGGCATGATATGGCTTACTGCTAAGATAACCCGCATGAGAGGATTCATCGGAGAATTAATTTTCTGTTTACAGAGATCCGTGGCCAATGGGAAATCCGTTTTACCTTCTTGACTTGGTAAAAAGTCCCATTGCTTCTCTCTTGGATGGCAAAATGAAGGTCTCTGAAATTAAAGTCCTTAGTATCTACTTCTTTTCTGTTACCCGCATGGACTACACTGCTCTGATCATTTTGGAAAAGCTTGCTCAGTGGACAGATGGATGAGTGGATAATATCTCCCATTTACTGCAGACCAACTATGGGCCAGACGCTGCCGTTTCATTTAATATTAAAACTCCTTGAAGTAAATATAATCTCTTCCCATTTCACATAGAAGAAGAGAAAGGCCATTTCGAGCAGAGGTCTGTTGGACCCCGAGGTTCTTAACCCCCACCGCCCTGGTTGATGGATGGTCCGAGGCGTGGAATCGACGCGGGGGTTTTGAGTGCTTCCTGTATTCAGAGCCCCAGTGTTTCCAGGGGGGAGGGAAACAGGAAGGAGAAGACAGAACAACTGTGCCTTAGAGGAGGCCCCAGGACATGGATGGAAGAGATTTATGTGACTTCCTTATATCCTGAGAATGAGAGAGAGAGAGAGTGATTGGTTGTATGTTGCTCACATGACCTTGAATAGAGCTCAGAGCTACACACCGTGATGATACATTGAACACATGAGAGTGTGGATGTATCTCCAAGACGTAGCCAACTTCCCGAATGAGGGCCGGGCCGAAGCAGTCTTTCGGGGTCTCACTCTTCCTTAAAAGGCATTCCAAGCTCAAGTGGGTTTGCTCTTCACACAAAGGCATATACAGGCCAGAAGTGGCCGTGGGAGTCCCCCGGTGGGGAGAGGACGCACAGACCATGAAGTCTCCATTTCGGGGACGTAAGTCAACCTCCTGCTGGAGGCCAGGGGCCTGGAGCAGGGAGCTCCAAAGCGAGGCCCGGCGACCTCACCAGAAAGCAGGTGGACTGTTGGGGAGTTTAAACCCCCTTCATTCATCATCCTGGGTCCTGGTGACACTCGGGGCGGCGTGGGGGCCAAGAGGCAGAAGATACAGAATCTTCGAGATCGGGGCTCCTCGTTTGTTGTATTTCCACAGAGCCTTGAACCTTCCTTGACACTTAGTACGTCTGTTGGATGAGTGAAGGCATGCGTGAACCTTGGAGAATGAATTCATGAGTGTGAGGCGCAGGGGCGAACGGCCCAACTCCCGCACGGCCATCAGGCATTTCAGCGCTTTCTGTGTGCAGAATCCCACGGCGTCAAGGCTTTGGGCTCTGGGATCACGGCCCGAGTTCAAATCCAGAGTGGGGCGCTGGAGATCCGGACGTGTCTTAACCTCTTTTTTGCACCGAAAGTTCCTCTCCTGTAAATGCGGATGCTTTAGCACCTACCTCATGGGGATGCTGTGAGGATTAAATTAGGTAATTGGGCGCATTAGATAATGCACATCAAATGCCATGACTAAGAGCATCGCCTAGGAGACCATCCCGCCCCCCCCCCCCCCTGCATCCTTCCCACAGCTGCTGCAGGAGAGACCTCCGCTCTGCTTCTTGCGGCTTCTGGCTGTGGCCCACTCTGGTCCCTGGTCAGGGCGGGCCTCGGGGAGGGATCGCTGGCCCCATCGGCAGGGATGGAGGGAGAGGAGCTCTGCTCTCAGGAGCAGCCCTCCTTGCTCCATATTTACTCAGCAACCCCCCACACTAAGCAGGGTGACTGAGACAAAGGAGGCACCAGCCTACCCAGGATCTGCAGGCTAGAGGGCTTCGGCTTTCCTGGGCGGATGCACACAGAACCTAGAGGGGTTGAAACAAGCCTCACATTTGGGGAAGTCGGGTAAGGCACCAGGGCGGAGTTGGCCTTAGACCTGGGCCAGTGCGGAAAGAGCAGGAGTTTGCCTGGTGGGGAAACGAGCAAGGGCAGGCGTGTGGACCATGGTCCGTGGCAGGGTGTGAGTTTGGTGTGGCTGCCGTAGGTCCTACGCTGGGGGTGCTGGGGAGGGGGGCGCTCAGAAGGACCAAAGGGACTTTGTGGGAGAAAGTCTCCCTTCCCTCTTCTTCCTGCTCTTCCCTCAGTGCTTCTGGGGAACAAAGATCACTCCAATGGCTGGGCACTCAAGATTCGAGAACTCTGTATCTGGCTCCTTCATCCGACACCAGAAAAAGCTGAGGCACGTCTGCCAGACACGCCATGCTAATAGGTGGCACGGCTTCTTCTGGAAAACCTTCTGCGGCACCTTCTAGAACACCAGCAGTGTCCTCCGAGTCCAGAGAGAAGCCTGTTGGAGCCTCCTCCCGTCATTCTCCCAGCGCTCCAGAGAGGCGGCGCCGGGCTCCGAGCATCTTGACCTTGCACCAAGCCTTGGGATGTCACACCACCACGTGTTCTGACCTCCATCCGCCATCTCTGTGTCTCATGGTCAAAGTTCTTACGAGCTTTCCTGAGATGGAAATGTGTGTGTGTGTGTGTGGGGGGGCTGCTGAGTAGTGCAGATCGAGTACAAATAGACCACGTTTTGTGCACAGACACATTCCGGAAATTTGTGTGTCAATCTGGTTTTGTTTTTTTTTTTTTTCAAATTCAATAGAATCTGAAAGACAGGAGAGGGAGTTGTCATTTAATGGAGTTCAAACCTGCCTCTTTTTTATCAAGTGAAGGGGCCTTTTGTGATGCAAATAACATCTCCCTTCCGTGAGCAGGAATTCGGTCTTGGCTTTCTTTAAAGGAGACACACCCCTGGGGGGCCAAACAGGGGGCTTACATGCAGCGTTTTAGAAGTAGCCTAGCTTCCACTCCTGCCTTTGTTGTTTGTTGTCTGGTCTTTGTTTATATCAGGTATTATTTTGGCCACTGGAGGGCCCTCCAGATAGAGCATAACCGGAGAATCCCAAACGCGCTCCAGGCCCAGACTTCAGCTCACACCCAGCTTTTTTGAGCATGCGGCATTTCTTGCAAATCGGATTTAACTGGGGAGAGTAGCAATAGCATGGATGTCCCTTTTATTTAGGAATTTAAGCATAAAAGAAACCTCTATTTAAAAGAGCAGCTTTTGGATTATCGTCTATTTGGAGCTGGAAAGGAGGTGCTAATCTCGTATGTGGAGGGTGATCCCGCTAGAATTCAGCCCAGCTTAGGAGAGCAGAGCTTTGAACAAAGGTTACTGCTCCGCGTGGAGACAATCACACCAAGACCTGCAGAGCGAAGTGGGGCAAAAGACTTTCTTTTTATAACGAGGGAAGGCGAGTTGGATAGGACTGGAAGAACAGCGTGGAAGGCTGCGATCTTACACCTCCTAGAGCCCAAAAATCTCACTACCGTTGATGCTCACGCCGCCTCTCCTCTCCTGCAGCCGGGGGTTTTATCGACCCTATTGTTTGAGTCTAGGTCAGAGATTTTATTCTGCGGCATGTTGACAAGCGACCCTAACTTCGGAGTTCAAAGATGTCAATGCAGCGTGGAAAATGCCACACCCGGCCCCCAGTGGGCCAAAACCCGGACCTGTGGCAAAACCAGGCAGACACGAGAAAAAGCGTCAGGGAAAGAATCCAGCAAAGCCCTACGGGGTGGCGGCCAGATTTCCTCAGTTTATAAAACAAAGGAAATTCATCATAAACTCTCCAGGGCCGATCAATATCAGACCGGAGCAAAAACGAAGTCTCCCGTTCTAATCTGTTAGGGCCTGAAACAAGACGGGACATTGACTGTATTGATTGGCATGGTGCCCCTGACCTAGTAATCTCCCAGCGCCTTGAGCAGGGCAGTGCAGGTGACCGGTGGACCTGCAGTCAGGTTTGAGGATGACATCCTAACAATGGAAGAACTTGAGTCTTATCAAAACAGAGGTGGGCACTGGGGGTAGAGCTAGCGTATGCCAAAATCCAGAAGACCTGAGCTGGGTCTCATGTTACTTGTCCAGCTGTAAAATGGGAATAAATCTTTTTTTTTTTTTTCTTTTCCTGATTCATCTTTCAGATGATAGTCGGGTTCTCAAGACCCGCCCAGAGGACAGCTCTTGCTATACTTACTTGGGGGTAAAACAGAAGAACAGAAAGGACTGGGTTCCAATAGAGAGCCTCCGTTTCCCTTTGAACTTGGCAGTTTCTGGGTTAGGTGGGCAAAAATGAGCAGACAGATGGACCTCGGTTCAAATTAGCAGACCCCTCTGAGAACCTCAGAAGTGGGCAGCAGAGAGCTGAGGTTGTGTCCGGCAGATGAGCCCGCAAAGGGAGGTAAAAAGGCTTAAGGAGATCTGCCAGCCTGGACCTTTCCACGGGACCAAAGTTCTTGCTCCTTCAGATTAACCCCTCGCAGCCCGCGAGTTTGGGGAAGCACTGTTCCTGAAGGTCTATCTCAAAATTTTGCTTCTGACCCCAGGAGTCAAGGACAGGACCCACTCAATTCTGAATGTGGGTCAGAAGATGCAGTTTGGACGGCCCCTTGGCGGTGGTGGTGATCTCCTCTGGCAATGAGCTCCCCAGAAACTACAGACAAGGACGGAACTGTAAGGTCTTGGGAGATGGAGGCTAAGGCTGAAGCAGGTTGACGGAAAGCGGTTATTTAGGGGATTAGACTGGAGAAGGGGTAGCTGGGAGAATCGGAATTCTCAGAATGGCCCCCCAAACACCAAGAAACGGCCGAATCAGGGTCCAGAATCCCCTCTCTGCTTCTGAACTCACAGCTGTCATTGTCTCCAACACTCACTTGACATTCAACATGCATTTTCCTCTGACATATTTGTATGGTTTTTTTTTTAAAACTGTATGACAAATAGTTGTGCTGAGTGAGTGCTGGGCACCTAGCAGGCAGGCAGTAAATATTTGCTGAACACTGAAAGAATGCCCGGCTTGGCTGTCAGTGTGACTCTTCTATTCAGAACCCATCCCCAGGCGCTCCATTCATAGGAGGCTGGGTGGATCTCACGTTAAAGGGTTGCCCAAGCGCTGCCGGACCAGAATGGTCTCTGTGAACACTGGAACATTCTCAGACATGCTGAGTAAAAGCCATCGGAGCAGGAAAGAGGGACGGCTGGCGGAAGTGCGGCTGGGAGTTTTCCTAGAGACACGGTGCGGTTTCTTTGTTCTGGGAGATTTCAGCCAGAAGGAACAGCAAATTTTACTGTCTGCAAACCACCAACGAGCTACTCCCTCCGCCTTCGCCTGGTCCTTCCCAACCTGGGAATTCATTTGCTGCTTCTCTCTCCTCCTCCTCCTCTGCCCCAGAGCAGTCCCCAGGGACAGAGCTCTTTGTTGTGCACGCCCGAGACAATACGGAATTGCACAAGCCCCAGGGCCAAATCGGGACCGTCCTCCACGGAGAGTGATCGCCGAGGCAGGGACCCCCCCACCTGTTGCTCTCCCCCTTTCCCCGGGCCAGCGGCAACCTGCATTGTGCTCGGGACGCACGCGATTCTACACCAGGCTCAGCAGATGGCGCCGGTGAGCAGAGCCGGTCCCTTCCCTCCCCCGCCCCGCCCCGCGGCCGGAGCCTCGCTGGTCTAAAGCGAAAACAGATGTTTTCATCATCTCTGGATCTGGCATGTGACTTGCAGTTCAGCAGTGTGCCGACCGAACCCAGAGTTGTGCGTTCTCTTCATCGCCCGCAAAATAAAAATTCTTACTTAAACGAGCCTTCGCCCTAAGTGAGCCGCTGACACAGGATCTGTTTCATGCAAGGGGCGCACGTTTAATCGAGTTCCAACTGCCACCGGCTTTGGAGCCCGCCCTGGCTCGGTAATTGGGAGGTTGTCTTTTTTTTTTTTTTTCCTTCCAGAGAAAAGCCAGGGCAGCCAGACTAGCTATCTTTACACCAAGGGCTGGGGAGAGGCGCTAGCTTTTTAAAATAGCCCTGGTCTGGCTGGCTGGCGAACGCGTCTGCGTGGGAGCCAGTGCGTCCTGAACAAAACAGGAAGGCCGGGCCGGCGCGCCCTGTTCCCTGCGCCCACGGCAGGTGGCAGCATTGGCCCGGGCTGGCCTCTGCCGCTGGCCAGCCCCAAAGCAGGGCCCTTTTACTTTCGGTGGCCTCAAAATTATTAGTTCCAGATGAGTTCTTGCAATTGTAATATTTGGTTTAACCCAATCTGCCCGATTGCGTCAGCACACGTTCAAATACAGCCGTCTGAAGTCTAACCAGACATCAGAGGCATGTTTCAGGGGGTGTCAACATTCCGGACCCTTTGAAAGAATTAAAAAAAAAAAAGAGTTTGATTTATCCTAAGGGCTGCGGGGGTGGGGGGGTGGTGGAACGAAAGAAGGGTGAGCCTGCATGGGGCTGGGGTGCCCGAGAGGGAGTGAAGAGGGAAAATTCAGGGAAGGCGTAACAATAGAACTTTGTGGGCTGGAGCCCGCTCGAGTGGAACTGGATTTATTTGTTGAACTAGGAAGGGACCTCTCGGGTCTTTGAATGGTAGAGCAAATAAGCAAACCCGGTGGGCATTTGGTTTTCTAGAAGAGCCCCTCAAGTCACGTAGCTGCTATTGTCAGACACAACACACGCACTATCTGTCTACCGCTGGGCCTGGCTGCTCAGGAGGGGGGCCGGAGGGGGTGGGCAGCCCTGTTTTAACACCCAGCTTTGAGGGGCACCCGGAGTCTCCAGGCTTAGGATGCAGACCAGGTTTCCTAAAGACACCAGCCTGAGGCCCCCGGGGACCCAGTTAGAAGCAGAGGCCCTCCTTAGGCTCTGGGCCAGTGGACCTGCTGGAATCCTCAAAGGTCTTATAAACGGGCCCGCTGCAGTCAGGCACCGCCACAGCCTGCTGCTCCACCCTGGGGAAGCCGGGGACCCACTCTGGTGGTCTCGGGGCTTCTGAGATGTGTCAGCTGAGCCCTGGGGCGGGGTAGCAAAATCCGCAGAGGCAGTCCAGGAATCTGGTCCAGTGACCGGATAAGAAGGGGCATCTTGCTTCCTCTAGCTGAGATGGAAGAATCTGGGGTGAGGAGATAGTGTCGGGGCTGCAGGCCTCCCTCCCTGCCTCCCCCCACCCCCGCCCCCGGCTTGCACCCCATTTGGGAAGCTGTGCTCAAATTCTTCTAGCTCCTCTCGCAAGGTTGCAGAAAGCTGCCTGCCAGCCGACAACAGGGAGCCTGGCCGTTTCCCCGCAGGTCTCTGGCTTGACATGGTACTGATCAAAAGCCGGCACCCGTCTCGCAGATGCTTCTAGTCCTGCGTGTCGGGAGCCAGGGGCTGGCGCTGGCGGCAGGCAGGCAGGCAGGCAGGCAGGCAGGCGCGCTGATGGGATCGGCCATCTTGTGGGCTGTGGTTGGGCCCTCTCTCCCCTCCCCCCCCTCCAGTGGCCACCCCACCGCCTGGATGACACACAGGAAGGGGTGGTGGGACCTCCACGCGGCTGGCCAGACACCTCCAGAATGTTTAGGGATCCAAGCCTCCTGCTGTTTTCCTTTCAGCTAGAAAAAGACACGCGTCCCCACAGGTTGCTGGGGCAATGCTGAGTGCCAGGGGTAGGAGGGCGCCTGCTCGGCGGTGCTCACTTTGGAGAGCCAATCAAGCGGATGAGTGTGCAGGATACTTGCCACCGGCTCCTTGCACCAGGAATAGTCAAGCAATTCCAGGATTCCTTCTCACTGCCACGCTGACTTCATTCCCTTTCGAGTATCGGCTTTTCAGTTCCTCTCACCCAGGGGATCTTGACCCTGGCTACTGAAGAATCGCCTGGCCCCGACTCCAGAGCTGTTGAAATCAGAATGCAAATGAGGTGAGGGAGGGGCGTCCTTATTTTCAACCACCGTTCCCCCCAACCAGATGATTAGAATGTACGTCCGGAAGTAAAAAACCAAACCAAACAAAACGATCACTGCAATTCTATTCCGGCTTCCCATGTTTTCCAGATGGGCTTCCTAAGAGTTAAGGGGTTCAGCCAAGGTCATGCAAGTTCAAGTCCAAACCTGGAATTTCTGTGTAAGACCTCTGGCTCCTCGGTGATGACTGAGCGTCTCCTCGGTCTTCAGATCATTCGTGCCCGAGCCGAGCCACCTCCTCTACGCGGTCACTTTTCCCCGTTCAGCCTGGCTTCTCCAGCAACCGCACACCTGGGTCGCTGTTGCCTCTGAGAAATCCAGAAAGAACAAATGCTTCCTGAAGGATTTTCAGGGCTTTTTTCGGGTTTGAATGAATGCTTATACTCCGTTAGAATGAGAACCACCTCTCACGGAGCTCCTTGGTTTCTCACTTCTGTTTCCAAAAGGGATTCACGCCTGCAAGCGCCTCTCATGGTGATAACCGGTCTGAAAGGACCTGGTTTTATGGGTGAGGCAAGCGGGTCCTGGTAATGTTCAGTGACACGTTTGGATAAAATAGATGGCAGAGGCGAGGTGACCATGGGGCATCCTGCCTCTCAGCCCCAGGCTCCGTGCCTTCCTCTTGCCACCCTTTCTCGGGACTACACAAAGTACTGTTTGCTTCTCGCTCTTTCCTCACCGGAGGCAACAAGCACCCTCCAAAGTAACTCCCTCCCGCACAGGCAAGGAACGGTCCCCGGCTGCTCCCTGTGAGATAGGGTTTCTGAGACTAGGTTCGCCTTGAATACCTTGAGATCTTCGATGCTTGAAGGTTGAGTGAATTGTCATAAGCCATTGGGAACAAGAGAGACAAGGAATCCAGATATTGTCATGGGCGCCAGGTAAACTCGAAAGGAAGCTTCAGCTTCTCTTCCAGCTCTGACATTCCAGAGGCCATCAGTCCCTGCTCCCTGGGACCTTCCCATCTTCAGTCAGATTTGAGAGACCAGATTCTCCCCTCTCCCTGAGTCAGTTACCCTTGATCCATTTCCCTAGTGGCCTAAGGACCAGCCTCCACTATTAAAGTGGAAGTCTGGAGATGGGGAGTTGCAGAAAGATGGAGACTCAGGTCCCTGACCCAGGGCCTGGTGATTTCACAAAGGACACTTGCTCTAAGTCCCTCCAGTGGAGTTCTGTCCCTTCTCGGAGGAACCGCCTAGGGCTCTTGCATCGCTGGGGTTCATCGGTCCCTCCACCCATTTCTTCCATCACTCAACATTTATTAAGCACAAACTATGTTAAAAAAAGATGAGTAAGAAATGTTCATCTTCAGGAGTCGCTCTTCCAGATGGAGAGAGACTAAAGAAGCATTATAATTAAATGCAGTGTGTGAACCTTGACTGGATCCTAGATCCAAGGGGAAAAAAAAAGCGATAAGACACTTTGGAGACAATTAGAGAACTCTCCATGTAGACGGCATAATGAGATCACTGACCATTTTTTTAAGACATGATCATGATACTGTGGTTTTAGAGAGAAAGCCCTTATCATTAGAGGCATGCTGATGTATTTAAGGATGACCGTCATGTTCGCAACTTAACCTTGAAGTGATTTGGGAACAATGACAACATTGCCAGTGTGCCAGAATGTTAGCAATCGATGGATCAAGCCTGGAGTGTGTTGGTGTTCACTGATTAGTCATTCAACTTCTTTGTGGATAGAACATTTCCAAACTAAGAAAGCAAGACGGAAAAGGAACTCTCTCTGTCCTCAAGGGGCTTACCATTTACTTACCACTTCCTGTTTGCCAAAGTGGGCAAGGAGACGTATGAATCGCTGTGTTCAGACAAAGGCAGGACAGAACGGACGGCCAGTGGAGGGATAAGTGATACATTTTTGGAAGCTCAGAATAAAGACTGGATCATTTTCCCTAGGGTGTTGGTGGTGGTGAGGGATGTCTTCCCTGGTGGGGCAGTGTTGGAGTTAGGAACAGAAAGATGTGTGCAGTGTCCATAGCAAAAGGGCAGGGCAGGGAATTTCAGGCTGAGGGGACAATAGAAGCTAAGTACGAGCCTGAGGTTGTTTGGGGAACAAGGATCAGTCTGGTGTGACTGAAAGATAGTAGGCAGGTGAAGGGCTACCCTAGGATTTAAATATTGGTTGACATTTGATGATGGGCAGCCTTGAATGTCCCTACCCCCAACCCTCCTACCCCCCCTACCCCCTCTCTCTGAAGGATAGGAGATGAGTCTCCAGTTACTTTCATACTACAGGACCAAGCTGATCATGTTCCTACAAGAGATTCTCATAGGAAAGAAGAGTTCATGATGAATCAAATAGCAACTTAAATCCTGTGTAGGAAGCAAATTCAAATGATGGCTCTCTCTAAGTGAGATAAACCAAATATACACTTTATTCTACATCCACAGCTGTCTGCTGTATAACAATCAACACTCAGCTATCTAGTTAATGATTTTTCTATTTCATGGACGCAAGACACACACACACAAAAACTTCCGTGATGTTCCGCCATCTTGGCTCCTCTCCTACTTAATGATTTTTCTAAAACGAAGGCCTGTGAATTCTTTAAAACCAGCATACATGACTCCCCTCTAAAAATTTCCCCAACCTCTGCAGATAGAACTAGGTACTCTGGACTTTTCCATTCCTGTTCTTGAAACTCGCTCACACTCAATGCCCGTGTTGTAGGGAGCACGTAAGGCCAATCTTGACAACAGCCAGTTCTGACTCCTTTCTCTAGAATTAACCCACTGCTCCTTCTTCTTACCCTTTTCTGATTTTCAATCCTTGGGCTGCAAGGCTCAGTTTTCTATACTTGCTTCGGGCTCTGCTTGCTAGGATACCAGTCACTGTTCTCGGGGGTTCTTTGGTTTCTTCACGTTGGCTTGGTTTGCTGGCTCTGGGGGTCAGGGCAGCAGGAAAGTGGCCTGGCTTCTGGCCGGGTCATGCCAGGGACTTACCTCAGCTGGATTGGTGTCAGCGAGGCTTCACCAGTGCAGAAAATGAAAGCAAACCTCCTCTGTGTTCTCAGAGCAAATCTGCGTCCCTTTGCTGTGCGTAGGACTTATCACATCGTGCTGCGAGTATTTTCTTTGTCCATTTCCCCTACTAGATCATGAGTTCCCGAAGGGCAAGTACTTGGTCTGAGCTGGTTTTGAGTCTCCATGGCTTAGCACACTCCCTGGTACTTAGTAGGTGCTCAGTAAATGCTTATTGAAAAATGAGTGGGTAAATGAGTGGGCAGAAAGAAAGGTATCTTTCATGAGCATCCATTCTGGTGTCTGCACCGTTAGTTCCTTATTTGAGTGTCTAATTGAGAATGGACTATTTGTGTAGAAATCAACAGCTGTAAATAGGTCACTGAGAGTCTACCTTACTGAAGTTTCATCTCTGTGTTTATTTGTATTAGTGCGAATTTTAAATATGGCTCCCAAAGACAGTGAGAGTCTCTAGTGGGAAGCTGTTTATCGGATCTCTCATATAAAAGAGATCAACTCTGCCTTTGAAATCACAGTGGGATTTCAAAATGTATCAACACAGAGCTTGGGAAAGGAGTTGAGTCATAAACCATAATAATCAGACTTTGCTCCTACATGTGGCCGTTTTCACTAGCAGATCCAACAAATACACCGCAAAAGCTAATTAAATCACAAGATTGCTAGAGCGGTGTTCCTGTCCAGTCTGTATGGGAAGTGGATTCTCATCACATCCACAGGGGCACGGCCGTGTCGCCACGGTCTCACACACCAGTAAACTGTGTGCAGAGAGTCAAAGGCACCAACTTCAGAACACAAAGCAGTTTCCATGAAGATCCCCGGCCAGGAACCATGGGGTCTGTTCTGATCACTAAATAACTATCCTTAGTCCCTATAACAGATGGCGGGTAATTGTGTTGGCTTGTGTGTTTTGTCCTGGCAGTGTTTTCTTGATTACTGTTTTCAAAATATTCTCTCTGTCCCTGCTCCCACCCCCCTACTCCCCTACCCCCTCTCTCTGAAGGATAGGAAATGGGTCTCCGGTTACTTTCATACTGCAGGACCCAGCTGACCATGTTCCTACAAGAGATTCTTGTAGGAAATAAAAGTTACATGTTGAATCAAATAGCAGCTTAAATCCCACATAGGGAAACTTGAAGTGGCTTTGGTGACTGATTCCACTGATGACAAATGGACATCGGGCAATCCAACTGGGCTCAGGGACTCGGCCCCACGAGAGAGAGGGATTCTCGTCTCTGGGTTCCATCTCCTTAAACCAGAAGCACAAGAATCCTCCCCCGACAAATGACTAAGTCTATGACCAAAGAATCACATGCCACACCCCCTTCTGAGTGCTATTCATAGAACCATTTTGGCTCATTTCAATTCAGTGAAATTCCGTGATTATTTATTGAGCAACTCTCATGAATAAGACGCTGTACCAGGTGCTACAGCGGCATGGTATCATATGTCAGACATGGATCCTTCTCCACAAGGCTTTCTAGATCTACATCCCATCTCTACTCCAATTCTTGTAGGACGACAGACCCGATTTCATCCGCAGATTTTATTAGATAAATTGGGGTAGGAGGGGGAGATCCCAGGGAATAGGAGCGTGGGTAGGGTGAGAGAGACTATATTCAGTGGAGTGTCTTTAATGAACGTTGTTATGCGAAAGAAGAAGAAAAGTCTGGTTGTAAATTCGATTCCCCAGGATGTATTCCCTTAGAAATCTTATGTCTAAATTCTCTGGCTTCAGAAACAGCCATCCTTCCGCCTACCATTCAGAGGACTGATATTAAGAAGGCTACGCATGGTCCATTTTCATTCTTTTGGTACATTTCTCTTCCCTCGACTCTGGTGCCAAGGGTCCACAGCCATCAGAATGGAGAATTGGAACCACGGGCACTGGGTAGAGACCCACTGAAAGAGAGTTGGGCAAGGAAAGTTTCCAAAGTGCCTAATAGGAAATGCTAGGTGAGATTTATCTGTGAGCTCTCGGGCCCCCTTAGATGAAAGGGAGTGCTAAGTCTGAAATTAATTTTGCTCAAGTTTTCCAGAGTTCTTTCCTGCAGGGGTCTTTTCCTGAGTCACTGCGACTCCAGAAGGTTCTGTGTTTTGTGCTGTAATGAAGAGGCTTCCCAACAGCCGCTTTTTCTGCTATTCATTCTGCCATCCATTATACCACTGATTTAAGTTGTATTTATTAACTATCTGTTAGGTGTCTAAGCACTGCACTCAATGCTAGTGGTAAGGGGGCCAGCTCCGTCGTCCTCAGATACTGACGGCATCACTTACTTGTTGTTTGTAGAAAGAATAACAGCTCTTTCTGTGGGAGGTTTTAAGGATTAAGCAAGATAATGCATGTTAGAGTGTTTTCTAAGCTCTTAACTACTGCAATGATGATAGCCATTATTGTTACAGGCACCCTCAAAGAGCTTACAGTCATGCTAGAAGGCTGTGACACACACCTGTGAAACGCTTACACTTAGCACGTGACTAAAAACCTCAATGTCCCAGTGCTGTCGGGACCCCAATGCCCTAGTGCCCCCTGTAAGTACCCCAAAGCTTTAGTACCCCGGTAAGTTTCCCAATGCCCCAGTGCTCTCTGTAAGTACCCAGTATCCCAGTGTCCTCTACAAGGATCCTAATGCCCAGTGCCCTGAGTACCCCAATGCTCCAATGCCCCACACAAGTTCCCCAATGTCCCAGAGTCTTCTGCAGTACCCCAACGCCCAGTGCTTCCTAAGTGGTTTGACCTAACCCATATTCCTTCTTCCAACATAAAAATGGGGCAATAAAGAAGGCTGCCCGGCATCTTCAAATGATTTAATGGTTTTTGAATAGTGCCAAATTATCCTTCCTGCCAACTCAGCCATGCAAAGGTCTTGCTTGAGCGTTGTTTCCACCGCTTTCCACTTCCCAACTGTGGCTCCACTGAGCCTCTGGGCAATCAATCCCTTCGCTCTAGCCGGGTTGCCTTGCTTTCCAACAAACCTATCTTGGCCTCTTTGACCCTAAAGCTAGAACTGGCTTCTCCTTTCACTGCGTTCTTGACTCACATTCTCTGTATGTTTTATCTAAATCTTTGTATTCCCATGGCAACCAACACAGGGCACTGCACATGGTATGTGTTCAATAAATATTTATTGGATGAGTGGTTAATTTTGTTCTCCATATTCTATTCGAAAAGATTTAATAAAGGGATTAGCTGTAGGGGGCACTGTGCCAAGTGTCCTACTGAGATAATTACATGAAGGATTCCTGTCCCTAAGTAGCTTAACATCTAAAACTGTTAAACAGATATAAACACTCATTTACAGCAGCCAATGACCTGGGTCCTTAACCTGGAACCTAGTGACAACTGCCTCTCTTTATGAAACTTCTGAAATTATATGGGAAAAGGTTGCATATGTGTGTATCGTGTGGATAGGATTCCTCAACCACTCCTGGAGTTAGAGCAGAAGATGCGGTAAGAAGCAGCAAATTCTGGGTTTTATTCTGGACTTGTTGACGGACCGGAGGAAGAATATTAGAATCGGGGCCGAAGCCAAAATACTCTTGGGTATTTCTATTTGAACAATTGGACGGATGTCCTGTCATGTACTGAGGGAGCGATTTTGGTGAGGGAGGTGGGAATATCACAAGGGGGAGGGAAATTAATAGAGCGACAGGAAGCAGGCTGGAGAGATCTATTGGGCATCCATGCACGGATGCCGGCGAGCCAGCGAGTATACGAAATGGAGCTCAAGGGAGAAGTCTGGGCTGAGATACACATTTGGGAACTGTCAGTACGTAGACGGCAAGTCTACAAGTCACAAGAGGAGATGTCACCCAAGGCGGGAGAGCACCACAGAAGAATCCTGGGACTTCCTGAAATGTAGAAATCTAAAGGAGGGGGACCCAGCAAAGGAAACAGGTGGAGAAACCATTGATTTCTGAGGGAAAGCGGGTGAGTGTGGATCCTCGAAGCTCAGTGAAGATGGTGTTCAGAGAAAATCAGTGGCCAGCCGTGTGAAGTTTCTCTCTCAGAAACTGTACCACCTTAATGTACTTGTTTACCTGTCTGTCTCTGTGATTAGACTGAACTTCTTGAGTGCAGCAATCATGGTTTAGTTATTTTAAAGTTTATTTATTTATTTTGAGGGAGAGAGAGAAAGCATGAATGGGGAGAGGTAGAGAGAGAGAGAGAGGGAGAGAGACGGAATCCCAAGCAGGCTCCGTGCTGTCAGTGCAGAGCCGGATGCGGGACTCCAACTCATGAACCTTGAGATCATGACCTGAGCCCAAATGAAGAGGTGGACGCTTAACTGACTGAGCCACACAGGCACCCCATTGTCTTAGTTACTGTAGAACCACCAGGATTTATGTAGCACAAGGCTGGGGACATAATTGGTACTTGCTCATTATGGAATGAATGGGGAAAAAAAATCTCAAAGGCCAAGCAGGAGAATAAAATGCTCCAGAAGCAGAGACCACTATGGCTGGGGTTGACATTGTTTCTAACGCGCTTGGGCAACGGGTAGGAGCTGGCGTGATAGGACACGTCTCCGTGCAGCAGGACCCAGGGTAGTTGCACCGCCGGGTCAGAGAGCTGGAGCCTTGGTAGGACACTTAAGCGGCAATGTCATCTGTGCACAAGGGCACTTGGCTGGGAAAGCAACTGCGCGTCCACCGCCGCCATCTGCTTAGCTAATTCCCAGCCCACTGGCTCCGGTGTCGCTTACCTCTTAATTACCAGCCTTGGCTCCCACCTGGCTTGAGAGACCAGCTTTGCTTCCCTGTTGCATTTTAAGCAGTGACCCGGCGACCCCGTCTCTCGTGGCTGAGATTTCCTTTGGTCGCCCCCAGCCAGCCCTTCTGCTCTGAGATACCCCTATTTCTCCCACTTAGGAGCTCAGAGTGGTCTGACGTCCTGGTGGCCCTGGCGCCTCACAGCTAGTTCTGTCCACTCCCGGGCAGCGCCCCACAGGACAAACGGGCAGTTAGAGGCTTTGAGAGTAACTGGCACAAGGTAAAACCAATTAAGAGGGCAGCTGAGAGATGTCTGGGACCGGTGGCAGGTGGGCTTTCCAAGTCGGGGTGAGCGTAATTACCTGATCTTGGATGCTCCGTATAACGTTCTTATATCCTGGAAGGGATCCTATGCTAGTTGATGTATCTCACCCCAAAGATGTCTATTCTTTAGCTATCCTCCCTCTAAAGAAGCTCAGCTTCCTTTTCTCCTTTTTCAAGGGGGAAAGGTGGCTAATGGGTTTATGCATCTGGGCATGGCCCCAGAGTGGAGGGCTTTCCCCAGCCAAATGGACCCTATTTGCCTCCTCTTAACTAACGCTTCTTTCTTAAATCCCAGTCAAAAGAGAAACCCCCAGATTTACCCTTGTCTTTCTTTTTTTATTTTAATTTATTTAAATTTTTTTTTTTAGCGTTTTTATTTTATTTTTGAGAGACATAGAGACAGAGCGTGAACAAGAGAAGGGCAAAGAGAGAGGGAGACACAGAATCTGAAGCAGGCTCCAGGCTCTGAGCCGCCAGCACAGAGTCCGATGCGAGGCTTGAACTCACAGACCGTGAGATCATGACCTGAGCTGAAGTCGGCCGCTTAACCGACTGAGCCACCCAGGTGTCCCTACCCTTGTCTTTCTGACCTGAGTTGCTTCTCTTCTATAGGTATGCTAGTCTTTCCCTGTGTGACGGCTCCGAAAGGTAGATTTGTCCAGCACATTTGTGTGAATGAGGTCGGGGACAAGAGCCTTTATTGAGAAGCCAGCAAGAAAATGCATTTTCTCCTTGTATCCCTTACTATCCCAAGGGGGAAGGGAAGAGAGAGGAGTCTTTTTTTCTCCTTGACTAATGAGGTTTAAGTTAAAAAAAAAACATTGAAAACCAGTTTTATCTCTTTTGTCCTCGATCTCCACCGGCGAGCTATGGTCTTGGAGCTGAGCCGGCCACTGCACAGCTCGGCCAGCCATCCTCTCACGGTCCCCCAGCCAGTCACGGAGTCAGAAATAGCTCTGGAGGAGTCAGCCATTATTGGGCCTCTTCCTACCAAACTGTGGTCTCAGGCGGAGTGCGTTCTGGGGAATTGGTAAACTGAGGCCGGCCCTTGATTAATCACAAAATCTTCCTCAGCACATGCCTGGTGTTCTGCTAGGTCCTTTGTCCAACAGAGAAAGCCCACGAGGAGTTTGCGTTCGAAGTAAGGAGTCCCGATTAAAGGCTCGAGATTGGATGGAGCCACATGAAACTATTAGACACGTTTATAAAAAAAAAAAAAAGAAGAATCCATACATTATTCAGCATTTGAATATTAAATATCTCCTAGGTGCTAAATCTTTCATATTATGCATTGAAAAGGTGGGGAGGTATGATAATCAGGATAAGCTAGGCTATCCTGAGGTGACAACAGTCCCCAGAGTCCAGAGCTTTCACACAACATAGGTTTCCGTTGGTTGCTCAGGTGACAAACGCACCCAACAAGCGTGGTCAGGAATTGTGTGTTCGGGGGCCCACACGGATGGAAGCTTTCCATATTGTAGTGGTACTTTGCGGGGACATGTGAACTCTGAGGTTTCCAAAGAAGGGCAGAGAAGGATGGTTGGGCACGCTGGCTTTTAACCCTCAGCCCCGATGTGACATCTGCCACTTCTGCTCATAATTCGTTGACCCGAACTAGTCGTATGTCGTATGACCGTAAGGTCATGAAAAGAAAGCTGGAAATTACAGGATTTGCGATGAGGAAAAATAATATTAATGGCAATGTTAATGAGAAATACTTACTGAGCCTCGAGGATATAGCAGGCCCAGTTCTAAGTGCTTCAGATTCACTGACTCTTTTAATCATCTCAATAATCCTTTGTTGAAACTGAAGCTCAAAGCGTGAAGGAATTGGCCAAGGATATACCAGCGTCTGACGAACTGGGGTTCTCTGCTGAGTTCCGAGAGATGAGGGGACGAGGGCCCATCGGAGAAGAGTAAAGGGCATTTGGACCGGTGGCACCTGATGGCGAATAAGAGAGAAGACGTACGGTGTGAAGCAAGACAGTGGGATTCACCCGACTGACCCCGCGTAGGTTTCCTGGGGTCGGGACTGATGGGGAGAGATTCAAAAGTCAGGCCAAGGAGTTCCATTTAGTAGGAAGGAAAGAGACGCCGACGGCTTTGATGACACAGCCAAAGAATGTGTTAAGAGGAGTCTCATTGCCCTTCACTGTCCCCAGCCCGGTTCAAGCACAGGCCCTAACACACCTGGCATTTCAAAGCCCGGGGGCATTTTCAAAGTCAACCCGAGAGCCTCGTTGTCATTCTTCCAAAAGATCTCTGCACTCCAAGCCATAAAATAATTGAAGTCAGGTTGTTGGCTTTTTTTCTTTCTTTCTTTCTTTTTTTTTTTAATTTTTACAAGAGCCATTACAAAGGTGTGAAATATTAGACACTTACGCATCTGTGAATAAGATTGTAGGCTAAAACGTGTGAGTTCCCGTCTCGGCTAATGAACCGGAATATGGTTTTAATTTTTGAACTGCAAAAATGTTCCGCCTTGTTTTTGATGGTCCCTACAGAAGACTCTGTATTTTAATAATTCAGTGCAGCCTAATTACTTTAATTAATCACCTTCTTTTCAGAGATGTCAGTGGGCTTCCTTATTTTCTTGTGACTATAGGTACTGCCGGGAGTTTTAAGAAATTTTAAAAATAATAGGTGTAATCGCACAGGTTAACCCTTTCATGCACACTCTGTCATTCTCATCGGATGGATGAGATTGTACCCCAAGCTCCTGTCTCGTTTGTCACACTCCCTGCCCGTGACCGGTTAACAAAACTCTCTCTGGTCACTCTGTGCCCGAAAAACTGCTGTCTGGAGACAAAAGTAAAACGCTATTTAGAGCAAGTCAATATTTTTGCATCTTTCTGAGTCATGATGAATATACTGGGAATGACAATAGCTTTTATTGTACAATCAATATAATTTGCCTCCCTTGCAGGAAAACATAATTAGCTATAGTTCACACGCTGGCAACGAATATGGGCTCATGTCTGAAGTTTGTCTGTGGGTGGAGAGTCCTTTCTGGACCCGAGTGGGGGGTGTCCCCTCCTGGCTCCTGCCCCAGGCTGACTGGGGTTAACTAGGCCCATCACTTGACTTTGGGGACCTTGGTTAGTTCTTTGCATCAAAGAGTGACGATGCTTTTCTACGGAGTTAATAATACATAAGTTGCATATTTAGAGGCTTAAATTTAGAGCCTGGCCTTGAATACAATCTGTATCGCTTAAAACAGCACTGTAATATTGATTTTTCAACTCGACCCATAATTCTCTCTCTCTCTCTCCCCCCCCACACCCCCCATGAAACAGACAGCTTACAATTTTTATCCATTTCCCCAGTAAATGGAGAAGGGCCCTTAACTGGTTCATATATTAAGACATAGGGTAACTTCCTTTATCTGTCCTGGGACCAGTATGTCCCCCTTGGCGGCTTCTCGGCCCCCCGCTCCCCGGCGTGGGTTGGCTGCCTGCAGCATCATTACCATGCATTTTACACTCCCTGGCACTACTCTCCGGGGCCTCCGCTTAGTTCAGGCGGGGCAGCTTTGTAAGCAGTCTGGGGTTTTATGAGAACTGAGGACGAAGTGAGGTTTGAGTGGAGACCTTGTGTGAAGTACATCTCCCAGGATTCCTGGTAAAAGGCTGCAAGGAGGCCTCCCGTTTGGGGCTCAAGGTTGAATGCTTTTATTTTGAAATGCTGACTGAAATCAGATTTACTCCACCCCGACTTTGGCTTTGAACTGAAGCATTCACACGCTACCCGTCACCTGAAGGGTGCAATTAGGGTCTGCACTTGGAGCTGTGTTTTCTATCAGTGCTGAGGGGTGGAGTGAGCAGAGCCTGGCTCAAAGAAAAAGAAAGGCAGGTTAAAAAGTCCCCCTTTTGGTTTTATCTCCTCCCATTTTCTGCTCGTGCCCCTCCCTCCATCCTTCCACATCTCCCAACAAGCTCAGAAAGTCACAGAAATCTGTAAGAAAGAAACTGATAATCAGATCAAGTCTTGCCATGGATCCAATAAAGGCTTGTGGTTGAAAACCTTCTCGGTCCTTCTGAGTCTCCTAAAATCTTCTACTGCAATCAGAGATGTTAATTGGTTGAAACTGCCTGTGGTCTTAGGAAGTGCTCCGATTACAAGAAGAAATCCTTTTATGTTGCTGGATTCCCGCCACAGAATCTCTGAAGTAGGACTCTGGCAGAGCTTGAGCCCCCTCCGGGGTGTAAATAAACTGGCCAGGTCTATAACCCAATAAGAAGTCAATTTATTGCATGTGTGTTTCAAGTCACCCTGCCCAAACTCTGCACATTTATTAAAGAAAAGGTGTGGGTTACAGCCGGAGTCCAGACAATGGACTACGGCAAGGGAGGTGGATGATTGTCAAGTCTACACAGTCAGCGGAGGGAAAGAAGGGGCCCTGCAGGGATCAAAGCGTCTCTTCCTGCCCAAGTTTGCAAGGAACTTTCTAGAATCAAGCAGCTGAGCATGACTGGCACGCAAAACTGCTCACTTTCCTAGGCTGGCGGCTGAGACTCAAACGGCTTAAGTGGGTGAACGTTTTATTGCCCGGGTCCGGAAACCCGGGGGTGACACGCTTTGCCTCTCTGCGCGCGCACGTGCCTGTTAGCAGAACCGGAGGTTTCGCTGGGCCAGATCTTGCTGTGACCCACCGAGACGCCAGGACAGCGTGTTGGGAGCCTTGGGCAGGGAACATGCTGAGCCCCTGGCTTACGCACACAGTGCGCGGTTTCACTCACATCGCAAAAGGTTGCTTGGGGTTCACTGATTGTGATCAGGACTAGACGAAGCCTCAAAGGCTCCCCCCACCCCAAAGCTCCAGCATAATTATGTTCCCTGAACGGTGTGTGGCAGCAGGGTGAGGGTGTGAAATGTGCCCGCTCTCGTTTGCATACTGCTCCAGACTGTCGGTGACAGTGAGCTATTAGTGAAACCCAGGACTGTGTGAACAAAGCTGCCTGCCTCTTAAATTGCTCATTCTTCAGCATTAGTCCATCGGACACCACTACCCACCTACAACTTAAAAAAATAAACCAAAAAAAAAAAAACCCTCCCATAAATGTACAGTACCCCACTTTATTTTAACATAGCAAATACAATAATAGTCCAGCCAGTCTTTCTTTCTTTCTTTCTTTTCTTTTTTTTTTTTTTTTGGGTGGCTTCCCCCCCACCCTCCATCCCCTTCATTCTCATTGGCTCCTGCGGAATCCCAGGGAACCAATGGGATTCGTCTTCTTCATTCATGTCCTAGCAACAAGCCCTGTTCCAATCTTTCTCTGCCAAACTAACACCTGAAAAATTACATCATGAATAATGGCAAAAGCAGCAAGGGCCAGAGAAGGGCCTTCCCCCCCCCCCTTTTTCTTTTTCTTTCTTTCGTTCTTTCTTTCTCTGGCTCTTCTTTTTTTTTTTCCCCATCTGTTTGCTGCAGAGTTCGTTTAAGGTGTTTTAGTCTAGTTTCTTAAAGCGACAATGTCCTAGATTTTTCCCTGTGTGTGTGTGCGTGTGTGCGTGTGTGTTTCCAGCACATCGGTGAACATATAAAATATAAAATGAACAGTAATTAAACGTAGCGAAAGGCCTTCAGGTGAAGTGAGGGGAAAACATTTCATTAGTCGTGTTCCCTGAACAGTCCCTTTAACGGTCCTCTTGCAGGGAAGCCCTCGGAGTGGAGAAATAGATTGTTCACATAGTATATTCTTTGGGAAATGACTAAAATATCCCAAACCGCAGAAGTTGCCCACCCACTCTCCCGTACGAAAATACAGCCCTTCCTGGTGGCTTCTCTCGCTGCGGTTAACTATACCCAAGGCTCTTTCTACTCCGACGTTGGAATAAAGGGCTCATTCTGTTAAGGGGGTCTTGGAGCCAGGGGAGGAACTGCCTTAGGAATCTCGGAAAGGTGTTGGGTTGTCGCGGTGAGGGGCTCCAGGGTGGGAGCGCCGTGAGCACGTGTGTGTCTGTGCACGTGCAGGGCTGCAAATGCAGACAGGCAGCTGGGAAAAATGCAAGAACAACGAGATCCAGATGACCAGGGAGGAAGGAGGTTGGGAGAGGAATCAGGAGGGGGAGGTGAGGCGATAGGGGGGTGGGGGCCTCGGGGGAGGGCGGGGGCCGCGGAGGAAAAGGCTGCTGCGCGCGCAGGCTCCTTCTCTCCAAGTGTGCAGGGGTTTCTAATGAAAATGTCCACCCTTCTAGGCATTTTTCAAGCCCCAGACGTTGATTTGCCGCTTCCGGCTTCCCCCACCCCACCCAGTCTAGCGCAGACGGCGAGCCGAGAGGCGCAGACACAAAGAACTGCAGCCTTGCGCGCGCGCCCGGGGAGGAGAGGGCGGCGGTTAGCACCTGCTCGCGTGCGCGCGCACCGCGCGCAGCCGGCCCCCTCCCCACCCCCACCCCCCGCCCCGCCGGCCTCCTTCGCTCCCAGGCGCCGAGGCCCGCGCACCCTGGCGCCCCGGTCTCCTCGTCAGCGGCTGCGGAGTGCCCGCGGCACCGGTGGGCAGGGCCCCAGGGCCCCGGAGGCCGTCTCGGGTGCCTCGCTCGGGAAGCAGAAAATAGATATATTTGGTGTCTGGCTCAGACGCGGGGTTTGCAGCTCGCCTCAGCCAGCGCCTTGGCAGCGGAGTGGTTAGAGGTGCTGGCAGACAGTCTGCCTTGGTACTTGTGAAACCGCATGACTATATAAGGCCCGGGAAGCCGAGAGAAGGGTGCCAACCCGAGGGATGGGACGGCGAGGGAGGGGAGAGGGCATTGCAGGGGGCCAGGGCTGGAGATGGGCCCCTTCTCCATCCCCCCGCACGTTGCGGCAGGGATAATAACTCCTGCAGACGTTCTGTGACCCACTGTGGAATAATCGAGAAACAGTAAAGGGCGGGGAGGGGTAGGAGGGCAGCTGGACCAGGCATCTGCAGGAATAGATGCTCTTTCCCTGGGGGCGTGCCTGGCAGCTGTCTCCTCCTCTGGCCCGAGAGTCAGCTGGCTTCAGGGCAGGCCGGGGAGGGGACCCAGAAGTCCAAAGTCTGAAATAGGGTAGAGTATACCACATTCCATGGTAGAGAGAATTTGGGTCCCCTAGCCCGCGGGCAATTTTGGAGACACAGCTGGGCAAGCCAGGCCAGTGAAAAGGCAGTAGGCGGGGGGAAAGAACGCTGGGATAGCAGGTGGGTGCCAACCGTGAGTTCTGGCTTTGGCAGGGAGATCCATCTAGAGCAGACCCATCGTTGCCGTCGGAGCGTCGGATCAGTGCGTAGAACAGCGTCTAGAACGTGCAGAGAGTAAGTACTCAATCACGTTAGACGATATTATCACCACCGCCCACTGGCCTGATGAGCGGGTCTAGAACCTAGAGTTAGAAGCGATGCCGTCCCCAACTGCATCCACCCGGAAGTGCTCTCTTCCGAGGTGTAACACTTTTCTGCTTTTCTTCCCACCTGTCAGGCCCTCCTGGTCATTGTTCTTTGTGGCACCCGTGTCCTTGGCGAGGCCTTGATGGTTGGTTCTCCTCTGGGCTCTGTCTCAGGCCCCTACTCTTCCGCCCTCACACCTCCCCTTATGCCATCTCCTCCTCCCCAAGGTCTGGATGACTCGTCCCACCCCGATGGCTGCGGTAGCACAGCTCCAGCCCACATCTTCCACCTTTCAGGACTTTTCTAGATGAGTCTCCTCCAGGTACTTTCGATTGGGTGTGTCTCTCATGTCCTCCTCCCACCCCCGATTGCTTCGAGGTCTGACCTCATCGCTCCCGCTCAGGAGTTGCTCCCAGGACATGCCTTTGACCTTTCTCTCTCCCTGCCTTTGGGGCTTCATCTTCTGTTTCACTGTCTCCCTCGTACTTAGGACTCCTGCCACACTGATCTTCCCTTGCTTCCTTCGAAATGCTTTCCTCTCCGACACTGGGGCTTTAGAATGCAAAATGCACCCCTCCACTAGATAGGTCCTACCCACTTGTCCTTAAACTCTCAACTAGATGGGCACCTCGAGGAGTCTTACCCTGCCCCCTTTATTTATTTATTTATTTAAAAAATTTTATTATTTATTTTGGGGGAGCTCATGTGGGGGAGGGGCTGAGAGAGGGGGACAGAGGATCCCAAGCAGGCTCTGCCCTGACAGGCTAACAGCAGTGAGCCCGAGGTGGGGCTCGAACTCACAAACCATCAGATCATGATGCCGGCCGAAGTTGGATGCCCAACCCACTAGCCCCCCAGGCGCCCCTCCCCCTGCCCCCTTTAGACTCAGCCACGTTCCTTTCCTCTGTGGTCGCATAGATCCGGACAGCTTCCTCTGGCTTAGAATTGCACATTCTGCTTATTTGATTACTGTCTGCCTCACCCAAGGACTAGAATGCTGCCAGCATAGAGACTTCCATTTTTTTTCACCATTATAACCTTAACTCGCTAGCATATAGTGGGTGCTTAAAGAATATTTGTTGGATAAATAAATAAAAGAAACTCTCCCAACCGTGTGCCACCCTTCAACTTGATATATATAATTTCTTGCTATACATGAATGTAGAATCCAGTGAGGTTGAGAACAAAGCCCTGTACTTTTAGTTCAATTTATATAATCTTTTTTGATTATTTAAAATCAACACTACTGAAGCGTACCAATGTACCTTGTTTTATTTCACTCTGCCTTATTTCACTTTAGAGATACTGCATTCTTTACAAATTGAAGGTTTGTAGCAAACCCTGCACCGAGCGAGTCTGGTGGCACCATTTTTTCCAACAGCATTTGCTCACTTCGTGTCTCTGGGTCGCATTTTGGTAATTCTTGCAATAGTTCAAACCTTTTCATTATTGTCGTATTTGTTATGGTGACCTGTGATCCATGATTATGATTCGCCGAAAGCTCAGATGATGGTTAGTGGTTTTTAGTGATAAAATATTTTTATTTATTTAAAAATATTTTTAATGTTAAATTATTCTTTAGAGAGAGAGACAGACGTGAGTGGGGGAGAGGCAGAGAGAGGGGGAGACATAGAATCCAAAGCAGGCTCCAGGCTTCCAGCTGTCAGCACAGAGCCCGATGCGGGGTTCGAATTCACCAACCACGAGATCATGACCTGAGCCGAAGTCAGACGCTTAATTGACTGAGGCACCCAGGCTCCCTAAGTGATGAAATATTTTTAAATTAAGGTATGTACATGGTCTTAGACATAATGCTATTGTACACTTTATAGACTACAGTATAGGGTAAACATAACTTTTATATGCATTGGGAAACCAAAATACTCATTTGACTCTCCCAACTGCTATATTGCTTTATTGCTGTATCCACCATATTGCGGTGGTCTGGAACCTAAGGGCAGTATCTTTGAGGCGTGCCTATAATTTACATTTAAATTACATGCATTAAAATATACCACTGCCTCATGATATAGAACACTTCATTGCTTACCATGCTTCTTTGCAGGCAATCTTCAACCTTCCCTTAACCCAGGCAGCCGTAAATCTGTTTCTGTCACTATTGATGAGTATGGTAGTGCCTGTTCTAGAATTTCATGTAAAGAAATCGTACAGAATGTATTATTTGTGTCTGGCTATGTTTACTCAGTATGTTTTTTTAAATTTATTTTTAATGTTTATTTACTTTTGAAGGAGAGAGAGACAGAGCGTGAGTGGGAGGAGCAGAGAGAGAGGGAGACACAGAATCCGAAGCAGGCTCCAGGCTTCGAGTTGTCAGCCTAGAGCCCCACGCGGGGCTTGAACCCACAAACCGGGAGATCATGTTCCTGAGCCAAAGTTGGACACTCAACCGACTGAGCCACCCAGGCGCACCTACTCAGTAGGTTTTCGAGATTCATTCATGGTAGCATATGTTAGTACTTCGGTAGTTTGATCTTTTTATTGCTGAGAAATCTTCCATTATAAGGATAAATCACAATTTCTTTATGTATTATTCATCTGTTGGTGGACATTCGGGTTGTCTCCAGTTTGAGCTGTTATGGTTAAACCAGTCTCAAACATTTCTCTGTAAGTCTTTGTATGGACACGTCTTGTGCTTCTCTTGGGTAAATGCCTCACGGTAGAATTATCAAGCCATAGGGCGGATGTAGGCTTAGCTTCATTAGAAACTGTCAGTTTTCTAAAGAGTGGTCTCGTTTCGTTCTCCTACCCGCAACGTATGAGGCTTTCAGTTGTTCCGCGTGCTTGCCGACGCCTGTTACTGTGCGTCGTGCTATCTCATTGTGTCATTAATTTTAATTTCCGTGATGATGAATGATATTGAGCTTTTCTCATATGCTTGGCTCTTCATATTATCTTTATTTGTGAAGCGTTTATTCGAATCTTTGGTGTCTTATTTATTTATTTATGTTTATTCATTTATTTAAGTCATCTGTACACCCAATGTGGGGCTCAGACTTACGACCCTGAGATCGAGAGTCACAGGTTCTTCCAGCTGAGTCAGCCAGGCGCGCCCTTTGGTGTCCGTTTTTAAACTGGTTGTGTGTGTCCATCCTCTTATCCAGTGGTAAAAATTTTTATTTATGTATTTATTATACGCATATATAAACATATATTTATAGTCTGATTCAAGAAATATATATATTTCTACCTCTCCCTCCCTCCAGTTTGTGGCTTTTCCTTTTATTTTCTTAACTGTATCTTTTAAGGAACAGAACAGAAATACTAACTTTTCGGGGAGTTTAACTTATCATGTTTTCCTCTGAATGCTTTATTCGCCCTAAGAAATCACTGCTATCCTAAAATCATCATATTTTCTCCCATTTCCTTGTAGCAGCAAATTTAGTTGCAAATTTTAGTTTTTGTTTCATGATTCATTTGAGTTACTGTGTGTGTGTGTGAAAGTAAAGTCAAAATGGGTGGTTTTCCCCAACATTCCAGTTATTCTGACACCATTTTTTTGAAAAGACTGGTTTTCCCCCAATTGAATTACCTTGGTCCATCAACTGTGTGAATTACCTGACCAAAATATCAAAACTGACCAAAAATCAACTGACCAAATTATGTGTGGGTCTATTTCTGGAGGGTCTGTGCTCGCCCCTGACTTGTATGCCTGTCTTAGGTCAACAACAGCCTGTGTTGTTTAGCGTGGCTTTATCGTAGATCTGAAATCAGATAATATGAAGCCTCCAACCTTGTTCTTTATTTAAAGTTATGTTATATGTATTATAGATCTTTTGAATTTCCATATAAATTTTAAAATCCGCATGTCAAATTCTACGTATGTAGAGTATTGTGTGGTTTTCGACTTTATTTTGTTGTTATGGTGAACATCAGAGGTTGAACTTCAAATGTTAAGCCAATATTGCATTCTTGGTATGAATCCCATTTGGTCACGATGCACCGTCATTTTTATGCATGGATGAATTTAATTTGCTAATATTTTGTGAAGATTTTCGTGTTAGGGTATTTGTTTGAAATTTCCTTTTCTTATAATCTCATTATTTAGTTTTGGCCTCATAGCATGGCTTTCCTATAAAAGGAGTCAATAAATGTTCCCTTTTTTTCCATTTTCTGAAAATTTTTGTGCGATGGGTATTACTCTTCCTTGTAGGTTGGCTAGAACTCACCTATGAAACCATACAAGGTCAGAGTTTATTTGGGGGAAGATTTTAATTTATTAATTCAATGTATTTAAATATATTTTATAGCTACTCATACATTTACTATTTCAGTTACTCATTTTATTATTGCACTGAAATAGTGCAAGTGGGAGTGTCCCTCTGGCTCGCATTATTTCAGAGGGAAGAATATTATGCATTATTACTTTGGTTTCTTGTTTTTAATATGTCTTTTTTTCCTCTGGATGCTTTTCTAATAATCTCTTTACCTTTGACTTACAGTGATTTCATTATGACGTGTCTAGTTTTCTTTCTTTATTTTTGTTCTTTGTTGAGTGTCTTGGAGCTGTGAATTTATAATCTCCATCTAATTTGGTAATTTTTCAACTATTATTTATTTAGCATTCTTTTATGCTTCTTCTCTGGGATTCCAATTACACATATGTTAGATTGCTTTGTATTCTCTTAAAAGTTACTGATCTTATGAGCATTTTTTTTCTCCATGCTTTCCTTTCTCTGCTTCAATTTGGATCATTTCTATTGCTCATCCAAAAGTTCACTAGTCTCTTTTTCTACGGTGTTTAGTATGCTATTAAGGAAGTCCATTTAGTGCATTTTTCATTTCAGATATAACTTTTCAGCTCTGGAGGTTTCATTTTGCTTTTTTCCCTTATATCTTTAATTTATCTCATTACTTTTATGCTTTCCTTTAAATCCTCAAACATTTGCATATTCGCCATTTATAAACCTCTGTCCGGTACCTCCATTCTTTCCATATGTTCTGTCATTGTTTTTACTGTTAGGTGTTTTTTTGTTGTTGTTTTCTTTTGTTTTGTTTAACTGGTTTGGGGTTATATATCCAGCAATTTGTAGTGTTGGGTGTCCCGGTGGTGTTGGAGGTTATGATTGTAACATTGTTTAGTGTCTAGATTTTGTCGTCTTCCTTTAAAGAGTGGTGAATTTTGTTTCAGCAGCCACTAGGTTGCTTGTGAATCAGTCTGACCCTTTAGAGACTTTAAATAATTTTAAAAGATGAATCTAGAATAACTTTTACCCTTGGGGCAGTTTTCCCATATTTCTAAGGTGTGACCCTTCTGGAGTCCCTACAAAATGCCCCAAGGTTCAACAAACTCTCTCCGTGCTGGCTGGGTGGAACTTGGCTGTTTCTCAGCTCCATGTGAGCTCTAGAAATGTTTCATTTCAGATTCTCAGTATTTGTTATTTGCCTGGACTCATAGAGTTTCTTCCCCAGCACGGGAAGCTTAGTACTTAATGAAAGCCTCTAGGGGATCAGTATGCAGAAATTTCTGGATCTCTTTTCCTGTATAGATTCCTTCCTTATGGTATTCTAGTCCACAAATTCCAGCCGCCTCTACCTACTCAGAGTTTCATCTCTGCCCCCTCAATTCAGCAAGACTTCTATGCTGTGCTTCAACTGCTTCTCTCTGTACCGTAGCTTTGGAAATACTTGCAGATGAAATACCTAGCCTATCACAAGGCTCATCTCGTTTGCATCTCTATTTTCAGGGATCACACTCAAGCACTGCCTGCTTCCTAATGTCTAAAAAGGATAGTTTCATTGCTCGTGTCTTTCTTTCTAGTTATTTACCACAGGAAGGCAGACTTGGTATTGGTTACTCCATCATGGCCATTGATATGCGTGTGTGTGTATATACATATATATGTATATGTATATATATATGTATATATATGTGTGTGTATATATATGTATTTAAATATTTTTAAAATATTTATTCATTTTTGAGAGAGAGACAGAGTGCAAGCAAGCAAGGGGCAGAAAGAGGGGGAAACATAGAAGTGGAGGCAGGCTCCAGGCTCTGAGCTGATAGCACAGAGCCTGATGTGGGGCTCGAACTCACAGACTGTGAGATCATGACCTGAGCTAAAGTCGGACGCTTAGCTGACTGAGCCAACCAGGCACCCCTCCATTGATATATTTTTAACTCACATACCTAACAGAATTCTCATTTTGCTTGTATTTCTCCTAAAGAAATTACCCAAGAGAATATAAAACGTTATAAAAAATGAAGATCTGCTACCTCTGTATAATCACATTAATTCATCTGTTTAATAGTCCTTCCCATACAGGGAATAAGATTAGTGAATTTTACTTAGTCACGATGAACCCATGCTAACCTAAAGATACCCCCCTCTCTCCTCTTCGTAAGTCACCTGTTCAATAATATTTTCTAGGGTTCTGCGAGAGTATATTATGCTCACTATTAAGCTGTCTCCAGGATTTTTTTTTAAAGTATGAAAGCATGTATCTATTTCTGGTCTTTTGACATGATAATGTTTATAAATAATGCCTGTTTACTTACAGAGTGCTTACTACGTGCCCGGCAGCTTGCATTTTATGTACATCATCTTTCTGAGTCATCACAATACTGTTAGCTTCTTCCATTATCTTCATTTAGTAGATGAAGAAACTTAGAATAAGAGATGAGAAATTACACGCCCAAGGACACACAACCAGAGGAGGTGGAGGTGAAATTTGGTTCACTTAGAAATGCCAGTTTAGGGGCGCCTGGGGGGCCCAGTCCGTTAAACATCTGACTTCGGCTCAGGTCATGATCTCTTGGTTCATGAGTTCAAGCCCCACATCGGGCTCTGTGCTGACAGCTCTGAGGCTGGAGGCTGCTTCGGATTCTGTCTCCCTCTCTCTCTGCCCCTCACCTGCTCGCACTCTGTCTCTCTCTCAAAAATAAACAAACATTGAAAAAAAAAAAAAAGAAAAAAAGAAAATTCCAGTTTATCCACTGGACTATTTTTACTATCACCTTTCTCAATCTTCGTGAATTTCAGAATTCGTATTACAATAAAGCTTCTTTATCCTTCTCTGTTTTTTTTTTTTAAGTTTATTTTATTTTTGAGAGACATAGAGACAGAGTATGAGCAGGGGAAGGCCAGAGAGAGAGGGACACAGAATCTGAAGCAGGCTCCAGGCTCTGAGCTGTCAGCACAGAGCCCGACGCGGGGCTCGAACTCACAGACCGCAAGATCATGACCTGAGCTGAAGTTGGCCACTCAACCAACTGAGCCACCCAGGCACCCCTGTTTTTTTTTTTTTAATGTATATAAATTTTTCAGAGAGAGAGAGAGAGAGAGATAGAACGCGAGCAGGGGAGGGACAGAGAGAGAGGGAGACACAGAACCTGAAGCAGGCTCCAGCCTCTGAGCTGTCAGCACAGAGCCTGATGTGGGGCTCGAACCCACAAACTGGGAGATCATGACCCGAGCAGAAAGTCAGATGCTTAACTGACTGAGCCACTCGGGCGCCCCAGTCCTTCTTTGTTTCTTAACATCACTTGTGATACCCAAGGAATGGCAAAAATGAGCAATAATATGGGGACCTTCAGTGTATATCGAGTGTGCTGTATCGCTTAATTCGCTTAATCTCTTTCTCCTTTTAGGGGATTGCAGGCAAGCGGAGCGATATGTAGAAGAACAGAAGCACGGCATCGCAGAGCTCATTAATTCAAATGCCACACGGGGAGGTTCCGTAGCAACTCACGTGGATGTTGTGAAGGTAAAAAAGGAGGAACTACATTTTGGGTACACAAGGCACTACTAATGAGAATATGCGTTTAAAGTTCATCGCTGTCGCCGCAACAGGAACTACGGCAGCTGCCTGGATTCGACTAGTGCTTTTCCTGGGAAGAGTGTAAACCGCTTAAAAATATCATAAAATAGTACTGGCGGGGGTTCTAGGAGAGGGAATCATTCACCAAACGAAGCAGACGAGAAACCCATGAAACCTGACGAGCTGCAGTGTGTTGGCGGTAGAGGAGAGCCACAGAAGGGTGAGAAGTTGCCTGACAATTGAGAATCAGAAGAGCAGGAGGAGAGAGAGAGCTCATTCTATGCAAATGGAACAACACGTATAACCGTGCAGCGGCGTGAAACAGGCCGCATTCTCTTTGATCAGTAATTATGCATCTACGTATAAAATTGCACAGACCATTCACATAAGTTTGAGATCTTGGTTTTCTCTCTCTGAGAGTTTATAACATAACTGAATAGGTCAGGTGCAAGTATGGAAAGAAAATCTTGATGATATATGAAGGAAGCCTGCTAACGTAAATCTTTGTTGGGCGAACGAATGAAGACACTCAGGTCATGCCAAGTGCCAAGTGGCTGGGGCCGACCGGGTGATCTTCAAGGGGGCCAGGGAAGAGGATGGTCGTTTTTGGGTGAGTGCTATGACCTGACGGATTTTACCACTGTCATTCTGCTGCTGGGTGGAAAAGAAAATATAACAGGGCAGCAGGAATCTTGTTGGGAGTTGTTACACGGATGGGCAGAGAGGGTGGTGGCTCAGATGAGGACGATAATGGCGGAAACGGTGCAAATTAGATTTTGGATGTTTCAAAAACAATTTTTAAGTTTATTTATTTATTTTGAGAGAGAGAGAGAGAGAGAGAGAGAGAGAGCACAAATGGGGGAGGGGCAGAGAAAGAGAGAGAGAGAGAATCTCAAGCAGTCACCACACCACCAGTGTACTGCCTGACGCAGGGCTCGAACTCACAAAATGTGAGATCATAACCTGAGTTGAAATCAAAAGTTGGATGCCTAACTTCCGAGCCACCCAGGCGCCCCAGATTCTGGATATTTTTTGAGCTGGTTTTGAAGTGTGAGAAATGAAGAGTGTGTCAAGGTTGTCTCTAAAATTTTTGTCCTGACAAACCGATTTTTGGCATTTACTGAGTTGGAGATATCTCGGGGAAAGGCGGGCTCTGTGTGTGTGTGTGTGTGTGTGTGTGTGTGTGTTTGTGTGTGTGTGTGTGTGTGTTTGTGTGTGTGTGTGTGTGTTTGTGTGTGTGTGTGTGTGTGTGTGTGTGTGTTGGGGGTTGGATCTAAAATGGACATATTACATTAGAGACTTGTAAGAAGAAATACCAAGTAGGCAGTTGTATGTATGATTCTGAAGTTTAGAGAAGACAGTCTGGCCTGTAGATGTAATATTTGGAGTTGTCAGTGTATAGACTTTCTTTAAACTCACGAGGCTGGATGAGATCACTATGGGGGTGAGGAGAAAAAAAGCAAGAGGAATAGATGTTCCAAAATTTGGAGGTTGGGAAGCTGATAAAGAGTCAGCAAAGGAGATTGAATAAGAGTAAGCAGGGAGCTAGGAAATGATCCAAGGGAGAGTAGCACTGTAGAGGCCAGATGAAAAATTGTGTTTCAAGAAGGAATCATTAACTATGTCAAATGCTGATCATCAATTGATTAATCTGATGACTGGAAGTAGCTATTAGATTTGCCAACACCGAGGCCACTGGCAAGAAGAACAACAGGACAATACGAGCTTAGATGATAGTGACCGGAAAGCCTAGCAGAAGATGGTTCTGGAAAAAATGAGAGAAGAGTATAGACAACAAGTATCAATACTTATTTTGAGGATTCCCATTGGAAAAGGAGGCAGAAGAATGGGGTGACGTGGGGTCAAGGGAGTCTTTTAACGGCGGGGGAGATGTTAGAGTTTGCTTGCAAGTTTGTAGGTTTACAGTTCGCTTGTAAGTTTGTAGGGTGATGGGAATGGCCCATTAGAGAAGGGGCTTTTAAGGAGAGAAAGGGCAGATTTGGTTGAGTGAGGATGAGAAGGAAGGGGGTTGGCCTTGGAGGCAGAAGCAGGGACAGCTTATTAAGGTAACAGGAATGAAGGCATGATATGATGACAGAGACAGCAAGGTTAGAGATTTGGTGGTGGCCTTGTAGAAGTTTTCTTTTGATTGCTGCCGAAGCGGTAGAGTAAGAAGCAAAATCACGAGTGGCTAGAGGAGGGGGGAGGGATCGATGGGGGTTTTCAAAGGAAGGTGATCATTTTGGTTTAGCTCATGTTGAATTTCATGAACTGATTGATCTCTCTAAGGAAAATATTTGGCAGGCGGTCAGAGCCATGTGACTACAACCTGCGGTGGGAGTGGGGAGGAGGTGTTTCAGTCGAGAGAAAGCTGGGCGCCATATGCAAATATGTGGGAGCTGTAGCCCAAGAGTGGCTGAATTTTCCAAGAGGCAAAAGCAAATGAGTAAGCCTCTCGGTTGTCCACGGTTGGGGGTGAGGATAGGAATTGAGATTTCAGTAAAGGAGGCCGATCAGGAAAACCAGTGTGATGCTCAGACCCCCCTCCTGGGCTGCTCTCTTCCCTGTCTCTCGGCAAGCGGGAAGGTCACTCAGAATTGTCGTGGGCCTACCATGTGCCCACCACTTGGGCCGCGCACCCTCTGTGAATTCTCACGGGAGTCCTGTTATTGTTGTTCCTGTTTACAAATGAGAAACTGAGGCCCAACAGGCACACATGAAAAGGGTGAACCGGGATATGAACCTTTCCATTACCTCAGGGAGGGAGAGAATGTTCCATGAACATAGAAAATACTTCATTAGCTCCTAGACTGCAGCATCCTGAAATAGTCAATTCTGACCAAGGGCGCCCTGCATTATCTGCCACAGCGAGTCTTCACAACAAGGCAAAGGCTCCCCGTCTGGGTAGACTTGGCCTTTCAGGCACTGGCTTGGTGTGCAGTTAGCATCTCTGAGTGGCTTAGACAACGGTGTCCTCTTTTCCGGCTGACTCTTGTATATGGCCTGGGGACAGGAGTACAAGCTACCTCGGAGCCCCACCTCACCTCCTTGGCCCTAGGGATCCACTGCGACCACTATCATCACCCTCATTTTAAAAATGGGGCAACATAGCTCAGAAGGGTTATGTAGCTTGCCCCAGGTCGCATATGCCCCTGAGGGGCTGAATCAGAAACCTGACTCATGTTTTCCATCGAGCTTTCGAACCCACACCCTTAGCATTCGGCAACATGGCATCTCTTAACCTCCTCGGAGCCAGGAAGCCTCCCTGGATTTATATTAGGAAGAAGGTGCTGCCTTTGCTCCGCCCCCCTGTGTAAGCCGACCTTTATTAAGAGTGTCTTTGGGAGGCAAAGAGCTGAGCAAGCCATCAGCGCTTCCAGGTAAAGTCAGGAAGATGGTTGACATCTGAGCGGGCCTGGGATAAGTAGCCAATTTATGTAGAGAAGACCTATGTCTTGCCAGTGGTTTCCTGCTGTCTGGAGGTACTTGCTTTCACAGCCTGTTGGAGCCAAACAGCCGGCTCCCACGTGCCTCCCTGGAGTCTGGAAAAGGGGATGGGCGGGCAGCTGAATCAGCGCCCACCTAAGCGAGCGTCCGGGTACGCTATTCCTTTTTTGAGCAATTTTGCCACACGGGGTGGCCTCTGGGTCTGCCAGTGTGAGGGATGGGGACAAGTGTGTATTCAAGGCAGCCTCTGGCCAAGGAAGGAAGGGAGACTGAAGCCGAAAAAGTGGCCGAAGGCTTCTCTGCCCCTCCCTAGCAGCAGAATTAGCTAGCCTCGGTGTCCTGCTCTGTAAAAATGGGATCATTATCCCTGCTCTCTCTCACTCACTATAAAGAAGATGTGGGAGCTTGCATAATACATGTGGCAGTGCTTTGCAAAGTGTACGGTCTAAATAAAAGCACTGAAGATGATTCTAAACAGCAGCCAAAGAAAGTCTTTTGGAATGTGTTTTATTTCTTTAAAAAAATTTTTTTTAACGTTTATTTAATTTTGAGAGAAAGAGATGGAGCATGAGTGGAAAAGGGGCAGAGAGGAGAGGGAGACACAGAACCCGAAGCAGGCTCTAGGCTCTGAGCTGTCAGCACAGAGCCCGACGCGGGGCCAGAGCCCACAGACCATGAGATCATGACCTGAACTGAAGTCAGATGCTTAACCGACTGAGTTACCCAGGCGCCCCTTAATTCTCGGTTTAAGGAAATATTAGCTCAGGCTAACACTAAAAAATTAAAAAAACAAACAATCTTGTGGCATATCTTTTACGGATACCCAGGGTTTTGAAGCTCTGTCCCAGCACTGTCCACTGAAATATAATGAGAATCACGTTTGTAATTTAAAATTTTCCAGTAGACACATTAGAAACATAAAAAGAAATAGCTGAGAAATTTTTATTGCTATACCTTACTTTACCCGAATATATTGAAAATATTATCATTTTCACACTTAATCTCTATAAAAATTATTCATGAATTATTTTATCTTCCTTTTTCATACTAAAATGTTTGAATTTCATTGTGTCTTTTATGCTTATAACACATCTCAGCTGGGAGTTTAATTTTCAGTGGTTAAAGCAAAATGTAGTCTTACCAAGCTGTAAGGTTGTGTTTCACAGACAAAGATTTCACTCTGTTTCAGTTCCTTAGTTACACGGGATGTGTCTCAGTCAGTCGGCATATTGGCTTGTGGCTGCCAGATTGAACAGCACAGCTTTCTTGCTTTTTTAATGTTTATTTATTTTTGAGAGAGAGAGAGTGAGAGGGATTAGGGGCAGAGAAAGAGAGAGAAAATCTCAAGCAGGCTTTGCACGGTCAGCGCAGAGCCCAACGCGGGGCTCGAACTCACGAACCATGAGATCATGACCTGCACCAATACCAAGTCGGACGCTTAGCTGAATGAGCCACCCAGGGGCCCCATGCACAGCACAGCTTTCTATTTGCTGACCCCTCTTTATTCTAATTTATGTTTCATTATGTCATCCTATAATCGGGGAGTTTCCTGCCTTGTCCTAGGAACATAGCACAGTAAACTGGGGCTCAGTTTTTTCATCTGTCCAATGGGATACTAAGAATGGCTCCTCACACAGGCTTGTAAGGTGTCAACAAGATTACTAAGGTGAAGTCCCTAGAGCAGTGCCTGCTGAGGAGTAGGTATCAGCAAATATGAGCTCCTGGTCTTGTTTTTCTAACACCTTTGTGAATGTCTTCAGGGCAGGACCAGAGCCCTCCCAATCTCCCAAGCATTTCCCACAATGGCGAACTCACGGTTCAAAATAAACACATACATTTACATTTTTTGATCGATCGAGGTTGCCTCCGGGGTGTTCATAATGGCCGGGGGAGTTCCGCTTGGATTTAAAAAATTGAGTGTAGACAAAACACTCTGTGAATTCAGTGGCATGCAGGTGATTAAGAATCGACTGTGAGGGGCACCTGCGTGGTTCAGTCAGTTGAGCGTCTGACTCTTGATTTCTGCTCAGGTCATGATTTCAGGGTTGTGGGATCGAGTCCCCTGTCGGGCTCTGTGCTGAGTGTGGAGCCTACTTGAGATTCTTTCTCTCTCTTTGTTAATTTGTGCTCTCTCTTTTTCTCTAAAAAAGAAAGAAAGAGAAAGGAAAGAAAGGAAGGAAGGAAGGAAGGAAGGAAGGAAGGAAGGAAGGAAGGAAGGGAGGAAAAAAGAAGGAATCGACTGTGAGCCTGTGATTTGCCCTATTATAGAGTTCATCAACTTCAAGTTACTTTATGTTAAATTTTACAATAAGTTAAATTTCCTTTCTTTAAGTGATGCAATCAAATTTCAAAATTGTCAGAAAATAAAGGAAAGAAAAAAACATCCATACTCCCAATTGGAGTTATTCCAATATTCTTTTTTGTTAAAAATTTTTTAATGTTTATTTATTTTTGAGAGAGAGGGAGAGTGTGAGCGGGGGAGGGCCAGAGAGAGAGGGAGACACAGAATCCAAAGCAGGCTCCAGGCTGTCAGCACCGAGCGTGATGCCGGCTTGAACCCATGAACCGTGAGATCTTGACCTGAGCCGAAGTCGGACGCTTAACCGACTGAGCCACCCAGGCGTCCCTCCAATATTTTTCATACAGGTTGCTAAGTAGAAAAGACGCGGCTTCTTCCATTTTATAGGTAGCGAGACTGAGGCTCAGACAGTCAAGAAGACCCCTCAATTTTACATCAGAAATCAGGGTGAAGACACAAGAGAAAGGTTAGGTGTGTTGGCAGCGACTCCCAGCATGGAAGCCACAGGTTATGGTAGGAGCACTCCTTCCCGGAACCGCTGCCTTGAGTTTCCACAATGGATATGAATTCGAGTGCGAGGCCTTACTAAGAAATTGCATTGCCTTTATTTTTGTTGCATATTTACTTGCCTTCTAGGATTAGGTCAGGATTTCTTAACATCAATAGAAAAGGGGGAATTTATAAAAACCAAATGGCTACGGCGTTCAGTTGCATCTTTGAAAGGAACCTGGATTCGGTTAGATCATTGAGGCTTTGTTTGACCTTAAACAGCTTTGGCAGCTTAAATTTGAGATTTTAACCCCTCCATAAGGCTGTTAAACCAGCCAGAAAATGTGGAGCATTTGAGAAATTCCGCAGATGGAGGGGACACAAATGCATTGAAAGGAACCTAAATGCTGGTGCTGGGGACACAGGTGCCCGCGGAAGGGGGAGGGGTCGTACCTGGGGTGGCAAGTCCCTGGAGCTCCCTAAATGGCGAGGCCCTGGGTCTTCAGCTCTGCCCTTCCTCAACGTGCACCGGCCTCCCCGGCCCTTCCTGTAGAATGGCTGTCTAGCGCCTGGGCATTTTGAGCGAGAGTCGGGAGAAAAGCCTCCCAGAGCCACCGGCTGTCCTGCACGCGGCGTGCTGACTTGTCCATTTCGTGTGTGCTTCACGGCCTGCGGTGCGTGCAGAATGGGCAGAGGGGTCAGAACCAGATTCAGATGACACCCCTGGTGGGAGGCGGAGTCTTGCCTTGTTTTGTGGATAGGTGTTGGGGGTCGGGGAGAGGCCGGCGGCTCCTAACTAGCCAGTCTAGTGCGATTTGAATAATGCCAGGTGCCCTGTACCGACAGACTGATGTGACACCGTCTCTGAGTCTGGTCTGCTGACTGCGACTGTCGAATAGGAGCTCAGGCTTCCCGTCTACAGAGGGGACAGAGAAATGGCGTAAACTCCAAATCCAAAGGCTGGTTCTTCCCCACGTGAGCTGTGCTGGTCGTGCCCAAACCTGTTTTTCACACCGGATCCCTTCCCCAGGCTTCTGACTTTAAGGGTGTTTCCCCGGTGGCCTCTTCTGGGTCCCTCGGGCCACCTCGCCAGGAACCGAGTCCCAAGGATTCCAATGTGACCACCACGGGCCGCTTTGTCCAGATGTAGCTTAAATATTATGGCAACGAACGGTCTTCTGCTACCTGAGGAACTCGGCACCTGAACGGATGTGGTCCCAGGTGCACGGGTGTTCTTATGGCCACTTTCTAATAGGGCAACTGAGAGCCCAGAGAGGGGAACCATCGGCTCAAAGGGGCACGCAGGCAGGGCAGGATTGACCCCCAAGTGCACTCCCCACCCCCTACTTGCTCTCGCCTGGATGTGATCGTGACCTAGAACTCCAGGGCTTGTGGCTGGCGCTGTCGGAACACTCCGGGCCTCTCTGGGGCCCTCCCTCTCCTACCCTCCGCCGTAGCAGAAGCTTGCAAAGAGCTCGAATTTCACCGGGGGCTGGAGGGGCGGGCAGGCAGGCCCGGCTGCGGCGGTAATTTGTCTGGTTTACTAGGTCAGCTTCCTGTCAGGGCTCACTGTGGTTTAAAATGATTGTGGAGCCGGTCTCTTATTGACAGAGGCTTTATAAGCCCCCGGTATGTCTGCTCCGGCTTCCATCCTTGAGGGAGCTGCTTGGCCACAACCTCTGCAGGCCTTGCCTCTGTCCTCGAGGGCTACATATGGTTTCCCGGGGTCACCCGTGACACCCTGCAGCATCTGGGCCTCGATATGAGGCCGACGCTGGCCGTCCTTGGCTCCTTTTCTGCTCAAACACTACAATTGTCTTTTCAGAGAGAATTTCACTTGATTTGTCTTTTTGTTTTTTTTTTTTAATGTTTATTTATTTTTGAGAGAGAGAGAGACACAGCGCGAGCAGGGGAGGGGCAGAGAGAGAGAGGGAGACACAGGATCTGAAGCCGGCTCCAGGCTCTGAGCTGTCGGCACAGAGCCCGACGCGGGCCGAACCCGCAGACCGTGAGATCCGAGCCGAAGTCTGGTGCTCAGCCAACCGAGCCACCCAGGCGCCCCGAATTTCACTTGATTTGTAAATGTAATCTACTGCCTCAGCCTTCTCCCTTTTTCTCTGTCTGCGAGTTGTGTGATGCTGTAGTCGCCAGCCGTGTGGTTGTTGCTCAGTCGAAATGGGGCCAGTCCAAATTCAGATGTCTCCCCTGCATAAAATACACACTAGATTTCCAAGACTTAGGACACAGAAGAAGGTAAACTAGCTCGTTAAATTTTTTTATATTAATTATGATGAATGATAATATTTAAACTCCATCGCGCTACATAAAAAATTACCATTAATTTCAGCTGCTTCTTTTTCCTTTGTTAACGTGGCTACTGGAAAAAGGTTAACCCGTGTGGCTGACGTTCTGTTTCTGTCAGGCAGTGCTGACTTACACCAATTTATTTTCTCTAAAATGCCGATTTCTCCTGTGCTCCTGTTCTGATTTGAAAGCCCTGGACCGAACCTTCCGGTTCCTGTGTGACTCGTGTCTTGCCTCTACCTGGCTTCAGACTCTCTGCTTCGTGCTAATAATACTGCTTGTACTTCCTGCATCTCATGAAATTTTATACGGGGAGGCGAACGCTTTGAAATGTGTGGCCCTGGCTGCCAGGAATTCTAATTTTTATCAGGTGGCCGCGGATGCCGTCTCTAATAGAGAAGCCAGCGTGTCTAGGATTGTTTCCCGTCCTCCACCCCGTGCGAGGAGAACCCCGAGAGCCTTTTCCCTCCTCAGAGTCAGGAACAGCAGTTTGAGAGGATCAGCCTCTCTTTGGGTTAACAGTTCCCAGAATAGGACTGGGGGAGTAAAAAACAAAAAGGCCATCGAACCGGGGAAGGAGACGGAGGGTTGCTGGCATTTCACTTCTTTTGTTCTCGTTCTTGGCCGCGGGAACAGAAACCGATGGGCAGTTGGTGGAGGGCGGCCTCTGCAAAGTGGTCTGATCAGATTCCTGAGCTTCTAGGTCATCCAGCAAGATCGCGACTGGCCGGAGCCATGCTACTCCTCTCCTGACCTTGAAAGGTGTGACGAGTGGACTTCCGTTCATTGCCTCTGGAAGCCTCTATTGACTCTCTATGATGTCCTGGGCATCGATCTCATCTTTGTGAGAATTTGGTGAGCCAGCAAAGGAGTAAGTAGAGGAAATGAGGAAAAAAAAATCCGCGTTTGATATTAGCAAACAACAACAACAAAGACGCCAGAAATAGAGAAGAATGTAAAACACTCCCTCCCTTCCTGTCTTTTGCCTCCTTTTTATCCTCAGAGTGAAGCCTGGTCCCTGGTGCTTGTGGTTCTCTGCGAGTGAATGAGTGAATGGGTCGTTTGTGTCAAAATGGACATCCTCATTTGCAAAATAAAACCGTTTGGGGTGTTGCGATCTATCTTTGCAACTCCCAAGAAAGCTGCCAGAAGTTGTCAGGCATCGGTCTGGGGCAAAATAGGATTCCAAAGATACTCGATGTATTGACAGGAACTGGGAGAAGGTGAGCTCAGCCTACGTGTACCCTATATCAGAGATTTTTCTGAGCGGCTGGAAGGAATTACTTCTCTTTACCATACAAACATAATTTTATTTAGACATGGAAATGCAGTCATATTATATGTATATTTTGTTTTCCTTGGTAATGTGGTCTTGCCTCTTTGTTTTTGCTTGGGTCCTTCCTCACCCAACCACTGTCTCCATTAATACCAGCTTGGAAATTCCACCAAGACCTATGTCTAAATGCTCTGAATCACCCTTTTTCATGACTATGCAATATTCCTCTGTGTGGCTCTATCATCATTTCCTAACCTTCTCCTTAGTAAGGTGCCTATTCGTTCCCAAATTCGTTTGTTTGTTACTGATCTTTTGAAGAACATGTGTCCATATACCTTCTTTTTTTGGGATGGGTGTTTTTATCTATATTAGCTAAGTTCCCAGGAGGAGATTTCAGGGTGTGTATGCACTTTTAAATTTTAATAAATATTGTCGCATTACTTTCTAAAAAGACTATAACAATTCTCATTTTCATCAGCTATGTAAGAAAGTACACATCTTCCCTCTCCTCCAGAAGGGTGTTTTTTTTTTTAAGAAATTCCTTACCAGTATGATAGATATAGGTGAATAATTTATTGCTCTAGACCAAGAGTCATAGTGGGGGGCGGGGATGCACTCCTTCTCAGGACACAGTTTCTTAACAGGTAAAATAAATTAACGTGGGGTCACAAAGAAAACTAATTATATTGAAATATAGTTTTCAAATATCAAAAACCCCCAGTTTACAATATAGACACATGTGTGTCTCTATTAGCAGATTAAATAACAAAGTCTAGTTGCAGAGCTAATAGCCACCATAAATTCAGAGAAGTGATGAATACAGATGACGTTTCAACATATATGTCACCGCGGTAATGTGACATGAAAGGATCGGTGATTTACAATGGAGACAAAGTCATGGGTACAGCTAATGTGACTATGGTTTGTCGCCCGCGCTTGGGATTGAAGTGGGAACACTACAATTCAGTTGGAAACTAATGAAACTAGAAGTGTAAGGTTTGTCCATGTAAGTTCATAGACTGCTCCAGAGTATCCTTCGGCTCCTTGGGGCCTCTCCGTACTGTCGGTTAGTGAGGTGGGCGCCCCTGCTCTAGACCCTCAGGGAAGGGGCTCTGGAGACTGTCTGATTCTACTCTTTCATTTCACAGAAGAGAAGACAGAATCCTCGATTTTGGCCCCAACCGAGATCTGCGTTCAGCTCTCCCGGCCCCCTTCCTGGTATTCTTTGGCCCCCAATTTCACCTCTCTCTAAGGAGGCGCACCCTAGCAGAAGGGGTTGCCTTAGCCTCCTCTGTTTGGCACTAAGTCCCTGCTAGACCGGCGCTTGGGAAACCATGGCTTGTGGGCCGTATCCAGCCTACTGCTGTTTCTTGTAAATAAAGTATTATCAAAACACAGCTGCAACCATCTGTTTTCATATTGCCATGGCTAGGTCCTGTTACGATGGCAGAGTTGAGTGGTTGTGGCGGGCCATGGGGGCCACAGAGCCTATAATATTTACTCTCTGGCCCTCTGCAGGAAAAGTCCGCCAGCCCCCAGCTTCGCCCACAGGTGATGTGTACTCTGACTGCCACCGTCCCTGGATGCTGCCTCTTCCAACTGTGGAGCTGGGGGGCACCGTGGCACCGTTGTTTCAGGGACTTTGCATATACTGTTCCCACTCTCAAGAATCCTGAATCCCCAGCCCCCACTCCTGTGATTTCATCCCTTCCGGAAGCCTTCCCTGATCAACCTCTTTCCTCAAGCCTACTTTCCATGCCCCTAACACATGCCCCTTCAGTGCCCCCCGTGATTAGCACGGACCGTGTTTAACTGTGACCGTCTAGTTGCCTGTCTCCCGCACTAGATATAAATTCACTGATACATCCCCAGTATCTGGCTTTACGGAGATGCTCGAAACACATTTGTGGACTGGATGAATGAATGAATGAATGAATGAATGAATGAAGTAGGTGAAAGTTTATCCTCAATGGCGCTTACTTCACTGCTTTTTTATCCTTCCGTCTTTCCATTCAAGGACAACCTGTCACCACTCTGCCCTCCTTTAAATGGACTCACTATAGTCCCCTTCTACGACTGAAATGTGTTTTCAGGAAATAATTTGATAAACTTATTCTTAAATACCTGATACAGATTAATGTCAGTGCCATGAGAGCAAAAGTCTTATCTATGTTATTTGCCCCATTTATCAAATGCCCAGAACATACATGGGTGTGTACAAAGAAGGTGTTCGATAGATATTTTTCTGAATAAATTAATGTTTGTGGTAGCTCAAGTTTGGCTTAAACCAAAGGAATACATCTCTAATTGTGGAATTTTGGGTGTGAGAGGCCAAGTTGGGAAATATTTTTGGACGTAAAATACCTTCTCTTGTGTTTCTGAAGTATCGCAAATTCAAAGACTTCCCCTTCTCAACTGTAAGAGGTAGGCTGGTGTCTTAGGTGTCAGCGTAGGGAAAGGAAATGCTAGAGGAATGTGTATCAGGAGAGGTATGAAAACCCAGGGAAGGTGGGATTTTGTGAGAAGGTCTGTTATCTTCATGGCTGCCGTATCCCAAAATTCTTTCAACCCCGAATGTACAAAGGTTAACCTTTTTAATGTTTATGGGTAGTCTTGACAGCCCAGCTGCTTTTCATTTTAAATGTTTATTTTATTTTATTTTTGAGAGAGAGAAAGAGAGAGAATAAACAGAGAGAGGGAGACACAGAATCTGAAGCAGGCTCCAGGCTCAGAGCTGTCAGCACAGAGCCCGACGCAGGGCTCGAACCCACAAACCGTGAGATCATGACCTGAGCTGAAGTGGGATGCTTAATTGACTGAGCCACCCAGGTGCCCCTGTGACAGCCTGGCTTCTGATACCCAGTTCTAAGCTTTGCTCCAAGGCCACCCTTGCTAGCTCTGGATGGGAGAGTACAGTCAGTGTCACAGGTGCTGTGGGACTCGAAGCCCCCTCCCAGGGCCAAGGCGCCATTGCCGGTTCTTTTGGAGGCTCGTGGTGCCTAGGCTTGGGACTGCTCCCGGCCATGCAGGCATGCACCTGTTACGGCCCAATATCCCGTTTTTCCCGTACGGGGCTTCTCCAACGCCCTGTGATCTCACTACCCCTTCAAAGTGACTGGAAACTTCTCAGCAAAGTTTCCAGATCTTTTGCAACCTTCAAGGGGGCTAGAGAGCTGACTGAGTTCCTGTCCTAGGCGGAGAGGGCCCCTTGCAGGGAGAAGGGCAGGTGGGGGGAGTGAGGAAAATGACAAACATGACCTTCCATATCTCTGCTCTCTCTGGACTGTGGGCCGGGAAGGATAAAGTAGATTCGCCAATAGTGACCCTTCTCCCACAATAACTGATTCTCCGGTAGCTTTTCTTGGCTGGAGAGGATACAACAGATTCTGTGTCGACGTAAGGCCTCTGGGCTCAGTGGACCGCTAATACCAGGACGCTTTCTTTCCCAGTCCCCTTCTCCCTTCAGCCAGCCTGCTTGAGAAAATATTCTGGACTCCCCACAGTTCTAGTTCCTTCCCCTGCTTGAGAATCTGTGAGGATTATCTGAGGTCATTCGGTCTTGACCTTTGAATGTCTTCTTGCCCTGGGCAGCCAGTCCATCTGGGCCTGGTTCCATAAAGCCTTCACAAAACGTCCAGGCGGTCTGGCCTGCTTTGGCTACGTAAATGGCATGGGCCAAAGATGGTACCTTGGCCCCAGTCACGGCTGTCGCAAGTCAGAGCAGGAAAATCACGTAAGAGCCACGAACTTCTCGGTCCACAGGGAAACTACAAATCCCTTCTTTTCTGGAACGTACCACCAGCCCAGGGATGGACTGTGACGAATATTTGGCCTCAGGCAGTGCTGGAGCCTAGGGAATGCTTTAGATGCATGTGTGTTTTCTCACAGAATTATAAAGCCCAGCAGCTCCCGGTGCCAGAGCCTGCAGAGAGTTTCTGTGTTTTTCGACTATTCATTAGTGATTACATACCCCCCTGAACACCTGCAAGACCGATTCATAAAGCGAGCATTCATGGACTTTGGCAAGGCCTTCATGGGAACCGCAGAGCATGGGCCACGGTCATTGTATCTCTAGATAAAAACATTCTCTTACCAAGGAGGCCTCTGAAAATAGAAGCAGGCTGCGATTTCGGTTCGGCACCACGGGGTATTAAAAAGAAAAGTGTTACTTCACCTCGTCTCTTTACAAAGTCAGCCCGCCGCGGGGCCGTGGCGTTCCTGGACAAACTCTCTTTCAGGGACCCTTCGGGGAGTGAGAAGAGGGGGCGGTGGGCACTGCATTGATTGGGACAGAGGACAGCCCGGCCATCGGTGCCTCGTGGCCTGCTCTCCTGCACGTTATCCTGAGTTACAGCAGGATAACAGGAAACACGGAGCCTGGGTGGCCTTCTGTGTAATCCTGGGTGACAGATTGCTTCTGCCACTTATAAAAACGGTGCCGTAATTAATCCAAAAAGGCCAACAATAATAAATAACCATTAAAAAAAATAACATCTTGATACGAAATATGGCGGCGCCTTTCAGCACGATTCTTTCTCACCTTTATTTATTTATTTTTTCTTGCATATGCTCGCTCTTAAGTCACAAAATGGCTGCGGCCGGCCCAGGAAGGTTCTGGAAATCGGAGCTGGGGTACAGTGGTTAAGTCTGAGCTGGCCGGAGGGGCAGAAGCAGAAGTGTCCTCAGAAGGGCCGTGAGGACCATTTTACAGAGTAGGGTAGCTGAGATTTCTCCGGGCATCGGAAAGCCCAGGCTCCTGAAGACATAGAAATATTTTGTCTACAGAGGCGAAAAGACGTTTATGTTGATTCACCATCAGATGAAATTGGCTAGCCTGGAAAATTTAGCAGGGCTTTTCTTGAACAAGGGTGGGTGAGTGGGGTGGGGGGGAGTGGGGACAGGACTGGGGAGGGCTCCAGATCGCCCCTCTGCTCTGCCTGTGTAGACAGCCTCCAGTGGTCAATTAGCCGATAACAGCTTATGCACCAGAAGAAGCAATGCTCACAGTATGTTTTATCCTCGCACATATAAACACGCATCGTCACAAGCTCATTTAGGCTAGAAAGGACTTTTAATGGGACATCTGGCTCTCTTCCACTCCTCCTTGTCAAGACAGAGTAGATTCCCTTGTTAATACCCTGTAGCAACCACATGGATGTCTAGAATCTGTGATTACGTAGCAATAATTTTTGTCTCTTGTTATTGATTCGGCTGGTCCAGGGAGCAAAAATAAAATAGTTAACCCCAAGAAACGACCACCAGAATTTCCATATATGTCATCACCCTGAAAGGTGGAGGAAACTAAAGTGCTGGGCAAAGAAGGGAAGCTGGGGTTCTTAACAGAGAGAGGACCGTTGATCAAGGTGGTAGAATTGACTTGTAGTTGTTAGTAAAAATCCTGTCGGAGAAGCAGTGGAGTATAGCAGCTAACAGTACGGACTCTGGAGCGGGACTCCTCGGGTTCGAAGCCCGGCTCAGTCACAAACTACCTGTGTGAACTTGGACCTGATTTTCGACCCCTCCATTTTTCTGAGTCTAAGTGACTTCCTCATCTGTAAAATGGCGTAATAATAGTTGCGAGGTTATTGCAAGAATTAAACAAGCTAACATAGACAGAGCACTTTAAACGGTGCCCAGCTATGTTGGTGTTAATCGTCACATGTTAAATTATCCAGATCATTGGTTATTGCTAAAGAATTGTTTGTGTCATTCATTGCTATCCTAGGAGTGATTGCTCTGTTCCATGTTTAATAATAACAATTATGAAGCACTTACCGTGTGCCAGAGACCATACATTCCTCAACTCTTTTATATAACAACCCTCCATTTTACAAAGGAGAACACTGAGTGAGAGAGAGTAATTAGTTTAAGACCACACAGCCAATAAGTAGCAGATCTAGAATTCAACCAGGTGGACTCCAGCAACTGTGGTTTTTTTAATTAACAAGCTATCCCACCTGTATTTGCCTCCGAAGAGTCAAAAACTACAACAGGTTTTGTCTTCCATCCTTTTTCTAACTCTTCTTAGTGTCCTGGTCAATGCTTTTGGAAGTAGGATTTTAGGCAATGGCTGAAATTTAGCAAAGACTCGTGTGCAAGTAACAGTCCTCTACCTGGGTAGATTCACCGCAGAATACAGGGAACGCCCGTTCTGCAGTTCTTCCAACCTGAGTTGAGAGCCTGCCACTGCCCATTAGATCCCAAATCTCAAGCGTCCTCATGTGTAAAATGGGAATAATACAAATCTACCTCGGGGCGCCCGGGTGGCTCGGTCGGTTAAGCATCAGACTCTTGATTTTAGCTCAAATCTTGATCTCGGGGTCATGAGATCGAGTACCAAGTTGGCTTCCACGCTGAGCCTGGAGTCTGCTTAAGATTCTCTCTCACCCTCTCTCTCTGCCCCTTCCCCACTCACAAGTGTGCTCTCTTTCTCAAAAAATAAAATAAAATAAAATAAAAATCCACCTCGAAGGAACTTTTCTTTATTTAAATGAAATCGTAAGTGTTAAAGACCTGGCCTATATTAGGCGCTCAGTAGCTGTTCTATTAGTATTAGCAGTGGCCAACTCATCAACAATCTCAGAGGATTATTTTGGGGAAGTAGTATAAATAAATAATGATGATGAATAAAATGAGAAAATTCCATCAGCTGTAGTAACATCGGATCCATTGGAAAGGATGCATCCACTTCTGTCTCTCCTGGTGTCAGTACATAAGCAAGGTGAGATGAAGCAAGATATTATTTAATAATTTAAATAATTCAGGGGCGCCTGGGTGGCTCAGTCGGTTAAGCGTCCCACTTCGGCTCAGGTCATGATCTCACAGTCTGTGAGTTCGAGCCCCGCGTCGGGCTCTGTGCTGACAGCTCAGAGCCTGGAGCCTGCTTCAAATTCTGTGTCTCCTTCTCTCTCTCTGACCCTCCCCCACTCATGCTTTGTATCTCCTGTTCTCAAAAAGAAATAAAAACATTAAAAAAAATTAAAATAAGAAAATAATTTAAATAATTCAATGTGTGCAAAGAGTCAGTAAAATCAGGTCTCTGCCATGTCTAGTTCTTTCTCACAGTAAGATTTTTTGTTTTGTTCTAGATAATTCCCTAGGCTTCCGATGTAGTTTGCATGGAGGCAGCTATGATCTGCAATCTTGAAAAGAGAGCTCCTAGATTGTATAAGATGATTTCTTATTATCCTGTTTCTGTCACCTGTTAACTCATGGCTTGATTCGACTCTGCCCACAGTGTAGACTCCATGTTACAGTAAGCGGGGAAGGTTGTCAGTTACCTAATAATGATGAAGCTCTGGATAATTTAGGCAGGATAAAAAGCTTGCTTTGCTCTTTTCTGGATGATCTGGTTAATTATCTGGTTAAATTAGGTTAAAACCTTTTTGTCAGGGGGGTCTCTAATTATCTGGAAAACCAGGTAACTGTGTCCTTTTATAAGAGCCTTTAGGCTTGAATTATTCATCGACAAAACCCAGCATCCTGGGAAGACACCCAATTCTTTACCTGCCTTTTTGTGCATGGATTTGGATGGAGGCTCTTGAGCTGTTCTATTTACAGCTTCTTGTAGATGCAAAATATTCAAACCATCTCCATTTTTTTTTTCTTGTACAAAAGAGAGATCCAACTTTGAGCTGTAAGGATGCTGGTGCTCAACTTGGAAGATCGGTAGCAAATTTTCCCAAGAGACGCAAACAAACACACACATAACCAGAATATCAATGAGGTCTTTTTAGAGGCGACACATTAAAATGCAAGGCAGGAGATAATGAGATAAGCAGCAAGTTACAGGTTTCTTAATTCTAGTGTGAAAGGAGAGAGGGGGGAAATTAAGAACAGAAAACCCCAGTTAAGTGGCTTCGCACAAGGATCTCCTGGGCTTGATATTAAGCTTGTGTGGGGGAGGCGGTTAGGGGGTGTTTTTGCCATCATCTCCATGACATAAATGGAAATGGGAGAATTGTCTTAGAGGTGTCAGGAGAGAGATTAAAACTGTGCAATTTTGTTTTTTTTAGGTCCTGGTTTGTCTGTGTCCCATCTCTGCTATCCTATTTTTTTTTAATTTTTTGAACATTTATTCATTTTTTGAGAGAGACAGTATGAGCAGGGGAAGGACAGAGAGAGAGGGAGACACAGAATCCGGAGCAGGCTCAGGCTCTGAGCTGTCAGCACAGAGCCCGACTCGGGGCTCGAACTCACAGACTGTGAGATCATGATCTGAGCCAAAGTGGGACGCTTAACCGACTGAGCAACCCAAGCGCCCCATCTATTAGTGTATTTCTGAGTCAAATATAGGACATGTCTTCTGGTTATAGCTTGACTCTTTCCTGGCTATTCTGGGGGAAAACTTGTTACCATTTCTTGAGGAGAGATGATGTTGCAGGCATAGTGCTGGAAGCTTTGATCTCATTTACAGCATCCTTACAACAATCCAGCTGGATAGTGTTATTGCCCCTCTCGTGATAGTTGGGGTGACAGGCTTGAGAGTTCTTTTTTTTTTAAATGTTTATTTATTTTTGAGATAGAGAGAGAGAGAGAAAGAGGCAGTATGAGCCGGGAAGGAGCAGAGAGAGAGGGAGACACAGAATCTGAAGCAGGCTCCAGACTCCGAGTTGTCAGCACAGAGCCTGATGTGGGACTCGAACCCACAAACTGTGAGATCATGATCTGACCTGAAGTAGGACGCTTAACCGACTGAGCCACCCAGGTGCCCCTAAACATTGATCTAAGTTAAAGTTACATCCTCTTTTCAGTAAATGGTGTTGGGAAAACTGGACAGCCACATGTAAAGGCATGAAACTGGACCACTCTCTTACACCATCCCCGGAAATGAACTCAACATGGATTGAAGACTTCAGGGTAAGACTTGAAACCACGAAACTTCCCGAAGAAAACATAGGTGGAGAAGCTCCTTGACATCCATTTTGGCGATCGTTGTTTGGACTTGACAGTAAAAGCAAAGGTGACAAAAGCGTAGCAAACAAGTGGGACCACGTCCAACTGAAGATCTTCTGCACGGCAAGAGAGACCGTCAACAAAATGAAAATTTGCAAGTCATATATCTGAGAAGGGGTTAATAGCCAAAACATGTGAAGAACTCATACAACCCAATACCAAACTATCCGATTTAAAAACAGGCAGAGGACCCGACTAGACAATTTTCCAAAGAAGACATGCAGATGATGGCCAGGAGGTAGGTGAAGAGGTGCTCATCGTCGGCAGTCATCAGGGAAATGCTAATCAAAACCACAAGGACGCCGTAGCTCACACCCGGCAGAATGGCTATTACGAAAAACGGAAGAAATAACATGTGTTGGCAAGGATGTGGAGAAAAGGGAACCCCCGTGCACTGTTGGCAGGAATGTGAGTTGGTGCAGCCACTATGGAAAAGAGTATGGCGGCGCCTCAAAGGATTAAAATTAGAACTGCCATGCGATCCAGCAATTCTTCTTCTGGGTGTTTAGCCAAAGAATACAAAAACACTAGCTCGGAAAGGTATCTGCCTTCCCACAGTCACTGCGGCATTATTTACAACAGCTAAGATAGGGAAACGACCTAAGTGTTCCCCAATGGATGAATGGATACAGAAAATACATTATATGTGACATCTATGATTTATACAGTATTAGCCATAAAAAAGAAGAAAATTTTGCTATTTGCAGCAAGGATGGACCTTGACGGTATCATACTAAGCGAAATAAGTCAGACAGATACCATACGACTTCATACGTGAAATCTAAAAAAGCCCCCTACCCCCCAAAACAAAACTCCCACCCACAAAACCCAAACTCACAGATACAGAGAACACCTTGGCGGTGGCCGAGAGGTGGCGGTGGAAGGTCGGATGAAATAAATGAATGGGGTCAAAAGGTATAAACTTCCAGTTATAAAATAAGTAAGTCCTGAGGGTACGACCTGGGGCAAGAGGACTATAGTTCATAGTATCGCGTTGCATGTTTGAGAGTTGCTAAGACAGTATATGTTAAAATCTGTAACTATGTATGGTGACAGATGTCAACTAGACTTTTTGTGGTGATCATTTTGCAATCTGTACAAATGTCAGAACATGATGTTGCACGCCTGAAACAAATGTGATGTTACGTCAGTCATATCTTCTTTTTTTAATTTTTTAATTTTTTTAATAATAGTTTATTTTCAAATTGGTTTACATATAACACCCAGTGTTCATCCCAACATGTGCCCTCTTTAATGCCCGTCACCCCCTCTCCCCCCCTCCCTCACCCCTCTCACCCTCAGTTTGTTCTTAGTCTTTGAGAGTCTCTTATGTTTTATCTCCCTCCCTCTCTGTGTCTTTTTTTCCTTTCCCCTCTTCCCCTCCCCCTGGTTTTTGCTTAGTCTCACAAAGTCCACCTATTCGTGGAAACATGTGGTATCTGTTTTTTTCTGCATGTCAGTCATATCTTAATAAAAAGAAAACAGAAAGATTTACTTCCTCTCTGGGCCCATTGTTACCACCTCGGCCTACGCCCCGTAATCTCACCTTGACTTTTGCAACATTTTCTGCCAACTTCACCTCCCCGTAAGCTTTGTCTCTCTCTTCTTTTAATTTTTTTAAATGTTTATTTATTTTTGAGAGAGAGAGACAGAGCGCAAGTGGGGGAGGATCAGAGAGAGAGGGAGACACAGAATAGGAAGCAGGCTCCAGGCTCTGAGCTGTCAGCACAGAGCCCGATGTGGGGCTTGAACTCATGAACCATGAGATCATGACCTGAGCCAAAGTCAGACACTTAACAGATTGAGCCACCCAGGCACCCCAAGTTTTGTCTCTTTTAAGGCACTCTCCAGCCTGCTATCAAAGAGAGCATTCTAAAACTACAGTATGATGTTGTGACTCCCCTACTTGAAATCCTCCAAAGGCACCTCGAAGACTATGGGACCAAACCCAAATGCGTCACTGCAACGCAGATCTGCAGGTCTCCATGATTTGGCCCCTGCCCCCTTTACGGCCCCTTTTCCTGACATGCTTTTACCTGCACCCCCAACGTACTGAGCTATGGTTTCGATAATGAATCACAGTCTTGCCTGCCTTCAGCTCTTTGTACACGCTGTGCTCTGTTTTGGGAACGTCTTCCAGCTCCGATTTGTTCACTTCTGCTTCACGCCTTCTCTGATTTTTCTAGCCCAGAGTTGCTACATCCTCCTCTCTAATACAATAGCCAGAAACTTCCCAAATTGGGGCAATGATTTTCTTACATGTGTCTCACCTGCTAGATTGAGAGCTGCTTGAATGCAGGCCCAGGAGGCTCTATCTCTGTAGTCCTGGCACCACACCTGATGCTTCCTACACATCCTTTATTCAAGAAAGACTTGGGGCAGGAGTGGACAGTGGACCAATTAGGAGGAGGCTGCAATTGTCCTGGGAAGCAATGGCAAAGATCTGGACTATGAAGTAGAGGGAGATCCGGGTTTCACCTCTCTCAAAACCCATCCCCTCCACATCGATTGGTTGGTTGGTTAAATGGGCACCTCTTCTACTACTTGCCTTCCCACAGACCTCTCTGGAAGCACAGCTTCCCCCCAGAGTGGAGGAGCTGAGGGGCACCTGAGTGGCTCAGTTGATTAAATATCGGACTCTTGATTTCCACTCAGGTCATGATCTCATGGTTTGTGAGACTGAGCGCTGCATCAGGCTCTGTGCTGTCAGCATGGAGCTTGCTTGGGATTCTCGCTCTTCCTCTCTCTCTGCCTCTCCCCCGTTCTCTCTCTTTCTCAAAATAAATAAAAAATAAATAAATAAAAAGTGGAGGACCTGAACCAGATCAGTGTCAAGGGGATGGAAAGGGAGGAGTGGGTTCAAGAGATTTAAGGGTTATTGTATGTGAAGGTCAAGGGAGAGAGAAAAACCCAGTATGAATTATCCCAATGAGTCAGGAAGGAGAGCATGATATTTCCACCTTAAACACAATCTATTTGTTATTCAGAAAAAGGGAAAAGTAACTTCTTAAAGAGTGGGTCATGTCCAAGCCAATCTGAAGCCTTCAGAACTAACAGGGTAGCAACAGAGGCTGAAAGGTGGCCATGTAGGAATCGGAAGTCTTCAGTAAACTTCTGCTGGGTGAGTTCAGTCCTTCACGGAGGAGGAAGAAGAAGAGGCTTAGAGGGGGTTGGGTTTCCTACCAGGCAGAAAGATTTCAGGTCTTGTAATGGCTCAGATGACAGAGCGGCCATTCTGTTATTCTATTCAACGCCAAGGTGAAGACCCTGGAGCTGGATGATTCCCTCCAAATTCCCTCTGGCTTCTCTCCAAATATTTGGCAATTCTGGAAAGGGCAAAACTTATTTATTTCTCGTTAGTATGTTTATATTCAGAACATAGAGCTGTATCTAAATGGGCAGTGCTTAACAAAGGTTAGCATTTTATATATTTTTTATCAACGTGATGACGTTAGGGGAGTGGTGGAGGAACCCACTTAAAGGCTATGTTTCACCAACCTCCAAGTTCGGTTTGCGAATGAAAGAATGGACCCCCTAAATTTGAACGGACTGCTCCCCAGGAACGGTAGTCTCAGAAACACACTCCCCCAGCCCCAGCCTTCCTGCGACTCAGCTCTTGTGCATTTTTCATCATTCCCTGCTCTCCTCCAGCCTTCACGACCGAATGCTTTAAGGATCAGAACGCCGACACTCCAGAAGCTGTGGTAGTTGGGTAAATGTCGTGAAGTTTCGGCGACCCACCTTGGTTTAGAAGACAAGTCTTGGTTTTAAGAACCAAAGATCAATTTCAGCTTCAAGAAAGCGGTCCTCTGTACCCAGATTTCCCACACATTGTTCGAGGGTCAAGAGAAAGGTTGTTCGTGTGTTAGAACGGACTTTAAAGCAGTGGTTTCAAAGTTGACTACATATGGAATCACTTCAGTGCCTAAAAATTACTGATGCCTTGGTCTCACTCCAGAATTTGTAATTTAGTTGGCCTGAGGGTGCGGTGCAGGGCCCTGGAATTTTGGAAATAGCCTCCCTCATGTGTTCCCAGTATTAAAACCAAGGCTGAGAACCACTCTCTTGGATGTCTCGGCCTCCGTGAGCTCTAAAGAGTTCGCAAGAGCCGTTCGCCTCACCTTGTGCAGGGGGCTGTTGGAGGCCTTGACGTGAGAAATCAGAATGAGAACAAAGAGAAAGGAAGTTAAGACATAAGAAAGTATTCAGAATAAAGGTTGCCTAATTAACCAAAACCAGTAAAAGGAAGGAAAAGAAATTTGTCATTTCTGCCAAAGGCCAATGTGAGTGCCTGTGGGGGAAAGCGTTATCCATAGCTTTTGTGACTGAACCAATAATTCATATCTGATTCAGAAGCTGACGTTGTGGATTAAAAGCTCTACAGCTGTTCTTAGTCTCAGCCCAGCCTCTCCCAATGGGACTCATTGTAGCAACACGTCTCATTATAGAACCATATGCAGAGGCCCAGAGCCCCAAAACTGTAAATAAAACCTTGTGTATATTACTTTGGTGAATTCAATTCCAAGGCATTTTGGCTTCTCCCAAATAGGTCAATTCACTGGAAAGCGGAGGGGGCAGGAACACAATGGAAAGGAAAAGAGGTCTCTATATTCGCCCTTCCTATTTCTGTCTGGTAGGAGGTCTTGACACAAAGGTCATAATGGAAGTAAATTCTCATTAAGTGTCTAGGCTTTGGTCAGGCTTGGTACTGGCATGCCGTGGCGGGGGGGGTGTGTGGGGGGGAGAGTAGAGTCAGAAAATGAGTGAGCAGGAAAGAGAGAAGGATGGAAGTGGAGCCTGAGTGTTAGACCTAGAAGATTCCCCTGAGGTCACCTTCTGGTAGAAGACCAGCTCAATATCTATCTATCTATCTATCTATCTATCTATCTATCTATCTATCTATTTATTTATAAATAATTTATTTATTCTTGGAGGCTTTTCTGGAGGATTTTTTTTTCAAGTTGACAAGAGGAAAGGAAACTGAGACCCAGAGAGAGAACATGTTTTGACCAAAGTCACACCATTAACTAGCAGAGGAGGTGGAGCTGAAAGCTATGTGTCTGGACGCATCCTCCAGTGCCCCTCCCTCTTAGCAGGCTGCCTTCACGGTACTTCGGTGGTATTAAAGGAGACCTAAGGAGAGAGTGTTCCGGGTACTATTGCTAAAATGAAGTAAGACCACGAATCAGAAAAAATATGGCCGGGAGTTTCAGGTCAAGAGAATTTTCCAGGTTTGTCCCAGATAAGATATGCCTGGGGCTCGAGGCTGATCCAAAAGTGGGGAGAGCTGTGGGGGACATTTTAGAGGGTGAACGCACCAGAGCGATGACTTCCTGGATTTTGGAGAAGAGGAAAGAGGATAGATAGGGTCAGGAGATGAGGACTGTCTCATTTTGATGGCTCGCAGATCTGTATGTGTCTCTGTCTAGTTCGTTGAGTCAGATCACTCAGGTAATGGCTTCTAGTATGTAGTTAGTTCTCCGTTGAGAGCCAGATGTTTTCCTCTTGTCTGATATTATTAAGAAATCCAGGACTAACTCCATCACTCTTCTGCCCCCTAGGGTTTCCCTTCCAGTACCATCCCTCATGCCGGTACCAATGTGCTACCTGGGAAGACAAGGCATTTGTACCCCAAACAGGTAAGGCCAGAGAAGTTTTATCCAGCCCTTTCTAACCACCCTACTCTACCATCCGTAACTGAAATTTATTTCCTAAGCTTTTAAAGAAGACTTTGCTGTGTACAGACTACTGTGCCCAAGCTCAAGGGCCCAAATGCAAAGCCTCATGAGTGTGCCAGGAGTTCAGGCAGTGGGGCTACCAGGAAAACTGGGGCACCAGAAACGGCCCTGCGGAGGAAGTGGGTTTGAATCGATGCTGTGCTGGAGGGATATGGAAGGCCTCAGGGCAGGAGAGACAGCTTGAGCACAGACATGGATCGGGAAATGTTTCTGACATACTGGATGACAGTGGCCGGACCAGCGCTGAAAGCATTTGGGAGGAGGGAGGAGAGACCGGATCGCGCCTTGGGCATTGCCTTGCTGTCCAGGCGTCAAGGCAGAGCAAATGGTCGGAGGGAGCCATTTGCACCTTGTTCTGAACTATGTCACAACCCCACTTTACGCTGGTAGGATGGCTGGGTGAAATTCGACTGCATCCTACGTCCAGCGAAGTGTGACTGCTGCTCTCTGGTCGGCGAAATTGATGGGTGGCAGATCAAACCTCTGCACTCGGTGGCATTAGCACCTTGCTCTAAGTAACTCAGATATACTTCGCAGCCTCCCCCCCCCCACTTTTTGCCTGTGACCTCGTGCATGCTCATAACTAAAAAGACTTCTAACACAGTCGTAGCTAAGTGAGTGGTTTTGAAATGAGACACATCTTTTGTTTTCTATCATCGCTCCTGGGTTTCCTACTTGGAATTTCTTTGCCAACCATAGCGAACCCGCGCTGCGATTGCCTCAGGTCGGAAACACAATGCTGGGGGACTGTATTGTCTTGGGGGCCTATAAGACACCCTGCCGTTTTCACAGGCGAGACAAATCTGAACTGAAGAGTGTGGCAAAGAAGAGTATGAGGGTCTGGGTGGTTTTCGGTTATGGGGCAGCCAAACGATTCCAAGTTAAATTTCTATGGTAATGATCATGGACTTCTGAGGTTCACTCTGTGTCTTGATGTTGGTGGAGTCTTACCTCAGACAGTGGACCATGGGCAGAAGTGTTGGTGAGTTCTATCTCAGCGTGGTCTTTACCTGGATCTGGGCGAGGAGCTCAGGTTGGCTGTAGGGATGATGTCGTCAATTTCTTGCCCAACCTCCTCACCCTCCAAGGCCAGATCTCAAGTCGTTTCTGCCACAAAGCCTGTCCCCATCACTCCAACGCACCGAGATCGTTACCTATTGAAGATTCACAAATCTCATTGTCTGTACCTCTCGCTTGCAAATAATTGCATATTATCTTGCCAAACCACTTGTCACGTTGTCTCTTCTATAATGTAATCCTTATGCTGGTACTTACATTTGATACGTTGATGCTTTGTTCCTCCAGATAGGAGGCTCCTTGT